>CM069455.1:57529743-57645080 GCA_035610835.1 Ophiura sarsii | reverse complement strand
CACAAAACTTAAAAGGTATATTGTCAAATTTTACGAGGGGCGCCCGCCGGACGGTGTATCCGCCACTGGACAGGGTGGAAAGCCTGGCAGGGGATGCCCCGGCTCTCTCAGCTGAACCTGGCCTCGAATGTATTTTAAATACATTCGAGGCCAGGTGTTAAGGGTTGTTAATAACAACCCTTAACACCATTTGGCCTTATTTTCGGGCGGCTGGGCTCTATACAAAATAGTGTTTTGTTTTGTTCAAATCAAATATCTCCCAGTTTTTTTTCTCTCTTTTAATACCCGACTTTTTGTTGTTTGATGTCTGTGTCCGTGAGCTTGATTGACAAATTATGTGTGACCTTTCTTCGGGGGGGGGGGGGGGGGGGTGGGAGGGTACTCGCCTAAGCGGTGGCGCTACATGTAGTGCCGCTTAGTCGCTTTTTGCTAAAAAAAACCCATAATGGGGTATGATTTTGTGATGGAAAATCTCTAAAAATAAAAAAATTGCCCCACTTGCTACAGATGGTTCTATTTTAAAATCCTTACAAAGGGGTATATTTTCACGAATTGCGAAGAGTGGGTCTAGTTTTCCACAAAAAAAATCATATAAATGGGTGTATTTTCGCGAATGCGAAATTTTGGTCTATTTTCCAGATAATTTGCGAACGGGGTCTATAAATGTAGCAAAATCCTTAGAAATGGGTACCGTTTTTTCAAAAAATCACCTTTTAGAAATGGGTAGGCCTATGTTTTTTTATTTGAATCTCCTGCCGCACATCCCCGACCAAATTCAATTCCGGGGGCCTGTCCTACTACCCCTGTGTTCTTAGATTGTTCTGCGCTTGTGCGGAAGAGCGCAATGTTGATCCCCTATCTTATACCATGAAGATGCTTGTATACGTGACACTTCTCTTAAAATGAAAGGTTCTCGGTCTACTGCGGTTCCTTGTTTTTTTCGTTTGCCAAACTCTTGTATTGATGATCGAGTGATTTCAGGCATTTTAGAACATGCGGTATAAAATATCGGAGTGATGTTTGCGGTATTAAAGTGGAGCCTGGTTGGCGGTATTAAGGAGTTATGTGGTATAGTAGCCCTATAGCGTATATTTAAAGGTCGCATTTTGTTGTTCGTAAACAGATGTACACTGTGACGCACCCATGTAAAGTGACGGACCTTGACGCACCCTCCGACGGACCAAAGGCTGCCACTGACGTACCCTCCGTCAAAAATTTTTGGTAAACGACGCACCCACGACGCACCTCTCCCGGGGGTCATAGGGTGCGTCTTACAAAGTGCTCATACCCTGAACAAGCAACACTTCCTATACACAACCATTGGGCAATTTTACTGTATACATGCTGAAGGGCAGGAAACACATACAGTTTTGACAGAACAGAGGCGTTATGTTGCTGTGTCATCAAATGTATTTTGATATGCCTTTATATTCATCTAATGATCAGTTCTACATCAGTGTGCAAAAAGAAAACTAACACTAGCACATACACAGCCAGTCCCACAAATTTCACTTATCGTACAGCTTCAGAGTGCTGTAAATTTGACATCGTAAATAGCCTGATTAATTTTATCCCAACTTGGTGTTTGTGTGTTTAGTAGATGATTGTTTATCTTGATCAGTGTTGTTTGAATCAAAACTTCTAAGTTCTATCAGTGTCCTACTGTGCAGGGGTTTGTACAGCAGAGTTCTGCCACATAAATCATCACTAATACTAGCACTGTCGATGAGTGCTATATTAATTCCTTATAGCTCTCGGCAGCTACGCTGCCTCGTGCTATAAGTAGGTATAGCACCCAAAAAATTAGTCTCATGTTGTAGATAATTGCAAAAGTAGAAATTTGGTAAAAAAATCATGCAAAAAGGTTGTACGGTTCTCAAGATGTTGTCCATTGATTATTGGAATATATGACCGGAAATCTGCCAAAAAGTGCCATTTATGGTCAAAGCTGACATTTTAGCAAGTTTACACCCTTCTAATTATAAAACTATGTACATACAGTAGCTACAAAACACAGATGCAAGATACTGGCCATAGGTTTATCCATTTCTATTAAAATCAGACATGATATTTATTTCATATTTGTACAGCAGACTCCAGAATATGCCATTTTATTCAAAATTCATAATCGCAACTCTGATAAGGCGTGATTGTAGCAGACGATGGCAGACACGAACGGTCGTTAATTTTGAATTTCCATTACTTTCAATGTACATGTAACAATGGATTTTGCCCGGGATTTTGATTATATGACCCCATAAAATTCATCACACGTTGGAACTAAATTATTTCATCCAAAAACCGCTGGAGTTGGATAACCAACTCCAGTGTCAGTATTTTTTTTTTTGACAGCAAGCTGTGTGTAAATCTACCGCGTGCACAGCGCCACCAAGTCTATGCTGACTAACACGCCGGTCACCGACGCATTCCAGACGATTATCATAATTTATTCAAATATTCAAAAGAACCGTTTTCGCTACGTACGTTAGTATACGACTTTCCTATCCCAAAATTAATAGTATCCCTGATATAACCAATCCATCATGTAATGATGGAATTTGCAAATTGAAATAGGTGAAATTAATTCCATATTGAGTTTATTATTTGTGATTTTAGAGATTTTATCAAGCTTTTTAAGAATGGTAAAAAATGGTACCACATGAATTTATCCAAATTGATATAGGCATTCAGATTTTACAAGTGAAAGTGACTCCTAAATTCTTATAATTGTCTTTATTTTTTTCTGTCTGTTTTCATCCATATCTTGCACAGAGTCGTAAAGTCCCATTCGTTAATAAACACTGTGAAAACATTCAAGATTTGCTGATTCTATGAGAACATGTTTACTTTGAATTTGATTTTTTTATAAGATTACGCGGACGTCTTTCCGTCAAGGAATACCGATCGCACAGTTATGTTGTGCGTTTGAGCACACATGCTAAATTTAAAATGAAATATTGACACGCTTAGTGCATGGTAACAATGTATGTTCTTTAATTCATAGCCACTAATTCACGTGTACTCTCTTACAATGTTACATTTAAAACTGCATGATTTTGTATACAGCAAATTACTCTTGAATGTTGTACAGTGTTTAATAAGACAGTGGGTTGCATAACTTAGCTAACAATATTTCCCAAAGTCCTGTGTAAAATCACAGCATCGACGGGATCATAAGATGGTAAAAAGGTTCAGTTATGATCCCTCTAAAAGCGTGAACTTTTTATGGAGTTTCCACCATCACATGGAAGATATTTACATTTAAAATACATCACTTGACAGCTATGTTTACATTAATATTTTAGCTGCCTTATGAATCATCAATCGGCAGAATCTAATTTATAGTTTATTTCACTTTCACTGCGTCACTCACTGCGTCACTCACTGCATCATTCACTGCATCACTCACTGCGTCATTCACTGCATCATTCACTGCGTCATTCACCTGAGGTGCTGGCGTATAAGAACATGCGATAAAGATAGAAGATACATATGCATGCATCAATGCTGTCTTGCTGCGTCTAGAAAGTTACGTCCAGCGGAAATGAAATGTAATATAAAAATAAGAGAATTCCAAACTTAATTGTCGATGCTGTTCTGTCATCCTCATAACCATATCTCCATCTGGCCCTTCGACATGTATAACGTAATACTTCTTATGTACACCTAGCACATAAAGTCCCTGACCAGGTGCTTTGAGGTTGACTAATTCAAAATATATAATCGGTACCAAAAATCTGAGATATACATTAAATGAGCAAATTTCTTCTCCGCAGTTTGATACCTCATTCAACAAAATCGAATAGATACTTTTAAAGACCGCGCATGCAACAAAAAAGTTGCACTACGTATAGGAATCATTGATTTGTGTGTGATTTTGTTTGAATGAGGTATCAAACTGCGGAGAAGAAATGTGCTCATTTAATGTATATCTCAGATTTTTGGTACCGATCATATATTTTGAATTAGCCAACCTCAAAGCACCTGGTCAGGGACTTTTTGTGCTAGGTGTATACACTTTGTTGGGCTGTCTGCTTTAAACATGTTAAAGCTGGCCTACCACTTTGCCTGTTCACCACTGGAGAACTGGTCATCCACCTGTTCACTTGATGACAGACAGTACAGATTTAACTTGGAGAAATTGAAACCTTGTCAAATTCCAAAAAGAACTGGAAGGGGCTAGCAACTCATAGTGGTAGCACGCCTTTAAAGAGCCAATGACACATCTATCACTACCTCGCTTCTTTCTTGCCCCTGAACATGTATAAAGCAACACTTCCTATGCATCCCGTTTAGGCAGTTTTACTTAATACATGCTGAAGGTCCAGACAACATGCAAGGCTTTAGACTGAATAGCATCGTAGTCATAAGAAATCAGGGTTGTATCATGGTCCAACTGCGAAAAGCTCTCGTGTCTGTAAGATTAATACAGATATCTGTAATGAGTTTGTGTTAAGACGAGCAGAGCCATCAAGTATGGGTAGCCGTTTGGTGGGGGAGGGGACTGCCCTTCCTGTTCCAGAATGTGACTTATTGCAGCTACATTGGCACTCTGACAGAAAATGTTAGTGTTGCCATTCAAGAAACACAATGACCTTATTATGGTCAGCCATTGTCTTACTCTAGAAGGACGGGACGGTTAAGTAATAGGTATTGATCTTTGTTCACTCCAACTGAAATATGTTGACCTGCTTGGCATTATGATCTACTACAAACAATTCCTGTCCGTCTACCGATACAGCTATTCCTTGTGGATATCCAACATCATCTGTAAGTCCAAAGTACTCTCCATCAGATGTGAATCCATACACAGCTTTAGGATCACCATAATTTCCCACATATATCTCACCACGGATGTGATTACAGCAGACATAGTCAGGAGCCCACTCTGTGACATCAGTAGGAGGCTGAATATCACGGACATTACCACCAGAATAGTCCATTAGTTTCACGGTGTTATCTTCAAAGCGTACAACAAGGTCTCCTTTGGAGGTAACAGCAAGACGACCCGGTATAAATTGTGTTGCAAACTTATTAATGAGAGTCCCGTCTGCCTGGTGGATTGATATTGTGTTGTTGCCTAGTCCTGCTATGATTCTTCCTGTTGCATCTACAGCAACCGCATTAAGATCAGATGGTTTGCCATTCATACCATATGTACGAGTGTTTGACAACTGATTGCCTTCACTGTCATAACACAGGAAATCTCTATTACCATCTATGATGTATCTATTATCGGGTGTAACAACTATGGTATTCACAGTATAGGGAGTGTCTTTGAATGTGTACTTGACCTGTCCAGCCCTGGTGAATACCTTCACACCATCTCCCCAGCTTGTGATTGCTAAATCACCATGTTGATTAATAGCAATATCCCATGGATTTAAAGTACCCGTGCCGAATTGAGAGGTCTTTGCCCACTTATAATCTTTTGATAAATGACCCAAGACAGGAATGGCAGGAGAACAGCAGGTATATATCGGAGATAACCAAGCGAGACATCAGCTGGTATCGGCGGTGATTGGTTGACATTGTGTAGAGACTCTGACAAGGACGCGTAGCTTGATGTGATCTCATACTCCGATCCAGATTGGATGACCTTTGAACCAAGTTGGCTAGCTCCTTCGATGTCCTTCAGATGTCCTTCAAGATCCTCTTTCGCCAGGGTCAATGTCTTCATTCTTTTCAGTTCCTCTTCATCGATATCCGCTTCAGTTTTGTTGAAAATATCATCCACGCGTTGAATGTATTCTCTTCGTGCCTCAGAAAGCGCCCCCTTTGCCAATCGTGCTGATTTTCTTAATTCGTCACAGACCTGCTCAGCTTTCCTCACTGCATCACGATGTCTTTCCTTAGTTCCCTCACATTCCTTGATCATCTTTTCTACGCAGGAGGTTGTTATCTTTGCAGCATCTGTCACACTGCTTCTCTTGTGGTCATAGGCGCAGACGTTTGCACTTATACAGTGGTGGCACACATTTCTTTGCTCTGTTTCACAATAAAACTCAACGATGACTTTGTCATGGACTTGGCAGTGTCTTCCTTCATCACTGAATTTTCCAGAAAGCAGAGCTTCACTAGTAACAACTCTGTGACGTGAAGTCATCTTGAGACCCTTATGGATGATATGGCAGTCAGGGCACAGGTACTCCGTGCAATCGAAGCAGTGAAAGTTGGCGCGATTGTCAGGCTTGTTGCAGTTATTGCAGGTTTTAACCTGGAATGAATAAGTATACATCACAAAATAAATGATCAATCTACAATTTTCAATGTGATGGCCATATCAATTGACATTTGATATCATCTACAGATACGCAATTGATCTAGGTTATACGTGGGGTGGAATGGGTGTCGGGTGATTATAGTTCGAGTTTCGATTTGATATTAGTGAGTAAAATCACCGACTCACCATAGGCTGGTTGGACGGTTTGCTGGGAGTTTTTATTGATTGTCTGGATGGTTGGTTATATACTTGGTTTTGATTGGTTGGTCGGATGGTTCGTTGGTTGGACTGGTGAATGAGTGAGATTTGTTTATCTGGTTATGTTGGTTGGTCGGTTGGATGGTCGATTTGTTGGCTATTGGTTGGTGTGTTGGTTTGGTGGAATAGACTTGTGATCGGGGGGGGGGGGGGGGGTGGTAGCATAATTTGTGTATACATACATAGAGTTTGACAAATGACATTTAATTTTGGGGCATCAGGGGGAATTACTGGGGAAAATCAACGCGCCTGCGTTGAAAGAGCTGTGAGTGTGACCTACGGAGGGCATTTGGAAGGGGTACAGACCACTGACCTTGGTTAAAATGGTGCACATAAAGAAAACAGCGGCGGATCCAGGGGCATTGCAGTAACCCGGGGTATATATAGTCAAGCAAAAACTGACCCGCCTTTATTGCTCCCTATGAACTTAGAAACAATTTGGTATGCATTACATTACAACATCAGTAGGGGAGGATGGGGCAACTGGTCCATTCAAGCATAATTCATGCTATAAAAGATTAAATCGCGTGTACATTTTTTATCGATTTGCTATAAAATAGCATCCATGTAACTGTTTACATAACAGAAAAAGTCAATTACCACTATTAAACTGAATATGTTACTTGACGGAGAACAGTTACCCCATCATTGGGGCTACTGGTCCAATATGTTCCAACGGTTAGGCAGAAGTTTCTTTACAAACACTTTTACATATTATTTAACTTGTTACTGAACAATACATGTCTCATGAAATCCATGTTTTATATAATAGTCTTCGTGGTATAAAATTGTAAATAGCAGTAATACTAAATGGTGTATAGAGCAAGCGAAGTTTTCGACTGCACATTTTTTTAGATAAAACGGTATGAACCTAGTTAAATGGTTACAGTGTTGTGTTGTTCAGATATCCCATACATTTGTCTATATATACCCCTATCTTTAATGATTTTAATTATTTCAAATAATCATCATTTAGTACTTATGATAAACTATCTTGATAATTAGCAAGCTCTTCATATCACAGGGGAAGTAATTCAATATGACAATGATGAACCAATGGTGAACAGTGAATAAAATGCATATCATCATGGTATTTCGTAAGTGCACATATCTTTACAGACACCATTCAAAACATAATGAAGATCTCATTCGTAATACCAAGGTTTTAAACCATTTTAAAGCAATTTCAAGTCATTTTTGTAATCATTCAATAGTATACATTGTGGTATTAGACTGCCCAAAAAATGTCTAAAAATCAGAATGAATGTGAATTGTTTCATATTCTATTTACATTTCAATACCGAGTCATGATTCATTAAATAACAACTAATTTTCGCAATGAATTTTACAATTTTGATAACGTTTTTTGCAGTTGCCCCTTACCCCTTCGGACCACTTGTCAAGGCCTAAAATAAGGACAAATCTCAGTTGCACATATTATTTTCTTGGCAACGATAAACTAGACAACCATACCACTTCCGCCCTGATCTAACACTCCCCACCCCTTAAAGGCATATTATGTGATCTTTTCCAGATAGCGCCCTCTATTCATTTTTTTTTTAGAAAGTAGATTTTCTTGCAGATTTACATTTCTGATCATAAATCATACCTTCATTCCAAGTTACAGAGCGATACGATTCCTAATTACCTCAAAATCATGGTTTTAGAGTGAATTTAGAGTAAAAATATAAACTGTCGGAGTTATCCGACAGTTTATTTTTACTCTAAAATCATGATTTTGAAGTAATTAAGAATCGTATCGCCCTGTAACTTGGAATGTATGTACGATTTATGATCAGAAATGTAAATCTGCAAGAAAATCTTCTTTCAATTTTTTTTTCGATGTTGAGGGCGTTCCCTGGAAAGATCACATAATATACCTTTAACATTGTATTAATTCACCCGAAGCGCTTAGAAAATTGGTAATTTTAAGATGGTAGATAAGCTAAAACAACATTTTTAGCTGGGACTTGCCCCACGTGAAAAAGGGGCCCGTTGGTCGATGGGGACAGGGGCATGTTGTAGTACTAATAGTTAAGCATATCCTACTGATTGGTATTGGTATTATATATATAGCATCAGCGCAAGGTTGGTTTTCACAGACTTACGGTAAAATGCCTGTTTAATCGAGCTTGCCCTGTAATGAAATAGGCCTATCTGATTTGTGTACTGATAATACACACCAATCGAATATCATACATGTTTGGCTCACATATTACTCATTTTGGCGCGAAGACTGAAATGAAACTTGCTCTATTCAGTTTCAGTTTTCACTACAGACATTACTGTGTGAAATCAACCATACCCTGTATTGTAATATCTGATGTGTGATAATATATCAATCAAATACCATACAATACCTGTTGGGCTCCAATAATACTCATTTTGGCGGTCAGATACAAGTCAAGAATGAAATGAAATTTACTCTAGTCAGTTTCGGTTTTCATAGACATGCCTATAGTGGGAAATCAAACTTGCCTTGTAATAAAGATCATTCGGTGTAACAACAAATTTTAAACTTCTATCAGTTATGGTAACAGACACATTTGTAGATCAACCCATTAAACAAAGTGGCAAACAAATTATATTTGTAAACTGAAAATACCCTCAGCAATTTTGTTGAAAATGGCGCATTTATTCTCATCACATTGATCACAAGTTCATGACAAATTCCAATGGAACCGTTTAGTTAGGAAATGACAAAAATTCGATCGACATTTTTTCACACAAAGTTAGGATTAAATACATCATTCTTGCAACGTTTAAAAAGTTTTAAAATTCATTTTGGTTTTGAAAACAAAATGGCTTCTTTCCACTATTGCAGTCTTTTTGACTCACCCTGTATTTCAATTGATAAAGCTCACACTAAACTTCACAACGGCTGCTTCAGAAAGTATGATATAAAGCAGAACTCATAAAGCAGAACTCAAGAAAAACAATTCCTTTGCCCCATTCAAATAATTGCTTTATAAAACATCACCAACATCTATTAATTTTGTTATATAAATCAAATGGGGGGGGGGGGGGGGGGGGGATACAATTACCTATATCATTTAAATTGAGCCTTGTGCCTTACGTGGACAATTTATATGTAATGAGTTTCAAAAAAGGTAATTTTAGTCAAACTTGGAATGCACCATTAAAAGAGTCCATATTTTCTGTGAGAAACGGCCGATTTGTTAAAATTCAAAAAATCTTCAGAAAGCTAATAAATGTATATTAAAATCATAAGCAATTGTATGTAATACAATGGTATTCCCCAGATAGTCATACCCAGAATATTGATTATCTGTGGGTATTCATGGCTAAATAATATAAATGCACCTGCCACGGTACAAATCATTCTGGGACACCCTGTATAGCCGCGCATTGTACAATTCACGCTGCACGATTGAAAAATCTACCGAGCGAAAATAAGATTTTAAGCAGAAGACAAGTTGGTACAACTCTAAATGCGCCCATACACATGGTACCGAATCAGCAAAACATCAGCTCTTAGACACTTACCTGTTTACTCTCTTCACTGATATCCTTGCTGATATCGACGGTAGATGCAGACTCGGCCATGTTGTAAAAGTTGGTAAAGGTGTGCGTCTAGAAAAATGCGCGGCGGGAAAAGGGTGTTGTACCTGTGTAACCAGCTTGTTATAGTCGTAGAGAGCGTGGTCATGTGATTAACTTGTTAAATATTACCTGCAAACAATAGCTGTTATATTATGACCTACCATTTGAATTGCATGAAAAACTTAGACCTAGCGTTTATTAGAACTAGAAAGATTTACACTATTCCTTGAGCAATATTTGAGTCATTTTGATATGATTTTGTCAAATTGTTGCACTGCTATTTTTAATACTGTATCCTATTGTTGATACTGATGTCATTGATACGTGAATGGTAAGAAAAGATCAAATGAAAATCAAAAGTAAAATTTTGGCTTCAGATGTTGGGTTCCTATTGATGAATCCACTTCACTGCACCCTCATAAAGGCCTACCGATGCGCTTGACAACGTTAGTTGACAACGTTATCAGAATGCTACACATTTCGATTAAAGGTCAAAAATATGGTATACCTACCTATCCCTATCATACATGTGTATAATAATACACTTTGTTTAAGAAATTACCCACCAGCATCAGCATATTATACAATGTACTAGTAGTTGTCCTGGATTATACTTTGGTGAAAGATATCCACGCGTTTCTTCACTTTTTGATTTTATTTTGATAAAAAAACCCCAATGAAAATGAAATGAAATAAAAGACACATGAAATGATCATGTTACAATTAGAAATGTTGCCTGGATATACATAATAAATTTAATATGGCCAAAAACATTACACAGGGTGTTACAAAATAAAGCACATGCGATCTAACGGAGCACTTATTTTTGAAAACAATCTATTTTCTTCAGTTTACTGCCATGAAAATTGTTTGAGCATGGATACAGTCAATTAGTATTCGGTAATTGTGCAAGATGCAATGTACTAAATACTTTTGTCCGACAATGATCAACAGACTATTAACAATAACACCAATGGAGTTAAGCCCCCACCCCTTCCCACATCTCGCTACGCGCCGTAAATCTGTTAAAATTGATAAAGATGTCACAAATTCTGGACAAATTTCAAGATTGCGCGCATGCAATATGCACACCATATAGTATCGATTGGGACGTTAAAGCACGAGATGTACACGCGGGATTTTTGAACTCACTCGGCATGCATGCAGTAGAACGTGCATACCGTGTAAGTTGTAAGCTTTTATTTGTCTGGTTATAGCAAAGTAAACACACCACACGTACAGAATGTAAGAGGGGCTTGGTGGGCTGGTATCACAATATTTATACTGTTTCACTCCATGAAGTGGTTAGTTTATTTTAAGATATTATGCACAAATGTATGAATTGTTATCAGTATAAATAAATCAATCGGTATACTACTAAATCGGTACACAACAGCCACATTCTCTGACATTATATCTAGCATGTATCGTCAATGAGTGATGTGAATGAAGTATTTCATTGCGTGTCTGTGAAATTAGCTTCTCATCTTCTGCGATTCCTCCTCCTCCTCCCAAACACTCCTGTTTACTGTTCACAGCCCGATCTCTCTGACATTCCACCTAGCACGTATATTGATAATCAACAAGTGAAGTGAATGAAGTATTTCATAGCTTGTCTAGAGATTGGCGCCTCAATCCTTCTCCTCTGGTTCCTCCTCCTCCTCCACACTGTAGCACCCGTTGACCAATTATTTGCTCCTAATTAAAACTGAAATAATTACGACATTATTTTGTGGATGGTATGGAAAGAATATTTATTGTGCTTTGTAATAACACAAAATTGGTTATTCTATGACGAGAAATATAGAAACGGTGATGATATAAACATAATTAAAAGTGTAAATATGTCACACCTCCTCAAAATACGGGGTTCCAATTTGTGGCACACACCCTTTTCTGCTGTTAGTTTGACTTATGTATTATTCTCATCCATTGATGTGTTTTCATGCTCCTTTAGTGCAATTATATTGGTTTTTTAGGCGTCGTATAAATGTCAGGTAGTAATAATAGTAGTAATAAGAATGGGCAATATGGGACTCTAACTCATATGGCTTTAATGGTGTGTTTTGTTAATCTTACTATAAATTGCGTAATGTTGTATGCATGTTACATGATTTAATTAGGTATTATATCATGTTTCAGTATATGTGTGCATCACAAATTGACAACGGTGTTATGCGTCTGCGTGTTTCACGGGGGCGCTGGACGCAACTTGTATCTGTATGTTTATTATTCATGATTATTTTTGCCATAAGACCATATTAAAGTACGGAGTTTAATTGAAAACTGAACTACCGCATTTTCATTTAAGGAGTCCACGTCTGACAGAGATGGAAAGCGTGCAATTTTATCAAAATAGATCCACTTTTAACCCATCTGGCTTTATGTACAGCCATGTTTGGATATATGCAGTGACTATATCTAAATTTGCTTATTATCTAATTATCTTTGAAATAAGGTAATAAAAGCGGAATTTATTTGAAAACTAAAAGCGAAAGTGCACAGAGTTGGAAAGTTGAAAATCGTGATTTTTAAAAACCAAATAGACCCACTTTGAAACCCATCTATGTAGCCATGTTTTGGATACATCAAGTGACTATCTAATTGTGCTTATTATTGGCTATGTATACAGTGTATGTACACTCGCCAGTTCCTTGCCACTCATTGAAGTTCAAATATTTCACATAAATATTTAATATAAATTAAACAATTGCATGTCAAAATAAGCAGACAATAATTCTCTATCATTTCTGTATGAAATTAAGATGTACGCATTCATGCATGGCTGAGTACATTCATTAAGCAGTGGTAAGGTGCGTAAAAGGAAATTGCAAGCAATTAGCATTTACAGTCATTTGAATGGAGGGATTATCCAATTTTTTGCAATCTTCTTGCCATTGTCAAGTGAATGGGATCTGCCATGCATGAGTGATCATGTCTTAATTCCATGTTAAGCCGTTAGAAAATTACTTTCTGCTTATTTTGATATACAATTATATATTATAATTATATATATAATTATATATTTACTATTAAATATTAATTTAATTTAAGTGGCAAGGAACTTCTTTTGACGAGTGTATAATTATACAACACGTTATTTTTCTATGACGAATCATACATGCAATGCCCGCCTGCATGTCTTGCTTTGCTGGCCTTCCACTTGTCTCACAAATGCCAACATTAAATTGTTATGCACTCCTACTTCTTAATTTTAAAACCAAATCTACTACAAAAATACTAGCCACCCTCTTTGAGACTACTGTTATTATTAATTCGAGCGCACTTTCCATTTTAAAGGACTTTATTATCATCTTAATGCCGAAAAATATGGAGCAATAAGCAATAACACACTTCTATGATACAAAATGGGTTAACTGGATTTTGTCTATTCAGTTGACATCAACGAAATATATCATTAGTATATTTGGATTCAACCTTTTTCTACATCTCAATTGCATTTTTTTTAAATGTTTATTTAATTTGAAATATTTCTGCAATATAATTTGTTAAGTTTTTTTCTTGTAACTATTATTAGACATGACTTAGTTACCCGTAGACATCAGAAATTGTATATGCAGAGAGACAAAATTGAATAAGAGTAAATCGGCTCTGTACCAAGACGATTTAATTTCGCAATTTTACACGACATGCATTACGCATACTCAAGGATACTATGATACCTTATATATAATACATTGATAAATATTCATATTTTGGTCAAGGTTAATTTTTTGTAAATTTGTTGTAAAGACTACAATATTAACCAAATAAAATTGGAAGGTCCGAGTGAATATACCGAAGGCCTAAACTTTTTAGAGAGATGCTCATAAAGAGCTCCAATTTTTAAAAGATGGTCCTAACCTTGAATTATCAATGCTTTCTCTCAAATCAATTTGATTAAATTTGTAAATTTGTAAATGCGCCAATTGAAATACAATCCAATCTACCACCGATAATTCCTCACGTGATAATTTACAAAATAATTGATTTCCTGAATGGTAATAGATTAAATAACTATATACTTGATGAGTAGAAACCAGTGGGCCAATTGATAGATTACCAATTATACAATGAGGTAATAATTTACATTTATTTTGGCTTAATAATAAACTATCATTTACCATTTATAAATATTTCTTATATTAAGAATCAATAATTGGGATTGAAATCCCTGTTACTTCAAATTTTACTCCAAACAAGATGACAGTGGGGAAACTTGTCTAATTCCCCCCCCCCCCCCCCCCCCCCCGATTATTGTAGAAGGAGATTAAATTAAGTATCACTATGACTGACTTACACACACTTACTTGGGGTATTCAAACACATCTGGATTACTGTTAAAAAAGAGCAGAGCGGACTCAATGTGCGACCTGAACACAACTAATCCCTCATCAGTTAAATGAATGCAATCGTGGCGGAAGAGGTGTTTTGTTTGGCTATTAAAAACTGAAAAATGTCTGATCACATGAGTGTTCGGCATGTTAGAACAAATCCTGGAGGCATGTTTGTTAATGTTGCGTAAGCAGCTATTACCAGCACCCCGGCGACGTTCACGCCTAAAACTGAACCGAGGCAAGATCCAGGACCAAACTATCCTGGTTAGTGGGAACAAATTGCGGATGGCCTCCAGGCTTTGTTCAATTCTTTGCCGAACCACATGGATCTTGTCGCTGAATATGTCGTTGGTCCCCAGATGCAACACAAGGGTGGTAGGGAACGGTCTATTGCGGAGGCACCTGCTCAAACGACCAGCAATACCGGCGATGCGCGCGCCAGGAATACCATGCCAATAAACCGAACCGCCACCGCTGAGTTGCACCTGGTTCTGACCAGCCCAGTTAACGATGCTGTCCCCAGCGATCCAAGTTCGTAATTCACCTTCGCCTGTATAAAATATAAGAAGGAAAGCGACAGAGCAGCGAAAACAAAACAAAGCATGCATTAAGAAAGATGATGCAATGGATAAAATGATGATGGGAAAACAAACAATTGGAAAGGGGAAAGAATGATGGTAGGGGAGGGGGGAGGGGGGGGGGGGGGTAATGATGGGAAATGAGGTTAAACCCAGTAGTTAGAGTGAAGAATACGGTGAGGCCTAATATACAACCTGACGGCTGAAGATTTCCACCGACCCATGCACATGATTGTATCGATTGGTACACCGTTAATTGCAGCGGACGTAGCTGCACCAATCCTGAAGCTGTGGGAGCTGAAGTGAGCAGGATTCAGCCCCATTAATGTTATACCCTTCTTCAGCAGACTGTTGAACTGAAATATAGTCAAAGGATCGCCCCCAAAATGGACAAACAACGACCCCCCAATCTTGGGTCTCACCTTTAAATACTCTGTCATTGTAGACACAGGGCAGACTAAAGGATCGTTGCCTTTCTCAAAACTCAAAGTCGCGGAAACCCCCCTTTGGTCTGTTTTGGACGACCTGATTACCACTTCCATGATATTTGATTTGAAACTTACATCGAGAAGGGACAACATATTGTTGCCACATACATTTTTTGAAGGGGAAGCAAACTCACCAACCCTCAAGAAACCAAAAAAGGCTAAAACAAATGCCGCTCTGAAAAGATATGCCTCAAAACTTGAACGACAAATTTCATTCAGTAAGTAAGCTAGACAGGCGGTTTAAAATAGGAAGCGAGATCGGACGCCGAGCATCGGTTCTTGAATTTTGGCGTTTACAGCCCTCTTTAAGTTTATGGACAATAAAATTATCAGTTGGGTTCGACCAACCATTTATCTTATGTACATATGCCAGGGCAGATAAATAAGTGGAAATCGTAGAGGGCGCCAAACCATTTATGGACAAATGGGCAATACATGCAGTGACATGTTGTATTGGGGCGGGCCAAGCTACCTCAAAACCTATATTGGAACGAAGACTATCAAATTTAACCACTCCCCTTACGTAGGTTGCTTGGGTGCTAGAAGATGTGGATGCGCTAAGTAAGCGATGAGTCTCAGCCTCTAAAGCGTCCATATAAAGTTTGGAATCTGAGCTCCTACCAAGTCCGCGTTGGGTGCTAGTTCCCGGAAGCGATTGACCTGAAAGCGGGACAGAGCATCCGCGATATTATTTTCTTTTCCAGGAATATGACGCGCAGTGAAGGATACATTAAATTTCAACGCATTGTAACACGAAAAAACGAACTAGGCACATGATCTTGGGGCATTTAGAAGACTGCTTGTTAATAATTGAAACAACAGCAGCGTTGTCTGATCTAATGATAATGCGCATTCCTGATAGGCTGTTAGCCCATAAAACCATGGCAACCACAATTGGTAAGAATTCCATCCATGCAATTGAATGATCTTTATCACAGGAACTATCCCAGGGCCATTTACCCTGGAACCCCTTGCCATTATAAAAGCCACCAAACCCTATGCTTCCGCTGGCGTCAGTGAATAACTGTAAATCATTGTCTACCCTCCAAAAATGTTCGGGGATAATTGCGGTACCGTTGAAATTGCGCAAAAAAATTAGCCACATCCTGAGGTCACTTTTTGCACCTTTTGAAATGAAAATTCTGTGCCAAGATTTCTTTACGCCACAAGATAAGATAATAAGTCTTCGCAGGAAGGCTCTCCCTGGTGAAATAGCTTTACAAACAAAAGAAAGCGAACCTATCAATGATTGTAACCCTTTTAAGTGATGTAGACTCGATAGCATTTTGAACTTTGATCACAATTGATGACAGCTTTTCATTTGGAATTGAAATGGATTGACGAACAGTGTCAATTTCTAAGCCCAAATAAGTGAGTTTGGTGCAAGGGCCGACTGATTTTTCGGCCGCCAGTGGGACGCCTAATTTCGAGCAAATATCCTCAAAACATGTGACAAGATTTTGACACGATAGTCTATTACAAGTGTCTGAGGAACTTACAAAGCAATAATCATCACAATAGTGCGTTATAAGATCTGACCCGGATTCTTTTTTAACAACCCATTCAAGAAAAGATGAAAAAGTTTCAAAAAACGCAGCCGAACAAGAGGCCCCCATTGGCAAGGCTTTGTCAACGTAAAAGCCTCCCTGAAATTTGATGCCTAACAATTCAAAGTCGCTAGGGTGCACAGGTAATAACCTGAATGCTGATTTGATATCCGCTTTTGCCAACTGAGCGCCTTTCCCCGCACGGATGACTAACTCGATTGCGTCATCAAATTTAGCATATCGTACTGAGCATAAATCACGGTCAATACCGGTATTGACTGAATCCCCATCGGGGTATGAGAGGTGGTGGATTAACCTAAACTGTCCTGGCTCTGATTTTGGAACCAACCCAATGGGTGACACAAAAAGGTTGGAAAATGGCGCCTTTGCAAAAGGCCCTGCCATTCGGCCAAGATCAATTTCTTTCTGTAATTTCTTTCGAGCGATATCAGGATCCTTTAAGACTGATTTAAGATTCAATGCCTCCCTTGAACGACGTTCCCCTTTAAGTGTAAATAAAGCTAACCACCAGCAGATTTGGGACATTTTCGGAAGAAGGGGGTCAGCAAATTTGTTTCATATTAAGTCTATGAATACCTTTAGACAAACCATCATTCATGGTGGGCATAAAAAAATCTCAGTGTTTCTAGATTATATTATACATGCAGTTCAATTTTCACAATTTGGACACCTTGGAAATGAACTTTTCAAATCATGAGCAAAGACAAATGGCACTCCCATCATGTGCATGTAAATACTTCCACATCCATTTTTCATTGGCATATAGCAAACATATTTCTTGTTATATTAGACCTGCAGTGTTTCTAGTTTTTAACAATGAGAGTTTTTATTTCCTCAATTTTCCATGTTTTTATGTCAAAAAGTGATGTTTCAAATGTCACCTGTTCTCAGTTGGACAGTGGTTCAGGTGTTAGTTTGTATGTTGGTTATAAAGAGGAGCCATGGCCCCTCACAGGTATGAAATAAAATCATTGTGTTTTAACTTTTATGTTATAGAAACACTGGGTCAAAACATAGACAAATTTCAAAGTATCAAATTCCAATTTTCACAGTATCTTCCGCATTTTTGTAAAAAATCCTTTTAAGTTTTCATGAATGATGATTAAATTCATTCAAAACTATTCAATAGTAACCCTAAATTATTTTCAACAAGTTTATTTATCAGAGTTTCTAGTCTAATGGTACTTTTCAATGAAAAATAATTACGGGTATGACATTCAAAATGGCCTAAACTGGAAAAGATATGTGGGTTGTGTTAAAATCCATTTAGGTTCAGGTATTAGTGTGTATGTTGGTCATAAAGAGGAGCCATGGCCCCTTACAGATGTGAAATAAAATCATTGTGCTTTAGTTATAATGGTATAGAAACACTGGGTCCATAACATAGACAAATTTCGGAGTATCAAATTCCAATTTTCACAGTATCGTCCGTATTTTTGTCAAAAACCCTTTTAAGTTTTCATGAATGATGATTGAATTCATTCAAAACTATCCAATGGTAACCCTAAATTATTTTCAACAAGTTTATTTATCAGTGTTTCTAGTATTATGGTATTTTTCAATGAAAAATAATAACGGGTATGACATTCAAAATGGCCTAAACTGGAAAAGATATGTGGGTTCTGTGAAAATACATTTAATTACAAAGTGGTTCAGGTGTTAGTTTATATGTTGGTTATAAAGAGGAGCCATGGCCATTCACAGGTGTGAAATAAAATCATTGTCTTTTAATTATTATGTTATAGAAACACTGGGTCATAACATAGACAAACTTTAAAGTATCAAATTCTAATTTTTACAGTATTTTCCGCATTATTTTCATGAGTGATGATTGAATTCATTCAAAACTATCCAATGGTAACACTAAATTATTTTCAACAAGTTTATTTATCAGTGTTTCTAGTCTAATGGTACATTTCAATGAAAAATAATTACGGGTATGACATTCAAAATGGCCTAAACTTGAAAAGATATGTGGGTTGTGTTAAAATCCATTTAAATAAAAAGTGGTTCAGGTGTTAGTTTGTATGTTGGTTATAAAGAGGAGCCATGGCCGTTCACAGGTGTGAAATACAATTATTGTGTTTCAATTATATGTTATAGAAACACTGGGTCATAACATAGACTAATTTCAGAGTATCAAATTCCAATTTTCACAGTATCTTCTGCATTTTTGTCAAAAACCCTTTTTAAGTTTTCATGAATGATGATTCAATTCATTCAAAACTATCCAATGGTAACATTAAATTGTTTTCAACAAGTTTTTATCAGTGTTTCTAGTCTAATGGTACTTTCAATGAAAAACATATTTTGTCTATGACATTCAAAATGGCCTAAACTGGAAAAGATATGTGGGTTGTGTTAAAATCCATTTAAATAAAAAGTAAAATTTACAAACAAAAATATAAGTCAATGTGTTTTGATTATTACCATTACAGTGTTTCTTGATTGAAGGGGTACTTGCCATACTAAATAAACTAATTCAGACCATACTGCATCTAATATTTTGACACTGTTTTAAGGTCAGTGTCAAAAAAATATGATAGGAAGGAATGGTGAGTTTTTAGTTAATTTCATATCTGCGAGGCATGAAATCCGAACAGCTGTTTACGAAGATATTGACTATAGTACCAGCACCATTGATGTTTAAAGACATAGAATCTATGCTTGTTGACAAAGAAAAACAGCGTCGGAAGCTTAAACAACTTAAAGACATTTGTGAGCAGTTTAACATAGATGTTATTGGTTCAAAGATAAGGAAGGATTTCTTTATAAATGCACTTATAGACCTAATTTTGGCATGCAAATGTACATAGGAAGGTAACCAAAACAGTTGTTTTTTTGCTCCTGGTAAAGTCATTTAATTTTTATAAGTGACGAGAGACATCTACATTCTATTTGAGCAAAAGAGAGTGTAAAAAGAACTTGTGTATGGTAAACATAATGTATCCACTAATACATCAGTAAAGGCAAGTGACATAGCATAATGTAATTTCAGAAAAATTGGAAAGGTATATGAGCTTCACATATTAGTGAAGTATTGAATATTTCGATACCAATGTGTAAGGTATGTGTAGTGTGAAATCCGTTGACACAACCATCTATAAAACAATGATGAATCAATATGAAGTACCTATCCCATGAAGAGAAAAAAGTGCAGTTATGAAGATTATACAGGGTGTATCAGAAAGAACTGTACCGTGTTTCTAAAATATATAAAAAATATAAAAATGATTATTGTTTTAAATTTAAACACCTGCAATATAAAGGTGAACATGTTTCCTATTTTATATGTTAATTTCATTGAGATATCTCTTTTTGTTCTCGTGTGGCAAGACATAATCAAAAACCAATGAAAAACGTGTTTTCAATTTCAATCAATCCTCTCTACCACTAACCCCAACATTTCAAACAATGTAGCCACACCACGAAGCAATATTAAAAACTTCCGCCAGAGAAAGGAAAGTTAAAATCACTGAAGCAGAACAAATCCCGGTTTATTTGCGGATTAAAAATCAAAATTGATCTCCAAATTTCACCCACAAAAGTATGCAAATAATAAATAGTTATACAAGTGATGTGAAAAGTTAAAATGGCGACCAAACATAAACCCTGTCCTATGGACGGATGGATATTTAAGGTAGTGTTAGTAATTTCACAGATTTTTTAAATCGATCATTTCGACCAAAATTGAAATCTACCATCTTTACCAGAAAGTCTGTATTTTCCATCAGAAATGTCCGATTTTCACAATTTAAAATGTTAATGAAAGCTGGGCGTTTGCGCAAGATATATAAGAAAACGGTATGAACAATATCAATCGAATTCATACCATAATAAATTATATTGCCTCGGTACACTTCTTTCTGATACACCCTGTAGGCCTACAGTTGAACTGCTGCTGTAAATCACCTTTGCTATGATGAGTTAGGTTTTAGAATATATTGTAAAATGATCGATTAAGATTGGGTTTGGTATGTTTTGATGAACAACAGCATGTGTTGTAAAATCATCTTTTTGTATAATTCTGAAATTACCTAAAAACACTGTAAAGAAGCGTGACATTATAATAATTCTTTAACTATGTATAAAATGATAACTTCAGAAAGTTTTATTGAAGTTCGTGAAAAGTTCTATTCCATGGAGAGCTTTTAAGGCGTGTAGACAGGGGAACTAGTTCTTATAAGCATTAAAATACTTTCTTTCTTTTTTTAACATTTAGGAATGGCAAAACAATTAATTCAAAAACGTTCATATGCAAATTGGAGAAAATGGGGAATTTATAAGATTCTTTATGATTTGTTTTTCTTAAAGTAGAAACACTGTAATTTGTTTAGCACACCAGGAGAAGAAACAGTTTATAATAGAAATGTCACAGACCCAATATTGGTGAATTTTGATGGCCCCGAATTCTATCGAGCATAATATGGGCCTTATCTAGAAATGCTAAAATAGGAGCATATGCCCCAAACAACATTAACATTGTTGGAGTGTTTTTATTTTACAGAATCTAGAACTCAATGGTTTTATTTTTGCTTACATGGGGCCAAGGGGTGTTAGTTGTGATTACAATGCAAATTTATTTTGAAACCGCTGTCCAACTGAAAAACTGAACATCAAAAAAATCATCTTTTTGGTGAAAAATACCTCGTAAATTGGAAAAACTATCAAATTACGCAATTTTTGTGATAAGTTTTTTTCTAAAATTAGAAACACTGTGATTTTTTTAGCGCACTGGAAGAATGAGACTATCATAGGGATGCCACATACCCAATATGAGTGCATTTTGCCGACCCCCTTCTTCGCCAACCTGCTGGTCCTTATCTTTATTGACACTAAACCCTAATTTAAACCCGTGAGAAAAACCCTCCCTGATTCTATCAGCAGCCAAGGTATTGGGGTATAAATTAAGAAATGTATTAAGTTCAGAAACCTTAATGGGGGATGGATATTTGCAACAAATACAATTTGTGGAATCGGGAGAAACACATGAAGCGCTAGGTTTAGGGTGAAATACATCATTATCACCGTTTTGAACATGTTGTGGCCCCATGACCTCCTTTGTTGCAATTTGAGCATGTGTGATTGTACTTACAGTTTGAGCGGGAACAGGAGGATTCTCTATTGAAGGCAAAACACACACCTGACTTTTGGTTGTTGTTGGAAAAACTACGGTCCTGACCTTGGTGTCTGCGTGAGCGTTGCCCCCTTGAATTTGAACCCCTGGAGACACGAAAAGAACTAGACCCAGACCAGCTATTTGCATTCATGGGAGAAGGGACCACGACAAAGAGAGACCAAAGCTCTCCATCGATTGATGCCCAAGATCTTTCCGGATGAATTTGCATCCTCTTCCTGAATTGAAAATCGTAATCGCGCCATCCCCAACCCCCAAATTTTCGTGCTGCAGTGCGCACTACATCACCATATTTCAATAATTCCTGAGTCCTGTCAGGATGAGCCCTTAGGTAGATAGCACAGAAAACCAAAAAGGCACTTGTCCAATTGTGAACTGAGAAGATTTTCTTTGGTTTCTTGGTCTCCTTGAAACTGATCTGGCCAGAAGGGTCAACATGAAAGCTCATCTCATTTGAATTAGAGGCCTGTGAATCATCATGGTCAAAATTATTTTGGCTTAAATCGACCAACGAAACGAAATCAACGAACTCGCCCTTCATAATTTTTTCTTTAGTTAATTGAGGCAGTTCCTCGCCTAACGGAGAGCAAATTGATGCTAGGGGTTGAATACCAGCGAATGTACCAGAAAGATCGCAATCGCGGGAAATAGAATTTGACCTATTTATATAACTATTATTGCGGAGAGAATTATTAAATTTACTAGTACTACTAGCACTAGTTACACGATTAGAAGGATAAAATGCATTCTCACCCGACTGGTTCTGTGTACTCTGTACTGGAGCTGCTCCCAATGACGCACTCGCTGATGGTCCCAGAAACAAGCTTGACACCGTCCTTCTTTCCACCGTCGGCGTTGTATCCTCATTAGCATCCACCAAATCCTCCATTTCCTCGTTCGAAACTTGTATCCGAAGAACATCGTCATTTGTATCGTCATCCACACCGCCATTTTGTTGAATAATGATCGATCTATTTATCGATCTATCGGAAACGACCGGCTGTTGTTGTTGATTGGTGTTACTGTTAGCAACCACCGGTGGTCTGATCAGCTGCTGAGAAGCCCGTGTGTTAACACTAGCACGACTTCTCCCTCTGGCTCTCGCGGAATTGCCGCGGACATTTATTGCCCGATGTCTTTGACGGCCGCGTTCTATGTTTTGTGTAGCGGCGGGCACTGCAGATGATGGGCCTGGATTTCCCGTTGACGGTCCGGCAGTACCGGTCAAGGCATCAAATGCCCTAGATTGTTGACGCGTCTGTCTAACCGAATTATCAGGCCGATTTTGGACTTGAGCATTGCCTCTACCTCTACCACGGGCGGGCATATGCGGAGCCTGATCTGTAGCCTTGCGTTTGGTGCCACGACCTCTTTTCGGGGCCATGTCGTAAAATCACCAACTAAATTATTCTTAAATACCAAATAATTAAATTTCCAAATAAGTACTTTACCGTGACAAATGAATGCCAAAGAGTAGGAAATCAGAGAAGGAAGAGCACCGTAATGTAAACAGGCAGCTGTAGAACGGGGCCCCGTTTCAATTGAGGGCGCTCTATTTAGTGACGCACTGCCGTCATATTTTACACGGCGATTCATCAAGTGACGGAAGTCCGTCGCCCGCCGGAATACGAACAAAAAACACTTTTCAATAGAGGGCGGGCTTGAGAACGGGACAGCGTTTCCAAGGGAACGGCCTCACGTCACAGTAATTTTCCAAATTAATTAAAAGCCGATTTTGCCGATTTTAAACAACAAAATAACTCTCTTATCACAGAGATAACCATTACAAAGGCATCACTTCTGATTACTATAGGGCTTATATTTATTGTAAACATTATCACACTTACCCTAAAAATTCTATAAAATGGTGTCATCTCGTCAAGAAAATGGTGGTTTCATCGCAGCAAACCGGTCAAAAAAGATATAATTTTAGCTTGTGTCGTGTGATGTTGGGGTCAAATGTTAAATTAATTCATCGAACTGGATGTCGCAAGGAGTTCTGGTACCTTATGCTGCCCTCAACTCGACGGATAGTTACTTTTCATGCAGATAATTGGGGGTAAAAGGCGAAAATTCAATCATTGCGCAAATTGACGGGTGTGCGTTACATTAGTTACGTACATCCGTCGTTTTAGAGCGCCCTCAACTGAAACGGGGCCCCGTTCTACAGCTGACTGGTAAAGCAATAAAGCTAAACCGAATGACCACACTCCAACTTGAAAACCGACGGGCACGGAAAGAAACTTATTTTAGAAATCAACCTACTTGGTACAGAGCAAATAAGCGAATGAACAAAACAAAAATGGGAGACGAGCAGAAAAATACAAAAACAAAGGAATAATTCGCGGGCTCCCGAAAGTGGATCGTGAGTGGTCAAAAGGTTGCTACGGGAGACCAGCAAACTATAGCAAACAATTTCTGCTTCATTGGCTAAAGAAGTTTAAGCTCTATGGCTTAAACTTTACTGTCGGTGCAAAAGTGAAAGAAGGTCGACACCATAAATTGGTAGGCAAGCTAGGTTTGCATCTGTACGATACCTGTGTGAACCATCCGTGCGTGTCCTGTAATGAAATAGCTGACCCTTTAAGGTGATTTTGTTATATTATTGCTGTTCATTTATTATGCTATACATTGTATGGTAAAGAAAGAACGTCATATACGTGAACTCTTTCCAGTTAACCTAAAGCAGTGGAATGGGAAAGACAATGGTACTAAACAGTTTTCAGTATTTTATTATTGATTAAAGAAGTTGTGGCATATTTTAGTATGTATATAATTATTTAGTTGTCTTGATTGTACTATATTTCAGCATGTAGACCCTATTGTAGTTATATTTGTGTGTACTTTTAAAGGTACGTAGGAAACCTGAATTATAATTATTTTAAAATTGTTTAGAATAATGGCGCTAGATAGATATTCGGTTGAAGCAATTTGTGTGGCGAGTGATTCTGATAATAACGGTTTCAGATGGCAGTTGACTAGTATTATGCCCAAGTATTGCGTACATGTAGGTGCAAAAAACCTGTTTTCAGGAAAATTGAGGGCGCCCTCCACTCAATGCCCCTTTATGCCTTTAACCATCACTATAAGCCTGTGCGGCAAATGAGATTGGATCAAGACTATTTTGTTCTCATGTCCGAAGGCAGACAGCAACATTGTTAAACTTTATTTGTTAGGAGTGGCTCTTTTTACTTCATCCTTTTCTTCCATCTTTTCTAACTTTCATTTCATTCAGCCAGCATGCTCAGGGGCGGACTGGGTCCTGAAAGCGGCCATGGCAAAATTATTAAAGTGGCCCTTTTTGACCATGTCAGTGTTTTTCAAATTTTCGTAAAAGGTTGCCCCAAATTTGTCCTAGTCAGTCACCTCGTGAATTTCACGTAAGTGGGGGCCGAAAAAATGCTTTACACAAGTGAGTAACCGGCCCTGAGAGGCCCAGAACCAAGCGGCCCATGTGGCGATCGCCACAACGCCACAGTGGCCAGTCCGCCCCTGAGCATGCTTATAGGCTTTTTAAGCCTGGACCGAGCATTTAGCTTGAGCCTGGTCCCTTCAGGACCCAAGCGTGTGTCCGTACGGACCGACGTGTAAACAAACAATCAAACAATACATACGTTAAGATATTACTTTTGAAGTCACAACATGAAAGAAGCACAACAAAGACAGTATGCGTTGATGACACACTCCACCTTGAGGTGGACAGATTATTATATCGAAAACCTTATTGCACTGATTTTTTACAATATTTACATATCAACGTTCAATTTAGCTGTAGTCTTGCGTGACAATAAACGTTACAGCAAAAAAAAATTTGACCAATGGGGGATGGCCTATGTAATCATCCCACCTCCCCCATGTTATTCATGATAAAATGCTCACCGTAATAGAAACGTCTAATTCAGGAAAAATAAGCTAATTTCAGGCAATTTTTACAATAAAGCCTACATTTTCCCGCGTAATTTCTTTTTTTGCGCGCTTATTTTCCCACCAAATTCCTTCCT
This sequence comes from Ophiura sarsii, assembly GCA_035610835.1. Lineage (NCBI taxonomy): Eukaryota > Metazoa > Echinodermata > Ophiuroidea > Amphilepidida > Ophiuridae > Ophiura > Ophiura sarsii. The sequence continues at coordinate 57,618,926 of CM069455.1, read as the reverse complement.
TGATCACCGTTTCACCACTAAATGTTGATGCTGATGCAGCCATTGGTCAATCACCAATCACTGTCATTGGCCAGTAAATATTTCAAAAAAGACTAGGAAACTAAGGAATTGTCAATGGATTTAATGATTTTGTACTACCTACATATAGGTCAATGTAAAGATGATTTTCAGGAGAATTTACCAGGTCAATATCTCTCAAAAAATGTTTCGGTCGACTTGTTAGTAGAATATAAAACAAATTAATGTCTGTCAATTTGTTTTTAATAAAACACATACTTCAATGAATCACATGTACAAGGCTCCAGTGTTTTGCAGAACATTAATTGATAGCGGCTGGTTTAGAAATATTATGATTAGGAAGTGATTTAGGCGCCAATAATAACCATCCCTGTTTTTAAAAGCAACTGACCACTGATCGGGTGGGTGATGTTTTTGGATGTTTCTTTTCTACAAAACATTTCGAAATTTCTAAATAAAATTCAAAAGAAATGAAAAAATAAAACAAACTTAGAATTTCAAGAAAAGAATTGGTCAGGCAGGTCTGTAAAACAAATTTTGTCTGAGTTGACCACTAACAAAAACCTGTGTTACGGGCCGAACAAACTCCTGTTTTTGAAAAATGAGGAAACTAGATTTTCATGTGTAATGAATACCGACCAAAATTGTGAGAACATTCTTTCTTGTTTTCCTCAAAAATTGCAAACATTGTTCTTTTTTTTTGCGTCTGTTTGTGTCATTAATGTTAAAGGGGATAACCAAAAAAACAACCTGACCAGCCGACCTGACCTGAGAGGGCTGTCCAGCAGTAGAATAGGTCAGGGTTTTGTCGCCTAACATCGTCGATGTTCAGACATAACGACACTTCACAAAAACAGCATTTTGAGAAAATCGTGTTAGAAAATATCCAATTTTTGAAGACTCATCGGAGAGCATTAACATCAAATATCGTTATTATTGGCAAAGAACATTAAGAAATATATACTTAATATTTATTAATGTTCTTTGACAATGATACTTGATAGCGATAAATGATGTACATTCTCTCCTATGAATCTTTAAAAAAAATGGACATTTTCAAGCACATTTTTCTCTCTAGTTTTGTGTTAAGACGAGCAAAGCAATCGAGCATGGGTAGCCGTTTGGTGGGGAGAGCGACTGCCCTTCCTGTCCCGGAATGAGACTTATTGCATTGCAGCTACACAGGCATCCATCAATTTCTGACAGAGAATGTTGATGTAGCCATTCAAAAAAAGTGACCTAATTATGGACGGCAATTGTTTTACTGTAGAAGACGGGACGGCTAAACAATAGGTATTGACCTTTGTTCACTCTGAAATATTTTAACTTGCTCGGCACGATAATCTACTACAAACAGTTCCTGCCCGTCTACCGATACAGCTATTCCTAGTGGATATTCAACATCATCTGTGATAAGTCCAAGGTAATCTCCATCAGATGTGAATCCATACACAGCTTCAGGATCACCAGCATTTCCCACGTATATCTCACCACGGATGTGATTACAGCAGACATAGTGAGGATCCCACTCTGTGACATCAGTAGGAGGCTGAATATCACGGACATTACCACCTGAGTAGTAGTCCATTAGTTTCACGGTTAAATCTTCAAAGCGTACAACAAGGTCTCCTTTGGAGGTAACAGCAAGACTACGCGGTCTAGAATGTGTTGCAAACTTATTAATGAAAGTCCCGTCTGCCTGGTGGATTGATATAGTGTTGTTGTCTAGTCCTGCTATGATTCTTCCTGTTGCGTCTACAGCAACAGCTAAAGGAACAGATTGTTCGCCATCAATATCATATGTAGGAGTCTTTGACAACTTATTGCCTTTACTGTCATAACACTGGAATTCTTTACTACCCTCTATGATGTATCTATTGTCAGGTGTAACAGCTATGTCTACAACAACATTGGGAGTGTCTGTGAAGGTGTACTTGACCTGTCCAGTCCTTTTGAATACCTTCACACCATCTCCCCAGCTTGTTATTGCTATATCACCATGTTGATTAATAGCAATACCCCGTGGCTCTTTCAGTAAAGTACCCATGCCGAATTGAGTAATCTTTGCACACTTATAATCTTTTGATAAATGACCAAAGACTGGAATGGCAGGAGAAGCAGCAGGTACATATCGGAGATAACCAAGCGATACATCAGCTCGTATCGGCTGTGATTGGTTGACATTGTGTAGAGACTCCGACAAGGACGTGTAGCTTGATGTGATCTCATACTCCGATCCAGATTGAATGATCTTTGACCCCCGTTGGCAAGCTCTCTCAATGTCCTTCAGATGTCCTTCAAGATCCTCTTTCGCCAGAGTCAATGTCTTCATTCTTTTCCGTTCCTCTACATCTATGTTCGCTTCAGTTTTGTTGAACAAATCATCCACGCGTTGAATGTATTCTCTTCGTGCCTCAGAAAGCGCCCCCTTTGCCAATCGTCCTGATTTTTTTAATTCCTCACAGACCTGCTCGGTTTTCCTCACTGCATCACGATATTTTGTCTTAGTTTCCTCACATTCCTTGATCAACTTTTCAACACTGGAGGTTTTTATCTTTGCTGCATCTGTCACACTGCTTCTCTTGTGGTCATGGGCGCAGACGTTTAGACTTATGCAATGGGAGCATACCGGTTTTTGCTCAGTTTCACAGTAAAACTCAACGATGACTTTGTCATGGACTTTGCAGTATCTTCCTTCATCACTGACTTTTCCAGAAATAAGATCTTCGATGGTAGCAACTTTGTGATGTTTAGTCAATTTAAGGCTGTCATGGTGGATATGGCAGTCATGGCACAGGTCATCGATGCAATCGAAGCAGTGAAATTTGGCGCGATTGTCAGGCTTGTTGCAGTTACTGCATATTTTCGCCTGGAATTAAAAAAAAGTATAGTACATCACAAAATCAACTATCAGTGCACATTTTAATGGAATAGACCGTGGAGGTGAAGTGCGTTATAGTTTGATCAGTTTAAAATTGGCAAAGCCTCTCTACACATATCTTTCTATCAAAAGGTCTTAAAAATATATGCATGGTCTCAAATAAAGTGTATATACGAGGGGCAGTAAGTTATGAAAGTGATCATGGTATGGGATGGTATGGGATGCATGAGTGATTCTATTGAGGGATAGTGTGATCAATACAAAGTATGAACCTTTGTCTTTCAAACAATACAGTTTTGGATTTTTAAGTGTGAACTATGACGTCATAGCATTGTCTCAAAGTAAGTACACTTGGGACACTGCTAAATCAGTTATTTGGCAGGAAATTTGAATTGTTTGTATGAAACAAGTGGTAAGAAAATTGCATAACATGACACCAGAAGCAGGTAAATCCCAATTTTTTTCGCGTAAGTATGATAAAAAAGACAATAACTTTAATCCCTGTGTAATTTGATATATATATAAAAGGAAAAAGTAAGGAGAGGCAATCGAATAAAACGTATACAAATATCAGTATTTCAAATAGCTAATTTTCATTGAAAAATGCCCAGTCATTGAATCACTAATAATATTGCAGAAAATCAAACAATTTAGGAAAAATCCAAGCAGTTAACCAGTTTGGGAGATTCCATATGATAGTTGACTAATTATCTGAACTTATTCGCATGAAACCTGCAGAAAATATGCGCATGCGCAGACGGCAGATCATTTTGAACTGGCCAAAAAAGGCTAAAATCATGAAATTTACCAGATAAAAGCTTACTGTGCCTTCAAATTCTAATCAGAAATAATGAAAAATGCTTAAATCAATGTGTAAAAATATTGTGAAAGTCAAAATGAAGATAAACATGAATGTATCAATCAAAGATGGCTGCCACAACCTCTCCTCTTGCTGTTTTCTTTAGAGCTACTAGATATGTATTGTGTTATTAATCGTCACATATTCAATGGTTTGAGGAAATTTTATAAACAGCTCCTTTTGAAATCCCCACAATTATTGCTTTACATCCCACAACAATTTATTAAATTATAATCCCTCCATTGTTCTTTATTATCCTTTGTTGTTTTCTAAGGTATATTATTGCGGATTTCGCTAAATAAAAGCGTATTTGAGATGGTCCCTTCTTGTTTGTATTAAGGAATTCAGATCTAAAAAAGAGTGTCAAACAGAGATAAGCGTGTGTTCTAATTATGTGCCAAGTGTTATCTGTTTTTATGCTTGCATTGCCGAGATATATGCAAATGTATCAATCAACCCATATTCAACATATTACATATCCAGCCAAATAATTGACAGATTTCAGTCAGTGTTTGAAACCTATTGTGTTTATGTTAATGACGTTACATAACCAAAGGTATCTAAAAATCCAAAAGTGTATTGTTTGAAAGACAAAGGTTCATACTTAGTATTGATCACATTATCCCACAATAGAATCACTCATGCATCCCATACCACGATCACTTTTATTATTTATTGACTGCCCCTCGTATGTATATTATATACGATGATTTTTTTTCAGCTAGATTATGGCATTTTAATGTTGGTTATTGCAACATTTTAACATTGTCCTATACAAAATACATTAGACGCAAACTAAAAAGGGATATTGTGTACAGCTAAGGTTAGTGACATTGATTGTGGATGGCAATGCCACCATGAAAATACGTTGATTTTTAAGTAGTCAATGGATTGATGACATATTAAAGCAATGTACTATATTCAGCGAAATTATTTTACAAAATAACCGGCTGAGATTCATTATTTCTTTAAAAATATGACACTACAACAAATCTCACACCCCTAGTGATTGCTGATAATAATTATAAGATTCAATGAACTTGTTTTGGTTACATTTACATCGTGAGCAAGAGAGGTCCTTAGTAACTCTATTTGGAATGGCTCGAATGCTTTATTCTAAAAAAAATGTTAAAAAAATCATAAAATCGTCAAGAACAGATACCCCTTCCAATTAGATTTATGATATGATCATTTAAACAGCGCCAGCCCTATTTTTAGCCCGGACGCTCGCCTTCTGACCGCCTCCGAGCATGTGTGTTCATCCACGTGATACATTTTCGGTACAATCGAAAATCATTATTTTGCAATATCCTGAGCGAAGTAAGAGAGATTATCTTTCATTTAATTATAAAATGCCACCCTCACGCCAAACTTATTCCCAAAGGACCCCAATTTATCACAACGTCGGTTTTTGTTTTTGCCGGAACTTACTACCATTACACAAAACGAGGAGTGATGTAGTGCTGTGCGCCCTTATAACACACAATAAAATAAAAAAATTGTATTATTTTGTTATTTTTGTAAACATCAAGTAATATCAAGAAAAACTCCCAATTTAGTTAATTTAAATATCACCTTTAACTAAAGTTATGTTACTTAAGGCATGATACTCAATTTCGAATTTTCGAATTTTGGGCACTTTGAAGTCATTTTGCAGAATTTCGGAGGTTTTTAAAATCTTCATTGATTATGACATGTTGATGAGACTATCTATGTTTCAAATTATGTTAAACATTTATATATACAATGTTTTAAAAACTCAATGGACAAAGAAACTGATTACGCAATGACGTGCTCACCCTGTTTTAAACCTAACAAATGTGGAAATTGTAGGCCCAAATTGCCGAATTTTAGGGTATGGGGTGAAAAAAAATGTTTCAATTTTGAAATAATAATAGGCCTAAATTGTCTTTTTATCTGGCATGCATAATGTATCGTATATCAGGGAATCTCACAATGCAATTTGTTATAGGTTATATCCTCTAGGGAATTGCCCAGAGTACTGTTATTGACATTTTGATCTTTTGAAAGGCGCATTTTTGTCTTAATTTAGACCGAACTTAAACCTGGTCACCGCCCCCCCCCCCCCCCCCCCCCCGATATGATTTGACATCAATAACAAACGAGTTTTAAACAACAATTTCTTAACTTTATTTGTTAAACCCCTGATTAATAAAATAAGCTTAGATATGTAGGTCTATAATCGGATAACCATGGCAAGGGTAGGTATATTATTGCGGGTAAAATCAAAACAAGCACATTTGTAGTAAATTGATGCTCTTCACCCGTTTTTGCTCCCAATTTGTAAGCAAATTGGGTCATGTTCATGATATTAATGCATGGCACATGCAGAAATGTGTTTTTCTTTAAAAATTATATCAAGTTACCTCTTTTACATATTCAAAATCAATGCATATCGATATAATCCTAGTTTCACCACTGCGTGTTACAAGGGGGCACAGCACAAAAGTGTGTAATATCATACTATGTTCAGTTCTCCATCCATGCATTTGCGTGTTTATCCTCTTCCTATGTTGTTTGCTCGACCTCCTGTCTTTTCCCTCTCACGCATATGTGCATGTATGGACGACCTGATCATAGGTTGCGAGATAGCGAGTTGAAATGTATGAGACCATTTGGTCGTGTCCGTCTTTCTCCATGTGTCCTGATGCTCGACCCACTATTTTAGCGACCTTTTTTGCTTGTTCGCCAAGGCGAACAAGTATAATAGGCCCGAAATTGGTATGCTGTATTCATGGCTCCGAGTGTCACATGGCACAGAGAACCTTTTTGGTATAATTGTCAAACGGGATCAAAGCCAAAACGATATTTTCATACGCTCATATTGATTGGACGAGAAGTGTGCCATCCGTGATCCGTGTCGATGGCTTTGATTGGACGAGAGATTGATATCATCGCCAGTGTATAACTGTGTCATCGTATTGTACTTTTTTGCGTGAGAGTTCGTAGTTGTCTTCTACTATGCAAAGGGGCCGTGTACTAAATTTTTATAACACGTAATAGCTCATAATCTTAGGTCAAGTTTTAGACTCGATTTAATTCATACAGTGAATTTTTGAGTTAATTTTGTTGTAGGCGGAAGGTTTATTTATTTTGTAATTTTATGCTTTCCGCCATATAGGCCTATATGAAAAATACGTTAATTTTTGTCTTTGTTTGGAAATGTATAGTATTAGTATTACGTAATGTTTTGAGAAATGGTTTTCCAAATTGATTAATCAGGATCACAAATGTTATGGGCTCATAACCTGTCCGGAGTTAACTCTAACAGGTCTGCATCTGATCTGTGTCTGTATTATTATTTTTAGTGATTTTTGGCCAGTTTTAGTTTAACCAATGAATGAATTTGTAGTAAGCTTACTTTCCACTTTAAGCTTACAACTTCTGACTTTGATATTTCTAATCCGAGATTTAACCCCGGGGATTTAACCACCCAAAATCATGTTTATGGTGCTAGGGCATTGCTTTTAGGACAACAAATGTCTTTTGATCACAAATCTGTTACTGATCATACGTAGCTCAAAATCGTATCCTAAAAAGCAAATAAAGGCACATTATATGATATTTATTATTTGCCTATTTTTTCGGAATTGGTTGGAAAAAAAACCACATTTTTCTTTGAGATTTCTACACGAATGTCATTTATGTTGTCAAATTGGTTGAGGATTGACCGTGCAGTGATACCTGATATGATACGTAGCTCAAAATGTGATATCGTATCCTAAAAAGTAAATCAGGGCACTTTATATGATATTACTAGCCTATTTTGTCCACAATTGGTAGGAAAAAAACCCTGTTTTTCCTTGATCATTTATGTCGTCAAATTGGTTGCGGATTGACCGATCAGTGATACGTAACTCAAAATGTGATATCGTATCCTATAAAAGCAAATCAGGGCACATTATATGATAGTTTGTCTATTTAGTTCTTAATTGGTAGAAGAAGAAAAAAATCCTTGTGATGTCACGGCAACGCGAACGTTATTTGTAGTCAAATTGGTTGCTGATTGACCGATCAGTGACACCGATATCATACGTAGCTCAAAATGTGATATCGTATCCTGAAAAGCAAATCAGGGCACAGTATATGATATTTAGCCTATTTTGTCCGGAATTGGTTGGAGAAAAGAAATCATTGCGATTTCGACGCGAACATCATTTATGTTGTCAAGTTGGTTGCGGATTGATCGATCAGTAAAACCGATATCATACGTAATAACGTAACTCAAAATGTGATATCGTATCCTAAAAAGCAAATCAGGGCACAATATATGATAGTTTGTCTATTTTGTCCGTAATTGGTAGAAAAAGAAAGAACAAATCTTTGTGATGTCAACGGCAACGTGAACATTATTTGTCGTCAAATTGGTTGCTGATTGACTGATCAGTGACACCGATATCATACGTAGCTCAAAATGTGATTTCGTATCCTAAAGCAAATCAGGGCACATTATATGATATTTAATAATAATAATAATGGAAACTAATAAAAAAAAAAGTATCTGTCTATTTTGCTATTTTTACACCATTTTTACTTGCGATTTCAATGTGAACGTAATTTATGTCGTCAAATTGGTTGCGGATTGACCGATTAGTGACACCGATATCATATGTAGCTAAAAATGTGATATCGTATCCTAAAAAGCAAATCAGGGCATCAAATGATATTTTGCCTATTTTGTCCGCAATTGCTAGGAAAAAAACACTGTTTTTCCTGGGAATTTCAACGCGAACGTCATTTATGTCGTCAAATTGGTCACGGATTGACCGATTAGTGACATAGATATCATTCGCAGCTCAAAATGTAATATCGTATCCTGAAAAGCAAATCAGGATACATATGATATTTAGCCTATTTTGTCCGGAATTGGTGGTTGAAGAAAAACCACAATTTGTACTTGCGATTTCAATGTGAGCGTCATTTATGTCGTCAAATTTGTTGCGGATTGACCGATTAGTGACACTGATATCATACATAGCTAAAAATGTGATATCATAATCTAAAATGCAAATGAAATTGGTCGCGGATTGACCAATTAGTGACATAGATATCATTCGCAGCTCAAAATGTGATATCGTATCCTGAAAAGCAAATCAGGACACATTATATGATATTTCGCCTATTTTGTCCGGAATTGGTGGTTGAAGAAAAACCACAATTTTTACTTGCAATTTCAATGTGAGCGTCATTTATGTCGTCAAATTGGTTGAGGATTGACCGATTAGTGACAGTGATATCATACATAGCTAAAAATGTGCTATCGTAGATTGATCCTAAAATGCAAATGGCACATTATATGATATTTTGCCTATTTTGTCTGCAATTGCTAGGAAACAATTTAATCACATGCCCTTGCCACGCTAGTCTCTGTAAAAGCTCTGTAACTTGGCGAGTGGGCTGTTTACAATGCCTCTATTCTAGTTGTCGCACACCTTATCAACTGTTCCAACATGGCTGAAGCTGCATCTACCGTTGAGAAAATTACCAAGAATATCTTGCAGTGCGCTATCTGCCATGATCAATACCAGGATCCCAGAGTGTTACCATGTCACCATGGATTCTGTAGGGAGTGTTTGGAAGACTGGGCTAAGAAGAGTAGAGTCAAAGGCAAGCTGGCATGTCCATGCTGTAGAAATGAGGTTTCTTTGCCAGAGGAAGGAGTGAAAGGACTTCCCGTGTACTTTATAGTTAGCAGTCTCAAGAATATTTGTGAAGAGAGTAAACAGGTAGGTTTATGTGGAATACCCTGCCAGATGCTTCGAAGTCTTGTCGCCTTTTGATGCCCCCCCCCCCCCACCATGAAGAACTATGTATACATAATAGTTGGTTATGCCCCTCCCCTCCCTGATGACAGTCATGTCCCCCTTAATTCCCCCAGCCCATATAAAATATATATTTATATATGCAGTAATGGAAATACCCACATGACTGTCAACCCGGGGTTGACGAGCATGTGCCTCGCAGCTATATTAATACTATTGTATGCATGAACTGATCGTAACAGTAGTATAGCTTTATTCCGTAATAATAAATATATGCAGCGATGGAAATACCCACATTCCACCCTGGGTTCACTAGGATTTTTGGAATTAGACATTTTTTTAACCATAGACGGTTACCGTCTATGTTCTAACCCAACAATTATAAAAGGAATTGAATCAGTTGAAAAAGTAATCCTAGTGGGAATCGAACCATGGACCTCTGCAATGTAAATCGTGTACGTAAACCACTAGACTAGCGAGGCGTGAACTGGCCAAGACATGATTTTAATTGGGTATAGGAAATCATTGATTTGTGTGTGATTTACCATAGACGGTAAAAATCAATGTTTTACCCGTCTATGGATTTACGCACTGAAAAACTCACAGCTTATCAGCTAAGACTTGTATTATTCACAGCCAGATACACCCTTTGTCCCGCACATTGCGGTTATCACTAAAGACCCAATCATCTGTCACGTTCAGATAGCACACAGTTATCACCCACAAATCAATGATTCCTATACCTAGTGCCACTTTTCTGTTGCATCCGCAGTCATTGAAATCGACATAACTTTAAAAGTATCCATTCGATTTTGTTTAATGAGGTATCAAACTGCGGAGAAGAAATTTGCTCATTTAATGTATATCTCAGATTTTTGGTACCGATTATATATTTTGAATTAGTCAACCTCAAAACACCTGAGCAGGGACTTTATGTGCTAGGTGTAGCTGCGACACACATACTCATGTCATGTGGGTATTTCCATTACTTGATATGGGCGGTTGGATGGCCCACTGCCGTGCCATAAACTGTAATATAAACTTGAAACTGTCCATGTATACTTTGATATTGCCATATTCTTACGTTTAAAACTATTAAAATCAAATCTATTAACTAATTCGTTAAAACAATACAAAAACAGGACTTTATTGTGTAAAAATAGGGGTTTAGTGTGGAAAATCTGATTTTTTTGTCTTCAATTTAGTGGTTAAAGGCATAATGAAATTGTGGTTTTATGCTTAACCAATCTTTCAAAGTTGAGATACTATACTTTATAGGTACATGTAGTGTTTTCTATCAACAAAACCTCTATTTATCGACCATTATTACAATGTCAGGAGTGTAACACAATAAAAAAGTATGTAGAAATTCATTTTGAATGGCTCACTGCTTTGCCGTAGATTGTAGTGTGAACTTGAAACATTCCATATAATTTAAAATTACAATTTTCTGATGTTTAAAACTATTAAAATCAAACCTAAACTAATAAGTTTTTTAAATAAGTTTTTTAAATCCCAATATGGGGGGGGGGGGGGGGGGGATAAGGGTTTTATGTGGAAAATTTCTTTTTTAAATTTGATTGTTTTAGGCCTAAACAAATTGCATTTTCTAATGTTATCAATCCTCCAGAGATGAGCTGTACCTTAAACTTGTTGATTTTAAACATAATTGTGTTAAAATTTAACAAATTAATGTTTTATTAGATTTTACCCCCAAAAAAGGAAATGTTCTGCAATAAATAGTTTTAACAAATAATATGAGGACTATTTTGTGTGTTTCTTGATTTGTTTTACATACTTTAACATATTGGGATTACAATAAGATATAGAAATCATTAATATATCCAATTTGAAATTTTGTAATTTTGGGAACAGAATCTCCCATTTGGGTGCCATTTTTTTTAAAACCGCCCATGTATATAATACAGTCATCACTATAAGTAACTGACCAGGTAATAAATGTGCTGATAACTCTAAAAATATAACTCCTACATAAACATATTAAATTATAAACAAATTGAGAAATTTCTCTTCTTGAATTTGATATATTACACGCCAAGAATGGCTGATTATTAGGGAAGTTACAATCCCAAATGTACTGTCTAGTCTGATTTTCATTTTACATTTTCATTTTCAACACGGGGACTCAGACTGGCAAATTATTGTTTACTCATGGTAGTGGTAGTGCCAATTCACACGTCGATGGCCTGGTTGTTGGATAGTCGGCCGGTGGCATTGTTACGGTTGATCAATACGGCACACACGCTTTACCTGTCATACTCTCCCCGTGTTGAAAAGAAAATGTTAAAATGAAAATCAGACTTGCCCTAAACGTTTGGGATCGTAACTTCCTCATTAATCAACTATTCTTAGCGTGTAATATCTCAAACTCAAGAAGAAAAACTTTTACATTCTGCCAATTCAAATCCTAGATAAAATTAATGTGTAAGTTTTTTTCTCCCCGTTGACACCCTTAACTCGTACCAATCAACATAATTTTGAATACAAAATGTTTGTTGAAATAGCCTATTTCCTGTACATGGTCGATTTTAGTGCCATTGGCGAGGAACACACCCTCTACATCCTCCCCCTGGCAATCTCATGAGTTGGGGTATCCATTCGGATGGGTGTTGTTGCAAAAAATCTCTACCTATTTAAGGCATTTTGACTATCATCTCGACCACCCAATGACCCACTTGTATTTATAGTCATTCTCTTTACCAACTAACTTAACAAAATCCAAACAAAACAACTCAAGCTAATCATTCAACCAATCAACCAATTAAATCCACCCACCAATCAAACAAAATGGACCAAAAAGCTAACTGACCGTTCGACCGACCAACTATTCAATCGATGGATCAACCAACCAACAATCCACCAGAAATCTAACCAAAAATCTATTAATCAACAAACCAATCGACCAACCCACCAACCTACCAACCGAAAAAATAACCAATCAACAAACAAAAATCTTAACCGTCTGACCGACCAACCATTAAACCGACCAGCCAAACATTCTACCAATCAATCAAGACCTAATCCTGCTGCTGTTGATCAATCATTTAACCAAACAAACAGAATTGGCCAAAACTTAACTGACCGTTTGACCAACCATTCAATCGACCAACCAACAATACAACGAAAAACTAACCAATCATCCGTTTCTCAATAATCAAAGCAACCAGATAACCAACCAACAAACTAACTAAAACCTAACAGACCTACCGACCAATCATTCAATCAACCAACTAACCAGATACCAACCAAACACCCGTTAATCAAACAATAAACTATAGCCACCAAACCAACTCAATTGACTAAATCCTAACCGACCATTCAACTAACCATTCAACTAACCTATCGACCAACAACTTACCAAAGTGAAACTAACGGCTGTGAGTAAACCAATTGAACCATAAATCAACCAATTTATCAACCAACCAACCATTCAACCAAGCTATTTACCAAATATCCAACAAAATACCCATTGATCTGTCAATCAGTAAACTAAGGGCACACAGCACTAAATCACTCCTCGTTTTGTGTAATGGTAGTAAGTTCCGGCAAAAAATAAAACCGAGGTTGTGATAAATTGGAAATTAGGGTCCTTTGGGAATAAGTTTGGCGTGAGGGTGGCATTTCATAATTAAAATGAAAGATAATCTCTTGTACTTTGCTCCGGATAATGAGTTTCGATTGTACCGAAAATTTATCACGTGGATGAACACACATGCTCGGAGGCGGTCAGAAGGCGAGCGTCCGGGCTGAAAATAGGGGTGGCGCTGTTTAAATGATCATATCGTAAAATCTTATAGGAAGGGGTATCTGTTCTTGACGATTTTATGAAATTTTAATATTTGTTTGTTAGAATAAAGCATTCGAGACATTCCAAAAAGAGTTACTAAGGACCCAAAATCGCGACTCTTTTAGCTCTATTTTACACGTAATCCAATGGACGGTATATTTAGTGTTTTGTCCCCTTGTAACACGCAGTGGTGAAACTAGGATTATATCGATTTGCATTGATTTTGAGTATGTAAAAGAGGTAATTTGATCTGATTTTTAAAGAAATAAGTTTGGCATGAGGGTGGCATTTTATAATTAAAATGAAAGATAATCTCTTGTACTTTGCTCAGGATATTGCAAAATAATGATTTTCGATTGTACCGAAAATTTATCACGTGGATGAACACACATGCTCGGAGGCGGTCAGAAGGCGAGCGTCCGGGCTGAAATTAGGGGTGGCGCTGTTTAAATGATCATATCGTAAAATATAATTGAAAGGGGTATCTGTTCTTGACGATTTTATGAAATTTTAATATTTGTTTGTTAGAATAAAGCATTCGAGACATTCCAAAAAGAGTTACTAAGGACCCAAAATCGCGACTCTTTTAGCTCTATTTTACACGTAATCCAATGGACGGTATAATAATAATAATACCAAGCGCTTATATAGCGCCCTAAGCCAGGGTGATGTAACACACCATCTGACCATTGTTGAGATTTTGTTTCACAGTATAGCGCACTCTATAAGTTCATCATCCGGAAGTTAAGCATAAACTGTCAATCATTCGTTGTGAATGAATATTCATTCATGACTATTCATGACCTCACACCATGTGATCGACGCTGGATCTGATTACAGTATTCATGAAATGCAAATAACGCCAGGGTGGAATGTGGGTATTTCCATCGCTGCATATATTTATTATTACGGAATAAAGCTATACTACTGTTACGATCAGTTCATGCATACAATAGTATTAATATAGCTGCCAGGCACATGCTCGTCAACCCCGGGTTGACAGTCATGTGGGTATTTCCATTACTGCATATATAAATATATATTTTATATGGGCTGGGGGAATTAAGGGGGACATGACTGTCATCAGGGAGGGGAGGGGCATAACCAACTATTATGTATACATAGTTCTTCATGGTGGGGGGGGGGGGGGGGCATCAAAAGGCGACAAGACTTCGAAGCATCTGGCAGGGTATTCCACATAAACCTACCTGTTTACTCTCTTCACAAATATTCTTGAGACTGCTAACTATAAAGTACACGGGAAGTCCTTTCACTCCTTCCTCTGGCAAAGAAACCTCATTTCTACAGCATGGACATGCCAGCTTGCCTTTGACTCTACTCTTCTTAGCCCAGTCTTCCAAACACTCCCTACAGAATCCATGGTGACATGGTAACACTCTGGGATCCTGGTATTGATCATGGCAGATAGCGCACTGCAAGATATTCTTGGTAATTTTCTCAACGGTAGATGCAGCTTCAGCCATGTTGGAACAGTTGATAAGGTGTGCGACAACTAGAATAGGGGCGTTGTAAACAGCCCACTCGCCAAGTTACAGAGCTTTTACAGAGACTAGCGTGGCAAGGGCATGTGATTAACTTGTTTAAATGTAACCTGCAAACAAAAAAGATATGGGGTGTATTATAATCCGCCATTTGTAATAATTTATGTACATGCTAACTTGATTAGCGTTTATTTAGAACTAGACACTTAAAACAATTTATCAGGCATACATGTAAATATAGCCCGGCCCTTAAACGAATTTGATTTACATGATTACAGTTTTGAGGACATTCATTTTGTCAATGTACCGCCGGTCCGGAACTTTTGGTGTTAGATGTATACCTATAAATTATCATTATCAATTAAAA
This sequence comes from Ophiura sarsii, assembly GCA_035610835.1. Classification (NCBI taxonomy): domain Eukaryota; kingdom Metazoa; phylum Echinodermata; class Ophiuroidea; order Amphilepidida; family Ophiuridae; genus Ophiura; species Ophiura sarsii. The sequence continues at coordinate 57,603,708 of CM069455.1, read as the reverse complement.
ATAAAATGATCGAACATATTATTTGCCACCGGTCAGGAACTTGTAGTGTTCTTAAAGGTGTAAACCTAAAGATTATCATTATCAATAAAAAAATTCATCGAGAATATTATGTGCCACCAGTCAGGAACTTTTGATGCTATACCTGAAGATTATCTTATCAATAAAGAAAATCATCGAACATATTATTCAGGGTTGCACAAAGTGCGGGAGCAGGGAGCACCGCTCCCGGGAAATAAGGAGTAGAATTTGAGAAATAATGCCAAGTGGAAAAAGATAAAAGTATATTGGGGTAAAGGGTGAAAAAAGATGAAGAGAAAAAAATGCAACTTTGGGTTATTAGCTGTGGTTGCAGGTATACTAACGTACGTGTTTATATTGTTTTATTGCTTTTCCACAGTGGCGACGCTACAGGGGCAAGGTGGGGGGGGGGGGGGGGGGGTGGGGGGCATTTCCCCAAAATATATTTTTGTGCCCCCACCCCAAAAAAATTCTATTTAGTTAAAATTAGAAGAAGACAAATCGACAATTTTAGCATAAAAAGGCAATTTCTTTCACGCTTCGCGCACATTTTCTAAAAAGTTTAGGCACAATTTGACAATTTAAGCGTATAATGCCACGAACAAATTTGCGCGCTTCGTGCAAAATCATTTTTTTTCATGCCCCCCTAACAAAAATTCTTCTCAAATGTAAAAATATTACTATGGTACTGACTGGTACATCTAAACAACACTATAGCTAACATATGATATTGTAATCTGATTTTTATCAAACCTGTAAGTATAGGTGGGGAAATGTTAAGCTCAAAACCTTGCTCCTGGGGAAGAAACAACTTTGTGCAACCCTGATATTATTTGCCACCGGGCAGAAAATGTTGGTGCTAGGTGTATACCTAAAGATTATAATTCGTCGTGCGAGTGCAACAATATCGTATCTGCATTTTGCTGTATTTGTAAGAGAAGCATTTTTATGTTTTTTCATACTTATTGTGTTTTTGAGTAAAAATATTATGTTATGGAAGTAAAGAGATTGTTTTCTTTGATGATATAAACTGAACATCGTGTCATAAAAATAAGTATTTGAAAAGATATTGACATTTTTAGATAACGTATCTGCAATAACAAATCTAGTGAGTGCAACAACAACGTATGTGGCAGATACGATATTGTTGCACTTAGAAAACATGAGAAAATATGAGAAATCAGAGTGCAACAACAACGTATGTGGCAGATACGTTATTATTGCACTGAGAAAACTTGAGAAAATATGAAAATCAGAGTGCAACAACAACGTATGTGGCAGATACGTTATTATTGCACTGAGAAAACTTGAGAAAATATGAGAAAACAGAGTGCAAGAACATCGTAAGTGGTAGATACGTTGTTGTTGCACTCAGAATAATATAAAATTATATTAAAGTGCACTTACGATATTGTTTTTTATTAATTAAAACATAATTAATTTGTTTTAGAACTTCTAAATTAGCTTAAAATGAGCGCAATTACTTACTCTTTCAAAATATATAAAAAAGTCAATTTCGCCAAAATGTCACTTACGACATTGTTGCACTCGCACGACGAATTATCAATTTAAAACAAAATAGTCAATAATAATATTGCCACTGGTCAGGAACTTTAGTGTTCTTCTTAAAGGTGTATGTTCTGATCACTTTTTTGGGGCTATGATTTTTTTTCACATCAATATATTTTGATATCAAAAGGATCCCCATATTTGTCTCATTATGTCTGTAAAATCTGAAGGACCAGATATATTCCATTTAGAAATTGGAGGCTAAAATGTGGTGAATTACTGCCATAGGTGGTTAACCACCCGTCAGTTTGTGTAATACTCAATGGTCAATATTCTTGTGACCTTGTGCTTCTAAAATAAGAATCATTGGAGTTATGCAACTCAAACTTTGGAATGCGACAATTTTAAGTAAAATAGAAAACATCAAAATGAAAATCGAGCCAGCAATTAGAACATTTAGGCCTACCTTTAACTGTGTAGGCCTATACCTAAAGATTATCTTATCAATAAAAATAATCAATGTGCGGCCAGCCAGGAACTTTTGGTGCTAGGTGCATACCTAAAGATTATCATTATCAATTTTAGAGAAATATCATTGAACATATTATTTGCCACCGGTCAGGAACTTTTGGTGCTAGGTACCTAAAGATTATCATTATCAATAAAAAAAGTAATTGAACATATTATGTGCATGCATTTTATGTTTAGCTCTGTTTAAAGGCATATTATGTGATCTTTTCTAGAGAGCGCCCTCTATTCATTATTTTTTTTAGAAAGTAGATTTTCTTGCAGATTTACATTTCCGATCATAAATCATACATACATTCCAAGTTACAGAGCGATACGATTCCTAATTACCTCAAAATCATGGTTTTAGAGTGAATTTAGAGTGAAAAATATAAACTGTCGGAATTCCGACAGTTTATTTTCACTCTAAAACCATGATTTTGAAGTAATTAAGAATCGTATCGCCCTGTAACTTGGAATGTATGCATGATTTAGGATCAGAAATGTAAATCTGCAAGAAAATCTGCTTTCTATTTTTTTCTCGATGTTGAGGGCGTTCCCTGGAAAGATCACATAATATACCTTTAATTAACATTTTACTGTTAACTTATTCAACTTAACAAACTCCTTTTTACAAGAACTTATTCAAGTCTAATGACAGGGGTTGCAGGGGTGAATATGTGTTCCAAGCATGCTAGATAATCATTTGTATTGATATTACTCTGAAAATGTGCAACTTTAAATAAGGATCAAAGACAATTTTGTTTTCTTTCCATTTAGAAGAAACTGAAAGCTAGAAACAGTTTCTTCTGAACGAAAAAAACAACAGGAAAATCGCGTGAATAAGCAGCGGCTGACAAATCATTTTCACATTGGGGGATGGATGCATGGAATCTGTGATTTAGTTTCAATAAGGGATAATTATTTACCTTTTAATCACGGACCTACTGCGTTTGTACCACTGAACGCAAGTTCGGGTTGTCAATGTTGATTGGTGCTGATATTGTCAAAAGAAATTGTTAAAAAGGATTCAAAATTTAGCTAAAATTTCACAAATTCCCATAACTAAAATGGTACATCTTTAACATACAGGCTAGTGTTGGGAATAAGCAGTTTCCAATAGCTTTTTTTAACGTTGAAATGATAATTGTTGGATATTGACATAGCAAACCTCACCTTGTTTAAAGGTATATTATGTGCAGACTATGTGATGTTTCCTGGGAACGCCCTCAACATCGAAAAAAAAATAGAAAGCAGATTTTCTTGCAGATTTACATTTCTGATCATAAATCGTACATACATTCCAAGTTACAGGGCTATACGATTCTTAATTACTTCAAAATCATGGTTTTAGAGTGAAAATAAACTGTCGTGATAACACGACAGTTTATATTTTCACTCTAAATTCACTCTAAAACCATGATTTTTAGGTAATTAGGAATCGTACCGCTCTGTATTAAACTTGGAATGTATGTACGATTTATGATCAGAAATGTAAATCTGCAAGAAAATCTACTTTCTAAAAAAAATCATGAATAGAGGGCGCTCTCTGGAAAAGATAACATAATATGCCTTTAATGATGAGGATACAAAAAACCAAACACATCCTAATTCATCGTATTTTGTCTTGGTGGACAAATTTGGGCCCGAAATAGGTTGGCAAATTTGTCCACCGACAGGGACTGGTACTACCCGGAAGTGAAAATATGCAGCGCGGATTTGGGCATCAATATCGGGATCAATATTGAAACACAACACTCAGATTTGCAATTTACTTACCATAGCATTTCTCCAACATACAATTGATATAAAATTGGCATAAACCAGCACCTATACTGAAAATACAGATATGGGTTGCTATTTGAGCCAAGAGTAATGCATCAACATTCCGTTACGTGGCCGTGGGGAATCCCCAGTTAAACACAGTTCATCGCTTGGTGGCAGTGTAACGCTTGAAGTCCCTTCCCAGACGGTGATACATGGCTGGTTCTTGCTATAGATTCAGGCGAGTACAAATAGCGGTATATTAGACGCAGAGGATGCCGGACGCGGGCTCGTTCACGAATTATTCAAGGTTAATATGCGTACGAGGGTACATTATCAAGAGAATAGGACGAATGTTATTTCATTACGCCGGATACTTCAAAGGATGATGGCACTGAAGCTGGTTAACTTTTACGTTGGTTGCAGTGATTGTTTAACATTTCTACTCATTATGAGCGCTTTCTGACCACCGTGCGTTCTACGCATGCGCAGATTTTTATTCCAAGTTCAACAATTCTCGATGTATTTATTGATACCCTGTCATCTATACAATAACGAATCCTGCATTTGCTGTGGTATTTCAGGAAATCCCAATTGTTTGCTATAACTATCATTTTCATTTCTTTGGATTTTCGGCATTTTGGGGCTCACTGTCAAAGCCTAATGTTGACCAAGATAAGATGCAGTGTATTTCCAAAAGTTGTCGTTGACATAACCTCTCCATTTAGGACCTCGTTGAACATGGTCTCTGGTTTCCTGATGCAAAATGTTAGACTTGCACACTAATCCGGAACAAAGTTCTGCTCATTTCAATACACGTGCTATCAAGCAAATTCAAAATTCCTGCCAAAGTGGCATGTTTTTCAGTGTCCAAATATGGGTTATTTTATGCTAATGCTATTACGTAATTATGAATATTCAGTAAATCAAGATTGTGTTAAATGATAGATTAAGGTTCATACTTTATAATGTACCCACTTGGATTTCACAGAATCACTCAGGTGTGGAGAACAACAATGGTTGCGGGTATTTATTGAATGCCCCCTCGTATATATAATTATTATCCTCCAATAAGTCCTACTTTGCTGAATGTCAAATTGACTGGAATCTAATTATATTTCATGTCTTATTACACCCATCTTGATCCTAAAAACCACTATCCCCGCCGGAACACCCGTCATCACCCCGCCCACCCCACCCACCCAATACACGTAACTCACTTCCTTAACACTTTCCACGCGGCAGGCGTCTGCAGACGACATTCCAAAAGTTCACAAAATGTTTAAAAAACCATATTGTATTGACTTTCAATACCCTATTTAAAATCACTATGAGAAATGCATTGAAAGAAGTACAAACATGCCTAGTCTTGGTTCTGTTATCCTTGAGGTATACTTTGAAAATTGGGAAAGGTTTCTGAAAAATCTGTTTTGTATTATGGCATAACTAATTGCCGCGTGGAAAGTGTAACCTCAACCCATCCCAAAAGCACTAAGACTCTTTCGCAGCAGGTCTTTCCCGGTCCGTGTTAATAGCTATTTTGGGGTGTTTTCTCAGTTTTTACACTCACTAGTCATAACAATGTGAGATGCGTTAAAAAAGTGTGGAATAAATTTAGTTTACAATGGAAATATTGCCTGTTGTATCCGAATGCATGTGAGATTCGCTACGCCATGTTCTGGGTCATTCGATGTATTGACTTTTCACCCGTTGGCTTTTATTGACATAAATCCTTATAGACAATTTACAAAGGATGTGGGAGGAGTAGTTTTTTTTATATCTGTCAATATAAACGGCCGTTTATATGAGAATCGATGACCTGGATCATGGTGTGTGGTTTGCCCCACGGTATACAATTTTAATTGTTAGACCCTGTATAATGTTTAGATCACCCTGTATATTTGATTTTAAGTTACCATATTTTTAATCCTTAGATTATAAGCTTTCCAAATATAATTATATGGTTTCATACACTTTAGATGTATATTTCATGAAATAGACTCATATAACACAAATGTAGCCCAGGTTAAAAACACGACCATAATGTTCATTAAAAACACAACTGTTTAACTTTGTTTATTAACCCCTTGCTAATTGACATACATGCTAGCTTAGATTATGTAGTAGGTCTATAATCGGATAACCACGACGAGGGGATCCATGATATCGCGAGTAAAATCACAACCTGTCATTGGTAACATTATATTCTTCTTAATCCCGATTCATATTTTTCGTTTGATTTTTACTTTCATTTTCAAAAGAAAACAAGCCCCACCGACCAACCAGACAGGTCCGTTTGCCCAACAGGGTTTTTTTTTTACTTGAGAGAATAAAAGATGGACATTTTGTACTATGGTGTGACAATGAATGGGTCTGTTCATATTTTGAGCAGTGGATGTAGGCGCATTGTCACACCATTACAGCAACCAAAACAAAAGTTCCATCTGTTATTGTCTTTCTAATACATTTTTAACCTTTAAATAATAATTTAAGTTTAAGAGAAAATAACTGGGGAAATTAATCATAATATTTTAACAAAAGAATTGACCACCCCTTTTTGAAAAAAAATTGACACAAACTGATGACGTCATAGCCATCCATTGGGGCCTGATAATGGGATGTCGGAAATATTGCGAGGTCCAATTAAAATGACTGAAAAAAGTAATTACCATTATATCAAACTGCATTAGAAAACTCAACAGTATGACATTATGCCTTTTGGAGTATGGCCACAGATTTATAAAGGAGATTCAGGAGATCTCTAAATTTTTACCACAAGGAGAAATTTGGAGGTATGTCAGAATTTTTTGGAATAAAACGGAAAAGAACGAAGACTGCCGCCTTCATGTTCTACAGCCGTATCTCTCTCCGCGTTGGCAGGTTTGAAATATGCGGAAAGAGCGACACTTTCCAGAAGCTCGCATTTCCCGAAAATACCGACATACCTCCAAATCTGTCCCTATGGCGGAAACAAAATGGCAGCAGCGTACTGGATCTTCTTTTTAAATCTATGTGTATGGCAGACATAAAAGGAGACACTGTGCTTCCACGTGGAAGACATGTGGACAATCTTTTATCAGCTCAAAAGGTTTACCCAAGTGGACGCCCTTCCCTGTTTGTGCCTATCATTAGGGGTGGGCTATACGGGAGTCAAAAATGCTTTTGTTGGTTATTTTTCCTAGGTGACATTTTTTTTAAATTCCATTTGACCCATCTCAACATGAAATAACACAATTTTCAGTGTCGGGTAAAAAAAAAGTGGGCGCTGCCCATGTGTCACCATATCTGATCCTTGTGGATCATTAGATACTCATTGTGTGGCTTGTTGCTGTGATTTTGGTGTCTAAATAAATGTAAACGATCTCAAACTAGCTAATGTTGAAAGTTACATAAAAATCGCGTCAAAATTGACCATGAGGGCGTTTTTCATGATTTTGCGCAAGTTTTCAACCATTCGCTATTTTAAAGTTTACAGCTACGAAGATAATCATACATGTAAGTTTGACCTACTCAAGAAATATGAGCATTCTATCACAATTATTTTGTCTAAAATTGACTGAAACCAACGGGATATACCGGTAATCATTAAAGGGCCATTGAGAGATACGTATAGGAGTGCGCCCTCAACTATCCTGGAAATCACTTTTTTTGCATCAAAGTAATACTTAGGCATATACTAACTACCATCTGAAACAGTTTACTAACATTCGCCGTTATCATATAAAATGTAATGATTTTCTTAGTTTCGATAATGATCATATCGAAACTAGGTGCTGAATTCGGAAGATGCTATTGTTTTACTCACGGCCTTTCGCGGCAAATCTCAACCCGGAAGTGCACTTATTTGGCATGAAGGTGATGTCGGAATTGTATGACATTTTGGATTTGGGCTATGTTGATGATTATCTTTACGTTATTTGCTCACTTAATATATCGATACATCTCTCAATGCCCCTTTAATGCCAAACATTGAAAATTTAATGAGAGTAACCACAGCGCAAATGTTTGAATGGGACACCCTGTATTGGGCAAAAAGATCAATCTTTAATATTTACTGAGAGACAATTAGTTAAGTAAAGTTGTGACCATTCACCACAACGAGCCCTCAAAGTCGGTAGAGCATGTTCTGAGATATTGAACAGTAAATATTTCAATAAACAATAGGAAACAAAAGAATTTTATTAATATATTTTATTGATTTTGTACTACCTATGTAACAAGCAATATGGACGTGTAATACGTCATTGCAAAGCTGTTTTTCAAGAGAATGTGCTTGTTCAATATCTCAAAAAACGTCTCGGCCGACTTTACATCCCATTTGTAGTGGTGGGTGATCACATAGTATTTAGAATTTAAACAAATTAATGTCCGTCAATTTTTGTAATAAAACACATACTTCAATGAATCACATGTACAAGGGTCCAGTGTTTTTGCAGAACTTTAATTGATAGCGGCTGCTGCTGGTTCAGAAATATTTTGATTAGGAAGAGATTTAGGCGACAACTTACCTCTCGGGTAGGGGTGTTTTGGGGGGATTGTTTTTTTCCAAACATTTCAACAATTTTCAAAATTTCCCCCCCCCCCCAAAAAAAACAACAACTAGAATTTTAAGAACAGGTTTTTTTCGTCACCTTAAAGGCATATTATGTGATCTTTTCCAGAGAGCGCCTTCTATTCATGATTTTTTTTTAGAAAGTAGAAAAATTGAAAGTAGATTTTCTTGCAGATTTACATTGAATTTGAAGGGAAAATATAAACTGTCATGTTATCCCGACAGTTTATTTTCACTCTAAAACCATGATTAAGAATCGAATCGCCCTGTAACTTGGAATGTATGCACGATTTATGACCAGATGTAAATCTGCAAGAAAATCATTTTTTTTCGATGTTGAGGGCGTTCCCTGGAAAGATCACATAAAAAGGCGACCACTAAAAAAACCGAACAAACTCCTGCTTTTGAAAAATTAGGAAACTAGATTTTCATGTGTAATGAATACCGACCAAAATTGTGAGAACATTCTTTCTTTCTTGTTTCTCAAAAATTGCAAACATTGTTCTGATTTTGCGTCTGTTTGTGTCATTTTGAAGAGGATAACCAAAAAAGAAGAAAAACCCTGACCAACCGACCCGACCTGAGAGGGCCGTCCAGCAGTAGAATAGGTCGGGGTTTTGTCGCCTACACCATCGATGTTCAGACATAACGACACTTCACAAAACAGCATTTTGAGAAAATCGTGTTTGAAAATTATCCAATTTTTGAAGACTCATCGGAGAGCATTAACATCAACTATCGCTATCATTGGCAAAGAACATTAAGAAATATATAGTATATATTTATTATAAATATATACTATATATTTATTGATATTCTTTGACAATGATACTTGATAGCGATATTTGATGTAAATTCTCTCCAATGAGTCTTTAAAAAATGGGAAATTTGCAAATAATAATAACAATAATACCAAGCGCTTATAATTATAGCGCCCTTAGCCCAAAGGGGCCTCAAGGATTATGATAGCATATAACACAAAACACAAACAATATATATAAAAAAGGTCGCCAAAATAACACGACCTCAAACACATTTTTTCCCTCTAGTTTTGTGTTAAGACGAGCAGAGCAATCAAGCACGGGTAGCCGTTTGGCGGGGGGGGGGGGGGGGGGGGGGGGGGAGGGGCTGCCCTTCCTGTCTCAGAATGAGACTCATTGCAGCTACACAGGCACCCATCAATTTCTGACAGGAAATGTTGATTTAGCCATTCAAACAAAGTGACCTAATTATGGTCAGCCATTGTTTTACTGTAGAAAACGGGACGGCTAAACAATAGGTATTGACCTTTGTTCACTCTATCTGAAATATTTTAACTTGCTCGGCACTATAATCTACTACAAACAGTTCCTGCCCGTCTACCGATACAGCTATTCCTTGTGGCCGTTCAACATCATCTGTGACAAGTCCAAGGTACTCTCCATCAGATGTGAATCCATACACAGCTTTAGGATCACCAACATTTCCAACATATATCTCACCACGGATGCGATTACAGCAGACATAGTGAGGATCCCACTTTGTGACATCAGTAGGAGGCTGAATATCACGGACATTACCACCTGAGTAGTCCATTAGTTTCACGGTGTTATCTACAAAAGGTACAGCAAGGTCTCCTTTGGAGGTTACAGCAAGACGATACGGCATAGATTGTGTTGCAAACTTATTAATGAGAGTCCCGTCTGCCTGGTGGATTGATATGGTGTTGTTGGTTAGTCCCGCTATGATTCTTCCTGCTCCATCTACAGCAACCGCATAAGGACTAGATGGTTTGCCATTCATATCATATGTAGGAGTCTTTGACAACTGATTGCCTTTACTGTTATAATGCAGGAATTCGTTATAATCACCTATGATGTATCTATTGTCAGGTGTAACAGCTATGGTATACACATATATGGGACTGTCTTTGAAGGTGTACTTGACCTGTCCAGTCCTTGTGAACACCTACACACCATATCCATTGCTTGTGATTGCTATATCACCATGTTGATTAATAGCAATACCCTGTGGCAGTGAAGTAACCCTGCCGAATTGAGTGTTTTTTACCCACTTGTAATATTTTGATAATGATAAATGACCCAAGACTGGAATGGCAAGAGAAGCAGCAGGAACATATCGGAGATAACCAAGCGAGACATCAGCTGGTATCGGCTGCGAAAATGATATCACTGTTTGTATTGAAACTACTCTCTCTTTAACGTATGTAACCCATAGTATACATCAGGGGTGGGCAACCTACGGCCCGCGGGCCGCATGCGGCCCGCCAGTGGGGGTTTTGCGGCCCGCGAGATGTATCAAGAAAAATAAAAAATAAATCTATTTTACAAAGCTGTTTAGTATTTATCGGCACAAACGATGTTCTTCAACGTGCGTAGGTATATTTTCCCCAATAATTGTCATACCGTATGTCAGTGGCATAACCAGAAAGGGGCGAGGGGGTGATCACCACCCCCAATATTGAAGTCGTGTAAGATTGACATTGTTGGTTCATTTGACAAGAGAAATCATAGAATTATGATGGTCAAAAGTATAAAGATGAAAAATGTTCACGAGCTACGCGCGCATAATGTGTCACCAAAATGCAATATTATTTAGTAACGGCTTGTTTAGAGCCAAAATATACCTCAATCGTGCCAAAATTAAGTGTAAAGTCTACAATTTTCGCGCGCTAACGCGCGCATTGCTATGCTTGACTCAGAACAATTTTGTCGGTTGATTTTCATTCTTTACCCCGCCCCCAATATGAAGAACGCCACTGACATCTGTACTGTATTGAGATTACGTTTTTGTGAAGATATCATATTATTAACATGATTATGGTTAAACACACACAAATCAAAGGTTTGAAATCAACAGTAGGCCATTGTAACAAAATTTGGTTAGGTGCGGCCCAGTCAATTTTTCACTCCTTATATCTGGCCCATTCATTCAAAAAGGTTGCCCACCCCTGCTCTATGTGTAATGGGCGCCATTTAGAATTTTTACCACGAGGAGAAATTTGGAGGTGTGTCAGAAGTTTTCGGAACAAAATGGCAGCAGTGTACTGGATCTTCTTTTTAAATCTATGAGTATGGCAGACACAAGAGGAGACACTGTGCTTCCACGTGGGAGACATGTGGAAAATCTTTTATAATAATAATAATAATAAACCATGCTTATAAAGCCCACTCCGTCGCAAGACCCCAGTGCACTGAACAAAAAGTACAAAAATATGAACAAAGATACAAAACATAAAGTTATTTGCTGCAAGAGGTGAGTCTTGAATTTCTGCAGTGATGTGGCATTTCTGACATGAGATGGGAGCCGGTTCCAGAGTTCAGGAGCTGCATGAGAGAATGATCTTTGGCCGTAGGTGACATTGTTAGTTTTCTTCCGTTGTAAGATGACAGATGCATTTGACCTAAGAGTGCGTGTGGGTTCCTTGATGGAAATAACGTTGCATAAGTACATTGGAGCCTGGTTATTTAGTGCTTTATATGTTAAAAGCATAAGTTTAAAAACAATACGGCTCTCCACAGGCGACCAGTGAAGATCTTTTAACACTTGGCTTATTTATATGTACACGCTTCTTTGTCAAGGTTACCAACCGGGCAGCAGCATTTTGGTTACCTAAGTGGACGCCCTTCCCATTTTGTGCCTATCATTAGAGGTGGGCTATACAGGAGTCAAAAATGCTTTTCTTTTGGTTATTTTTCGCAGGTGACATTTTTTAAAATTCCATTTGACCTATCTCAACATGAAATAACACAATTTTCAGTGTCGGGTAAAAAAAAGGGGTGGGCGCTGCACATGTGTCACCATATCTTATCCTTGTGGAGGAGTGGGTTTGAGTATACAATCTTTCATTAGATACTCATTTTGTGGCTTGTTGCTGTGATTTTGGTGTCTAAATAAATGTAAATGATCTCAAACTAGCTAATGTTGAAAGTTACATAAAAATCGGGTCAAAATTGACCATGAGGGCGTTTTTCATGATTTTGCGCAAGTTTTCAACCATTCGCTATTTTAAAGTTTACAGCTACGAAGATGATCATAAATTTGACCTACTCAAGAAATATGAGCATTCTATCACAATTATTTTGTCCAAAATTGACTGAAACCAACGGGATATACCGGTAATCATTAAAGGGGCATTGAGAGATACGTATATGAGTGCACCCTTAATTATCCTGGAAATCACTTTTTTTGCATCAAAATAATACTGAGGCATATACTAACTACCATCTGAAACAGTTTACCTTAATGGCTGTCAATTTCTTTTTACTGAAACACATACTTCATTGAATAACATGTACAAGGCTCCAGTGTTTTTGCTGAACTTTAATTGATAGCGGCTGGTTTAGAAATATGGCCCGTATTCTCGTACGCAGTTAAACACTGTTTTAAGCTAAACACGCGTCTAACTTTGACTTTAGACACAGCGTTTAACTAAACGCGATTCTCGTACATTTGTTTTACTTAAACACGTGTCTAACTCACTGAAAAGTGTCTAACTTTAAACATAGGTATGGGGGTAGTTTAAGGCGCGTTTAACTAAACAAATACACGAACTGTATGCCGCGAATGATTACTCAACCGTGCCCGCTGTAAGCTGCCGATCATATTGTGTAGTATTAAAAATACATGTGCGTTTGAGGTATTCAGTCGATATCTATTGTAACCTATTAGGGCCACAACAAAAATAAATACCTGTATAAATACTATACAGTAACGCACAACCACCGTGGGAACGAGATTCGCCGAGTTTAAAACCGTCTTTAGTTAAACACGTTGTTTAAAAGATAAACTCGCGTTTTTAGTTAAACACAAGTTTAGTTAGACACTGTTTTAAGCTAAAACCGTGTTCAGTACGAAAATACGGCCCAATGGTGGGTGATGTTCATAAGAAATGAAAATAATATAAAAATGTCCAACAAACTTAGAATTTGAAGAAAATAATATGTAGAACAGATGTTATCGTCACCTCAAGACGACCACTAGAAAAAACCTGTGTTACGGGCCCAACAAACTCCTGCTTTTGAAAAATACGCAAACAGATGAATACCTACCAAAATTGTGAGAACATTCTTTCTTTTTTGTTTCTCAAAAATTGCAAACATTGTTCTGTTGTTTGCGTCTGTTTGTGTCATTTTGAAGGGGATAACCGAAAAAGAAAAACAAAAAAACCCTGACCAACCGACCTGACCTAAGAGGGCTGTCCAGCAGTAGAATAGGTCGGGGTTTTGTCGCCTAACACCGTCGATGTTCAGACATAACGACACTTCACAAAAAATCGTGTTCGAAAATTATCCAATTTTTGAAGACTCATCGGAGAGCATTAACATCAAATATCGCAATCATTGGCAAAGAACATTAAACAAATATATACTATATATTTAATAATGTTCCATGACAATGATACTTGATAGCGATATTTGATGTGAATTCTCTCCAATGAATCTTTAAAAAATTGGACATTTTCAAGCACATTTTCCTCTCTAGTTTTGTGTTAAGACGAGCAGAGCAATCAAGCATGGATAGCCGTTTGGTGGGAGAGCGACTGCCCTTCCTGTCCCAGAATGAGACTCATTGCAGCCACACAGCATCCATCAATTTCTGACAGGAAATGTTGATATAGCCAATCAAAAAAAGTGACCTAATTATGGACGGCAATTGTTTTACTGTAGAAGACGGGACGGCTAAACAATAGGTATTGACCTTTGTTCACTCTATCTGAAATATTGAAAATGAGACTCATTGCAGCCACACAGCATCCATCAATCAATTTCTGACAGAAAATGTTGATGTAGCCATTCAAAACCACAATGATCTAATTATGGACGGCAGTTGTTTTACTGTAGAATGAAGGGGCGGCTCAATTATAGGTTTTGATCTTTGCTCACTCAACTGAAATATTTTGACTTTCTCGGCACTATAGTCTACTACAAACAGTTCCTGTCCGTCTACCGATACAGCTATTCCTGCTGGCCATTCAACATCATCTGTGATAAGTCCAAGGTAATCTCCATCAGATGTGAATCCATACACAGCTTTAGGATCACCATAATTTCCCACGTATATCTCACCACGGATGTGATTACAGCAGACATCGTTAGGATTCCACTTTGTGACATCAGTAGGAGGCTGAATATCACGGACATTACCACCTGAGTAGTCCATTAGTTTCACGGTGTTATCTCCAAAGCGTACAACAAGGTCTCCTTTGGCTGTAACAGCAAGACGAGACGGTCTAGAATGTGTTGCAAACTTATTAATGAGAGTCCCATCTGCCTGGTGGATTGATATGGTGTTGTTGACTAGTCCAGCTATGATTCTTCCTGCTCCATCTACAGCAACCGCACAAGGACTAGACGGTTCGCCATCCATATCATATGTAGGAGTCTTTGACAACTGATTGCCTTTACTGTCATAACACAGGAATTCGTTATCACCATCTATGATGTATCTATTGTCAGGTGTACCAGCTATGGCATACACAGAATTGGGAGCGTCTTTGAAGGTGTACTTGACCTGCCAAGTACTTGTGAATACCTTCATACCATCTCCCAAACTTGTGATTGCTATATCACCATGTTGATTAATAACAATACCCATTGGCTGTGGCAGTATTGTACCCGTGCTTAATTGAGTGGTCTTTGCCCACTTATAATCTTTTGATAAATGACCAAAGACAGGAATGGCAGGAGAAGAAGCAGGAATATATTGGAGATAACCAAGCGAGACATCAGCTGGTATCGGCTGTGATTGGTTGACATTGTGTAGAGACTCTGACAAGGACGCGTAGCTTGATGCGATCTCATACTCCGATCCAGATTGGATGACCTTAGATCCCCGTTGGCAAGCTCTCTCAATGTCCTTCAGATGTCCTTCAAGATCCTTTTTCGCCAGAGTCAATGTCTTCATTCTTTTCAGTTCCTCTTCATCGATATCCGCTTCAGTTTTTTTGAAAATATCATCCACGCGTTGAATGTATTCTCTTCGTGCCTCAGAAAGCGCCCCTTTTGCCAATCGTGCTGATTTCTTTAATTCCTCACAGACCTGCTCGGTATTCCTCACTGCATCACGATATTTTGTCTTAGTTTCGTCACATTCCTTGATCATTTTTTCAACACTTGAGGTTTTTATCTTTGCTGCATCTTTCACGCTGCTTCTCTTGTGGTCATGGGCGCAGACATTTAGACTTATGCAGTGGGAACATACCGGTTTTTGCTCAGTTTCACAGTAAAACTCAACGATGACTTTGTCATGGACTTTGCAGTATCTTCCTTCATCACCGAATTTTCCAGAAAGTAGATCTTCGATGGTAACGACTTTGTGATGTTTAGTCAATTTGAGGCTGTTGTGGTGGATATGGCAGTCATGACACAGGTCATCCTTGCAATCGAAGCAGTGAAATTTGGCGCGATGGTCAGGTTTGTTGCAGTTACTGCAGGTTTTGACCTGGAATGAATAAGTACATTACAAAATCAGTCTACAATTGTCAATGTGATGGCCACAAATAAGCCTTTGTTACCACCTACATGTTCGCAATTGATCTATCCGTTCGGTGGGATGGAAGCATAAGTGTGTAATTTCCGCCTTAACCCCAGCTCATCCCCAGATAAGGAGCGTTAAGGTCATGTTTTTTATACTGGGTACAATTTGTGTTACATGTCCCTTTTTCCATAAATTAGGTTCCTTTTTCATTTAATGCATTATATCTGAAAAAGTTTACATTTTAAGTTGGTAAAAGTATACATATTCTGAAAGCATATACTGTAACGGATGCAAATAGCATACAACCAAGTTGATTATACAGGGTGGCACGAAATTGTACAGGGTGTAACAAGCAAAATCTTCTAAAAAAGAAGGGTTTCAATAATTACTTCCACTATGCATATGAAGTGATGAGAGAAAAGTTCAGTACAGATTTAAAGTAGTTTAATAAAATACCCATCCAGACATATGCAAATTAAATTTCATTATGAATCTGAAATTCTACATACAGGGTGTCTAAAAATGTGTTTATTTAGTTCTGGAAAAATGCTTCTATTACTACATACATACAAAGACTAGTATTTTAACAAAATTCAAGTAGATTTCAAATACAAATGCATCAATTACATGTACACAAAGATTGATTGATTTTAATTTTAAACATATAGGGTGTTTAAAACATTAATTTAGGTATACGTGATTATCCACAAATCATTAAATTGAATGAATTTAAATTTGCATCAGAAACATGATTTTACATTCCAATTTGAAGTGGCAAATGCTTAAAGTGGTATGAGTTTCAAATAATATTCAATAAAAAGGGGCCCTTTAACTACAGGGTGACTCAAATTTTCCCAATGGCACATGTTTAGTGGCATACAATCAATTGCATTCATCCTTCTTGCACCTTCATGATGTGCAAAGCACATTCAAATGAACAAATTAGGTTAGTTTCCATAATGTTTGAACCCAGAATTCAAATTTCAAGAGTCTGATTTAAGATTGAATTATAAAATGTTATCGTTTTAAGTTGTATTCAACATATAGGGTGATCCAATGTTGATTGGCAAACTAGTAGTCACTAGTATCGTATCAACTTACTTTTCAGTTGCATTCCTAAGAATTTAATAATTCTCCTGAGTTTACAAGCTTGATGAAAACCAGCAGTTTTTTACTTATTTGGTAACACAGTTAAAAACAAGTAATAACACCACACAAACGCATTTAACAAAATGTGCTAATTAACATCCAGACAATACAGAATACATGAGGTTAATTACATATCTTCTTTTAATTTTTAATTCAATAGTTAAATTTATTTATTCAAAAGGGTACCTCAACCTTTCTATACTTTTAAAATGGACAGTTTGGTGCAGGCAAATGTTTGCATACATTTGCAGACTGCGACCAACTTACGTTTCTTAACAATTTTTTGAGCTTCTTAATGCTAATTAATGATTCCTTAAGAGAGCACCACACCAAATCAATGCGCAATTCGTGTAATCCTGCAGTAGTTCCGGAAAAGCACGAAGACTAGATTTGTTAATGTGTGGTTTTCGGGCAATTTGTTTCTCCGGGGATGGTATGTTTGTATTTAAATGAACAAGTGGGACCTATCCGTTGGACCTACAATGATAAAATACGATATTTTTTTAATTTATCGACCTAAATAGTGCCCAGGGCGTAAGCACCTGCCTAAATAGCGAACAGGCATGCCAGAAAACGTGAAAAAGTGAGGGCGCTGTGTGCAGGTCCGTAGCGGAAAATTTAGCTTAATAACCGCTCATGAAACAAGGCTTAAATTAAAGTTGAGATGTTACTGAAAATGGTCATAGGTGACAAGTATGCAATAAATGTAACCGGAGGGTAGAAAAGGTGTCTTGAAATATGGCACTTTTACACGTATTTCAATGAGAAAGATATTTGGTGTGGTGCGCCCTTAATTAACTAATTATATTTTTAATTCAAATATGCTTCAATAATGTTATGTTTTCAATATAGAATTGTACCAAGAGTGAAACAAGTGCATTTTATGTTTGCCCAATGTATATTGCACAATACTTGTTCAACTATGCACTCCTCCTCCTCCGCATACTCCTCCTCCACATACTCTTCCACCCCTGACTAATGAGGTTTAACGAACTATTGTAATTAACAGAACCATGGTAGTTTATATTTTTCTTTTTAAAATAAAGGCCAAATACTTTCTCATCAAAATAAGACCAAATTTGAGTATGTGTGATAAAGAATAGCCAAAATATATGCATGCAAAGTAATAATATGTTGTGCAAATGTAACAGATCCACCTTTTTTGGGTACCCAGTATAAAAAAATGACCTTAACTAGAGATAAGGCGCGTTAATCGAGGTTTACGTCCACTTCTATAACAACATTCCTCCTAATATTGCAAACTATTTCACCACAAACCGTCAGATACACGCACACCACACAAGGCAAGCACACACATTTCATCTTCCTCTCCCAACGACCATAGCTGAAAAACATCAGATACTCTACTATGGTGCTAAGCTCTGGAACGCTCTTCCCAACACACTCACAAATATCATAAACAAACATACGAGGCAGCTCAAAAAATGCTACATTTCTACATATGATACACATCACACACACACCCCTCCTACTCTTAGTAAAACATAAACTTTGTTCGCTCCTCTTCTTTTCTTCTCATCTTCCTCTATTCTCATTCTATCCTCTCTCCTTCCTCTTGAAGAACATAATTAATGACTTACTTTAAACTCTTGTCATGTACATGTGTTCTGTATTGTTCTCTTTTTTGTTTCTGTGTGTCTTTGTTAAGTGTATTGTTTTTGTGCTTTTCTGTTCTCCCGTCATTAACATGTTCTATTTGCTATCATTCTTTTTTTGTGTCAAGGGTCCCCCATTATATAAGCCCGGCTATCAGGGTTTCCACTGGGGTTCCTAGCCTCTACTTCATATTGTATTATTATTTGTTTGTATTACTTTTGCTGAATAAACTGAATTGAATTGAATTGAATTGAACTGAATTTACGTCCCTTATCTGGGGTGAAGGCGGAAATGACACACTTATGCTTCCATATACACAGACAACTTTAAATGGGTCATCGGTACTCACGTAAGTGAGTATCCACCTAGTTACACCCTTGGCAAATACAGTAGGTCAAATGACACACATATAATAGGTCAAAATAACTTACAAAGTAGGTCACAACAACTTACACATGTATATAGGTCATATGACACGTTATTCAAATTTAACGAGTTTCTGCACATGACTAGTACTCACTATATCTTGGGTCACATGACTCGCCTCAAATCCAAATGAGTCACATCAGCTCACTCATATGAGTCAGATTGACATGGCTAAGCAGGTCAAACTGACCCATTTTCATAGGTCTTTGTTTTCATCCATGTAGTTACACACATTGGAAATCATATGAGTCATACTGACACACCAATGATGAAATGGGTCAAACTGAAAAATGGGTCACACCAAAAATTACATGACTGAAACACAATTTAAATTTTAACAAACTGCAAAGTGAGTCTTCAGAAATAGTAAGGGTCCCATGTATCTGGTTTGTGAACAATCACTTAGTGAGTGACGTCTCGAATTAATCATGTTAATAAAATGGATATATATATCCTTACGAAATCTACTTTCCATGGTGTTATTTTTAAAGAAGCTGATGCACACCCCAGCCAACATCGACCTCGGGCCCACAGTAGGCCCTCATGGGACCCTTAATATTTTGTCCACTTTGGCCCGTATACAGGCCAAAGTGGACAAAATATTAAGGGTCCCATGAAGGCCCAAAGTGGGCCCACGATCGATGTTGGCTGGGACCCTTCCCATAATGCCATTCGCGTTACACAGCGCCCGCTATCGATCTTGACCTACTTGTAAAATACAAGGGGGTCAGATATCGATATTGACCTACTTGCAAAATACAAGTGGGTCAGATGTCGATCTTGACCAGTAACTATACAGAACTGAGTCAGTTTACCTGTTTACGTTCATGGTTGGAATGACCCAGCACAAGAGCAAGTAAGTCAAATGACTCATATTGACTCGATCTTGACACACTTGCACATAATCAAGTGAGCCACATAAGCAAGTATGTTAGTTGACCCATTGTCATATCTCAGATGAGTAACTGTAGGCCTACTTCATGATCTGGGTCATTTCAACCATCTAGGTAAGTTACATAGTAGTGACTCACGTCATATAGGTCAAGTGACCCGCTTGTGACCCAGAAAAATACAGCCGGGTCAAGCATCGTTCTTGACCTAGTAAAACACGAAAGTGAGTCACAGCGATCTTGACCTAGTTATAAATTCAAGTGAGTCAAGTATCGATCTTGACCCAGTAACTACACAAAATTGAGTCAAATGACCCATTACATTCTCGGGATTACAATGACCCATCACAAGAGAGTCAATGTACTTGTGATCTGAGTCACATTGACCCATTTAGGTGGTTAAAATAAGAAAGACTCACGTAAATGTGTCTTGTGACCCACTTGTGACCTAGAAAAGTTTTCTGTGTACGTGGGGTCGAATGGGTAAAAGGTCGGGGTGGTATATGTGATTGGATTAGTCAATGAGTGGGATTTTTCATTGGTTGGTTGGTTGGTTGTTGGTTGGATGGTCGGTTCGATAGTTGGACAGTTGTTTGTTTTTGGTTTGGTTTGGAAGTTGGACAGTTGTTTGTTTTTTTGGTTGGTTTGATAGTTGGACAGTTGTTTGTTTTTTTGGTTGGTTTGGTAGGTTGTTTTTGATGATTGGTTGGTTGGATTGTTGTTTGGTTGGTTGGATGGTCGGTTTGTCGAACGGTTGGTCGGTTGGTTGGAGTGTTGGTTGGTTATTTGGGTCATGGAAGTTTTTGATAACCGAAACAACCAGAGAACCCGGAGAACCCGGAGAAAACCTGCGAGAGCGTGCATGGATCGTGATAACCAAATACACAATAAAGCCCGCGGTCGTGCACAGAATGGTTGGTTGTTGGATGTTTTTTTAGTTGGTGGGATGATTAGTTGGTTGATTGGTTTGGGTTTGGATGGTTAGTTGGTTGGACTAGTGAATGAGTGGGCGTTTCCGTTAGTTGGTTGGACGGTTGGTTGGTTAGATGGTTGGTTGGTTGGACGGTTGGATGGTTTATTAAATGGTTGTTTCATTGTTTGTTTCAATGATTGTTCGTTGGTTGGATGGTTAGTTGATTAGGTAATTGTTTCGGTGAGTAGTTGGTTGATTGGTTGGTTTTGCTGTTGTTGGGATGGTTAGTTGGTTGGTTAGTCGGTAAGTTGGTTGTACAGTTGTTTGGTTGGTTGTAGGTTGGGTGGTTGGTTTGTTCGGTGGGTAGATGTTTGGTTGGGCGGTTGTTTGGATGGTAGATTGGGTGGTTGTTTGATTAACAACCATTTATTGGTTGGTTTGACAGTTGGTTGGTTTGGGGGAGTTTTCGATGGTTATTTGATTGGTTGGATGGTTAGATGGTTGGTTACACTCGCGTGTTTGTCTAAGGACTAATAATTTAGGACTAACAACCAACCATTGTAGGCCTAAATAGTGAGTAATGACCATGTATTGCGTATAGACGAAACACTATGGCAGGGGTGTCAAGAAAAGATGGTTTGGTATTAGGGTAGGGCAGATAATAAATTGGGTAAAGTTGATGGGCTAAGGGCCCGCTGAAAGCCCAAGATAGAAACCTTCTAACGGAAGATGTTCTGTGACGGTGTAAGATATTCTAAGCAGTTTCACTTTACTATAGGGGAATATGGGGCAACTGGACCGTGGGGCAACTGGACCGAAATGAAGGATTTTGTAATTGTATGGGCATACAGCTTTCTTTTGAACAATACGACTTTTGTTGATACTTGACATATATCTTTACCTTCTATAATCCAAAACATTTGGAACTTTAGGGTATTTACACATGTGATTTTTCTCCATATCTTTGAAGCTAACTCCTTGAGTGACTGATTGAAAATTCACAGATAGTATGGGCGATATATGACGATGGGTTTAGATCCTGTTTAATGTACTTTATATGATTGACAGATATGCAACAGTAAATATATACATGCAGTACAGTCGTCTTAAGATACTAGGTGCATATTGCATTTGATGGGTGCTATATTGTAGTGTGCTTAGGAACTTTCAGAAATATGATTAAAACCATAGGTTGTGGTTGAAATGACCGTAAAATGGCGCATATTGCTAATTTAGGGCATTGGTGGTTTGGATTTCCGATCAATATTATCATTTAAAGAATGCTTCAACTTAAATCATTATCACGGGTATTCATTTGGTAGAGTTATTAGTTCATGAACTTGCAAATAACAAAGTACACCATTTCTTACTTATCTAAAGACACTCGTCTACTTGTAGGACCCGAACGCCGTAATATTTGCGAATTCAAAGATACTCACTGGCTACAGAAATATGTGTAATGGCTAAAAACAAAAATGCAGTTTTGCCTTTTTTTCTTAAATGTATTGGAGTTATTGATTATTATGACAAATGGTGGTATGTTTTAAAACATTTTGGCGTAAAATGTATTACGTCACAGGCGTGTTTTAATAACGTTTCATCTCGACAAAGTGCTACGTCATTTGTTGGGGTAAGTGGACCGAAGGGGTGTGGGGCAACTGGACCGCCTGCAAAAACTTAATCAAAATTGTAAAATTAATTTTGAAAATGAGTTGTTAGTGTCAATAAAACATGACTCGGTATTGAAATGTGAATAGAATATGAAATAATTCACATTCTTTCAAGTTCTTAGACATTTTGGGGCATTTCGGGTCTAATACCACTATTTCTGATATTGAAGGATTACAATATGACATGAAATTGCTTTAGAATGGTTTAAAACCTCGGTATTATGAATTACATCTTTATTATATTTTGAATGGTGTCTGTAAAGGTATTTGCTATGACGAAATATCATGATTTATGTATTTTATCCACTGCTTTTTGTGTATATCAACCGTTGGGTCATCATTGTCATATTGACTAACTTCCCCTGTAACATGAAAAGCTGGCTAAATATCAAGATGGTTTATTATAAGTACTAAATGATGATTATATGAAGTAAATAAAATCATTAAAGAAAGGGGTATATAGACAAATGTATGGGGCGTCTGAATGTCACAACCATGTAACCATTTAACTAGGTTCATACCGTTTTATCTATAAACGTGCAGTCGAAAATTGCGCTTGCTTTGTACACCATTAGTATTACTGCTTTTTACACGTTAACCACGAAAACTGTATAAAACATGGGTTTCA
This sequence comes from Ophiura sarsii, assembly GCA_035610835.1. Lineage (NCBI taxonomy): Eukaryota > Metazoa > Echinodermata > Ophiuroidea > Amphilepidida > Ophiuridae > Ophiura > Ophiura sarsii. Next base: position 57,580,586 of record CM069455.1, on the reverse strand, counting down.
TGAGACCTGTATCATTGTTACACGTTAAATAATATGGAAATGAGTTTGTAAAGAAAATACTGCTTAGTTACCGTGTTGTCAATCAATGATTTCTGTGTATTCTAACCGTTGGAACATATAGGTCCAGTTGCCCCAACGATGGGGTAACTGGACCGTCCCAAGTAAAGTTTTTAGTTAGTGGTAATTGGCCTTTTGTTTGGATATATTTTAACATTGATTATATGTTATATGTAAACAGTTATATGGGTGATATTTTCATAGCAATTCCATAAATATTTACACGAGCTTTAAGCTTTTATATCATGAAATATGCTTAACCGGTCCAGTTGCCCCATCCTCCCCTATATTGTTTTCAATATTACACGATATTTGTGATAAAATCACAAATTGAAGTAGAGTAACAAATGAAGCCTCAATTTAATTAGCATTGTTTCCCCCTCCCTCCCAACCCCAGTGGCGGCTTAATAAACAGGTATGAAGGGGCTAAGCCCAAACAATTTTTGCAAAGCATCCCTTATTATATTTATTATGTAAAAAATACCAACCAAAATAATATGAGGATCAAAATTAAATTCTATGAAAAATAAAATAAAATAAACCTACAAAATACTATTTTATGTTACGCTACTCAATTGTCCCAAGCACACACCAGTACGCCTATGACAATACTTATCTTGTCGAAACCTAAAATGGTGTTTTCCCGTTTATTTTAAAACATTTTTTATACAAATTAGTCGTAGCAGCTTCCACATTAGTCCTTAATATTGTTGTCGTGCATTTCTCAACTTCAATTTAGTCTTAGCTATGTTCATATTAGTCTTAGTTTTATCGCTTTAAACATTTTTCAAAAGTGTTTGGTCGATTGAGCACTGTGAATCGTCGCGACTCATTGCATTTAGTCTCACCTGTCTCGCTGTGGCTGCTTGTAAAATGAATTTGGTCTTATTTCAAACAAGTTAATTATTTTATAAAGCAAATCCATCTTGTTGATAAAATGAAATTCATGGTGACCTTCATTAGCAGAAAAATAAGGGAAACATATGCAGTGACAATTTTAAAGTGAAAAGAAGAACATTCTAATTCTATATCATATCCTGTATCAAATCCGGGTGCCCCTCCCTCCTCAAATCATGAAAACGCTGCGGACATGAACCAACAATTATAAAATAACAAGTCATTATGTTTTGTTAACACATGATTTTAAAGCTAACTATTTATTTTTAAATATTATTAGTAATTCAAGCTGTATTTTTCAAATAAAAAAATTGCCAGGTTTCGGAAATAAAAATATCTGAAATAAAAATTGTTAAAATTCAGAAAGTGGAGAAAAGGCCAATTGTTTAAATAAAATTATACACAAGTCAATGGGACTTCTAATTTTTTTTAAAATTAATTTCCATGTCAATTACGGATTCAACCCCAAATAACTTGTACTAAAAAGGAAATGTAATGCTCATTGATATGAAAGTCAATTATAATTTTTGATTTGTTTACCAAATTTTGACATGTTGATCAATAATGATCAATATCTCAACCCACGTCACTTTTTTAGACTTGTCAGCCAGATTTTTCATATACAGAAGAGTCTAATGACCACTTTTAATCTAATTTAAACCTCTACTTTTTGAAGTGACACGAAAATCGGATTTAGAGCCTCCCGGTCCATTTGGCCTCTCTACTATAACGCTTATTTACAACAATCAGTTTAACCATTTGATGACACAATTGTTATTTGAAACAATCGGTTCAACTATTTGTCAACATACAGGTAGAACTTTGTTCAACGGATTATCCGTTACACTATTGCATGGACAATTAGGGTATAGGTCCTAAAGGCTTTAATAGTTTAGACTGAAATGAAAACATTGTGTAAGTTCAGTTTTGCTAGTAATAGGCTTAAATGAAGTGGCAAATCATGTATTTTAACCAAATTAGTCGATTATACCCGCCCCGCCGGTCACCCCCACCTGATCGAAGACTAGGCCTACTTAAATCAAAAGATTGAAAAGGCAATCTTTGAGATTGTGCTTAGGGAAGGATCTTAAAAGGTTGACAATTATCAATCTAATAGATTGAAATGACATTTTTAATCTTTTAAGACCCTTCTCTATAAGTACAATCTTAAAGATTGACTGTCAATCTTTTGATTTAAAGGAATACTGAGATGTTTTAGATTTTAGATTAACTTCGATATTAAAGATATCATCAACATAGCCCAAATCCAAAATTTCATTCAATTCCGACATCGCCTTCATGCTCAAATAAGCAAATAACGGCACTTCCGGGTTGAGATTTGCCGTGAATGTCCGCGAGTAAAACGACAGCATATCTTCCGAATTCTGCACTTATTCCGTCCGAGCCGTGGATGGAATATTTGTAACAACGTTTATTGCATAAAGACGGCTGATTTCTCTTAATTCTTACAGGTGGAAGTTCATACATGTAATACAATTATAAAAATGTACAAATCCCAGATTTTATCATAAAATAATATGATTGAGGGCGCTGCCTCCAGCACATCACTTCATATTCCTTTTAATAAGACTAAGTAGGCCTGACCCCCTAGCCCGTCCCATTTTAGTGAAGACACACTGGCCGGCACGCCATTGTAATACCGTAAGGATAAAGAAAATGGCTATTTTAAACAGTCGGTTATTCGACTAAAAGTATCAACATCAGTCGGTAATTCGACTAAAAGTATCAACTACAGGTTGAATTTTAAACTGTTTCGTGGAAAGGTATAGGCATTTGTATTTCCAAACACATAAAGCGCGTGTTAATTAACTCATATTTAGCCTACACATACACACACCCCTTCGAACTGTTTGATGACAAAATGTTTACAGTAGGTTCAACTATTTGTAGAACATTGTTAAACGGTTAAACCGTTGAATCGTTGCATGGAAAATTAGGCATCTAATCTTAGGCATTAGGCATTCAAACACATAAAATCGCTTGTTAATTGACGCATATTTACAAACAATTAGTTGAACCGTCTGACGACAAAATGATTATTTTAAACAGTCGGTTCAACTATTTGTCAACATACAGGTAGAACTATTTTAAACGGTTTATCCGTTGAACTGTTGCATGGAAAACTAGGCATTTGTATTTAAACACATAAAGCGCGTGTTAATTAACGCATATCTACAAACAACCACATGAACCGTTTGATGACAAAATGGTTATTTTAAACAATCGGTTCAACTATTTGTCAACAATCAGGTCTAATTTTTTTAAACGGTTTATCCGTTGCACTGTTGCATGGACAATTAGGCGTTTGTATTGAAACACTTCAAGCGCGTGTTTATTAACGCATATTTAGAAACAATCAGTTGAACTGATTGCTGTCATATATTAACTATTAGAAATTATATACGGTTTATCCGTTTTGGATAATTCAATTTTGTAAACAAGCACATGAAACGGTGTTACTGATAGTTAACAAACACTATTTTAGAAACAATTAATTGGTTAATACATTTGTATACAAATGCTTTAACCCGTTGAAAAATGTAGAAGCATTTGTATACAAATGCTTTAACCCGTTGCACAATTTAGAGTGTAATTAAGAATCGTATCACCCTGTAACTTGGAATGTATGTACGATTTATGATCAGAAATGTAAATCTGCAAGAAAATCTGCTTTCAATTTCTTTTTCGATGTTGAGGGCGTTCCATGGAAAGATCACATAATATACCTTTAAAGAAGAAGTTGGTACCACTCTTAATTTACACTACCCATGGAATCAGGAAAATCAGCTCTTGGCCACTAACCTGTTTACTCTCTTCACAAATATCCTTGAGACTGCTAACTAGAAAATGTACGGGAAGTCCTTTCACTCCCTCGTCTGGCAAAGAAACCTCCTTTCTGCAGAATGGACATGCCAGCTTGCCTTTGACTTGGCTCGTCTTAGCCCAATCTTCCAAACACTCCCTGCAGAATCCATGTTGGCATGGTAACGCTCTGGGATCCTGGTATTGGTCATGACATATAGCACACTGCAGGATATTCTTGCTGATTTTCTCAACGGTAGATGCCATGTTGGAAAGAAAAACTAGTTGGTATGGCACGGTTTGCGTCAACTGTAGAAAAGGGGCGTCGCAACCAGCCCGCTCGCCAAGTGTAATAAAGAGCGTGGTCATGTGATTATTTGATAACAATATCCCGTCACAAATACACGTAGTGTATCATACCTAACTCTAACTGCCATTTGCAATAGTTGGTAACTAACACCTAGTATATTTTTTTTAAACTAATTTTACAGATAACCTTGAGTATTATTTAACAAATTTTGACGTATTTTACCTTTTTTGGCACTGTAATATTTACTATTTAGTGTATTATTAGCTTTTATGTCATGAATACGGTCATGATAGTTGAACGATGACGTTGAACTTGTGTACATTATTTGGTTACCTATTACTATTATTATCACACATTTATTTGCATTATAAGCAGATAATGAATTATATATTATGATGAGAGAAATTGTTGCACGTCTCAAATTATCGGTATCTGTACTATAATCTAGGCCTATGACGTAGTTAGGCCAAACGAATAAATTGTTTGCTTGCCCATAGATGCTCTCCAAGAGTTTTTATTGTTTTTTTACTTTTCCAAATTAGGTACCTGAATACCGGTATTCGAAATTTAAAAAAAATAAAGGAATTGTTCTACATTTTTTCATTGTTTAAGTCCCAAACGGGACCTTATATGTCCCATGGGATCACATGGGGGGGGGGGGGGGTGGGGGGGGTGGGGGGGGGGTATACATGACTTTAAAAAAATAAAAAATAAATTGTGTTTTTTTTGGAGGGGGGGGGGGTAAACAAAAAAAGAAAAAAGTACGGGACTGTAATACACGGTCAGTCGGATGAGCGAGGCAAACAAACTTTGTTGGCCTTAGGGACTGCACTGATACATAATCATGTAGTCTTACATTATGATCTTATAGCCTCCCCTATAAACGAACTGATTTGCATATTATTTAAAAACAGGAATTAAAAGCGAGTTTGCCTACCCTTATCGGCAAATAAGGGTTTTGTATAGAGACACCATCAGAAGATGGCTCCGAAATGGAAATCATGGCAACATTTCTGCGCGAGGCGCCTCTATTTAAAGGGAGAAAGCAGGGCAGAGAACTTTTTTGAGAAGTGATATATTTGCTACGAGTTAGCAACTTTCCATATTTAGGTGCCTTTCTTCTGGACTGATTTAGTCCAAGTGTCATCACATAAGTTTCACCCTATGAGACATACATAGGCCTACATAGGCAAAATGAGCGTATGATTGTTTTGATGGGTGAGGGTCATTCGATAAGTAAGTTCTACCTCCTCAGTGGCGTAGTTAGGATCTTTTCATGGGGGGGGCAAGATTACGAAAATCTCGTAAAAGGGTGCCCCAAATTTGTTTTGTAGTTAGCTCAGGAAATGTGAGAGTGGGGGGGGGGGGGGGGGGGGGGGGGTAGGAGCATGTTTTCTCCAAAACCCGGTTATAACGCATATACGCACTACACTCGGAGTGCCCCTATTCCCCTATGCCACCTGCCCCACCCCCCCCCCCCCCCTAAACACACACTCATCGGCTACGCCACTATACCACCTTCCTCAAAATATCGCTAATATGAATGTCAGCCTTATGACACGTCCCCGGTGGGGGGGGGGGGGGGGTCAGTGAACATACCAAGCGGGTACGCATTCGCGTCCAAAAGGGTCCAGATTTCACCACACGGCGTCGTCGACATCTTTCTGAAAAAGGGTTACTTTTTAGGGGCTTCGCACTTTAGGGTATCCATTACAGCATCGAGGTATCGACGTTTAGTGGTACTCATTGTTGTGTGTGTGACTTTTCCATAAACATGCAAAATGTAGAAAAAATCTTCAATATTGCCATACTTTAATTGTATATCCCATGTACAGGCTGTCCCAAAATGATTAGTACCCATCGATGCCCAAAGTTAAAATATCTTTATCATCATCAAATTCGTTGTTTTTACATCATCTTTGTCATACTGTATTATTTTATTCGAATTTTAGATCATGAATATCGGATTTATCAAACTCAAGATACACGCCATTATGTAAAACATGGTGATTTCACCTTTTTGACAAAGTGCTAAAAATATGTGTGTGCTATTACAGTTTGTTTGAAAGAAACTTGTGTATTCTCATAAGCTCTTGTCTACTCAATATAATCGTGTGTGTCTTTCTATTGTAACTGTTATTAGTTATGGGTGTTCAAATCATTAATAATTCTTCTCCTTAATTAAATTTAAAGGTAAAAGAAGTAAAACAATGCATGGGGTCACACTTCAGTGACCCCATGCTTTGTTTTATTTGACAAGTGTTTAGGGACTTCTAAATGACTTGTGGTATTTGGTGAATCACCAGTGGCTTAGATTTCATTTTCACATTGGAGAATGGATTTCGTGAGGTTAAATACTAAGGGACTATATCATTGTTAGTAAGTTTGTAGGAAATTGCATCCCCAATATGAAAAGAAGTCTAAGCCACTACTAATTAGCCATGATCACGTCTTTACCTGTTTAAATGTCCCTCAAGTTTAGCCTCAAAACTAGCTCATTATAGAAACAAAGCTTGGGGTCGCTCATGCGTGACGATCTATTTTTACTCTTCAAATTGAATCAAAATGAAGAAGTATTAATGGGTTGAACAACAATATGATACAACAGCTCAGCAGTTTAAACTAGAAAGGAACCAAAGCTATTAGCAGACAAGAGATTGGGAGAATGTATTAGTTTCTTTCAAACAAGCTGTTTAAAAACACATTTTTATTTGCACTTTGCAAAAAAAGGAAAAATTACCATGTCTTACACAATGGAGTGTAACTTCATTAAAATAAGTCCGATATTCATGATCTAAATTTTTTTTTGGGCAGAGAGTTTTAACAGTTAGTTTAAAGTTCAATTATAAACAATAACCTCTCTTTTAACATTTCAATTATTGTAGCTTTGAGGGTTTTGTTGCTAAAACAAAGCCAATGACCTTCCAATCCTAATTAATGCCCACATAATTTAGATTATGTTTCCACCTACGTTTGGTTGTCCTCGACTGGCCGCTCGTCGCTTTTTTGTTTGAAACTTGAAAAATGAAAAAAATAAAAATAAAAGTCCAAAACATGACCTTGGATGACCCATATTTGACCCGAAATAACCAACATAATACCCCATGAACCATAGCATAGCACTGGTAACTTATAGCTTGAGATCCTATTATTATATTTTTTTTTCTTCAAATATTCTGATGAAAATTATGATTTTGAGAACCGTTTTCTGTGTAAAAATACAATTTATTTATATAGCAACAACATCTAAATTCAATGTTTATTCAATGTTGTTTGTTAACTAAATAACTAAATAATGCATCTCAATATCTTTAAAATGCACCGGTTTACCAATTTCCCTTACCAGATCAAATGATTGCATGTTAACTAGAATAGTACATGTTCTGACTTGAATTTCCACACATATTCTATTGTTATATAATGCAACAGGCAACACATATCTTGCCATATTAAATGATAATTTAGTAAATTTAGGTATTTTGTTTTCAGAAGTTAAATGAAGTGTGTGAAGTCTTGTTTGACTCGGGACTTCATATGATTAATTGCTTGACTTTCCCTTGAAATGAAATAAATCACTAAAAATAAAAATAAATCCTCCCGCCCGCACCTTGTCTCCCAGCTGTGTGGAGCATAACCAATCATTGTTTTTGGGCCCTAGGCTAATTCGTTATAGCTTACTCATAGGTAACACTCATTGTTTGTATTATATGATGCAGGCCTCCACATAAGCGTAAACTGATTCGTGCAATCAAGCGTCGTACTAAAGACTTCCTCTGGAGTCACAGCAAGGAACCAATCAGACAACCGCTACTCAAGAAACTCCTCAACAACCCAGAGCTTGCAGAAGAAGCATGCATTGCCTTTGAATATATCCTTTTATTGACAAATTTCGAAATACACCAAACATTTTCAGATATATTCGAGAATAAAAACCTTGATAGGTTCGGTTGCTAACACGGTGTTTTTTGTCATTAGGGAAGCCAAAACAGACAGAATCTTTGAAAGATGTCAACTTCATTAGAATTATGTTTATTCAGAGGTTTTGTTTTCAATAAATTACGATTCATTATAGATGACCCTGAATGAAGATCATTCTTTGCTCATTCCAGAACAATAAACATCAGTACATTGAACCAGTGAGAATTCAGTTACAGGGATGGCTAAGCCGGTATTTTCAATCGAAGCTATGTGTGTCTCGGACTAAAATCGCTCAAAAGTAACCATCATAAAAGGCCGCCTACGGCGCTATCATGAAATAACTCCTCAACAGTAATACATAACTAGGCACTCTCACTCCCAGGAACTAGTATCGATTTGAAAATATGAACTGATTGTCCCAAGTGCTTTTGGGTTCAAGTTTAGGTGTAATAAAGCACTGAGTGAAACAGTTGTATAAAATACTTTTTAAATATTGTTACATAAATCACGTCGGTGAATCATGCAATAATCTAAGTCGTTCGCATTTTTGAAGGATTTTTAATTTCTAAAGATATATTTGCACTAAATCTTGTAAAGAGACAAAATGTTTTCGCAACAGGCTATCAGTACCCATAATTATTAGCGTGCTATTCAAACATGCAAGCCGTACAGGTGCAAGCGAGACAGATAAAATAAACGTTTTGTACATTATTTCAATACAGACGATCATCCTGCTTTCGATAATCTCTGAATATACTGACAGGGTGCCATAATGTTGTCAGTGCAAGATAATGGTGATGATTAGCATGTGTACATACAAATACTTAAAGTTAGTGGTGATAAAATGATTATCTTTATGTATTAAAGATACCAGAACAAGTGTACATTTTGTTGGACACAGTTACAATAACCAAGTTCAAGATAGGGTCAAAAGTCCTTTACCTTAGAGTGCAAGGTCTTGAATCATTAGAACAGCAGATTACAGAATTCGAATTTCCTAACATACCAATTTGTGTATATTATATGTATTTTCTAATAATTAAATAAATAGTAACTGATTTCCTTGACTTCCCACACCTATAATGAAATATATGGGTGATTTCCCAACCAAGAGGAACTATCGTCATGGCAACGAGTTGACCGATCAAATATGTGAAGGCGCATTGATGACCGATCACATTTATGAAGGCGCATTGAAGAATGAGCCATTGAAGGATGAGGTGTATTGCCAGGTTATCAAACAGCTCACAGATAATAAACTCAAGTAAGTTGTGTAACTCTGAGGAGATGTTGTCAAATTTATCATAATTGTGATCAATCACGATGATCCCACTGTACAGTTACCAGTTTATATATGGGTCAATAAACCAGAATGAAATCAATAAAAAAATAACGTCCACATTTTCAGACCAAATTTCCATTTGAGTACTGGAAAAAATTATCAAAATATTGTCTGAAAAAATCCTTTTAAAAAAGTAATTTGTGTTTGGTTTATTGGCACATGTCTCCATATGTACTTGCTAATTTTCGGGTACATCGTGGATGGTCATAGTCAGTTACAGTTACCAGTTTATATATGGGTCAATAAACCAGAATGAAATCAATAAAAAATTAAAAAACCGTCCACATTTTCAGACCAAATTTCCATTTGAGTACTGGAAAAAATTATCAAAATATTGTCTGAAAAATCCTTTTAAAAAAGTAATTTGTGTTTGGTTCATTGGCCCACATCTACAAATATGTACTGGCGACTTTATATTTGGTTCGTCGTGGATGGTCACAATTATAGTTACTGATGAATTACATAGAGAGTTTTGAACAAATAGTTTTTAAAAAAAGAGGAAGAGGAGGAGAAGGAGGAGGAAGAGGAGAAGAAGGAGGAAGAGGAGGAGAAGGAGGTATGGGAGGAGGCGGTGCAAATAGGGGAGGGGTTGTTAGGGAGGAGGGGTTGTTAGGGGGGAGGGGTTACGGGGTCGCGCTCAGGTAGCCCCCAAATATTGACAGTCGTGTCGGTTGTGATTGGCACTGTCGGTTCATTTGACAAGAGGAATCATGGAATTATGATGGTCAAAAGTACCCAAAATGCAATATTTTTTGGTACTAGCTTGTTTAGGGCTAAAATGAACCACAATCAGAGCAGAAATACGTTTAAGTCCAAAATGTTCAAGCGTAGCGAGCGAAATTCTTTAGTTAGACAATCGTGTCAGTTCACTATCATTTATTGCCCCCCCCCCCCCCCCCCCCCACCCCGACTATATGAAAACCCTAGCTACGCCACTGATGATTGTTGTTGTTGTTAGAATAACCAGTTGCCAGAAACGTACATTCCTCTGTTGCAACAGTTAAGTTGTGTACAGCCGCAGCAAAAGGATGCAGTCGTCTCTCAATCAGAATGACAACTATGTATTTAAGATTACTAGATACTGCTTTCTGATTTTATGAAGACAAAAATACCACAAAATTGTCTTTATTTCCTTAGTTTTTTATCCATGCCTAATTCAATCAGTTAAATCAGGCTGTGTATATTACCTACATTCATTTACAGATTAAGTGAAGAGCGTGGCTGGGAATTGATGTGGTTAGCAACAGGGATCTTTGCCTGCAGTCAAACGCTCATGCACGATGTCACAAAGTTCCTGCGATCGTCTCGTAACCAGCTGGCTATAGACTGCCTACAACGCTTACAGAAGACTATTCGCTATGGTCGACGTGAATACCCCCCTCACCTAAAGGAGGTGGAGGCCATTCAGCACAAAACAACACAGATATTTCACAAAGTATTCTTCCCAGATGACACCGATGAGGTAAACAAACCTGGGGTTTTAACCCAAAAAAATCAAGCGCTGTAACTATTAATGTGATGTATATAAAAATATAAGTTTTTGGACAGGAAAAGAGTCCGATAATCCATTTTGGTAAACAATGCTGAAATTTCACTAAAATCATCTCAATACAATTTGTGAGGAATTTTTTATTAAAAATATTAACATACTTTTTTTATTTATTTTTTTAAAATTTATACAATTTTGACCAAAAAGTGATTATTTACCTCAACAACCCCTCTTAATGAAAAGAGAAGTTATACTACTTTTATTAATGGTAACAAAATTGTAAATTATTAAATTATTGACATTCAGTAATTAATAGCAGTTTGTTGAAGAGTTTTGGGCAATTGTGCATCATTAAACAGCAATATGATCGACACTGTTTAATATGTAAGCTTCCTCTTGAGACATCGGAATCAATGTTTTTGTCTTGCATAAATATTAAGATTAATGTGTTGTTATTGACTAATATGTATATTTGTTATGAATGATTTGGATAAAGTTATGCATTAATTAGGTGGTACGATAAAAAGTAACGCATAATAACCACATGGTGCCTTTGTTTCATCTAAGACGTGGTTGGAACTTAAATTGCACAATTGTAAAAATAAAATATTCTCTTTCTTGATGCTAGTCATTTGAAGTAGACTCTGGTACAAGCCAATAAATCATTATGTCACTCTTGTATGTTCAGTACTACTTTCGAGGATTGACATCCAGAAAGATGTAACTCCTTTTTGTTAAATTTTGAGATCTCGATATCGATACCAAATAAATCTTTGGTTCACCTATGGAGTGGCAATGTGTCACTATAAGTTCATTGAGTACATAATAATAATAATAATAATAAAAACGCAACACATATGTTGTTAGTCCCTAAATTCTAGATAGAGCGCTTACACAATTAAAGTGTACAAAGAGTGTAAAATGAGTGACATCTTTAACACCCAAGTGGGTAGATACTTTTGTGGTCGAATTTGCCTATTCCTCCATTTCGTATATTTTTTCCATTATTCACAGACGAATGCTTATTTTAGAGTTTTTAGACAGAGCCCTGGCTCCCCCCCCCCCCTTGATGCCCAGCAAATGAAAAGATAAACTAAGTTGCTTATGCCCCCGCGGCCCCGCCTCATGATCACAGGCCTGCCCCTCCCGAATTGAAGACCCTAGTTAGGCCTCCGGACAGATCCAGATTTTTGGAGAAACATTGGACATGGTATATATACACAAATTTAGCCTTATCTGGTTGTCCCATTTGGAACGGAATGTTTTTTTCCTACGCTAATCTGTTTATTAGGAGCCACCTTTTCAAGTCACTGCCCCTTCTTGTCCCCCCCCCCCCCCCCCCCAAAAAAAAATAAATGAAAAGTCTAGTTACGCCACTGCATGTTACGCGACATAAAATGTTCGCGATTTACCAATGGTGGCTATTTTCCCGGCATGAACATTTCGCGATTGTAAAGTTCTTAACTGACTGGCAGTCATGGAATACATTTTCACGTGCATTAACATTTCGTGAATTGGATGCCCTCGCGAAATTAAAATGCACACGAAAGTTTCATGCTTTACAGTAATTGTATGATTAAGGTCATGTGTTATAAGCTCGCCTCCTTTTGCGTTACACACGGATGTTGGCTTTCGCGACATGATTTTAACTTTACACATTTATATTTGCTTGTATACCCCCTGAGGTAATAAAAGTATATATTTTCTGAAGGGAAATTGCATGAGAAAACAGCATATGCCATTGAAATTATAGTACAACCAAGGACTAAAATGTTTTTAAGAGTTTTTAATTTTAATTTTGAGATCCATATATTGTTTATACCTACCCCTATCATTATTTACTTTACATATTTGAATTTCTCATGAAATTACCCATCAGATGATACATAATTGTCAAAGGTTACTACGCCGGTAAGGTAATTTTACCGGCTAGTGAATATCTCCCATTTTGATTTTAAATATTTGTTAAGGATGTACCCATCCCTGATCTAAACTGCATTTCTGAATTCCTCTAGTTACAAGCTTTCCAAAAATGTATACTTTTGCTATCATAGGTTGAACACTTTTTCTGTTTGGTCATTTTTTAAATCCGGTAAATTGAGGCTGATTATTCATGTTACTGTGTAGCGAATAGGAAGAAAGCTGATGATCATGGTCTTATCATTAATTAATTAGTTGTTACAAATAGTTGACAAGTATGTTGAATCACATACCTAAAGACTACTAAATATCCTTTAAAATGGGTCCAGAATGGTGTTTGTAACATTAGTGGATGACTAGTTATTGCAAAAAGAACAAAGCATGGGATTATCCCCATTGAGTTTGTACAGGCGGCACCCCTTCCGGTGGCACCCCTTCCGGCACCACCCCTGGGCTGGTTCCCAAACTTCAAACAGCTGTAGCCTTCTTCGGTATTATATATACAATGCCATTTTGCAGGCCAAAGCTTGTTATTAGGGCTTTAAAATGATACCAAATTTGTTGATATAGCTTTTGTGGTTTTAAAAATATTTAAGGAATATGACAGCATGAAACTAAAAAGTGTAACAGCACCACCCTATTGGGAGGCGAGTTCATAACGCGTGACCTTATTTATTGTTTGTTATAGAGCGTAGTGGCAGCTTACAATAAGCATGCTGGTAACAGCAAGGATGACGCAAAGATTGCATTCCTCAAGATTCTATACCGATGGCCCACATTTGGTTCAGATTTCTTTGAGGTCAGGGTAAGTAGTACACTAGCAACCAAAAGTATTAGGACACTTGGTAATGATATCAAAATTATCTCATATCATTAAATTCATGTTCCCTGCTTATTCAATTCCAAGGCATCGAAGAAAATGTGTACCTAGTCTTATAATCCCCATACAAATTTTCCATTGGAAATAGCTCATGAACAATTCATCAATAACTCATTTAATAGCCAATGACCCAATGCAGTCCTATGGTGGGTAGCATGACAATTTTGATATCCTTTAAAAAATAACCTCCCAATTGATTTTCAATGGATTTAAAACTAATTCCAATATAATCACTATAGTCTTTAATCTCTCACAGATATTGAGACTGGATCTCTTTATTCATCACAAAAATAACATACCGTTAAACTTCATCTATAAGCACCCCTTGACTAATAGTTAATAAGCAGAGAATAGATAAAAAGGTATGAGCGCCCTCTTTTGATCTAGAGAAATTAGCACGAATTTGTTTAGTGTATTCGATATTCAATACTATAAAGTTGTATTACTCTCTAAATAATTTCATGGACAGACGAATTGCTCAATTGGTAAAGCGCCCGGTAAAGCGTCAACTTCAGTATCACGAGGTTGGTGGATCAATTCTCAACTACATCTTTTGCAATTTCTTTTGAAATCCAAGTGATATAGAAATTAATGCAAACTTGAATGTAAAATGATTACTCAATTATACTAGCTTTATTGTTATTTTTCAAAAAACAAGCGCATAATTAATTTGATTGTATAAAGTAATGATCTTAATAGTCCAACCTTTTTATAAGCTAAAACACATTTATACTACAAATTAACCACAGCAAAATGTATTCATTGGCTTATTTTAAATGTTTCACACAGTAATCTTAAACGTTTCCTTCATCATGATTTAAGGGCAAATTATGATGATGCATATTAGGTTGGTAGATCAAGTTAAGCAACAAAATGAAAGTAACTATGCAAACCACTATGATCCTGGTCTCACAATGAATGAATAGGTGAATGAATGGATGGCTATTAAATCAAATTATTTCCAATAAGATAGAGGGCCGTCCATTTATACCGACCCATCAATCATACATGTAGTTATAAAACAGTATCTGACACAGCAGTCTCGTTTAGATCAATTGGTTAAGCCGGCAGTTAGGGCAATTGTGATCGCGGGTTCCAGATGACAATTCCTGGTTCGAATCTCACTTCAAGACTTCTTCTTTTGGAAAGGTCATAATTTTCAAATTCTTGACAGTGTTTTATTTTTATCATGAATGAACAAGGAATCTATCTTTTTCGTTGGTTTTTTTATATATATTTTTTATATGAAACAAAATTTAATCAAACTGGACACGCAAGCCATGGCCAGTCAATAACGTTTTGACTGTTTGCCTGATGTCCTCATTGATTCGAAACGCGATATTACACGTTTGTGCCATACCTATTCTTGGAGAAACACAAAGCACAAAACAAATAAAACAAAACTGAGTGGAAATAATAAAAGAAATCACGCGAAGGACTTATTTACGGCACCATCCATCTTTTTAAGTCTGTTTAAGTTTTTCGGAACTATAATACACACGTTTGACGGATTGCCTTTAAATTGCACGCCTAATGAACATGTCATAGTTTGAGCAGCTCACGTGGTATTGAAGGTCATGCATTACATTCATGTAAATGGTAGTATAGTGGCCACGTGTTATTGATTTATAACGGATTAGTTTTAGAATTACGAAACTGTGTCTATATCACTAAAGAAGTCCTCTGCCCCAAATTCGATAGACATGCTATATGCTTGTATCGATCAACTGTGAACCATATACATGTACATGTACATGTATGTGTCTCTATAAACTCAATCAGGAATTGTCATCTAGAACCAACAATGGCCAACTACTCACAAAAACCACAACTTAACAAAATACCATAAGTAGCAGAACTGAAAAGCAGTGAATTGTAATCAACGTATTGTCTCATTGTACTCCATCCATGCATGTCTTCACAAAAATACTAAGTCGTTGAGGTTGATTTAAATGTTTGTACTATTTATAAACGATTGTGATAACATTAAAATTAAAATTAAAAATGGTAGAAAGAGAGGGGAAAAAAAGGGAAAACCCACATTAAAGACAAAGATAGATTCACTATTTATTCATGGTAAAAACAAAGTTAAGAATTTGATATACACCGTAAATATTTATAAACTTTCCAAAAGAAGAAGTCTTGAAGTGAGATTCGAACCAGGAATTGTCATCTGGAACCTGCGATCACAATTGCCCTAACTGCCGGCTTAACCAATTGATCTAAACGAGACTGCTGTGTCAGATACTGTTTTATAACTACATGTATGATTGATGGGTCGGTATAAATGGACGGCCCTCTATCTTATTGGAAATAAATTGATTTAATAGCCATCCATTCATTCACCTATTCATTCATTGTGAGACCAGGATTATAGTGGTTTGCATAGTTACTTTCATTTTGTTGCTTAACTTGATCTACCAACCTAATATGCATCATCATAATTTGCCCTTAAATCATGATGAAGGAAACGTTTAAGATTACTGTGTGAAACATTTAAAATAAGCCAATGAATACATTTTGCTGTGGTTAATTTGTAGTATAAATGTGTTTTAGCTTATAAAAAGGTTGGACTATTAAGATCATTACTTTATACAATCAAATTAATTATGCGCTTGTTTTTTGAAAAATAACAATAAAGCTAGTATAATTGAGTAATCATTTTACATTCAAGTTTGCATTAATTTCTATATCACTTGGATTTCAAAAGAAATTGCAAAAGATGTAGTTGAGAATTGATCCACCAACCTCGTGATACTGAAGTTGACGCTTTACCGGGCGCTTTACCAATTGAGCAATTCGTCTGTCCATGAAATTATTTAGAGAGTAATACAACTTTATAGTATTGAATATCGAATACACTAAACAAATTCGTGCTAATTTCTCTAGATCAAAAGAGGGCGCTCATACCTTTTTATCTATTCTCTGCTTATTAACTATTAGTCAATGGGTGCTTATAGATGAAGTTTAACGGTACTTCATAGGGAAATTTAAATTTTATTTTGACACTGTGACTTTCATATTTCAAATAAAAACCATCCAGATTATCTGTACTTTCCCATAGCCATACATGAGTTGGGCACACTGCGCAATGCTATTTATTTCATCATAGCTTAGAATTATTGTCAAGCTTATTTGACTCGCCGTAGATTAACTAAAAATAACAATGTAACAAACTTAAAGCACTGACATATTATTGTTATAAATGGGTTCCCGTTCTTTGGTTGAAAGAATAATGTCTCAAGAATATCCCTAATTCTTTAACATTTTTATAAACCTAGAATACTAAAAAGCTAACACAGTAGTTAATGGGTTCCCAGTGTTTTTTCTCAATTTGCAGCTTGCAAAGTGTTTTAATACGTTTGGTTGCTAGTGGACATTTAATCAATTAAAATGTATTATCTTAGGCAAAAATAAAAGTTTGTTTCGGAATACCGTGTGCATAATACATTTCACTGTATAACTCCCTCCCCATTTTTTGGTTGAACTATTGAAAATGATAGTTTGAGCCAAGTTGTGACTGTATGGAATGTTTTTTTCTAATATTGAAACAGTCTTTAAACTCAAGAAAAACAACCTGCTCCAGTGATTCTTAAACTTTTGATTCACATTGCCACATACAAATAGAAGTTAAACACATTTCAACAAAATGGTAGTGTTAAAAATACAGTTCAACAAAATGGAAGTGTTAAAAATACACTTCACAAAGCTTATCTCATGTTAAGAAATAGAAGGAAAAAAATATAAAGTATGACAGCATTTCAGACAGACCCGTTAGGCAATTGTGTAAGATTTAAATTGTTGTTAAAATTTTAAAATATTAGTATTTTCTGCTTGAAATGTTTTTTAAACTATTATCACACTAGAAACATTACCCATTTTGTCTTGACATAAACCAAGTCTGTAAGTAATAAGTAAAATCTTTCAGCAAAAAAAAGAAGATGCCTTCCTGTAAACAATATCCCTGTACAGAAATGTATAAGAATTAGGTTACAAAATGATGTAAAGTTCATCTGTTTTAAACTTTTTCTCTTACAGCAAACATCGGAGCCTAATTTCCCTGATTTTCTGCTGATTGCTATCAACAAATTGGGTGTCAATTTGATGGATCATCGTACCAACGTAAGACAGTTTTTTTTTACAAAAGGCCCGTCCGATACTCTTGAAACTTTCGTTTGACCAAATTATTGCTCTCTTAGTCTTATTCTCTCTTGATTTTCTTATTGGTCTTCCCGACAAAAGTTGCTATGATCATTCTAAATGAATGTCGCTGGAAAGGGATATATTTATGAAATATAGCGTGGACCTTGAAATCATCGAAATAGGGTATTTTGTGAATCAAGTCACAGCGAAATTTTGGGAAAAGGGGTATTTACTCATAGAGAGTGTACACATGAAGTTTGTACACTACCCTTGTTAAATCCTAGGCTGCTTCATCCAGGTATGGTTTTAATTATTTGATCAGAAGATGGTAACAACCAAATCCACTATTTTATGCCACTTCATAATACTCGACAAAAAACTCCTGCTAATTGGGAGCAACATGTTTTTAATTATGTTACCTATGTATAAAATGTCATTGGAAAGGGGTGGTTGAAATTCTAGTAATTGAAAACCCAAAAAGGGGGTATTTTTTACCAAATTTTGTCCTCCATTTTGAAAAAAAGTGGGGGTTCAATTATATTAAAAGGGGACTTTGATTATGCACTCTTATTGTGCAAAACCATTCAAAAAAGAGTGAAATTTTACTCTTACAAAGAGCCAATTGAGTGAATTTGCTAGCCGTTTTGGGAGAGTGAACTTTACTCTACTAATCGAGTGATTATTCCATCTAAAAAAAATCACTCTTTTTGAGCTGTTTTTCACTCTTTTACATAAAACAGAGTGAATTTGGAGGAGAAATAGTTGAAATTTAGCGGTGAGTACATTTTATGCGTAGGTCATAATTTATAGCATATACATACCAAAAAGACGACGCCTTTGAGGGAAAAAGAGCTAATCTTGTATTGGCAGACGACATGGCAACTCTATGTGTTTGGCCAATTTACATGACCGTGTGTCTTCATCACCATTTATTGCTATAATACATCGTCCTTGTGGCTCTCTAGAATTGTCTTTACGTGCTATGAGATATGACCTTACACATACAATATATACTCACCATTAAATATTTTGTCTATTTCTTCCACAAATCCTCTTTGTTTAGCACGCCATACACGCGGACACGATATTGTCCGTCATCTTGGGCGATTTGCAGGGTGCAGGGTTCCTGATTGGCTAATAGCTCACGGCAAAAGAGCGATAACGGGTTATTAGCCACTAGGCACGCAAGCCATATTGTTCACTCTATAAAAGAGCGGTGTTTTCGAGCCACTCAGTAGCGAGCGGACCTCCCTCTGATGTGAGATTGAATAGCTGGAACGTTTTTTCGCTCTTTTTCGATTAGAGTTAAATCATATTCACTCGACAAATCGATGCACAAGCGCTGACATTGATGTGTGAAGGTACCATGTATAATAAGACACCAGCCCGAATGTCACCTTACCAGCCCAATTACTGATATCTTTAGAGCTACTAGATGCGTATTGTCACAGTAATCGTCACATAATTTCAATGGTTTGAGGAAATTTTATGATCAGCTACTTTTGAAATCCCCACTACTATTGCTTTACATCCCGAAAAAATGCACTTAATTATAATCCCTCCATCGATCTTTATCCTTTGTTGTTTTCTATGGTGTATTGTTCCTGATTTTGCTTAATAAAAGCGTATTTGAGATGGTCCCTTCTTGTTTGTATTAAGGAATTCAGATCTAAAAAAGAGTGTCAAACAGAGATTATTGTGTGTTCTACTATGCACCAACTGTTATCTGTTTCTATGCTTGCATTGTCGAGATAATTATACGCACGTGTATCAATCAACCCATAGTTCAACCTATTGCATATCCCGCCAAATATTAACAGGTCTCAGGCAGTGTCCAAAGTGAACTTACTTTCTATCTATCTATATATCTATCTATCTAGCCTATTTCACTCCACTGCATAAGGAAGGCCTCTTCATCAATTTTCCATTTCACTCTGTCCTGAGCTGTCCTTTTCCAAGTAACGTTGCCATTCTCTTTGATGTCGTCTATTCACCGTCGGTTTGGCCTGCCTCTTCCTCTGGTGAATGCTCTGGGGATCCAGTCTGTTAATTCATGAGTCCATCTGTTGTCTTCCCTCCTGGCTAGATGGCCAGCCCATATCCATTTTTTCCAGTATGATGTCCCTCACTTCTGTTTTCTTCATTAAATCTATGGTGATCACCCTGTCCCTTCTTGTAACGCCAATCAATATCCTTTTCATTGCCTTCTCAGTGACTTTTAGCTTCTTCTCCAATCTCTTAGTTGTTGTCCATGTTTTTGAGCCATATGATAGCACTGAGATGATACACTGGTTGATAATTGGTCGCTTTAGTGCCAATGGTAGCTCTTCATTACGAAAGATAAAGCTGAGCTTACCACACTACACCCATGCTAGCTGTATCCTTCTGTTCACTTCCGCTGCTGTTTCATTTTCTATAGAAATCTTCTTGCCCAGGTAATTATATAACTGTCCACTTTTTCTATGTTTTTTTCCTTGAACTGTTATAACTGCAGAATCTTTCAGCTTGTTGCACATAATCACTTTTGTCTTCTTGATGTTAATGTTAAGACCAGCCTTGTTACCCTCTTCACTCAGTTCTTGGATCATCTTCTGCAAATGCATGGCTAAGAAGTAGGATGTCATCTGCAAATCTGAGATGGGTAATGTGTTTACCATCGACTACAACTCACATACCTTGTCAATCCAGTTTTTGAAAACATCCTCCATGGCTGCAGTGAATAGCTTTGGGGAGATTGGATCACCTTGTCACACACCTTTCAGAATTGTGGTGCTCTCTAGGTGGATTCTAGCACTTGGATCCTTATAGATTGCCTTGATTAGGCGGATGTCCTTTTCATCACTGACCTGCTTTTCCAGCACATTTAATAGAGACTGGTGGTCTAGACTGTCAAATGACTTCTCATAGTCGGGGGTTCAGGGTAGAAGCCCCTGAAGCTGTTGGTTTTTTTTTTTTAGCATGTTGAATGGCCTAGAAAAGCTGTCCTTGCTATGAATATTTACATTTATTTGTAATACACTTTTGACTTGGTTCATAAACACTCTAAAATACGAGAGACACTAATGAAAGATGAAAAACTGCAAGGCGCGAAGCGCGCTAAAAGATCCATTTTTTAAACTAAAATGGTCCAGAAAACGTTCCTGAAGCCATCTTGTTTATGCTTGAATAATAAAATATTGAACATAATTTTGCGCAAAGCGCGCAAAAATTACCAGTGTTTTAACTAAAATGGTCATGAAAACGTTCCTGAAAGCATCTTGTTATGCTTAAATAATTAACATTAAACTAATACGTGTGAAGCGCGCACAAATGTCCACTTTTTTACTAAAATGGTCCAGAAAACGTTCCTAATGCCATCTTGTTATGCTTGAATAATGAAATATTGATCACAATTATGCGCGAAGCGCGCAAAAATTCCAGTTTTTCTAACTAAAATGGTCCAGAAAAAGCCCCTGAATCCATCTTGTTATGCTTGAATAATTAAATATTGAACTTAATTACGCACAAATTACCAGTGTTTTAACTAAAGTGGTCATGAAAATGTTCCTGAAAACATCTTGTTATGCTTGAATAATTAATACTGAAGCTACTACGTGCGTAGCGCGCAAACATTTCCACTTTCTTAAACGAAAATGGTCCAGAAAACGTTCCTAAAGCCATTTTGTTATGCTTGAATAATTAAACATTGAAACTGATACGCACGAATCGCGCAAAAATGTCCCGGGTTTTTTTAACTAAAAGGGTCCAGAAAACTTCTCTGAAGCCATCTTGTTATGCTTAAATAATTAAACATTGAAACTAATATGATTGAAGCGTGCAAAAAATCCCGTTTTTTTAATCTAAAATGGTTCCCAAAAATGTTCCTGAATCCATCTTGTTATGCTTGCACAATTAACATTAAAAGCAATACGCGCGAAGCGCGCAAAAAATCTCCATTTTGTTAAACTACAAATGGTTCAGAAAACGTTCCTGAAACCATCTTGTTATACTTGAATATTTAACATTGAAACTAATATCTAAAATCTCTGTGATTTTTGCTAGCTTAAACACTGTTTGGTCCATACTATCAATATCATATCATAATCGAACATTTTAACGGATTTGTGTTGTCATTTTAAAAATGGTTTTCTAGGGGAAAGGGTTCATATAGGAGCATGTACGAATTACTGCCCCCCCCCCCCCACCCCCCCCCCCCCCCCCCCCCCACCCCACCACACACACGCACACACTCTCTCACTGTCAGAGGTGAGAAATTCTTGACTTTGGTATATTAAATTGTTGTGTAGTGTACAGGGTGAGTCAAAAAAAAGTGAACTCTGATTGAAAAATGAATAAAAAATATTTCTGACCACAAAATTAAGGCAACCAATAATTATATCAATTACGCCATCGGCAAAAAAAATCACGGCAATACCGTTTAGTAGATATGAGTATTTCTGTTAAAAGAACTGAATTTTGAAACCGAACAAATTTGTGATTTCACCCTAGCACCCCCCCCCCCCTTACTGACAATGTATATGTTTTCAAACATCTTAAAATCGTATGGGTGCTGCACACACCCTCAAGAAGACCATGGGGGTGCTGCAGCACTCTAGCACCCCCAGACGTGAGAAATGCTTGACTTTGGTCATATTAAAATGTTATGTAGTGTATGTAAAACCAAAATCTTAAAATCTAAGGGGGTGCTTAATTACACCCCCCCCCCCCCCCCCCCCCCCCCCCCATACACACCGTCTCACTGTCAGAGGTGAGAAATACATGACTTTGGTCATATTAAATGGTGGTTATGTGGTGTATGTAATACCAAAATCTTAAAATCTTAGGGGGTGCTGTGCACCCTTAACTTATTATTGGACTGACAATGTATATGTTTTCAAACATCTTAAAATCTTATGGGTGCTGCACACCCCCTCAAGAAGACCATGGGTGCTGCATCACCCTAGCACCCCCCCCCCCCCCCCCCCCCCCTTTCCAGGGGCTTGAATCAGTGTTACCTTCATTTATCTTTCCCCTTTAACTTTTAAATAATTGGGTAAGTACTTGACTTGGCTGTTTCCTAGACTCAAATATGTCCCTCACACCTCACGTAAACAACCTGCGCAAAACAATTCTGTTTCACATCCGTAATTTATGGCGTATCAGGAGATTTATTGACAAAGAAACATGTCACCACGCAGTCCGTGCTTAAGCCACCTCTAGACTTAACTATTGCAATGCCTTATTCACTTTGCTTTCGGCAAAGGATGTCAGCCGCCTGCAGCGACTGCAAAACAGCGCTGCTCGCCTTGTGTTCGCGGTTGGTAGAAGAGTTGATGCCACACCCCTTATTCAGACATTGCATTGGTTGCCAGTTCAACAAAGGAGTGTGTATAAAGTAGTTTTGTACATATTTAAGGCTTTAAACAACTTGGCTTCTCCCTATTTGGCTGAGCAGTTCTGTGTGTATGTCCCTGCTCGCTCCCTACGATCTGCGATGGACACTAACCGGCTGGTTGTTCCCAGATCCAACCTTACTATAGGTGATCGCAGTTTCAAGGTTACTGCTGCAAAGGCATGGAACTCCCTGCCAATACACCTCAGAACTGCTCAGTCAACGGAGACTTTTAAAAGTAATCTTAAGACTTATTTATTTTAACTTTTATTTTCTTGTAAACGCTATGGTACATGTCAATAGCGTCCTAAATACCCGTTTGTTGTTGTTTTTGTTGTTGTTGTTGTTGTTGTGTTGTATATATCTTCTATGGTCATTTATTTAAATAGATGATACAAAGTGTTTACTCAACTTTCCTGGCATTTGTGTTAATCACCAAATATGTGTTCTCTCATAGGAAACCCTGGCAACCTTCCCATTCACCAAGATCTCCAATTGGAGCAGTGGCAATACTTATTTCCACATGACCATTGGTAATCTGGTGAGAGGTAAAAGACTCCTGTTTGAAACATCACTGGTAAGTAATAACGAATTATTTATTCTCTTCCAGTGGTAATCAAGTAAAATCATACTAATAAAAACGATGATATTTTATTACAGCAGTGCGCGCTGTTTTATAGCGTTGTGGTATTTCAGATATCGGGAAACCCCTTGGACCAATCAGGCTACGGTTTATATCGTAGTTTGGTAGTTGTGATGACGGGCTGTGAGATTTTGAAGCAGCCAGTCGCAGCGTAGATAATAAGATTTTGGCGTGACTTACGACAGAATGTGTTTTTGAATGAAAGATTTAAAATCATTTCATCTTAAACTATGTGAGAGTTCGGCATTGTAAACCGACTTGTTAAAAATCAAGAATCAATGTCGTTTATTGTAATAATTATTTTCTACAAAATAAAGAAAGTGTAATCAGATGGAACTGTCTCCTGTTGATAAATTCAAGATTCTAAAATCACTGCTCGGCTACACGACTCATCATACCTTTTATAAACTCCTCAAAAAAGTTCGCTTTTTTTCAATTCCAGTTTTTCTGATATTTCAGGGTATATTCATTATATGTTACTCATTGATGGAAGCTGATTTGTTCTTCGCCAAATATAACACGTTTGTAGCCAAAAAGATGCCAAATTCACCAATATTTTGCGCTCAAAAGCAAACTCTATCGTCTGTTCAATGAAGCGTTACATTGCCAATTACAGTGTAAGAGTGATGCTCTATTGGCTTTTGAGCACAAAATAGTGATGATTTTGGCACACTGAGATTGGCTGAGCACTGAAACAAGTGATTGCTATTATATATCAATTTGATATCATGGGAAAGATTAACACATCAGCTTTCCATCAGATGTACAACACACTATGAACATATTACGAAATATTCTAAAATGAATTGGTGGCTCTGACTCTCATTACCCAACTGTTTGCCCTCGTGTTGAAGCCTCCTTTGTTACTATGTTATAAAGCATGCGACCCTTACCCTTAAATGGCAACGGGTGCCTCTTTGTCCATAATCGGGTAGGTTTATACTTATCTGTGCTATACAAAGAGAAGAATATAAATACATAAAAATACAAAATATATGAGAAACATGAAATCAAAGTCACATTGTTAACGAGGTGGAAGTGATGATATTATTATCTCCCTTATTTCATGTTGTTGTATTTCTGTTCTATTTACAGGGTTACAAGATGGATGACCTTTTGACCTCCTACATTAGTCAGATGTCAACTAACATGAACAAATATAGCTCTGCTGGTATCGCCAAGAATTCCCATTATTTGCCCAAACAGTATGTTGAGCAAGCTAGGGCAACCTGCGGCCCGTCGGCCTCTAATCTGCGGCCCGCAAAGAAATCCCAAAATTCCCCTTTGTTATGCCAAGAGTTTTGTGAGGCGTGATTGTGTGTTAAAATCCATGTTTAAAACGGCGCTTGCAGCAGTAACAGCGAGTAAACAGAGGGAAAAAAGATCCCCCTCCTATTACCCCTCCTCCGGATGTGTTTTGGAATGTTTGACAATAACTGAAGCCCGTGAATGGATCTCAAAATCACAATGAGGCCCAGGTGGTAGAAAAGGTTGCACATTCTAGAAACAATTTTAATTGTGAGCAGGTCAATTATCTACCAACAGTCTCTCTATATGCAGTCACCGATAGTCCATACCGATGTGTGTGGTGTGTTATGTCTACCATATCGATAACAATGAGGTCTACCACAGCGATAACAATATGGTCACCACAGCGATAACAATGAGGTATACCACAGCGATAGCAATGATGTCACCACAGCGATAACAATGAGGTCGAATTGTAAACAGAAACTGTGTAATATAGTACTAAAAACATAACTAATCTAAACATTTTGAAAAATTGGTAGGCATTCTATTGTGCAGTATCCTCCACCCCCCCCCCCCCCCAAAAAAAAAAAATTTTTTTGAAAAATGATGGTGTGAGAATGGAGGACAACCAAACAATTCTATTTGTATGCCTAATTCTTTATATTTTTGTAATCATTTTAGTGGCTGTGTCAGGATGTATATATGTATATTAGAAATTGCACATACCTCATACCACCAAATAAGTTCCCTATTGCTTTGTGTGATTAAGTGGTTAAGTGATCCAGTTCAAGTTAATTTTTTCTCAACATTAGAGCATGAAGTTCTAACAGTTGGTGTAAGATGTTTATACATATCAAAATATTAAATACATGGCTTTTAGATGCTGCTTATTTCATCTCATTGGGATTTGTAAATCCTGAGATATGGACAATTAACTAGAGCTACCCAGAATCGACGTTGTGCCATTTTACAGATTCAAAGGTTTACTCCTAAGATACAACTTGAACTTGTACGATTGCCCTTCAGCTATGTTATGCAAAATAACATTATTGTATAGAGATTGAATAGGTTTAAATAATAGAATGAGTACCTTGTGTATCCAAGCAGAACTGAATATAAAGATGTTTGTTACATGATTCGAACCAGTGGCGTAACCAGCGGGGGGGGGGGGGGGGGGGGGGCCCCGCTTGCCCCCCCCCCCCCCCCCAAATGAAATCAAGTACGGCTGTAAATGAAATTTACAAACAAAGTACACACCAAATCCAGTCATTTTGACGACTGAGGTTTCACAAAATGTTTATTGGGACTAGAACTAGATTTTCAAAAACAGGACAGACGTCCATATGGCTGTGTGCGGGGCCTCAATTTTCATTAGAAAAGGGTGTTCATGGTCTTAACATATCATCATGAAACGAGAAGTCCAGCAGAAGTCACCAGAGAGTTTGCCATTCATTTCCCAAACACTCACGTACCATCTAAGAATACACCTACAAAGGATTATTGGACATGTTGGAAATACTTGGTAGATGATACAAGCACCAATATGAATAAAGAATACTGGAAGACTAAGATATGAAAAGTGGCAGGATGCAGCATAACATTCAGAGGGATCCCAAAATAACTGCTCGTAGGAATCCCTTACACCATAACTATTCCAAGGACATCACTTGTGTTCCTCAGCCTCTTTTAAACAATTCTGGTCAAATGCCCACCCCGATGTTACAAGACGATTGATGCCCATGGATAGACCAATGTTAGTATCGTTTTGACCCTCATAATCATTCTTTCTGTAAATGTGGCACAACGTCGATTTTGGGTAGCTTTGATAAACTGGATATATCTCAGGATTGACAAATTTAAATCAGATGAAATAAACGGCATCTGAAAGCTGAGAGTTTTTCTTTTCCGTGTGTAAGCATATTGCATCAAACTTTAGGACTTCATGGTCAACAAGTTGCACAAACATGTGCACCCCTTTTTAGGGACACCCTGTACAACATACTTACTTATAAAGCTCCTCTTGCTCTATTCTTTAACTGTTCACAGTCTGTGCTAAAATCGAACATATATTACAAAGATATTAGGTATGAATGGTATTCAAAACAACAGAAAACAGACTAATTTCTACCCTGTGTTTCGATTATATCTCAAAATCAATATCGGCGACTTCCTTTGATATGATTATGCTTCTCATGTGATGTGATCAAGCAAAATGAGTCATATGTTGTTGGCAGATTCAATTTTGATATTTGTCCATCATTTAAAAGCAGGTGAAAATGCTACAGTATAGTCGAAACCTCGCTAAATTCGAAGTTCTAGTTTCTAAGTTACAAACAATTTACCAACTGAGAAAACAAAGTAAAACGTATTAATTAGTCACATCTTTTCTCCATAGTAACTCAAAATCAATATTCCAGACATCAGACTCATTCCGCTTGATTGTGTCACATATGGGGGCACTACACTAAATCCTTGCGCGTTTGGTGTATGGTTCGGAGAAAAAGTACCTATATCAATTGGATCATCGTCCCAGGGGAAGCAAATAGAAGTAAATCTTGCTGGTTTTGTATGAAAAAGATAAAATATAACCTCAGCATTGCTAATGTGGTCAAAAATCGTCGGAATCGAATACGCACGGGAGCCTATGCTGCGGAAGAATATCGTTGCCGGAACCGATGAGAAAGCAAAAATATCGGTTAGAAATGATGAGGGCGCTGTTGAGGTGCCCGTAGCGGGGGAAATGATCTAGATTGGTCAAGAAAAATCAAGTTTAAAATAAGATTCAATACATATCTAATACATTCAAGCGAAATAAAAACTTCCAACATTGTTACGTGGGGTAAAAAACGGTCTTGAAAAAGAGCCGACATGCGTGTATTTCAATGGGGGAATTATTTAGTGGTGTGCCCCCATATGTGACCCAACGTGAGTAAAAAAGGCACAATAAGGAAAAGATTGATTTTCTGTTATTGATATCATGATAATACATGAAGAAGTTAAAGGGACATTAAGTAGTGTTGAAGGTTTTCTTTTAAAATTAATTTACTTGTTTCTACTCACAAAAACACACCAACACTTGAAAACAATACCATCGCTAATAACTGAACCTTGTCTTTAAAATGCCCTATATATAGATATGGTTCGCGTTATGTATCACCATGACAGGTAATAGGCTGCCATAGTATCAAACGTGCTGCAGCGGGACACTGTTTGACGTAAAATGCTCAAACAGCATTTTTGAATCAACGTTTTTTGTACAAATAGGGCTAATTTGTCTTAATCCTTATAGGTGTAAGTTCATACATGTTATACAATTGTAAAAATAAACACATCTCAGTTCTTATCATAATTGAGGGCGCAGCCTCCAACACATCTCTTAATGCCCCTTTAAGGGACATTTTGGTACCAAAGTCAATGTTATTATTTAAAATAATTTTGTCTCAAAATATCAAATACAAATTATCAAGTTATGGACATTTTTAAGGGTTGGTTTTGTTAACAAACCAATCGAATAAATGAAAATTAAGTACCTATAACTGTAGTTTTACTCATTAATTTCATGAATTTGAATCTTTGGTTGCAAGGATACAATACAAGGTGTATAAATGATCAGAAATACGAATTTGATTTGGTATGACCGTGTCCCACATTTTTGCTCTTAAATCAAATTAGCTACTGCCGCATTGTGCCTCTTTTCTCGTGTTCGGTCACATAATGATAAGAAAATGATATTACTGTATTAGAAACTACTCTCATGAGGTTCTCAAAACCAATACATTAAAATGTACCCGATGCCAGTCTGGCAAGTTTTGAGAATTACGCTATTTAAACTGCGAAATTATAAAGAAGAAAAAAAGAAGAAATGAAATGCCCTTTTTCAGTATATCTTAAGAACAAAAATTTCGATTTTCAAAAATATTCTCTATCGGCTTTTGGGAATATCAGACATTTGTCAAAAATAGATAATTCCTTCCTATATACTGGGTCACATGTTAGGCGCGCACAACACTAAACTAAATCACTCCTTCTTTTGTCAGTTTGTGTAATTTATGAATGGTGTTTAATGTTCCGGCAAAAACAAAAACCGATTTTGTGAGAATTTAGGGAATCAGTTTGGCATGAGGGTAGCAAGCTAGTCCCCTGTACTTTGCTCAGGATATTGCAAACTTGATTTTCGATTTTACTGACAATCGAAGAGCTTTGTTGAAAAGGGGCCACCAGACCACCCCCACATGTTACTCATTTCCATGGAATTAATCAAAATATTGTATGGCTGTGTTCATTACTGTTTCTATATGACTTGGATTAGTGCATCCAAGCACGCCAAATGAGGCACCAACAATATTCCCGACATCCGACTTATTCAACTTGATCGCGACACCGATGTAACACAACGTGAGTAGGGGAGATGCGGGAGAGTTGAGCCATTTTTTATATTTTGTGTCACCATATGCGGAAGAAAAGTACAAACCTGTAAAAAATTAGTGTAAGATAAACTTTAGAGTGTTGTTTTCGTTGTGAAACAATAACAGTTGGGATAGCAGTTAAGGCTTATTTATACAAAAGGTTTGAAAAAAATTGGTAAAGTGGCTCAACTCTCCCTACAGTATGGGAGAGTTGAGCCACCATTACAGGAGAGTTGAACCAGCATGATAAGTCAATGGCTGGTGAAAAAACCAAAATCATATTTTTTCAACTTTTGATTTATTAATCCTTAAAGTAAATATGGTGCTCAATTGTTATTATCATGGCACAAAATAACATTTTCTCTCATTTATTATACATTTTTCACCTTTAGTCCAAAAATCAAAACGTTACTACATGTTTTCCCTATGCTCAACTCTCCCCATGACCAATGGCTCAACTCTCCTCATGGTGACCATTTTGTAAATAACCCAATCCTGTCTGGTGTAGAACTTTTGGTAGTTTACAATAGTTCTCTAAAATAATGGTCATATATACCCCCTTCAATAAACAAATTACCGCTATTATATTCTAAGTCTTGCTATGGGAAAAAAGACAAAACATTTGTTTTTCTATTTTTCACTCAAAAGTGAAAAAAATGATTTTGTTTAGGTATCTTTGATACTGAGCACACATGACAGTAGAGTTTAACACTAAGAATGTCGTATTGATGCTATATAACAATATATGCCAATATAGATGTTAGTAAGTTACTACTTTTCGAGTTATAGGGGGTGGTTCAACTCTCCCGGTGGCTCAACTCTCCCGCATCTCCCCTAAATGAGGCACATTGAGAGAAATATTAATATTCAGTTATTGATATCATGGTAATACAAGTAGAATATTAAGGAACAATTTGGTACCAAATTCAATGTTATTATTGAAAATCACTTTATCTCAAATTATCAAATACACAAATTGTCAAGTTATGGACATTTCAAAGTTTTGGTTTTGTTAACAAACCAATAGAGTAAATGAAATGAAATACTTAGAATTCTAGTTTTACTCTTTAATTTCATGAATTTGAATCTTTGGTTGGATACAAGATGTTTAAAAGATCAGAAATATGAATATGACATAGGATAACCGTGTCCCACATTTTTGCTCTGAAAAATCAAATTAGCTAACTGCCGATCTGTGTCTCATTTACACGTGTTGGGTCACATTATGATAAGAAAATTATGTCACTTTATTGAAACTACTCTCATAAGACGCAAAATATCAAAAGTTACCGGATGTTACTCTGGCAAGTTTTGAGAAATAAGCAATTTAAACCGTGCAATTATAAAGAAAATGATAACAATGTAATGCCCCTTTTTCATCATATATTTTTAGAACCCAAATTTCAATTTTCAAGACGAGCGGGATTATTAGAAACCTGGATTCTCAATCAGTTTTTGAGAATATCAGAAATTTGTCAGAAATATATATATATATATCAGGTACTTTTTGATATAGGCCTACTGGGTAAGAATCATTTTGGCATGAGGGTAGCACGCTAGTTGCAATCATAGCTTCATGGGATGTTGATATACCCCATCATGCTTAGCGCCCCTACAGTACCAGCAGGGCTTATCACCAAAACAAACAGTCCCACACATGTGTTCAAGTAATTAACACCTGGAGGTCGTCTGACCTCTACCATAATACATGGTGCAGATAGGGTAAACTTGGCCACAAATATGAAAGAAGTTGAATCCCAACTAAAACTTGTATTTATAAAAAGAAATAGTGTCTTTAAGAAAATTAAGAGAGGACTGTATTAAAGACACATCAATCATATTACTTGCAACAGGATTTTCTTAAAGACCCTCGTTTAACAACTTTATAAGCATTTCTTGCACTGTAATGTCGATGGGAACCAGTAGACACTGGTGACAGAAAGCAGTGGTCATGTGATGAAAGTGAAGCATCCTGGGGTGCTTCAAGAAATCTTCTTTGGGAGTGTTCCAAAGTACAACTTGATTTTGATTTAGCCTATGACCACATCAAATTCACTCACAAGTTTTAGAACTAAAATAATTTATCCTACAAAACCGCGGAGTTGGATAACCAACTCCAGTGTCATCATATAAGACCCAACGTGAGTAAATGAGGCGGAATGCGGCAGTAGCTAATTTGATTTAAGAGCACACATGTGGGACAAGGTCAAAATAAGTTACATTTAAAACAAGTGTTATTTCTTATCGTTGATTATCGTTTATACATCTTGTATCTAACCAAACACTCAAATTCATGAAAATAAAGAATTAAGGTTGTTTTTTAATTTTATTATTACTCTATTGATATGTTATCAAAACCAAAACTTTATTTGCCCATAGCTTGACAATTTGTATTTGAGGTTTTGAGACAAAGTGAGTTTCAATCATCTGTAACTATAATTTGGAATGTAATATGACATTGACTTTGGTACCAAAATGTCCCTTAATATATGCATATTATCATGATATCAATAACTCAATATCCATATCATTTCCCTCATTGTGCCTCATTTATAACTCATGTCGGGTCATATATTGTGAAGTATCGTCGTAATAAAATAACAGTCGTCCCATTCGCTTGATCACGTACCCTCGTACGCATATTAACCTTGAATGGTTCGTGAACGAGTCCATTATACCGCCATTTGTTCACGTCTGAAACGATAGCAGGAACCAGCCATCGCCGTCTGGAAAAGAATTTCAAGCGTTATACACTGCCATCTAGCGACCAACTGAGTTAAAATAGGGATTCCCCACGAAATTAGACATTTTCTATTGGTTGAGAGCTGATTTGCATATCGATTATGCAAACTGTCTAAGATTAGACAAGCTTGGCGGGTTTTTATCTCATTGACCGATTTCTCGTGGGCCGATACACATCAGCTATATTATTTCAGCTATATTGGTTATTTGACTGTTTCTTTTTCGTCAGTTTTATAGAACATTATTAATTAATTATACTGTGGATTAGTCCACAGAATGCTAATAAAGATCCTACATCACAAGGTCCTTCAGGAAGTCAAGGTATTCCTGCCGTTGTTTCACTTGACGGTATCACAGATATCATCAAGAAAACTGTCGCAGATTGTAACAAAGGCCTCGAGACTGGCGTTAAAGATTACATAGACGATTTGTTGTCAAAAACAAAGCATCAGGTTATTGAGTCTACAAATGTCAATGAAATGAAATATAAAAGTAACCGTTTACAATTCGAGTTCAACGAGGGTCAGAAGGACCGGGCAGAAGATGCTTTGGCTAAAATAGCTAAAGGTGATTTCGCTTCCTTACCTCACATTTAAGAGGAAGTTCAACGTCAGAAACAAGCTCATCAAGCTAACTGACCGCAGCGAAAATGGTTGGAAGGTTGTGAACGAGTATCAGACGGTGGATTTGGCAGAAAACAGCGAAGACGAGAAGAGAATTAAGGCAGCCATCAAGTCAGCCGCCGCAAAGCATAAGTCTAAGTCTACCCAGAAATCTAGAAGAGCGCCTTATCAGCAGAACAGACGAGCGCCACCGCCACTATCTGTTCCGCAGGCTAGCTCCGATAGCTGCCTCATCTCCCCTAAATCACCCACGGTACCCGACTTGGTGTCGTCTGTGACACGTGATCCTAACCCAGAATCGTCACTACAGTGACTCCCTTCACTATCAGCATAGCCAGCACTACCTGCAACGCCTGTCAACCTAACGTTTGTTCCTGAGCCCAACAACAACTCGTTACCAACCTCACTACTATTCTCCACAGTACTCCAATACTCGGTTTCGCCTCTTGAATATCCACCAGCACTACCAGCCTCTTCATAGCTACCCCTCTTATCGTTACCTCTACCATTAGCGATCACCACATCAACTATAAACCCCTCCGTGTCGACCTCCACTTTCGCCACCATCACATCCATGTCGACCTCCACCAACATCACCTCCAAATAGACGTCCACCTCCACCAACATCACTTCTACATGTAGGCCCACCAACCTTCCCACGTAAGTAAACCTCCACCACCAGCATCACCTCTTCCTCCACCAACATCACCTCCACCATTGCAGATTCCACCGCTCTTGCAGATTTTACCACCACCACCATCACTGCAACCATACAACTACAAACTCTTCCACAAGCACCTCCACCTCTATCTCGTCCATCTGCGTAGCTCTGTCTTGTACCTCCACAACCATGAACATCCGTTGTCCCCGCCTCTTTCGCCATGACCGGCTTACCCTCCCCCATCCACTTCCCCTGTCTGCTCTACCGACCTCGGTGTCGAAACACTACCACCCATCAAACCCGTCTGATCTACCTTTATCAACGGTGCACCACTACCACCCTTCCGCCTCGTCTGCTCCACCGCCATCCTCCCACTCCGTCTGCCCAACCTGCATAGGCTGTCTATCAACATTCATCAACCCCGTATGCATTGCCAACATCAACGGCCTATCATCATCAACAACCGGTCTAATGTTCCCCCGGCCTACCCCCACTAATCACCTGACTCCCATGCTCAACCGTCATACCCGGCCTACCACCACCAACCACTCGACCCCCTGGTTCACGTATGTGTACGCATTACACCGATCTAATTTATGTACCGATCTATATCAAATGTTAAAGCTAAACATCTTGGATATCATTTGAAACTTATGTGAAAATACTCTACAGATGAAAATGAAAAAGATTTCCAATTTTCTGTGGAATGTCCTTATATTATTGTACACAGATGTGCTATCGAAAGCATTCAGGAATGTACTGTAAAAGTGTACATTTTCGCGCTTCACACATTTTGAACATTTATTTATTTATTTATTATTTTTTATTTATTTTGAGCTTCATTACATAAAATGAAGCCTACATAAAAAAATGAATATATTAGCATGTTTTTTGCGCTTGCTTAATTTAGCGCGAAAATTTCTACTTTTACAGTATTCGGATGGGTAGCAGGGAACAGCTAATTAGCGGGTCATTCACACACATTGTGTCGAATAAATATCTAAACTAGCAAAAGAACACCCAAAACAAAATGTCTACATCAAGTGATTGCTTAAAATGCCAGCAATATAAAACCGTTTTTAAGTTTGATGGGGAAAAAAAGTATCAGTTAATGTTGACCTCTATTGATTTGAATGAGAATCAGCCCAAGGGCTCCTAAAATATGACACATGATTTTAATAAAATTAGTCAGAAGTTAACAAAAAAAAGTAATGAGAGTTTAATCTGATACATACATTTTTGATAATATACACAGAAAAGCAATATTCATACTTTTAAAAGCCAAAAAATATCGCATTTAATTGTTCTAATTCCATAGAGGACAATGATAAATTGGGTTTTTTCTCTATATGTTTTAAAATACCTCATCACCTTCTACCATAGGTTTAACATTTATTGATTGGCCATTTTGAATTTTGTGATGATTTTACACTCAAATGTACCCTTTACTTTCTGGCTAATCAATTGAAAAACCATGATTTGATACTGCTTTTTTTGTGATAATAATAAGTCACACATATGGTTAATAGTACTGTAAAATCATGTACAAAAATTACAACATTTGAAAATTTTAAAGAGTGGTTTGAGAGACAATTTGCACAGACCAGCTTTAAACTAGTCTAAACTAGTCAACTCTATTATGTAACCTATAATGTCTTCAATTATAGTTTAACATAAATAAACATGAATTGGTGCAAAATAAACGTGGAGGAGTAGTCTCCCATCTGACCTATATATTTTACAACTGATATCTTGTTTACAGGTGAAAGTCCTTTCCTCACAGTCACTGACTTAAATACAACATGTTCTTAGTTTGTGGGTATGTGTTGGGATGGTTATCATTGTGTGAGTGGTCCGGGTGGAGGTTTGGGTTGGGTAATGTGGGGGTCATGCTCCTGGTTTGACTTTTTTCTGGTTATCATGCCTCAAAGGGCACAATTTTAATAAGTTGTGAAAGTATAAGCATTATAAATGGGAATAATTTCAATGTTAAATACAACTTCATTTCCCATCGCCATATTTTGGCCCTAATATGGCGAGATAAAAAGCAATAAATATAAGAGGACCTGACGTTTCGATTCTAACAGAATCTTTATCGAAGGTAAAATGACAGAATACAACATGCACAACATATATATATATATAGACAGGGGAACAAAGGGCAGGAAGTCACAGAGATAATGTAACACAGTGGGGGGTCAAAGTGACAGATTGATGAATAGGGGAAGGTATACCAAACTAGACAGCTGATTGATGAAGTGGATAATGTAACAAAAGGATGACATAGACAATGGGGAGATTAAAAAGTAAAAGGTAAATGGGATATAAAAATATGGAGAGTAAAATCCATAATGGTGATAGATGACTACAAATGAATAATAAAAATGAATGGAAATGTAAAATGACTGAGGGATGCATGAGAAAATAAGATAAAACAAAGTGGGAGAAGGTCTATGGTAACAAATAATGGAAATGCACTAGAACGAGTAATAAAAATTATTGTGCATAGGAGACAATGTCGAAAATGAAAACATACGACCAAAGACAGAAAGAAGCTGATTTGCGACAAGAACTTCGAGACCGCAGAGATGATGGAGAAAAAACTTGCAAATTGTGAGGGGGAAAATAGTAACAAGAAGATCCTCCTCATCGGAACCCCAAAAAAACCAAACCACAAAAATAGAGAGAAAAGAGAAAGACCTGGGAGTCCTTATAAACAAGTCGCTCAAAGTCTCCTCACAGTGTGCAGCTGCAGCCAAGAAGGGAAACCGAGCGTTGGGCATGATTAAGAGAAACTTTGCCTACAAAAGCAAAGAGGTAGTGATGAAGCTCTACAAGTCCCTAGTCAGACCCCACCTCGACTACGCAATACAAGCATGGAGCCCACACATGGAAAAAGACAAGAAACAACTTGAGAAAGTCCAACGACGAGCTACCAAACTTATCCCCAGCCTGAAAGACCTCTCATACGAGGAACGTCTATCACAAGTGCACCTGACCACATTAAATGTAAGAAGAGAAAGGGCAGACCTATGACATTTTGAGAGGGGGATGGGCCTGCCTTGGGTATCAAATGCCTGTGGATATCTATACCAGCTAGCTCAGGGTTAGATGTTCGTCAAAGGTGGCGATCGAGAATCCATTTAGATTCTTGTCAGGATATGGATTCTCCTTCATTCAAATAGTGGTGTTAGAAAGATCTACGAGAATCAACATGGATTCTCGCAACTTTTCCGTCTTCGCGAGAAAGGATTAGCGGATTCTTCTCGAATTTCTGACCCTGCGGCGCAGAAGGTATTAAATGTTAGGCGTTGGGCTGGTATCTTTCAAAGATTCTATTAAAATCTTGAAATAAATTATTTTCAATCAAAGCTAATTATTAATCACCATATTTGTTCTTACTTTATATCTTTTCAGGGAATCTGCATGTATCTCATTCTCATACATGTACTTGGACTATGATGACAATATTAAGGAACATCAGAAAAAACAAGGCTTTTATTTTTGTTGTGTGGTATTTGTGGCCAACATTAAACTTGAGGCCGTACCATAACAATGGTTAATAATAAAGGTATGTTGTGATGTAATACTGGTGTTTATGTTGTTGAGGCTAAGTTATAAGCCTGCATTCGGGTTGGTAACTTTTACTGTAACCTGTCCCACTACATGTAGCTGGTTGGGGAAAAAATTGATGGTTTCAAGTCAATGTAAGTGACATTCTATATTTTGATTTTAATGCCTGCCTATAAATAAAGTACTTTACAAAATCATGAATGTGCCCTTCTTACGTTGAAATGACGCGCCATTGATATTTATAGGTAGGGTTCGGCAGAATCTTAGATATTTTAAGGCAAAAACCGTGAGCAGTTTGTGTAAAATCCGTGATTAGTGTGACTTTGAGCAAAACCGATATCAAACCGTGGGAAATGACACGTGAAATCCGCACATTCATATTTTTAGGCACTCAATTACAAATATCTATTACTCAAGGGACATTAGTAAGTAAATAAGTGTTAGATTGTCCAGAATAAAAATGCGAGGGAAAAACACACAAAAAACAAGGAAAGGGCGATATACAAAAAATCACACAGTGTAGTTCTTAAAAAGCCTCAATTCGGATAATTTGTGATGGGCTATTTCGGGGGGGGGGGGGGGGGGGGGTCATAACTTCATATAATTTCGAACACCGATAAAATGATGGCCTCATACAGCATTCACATTGATCCCATTTTCGAAAAAAAATATTGATTTTTGAACCAATTAATTTGGTTTTGGTTGCAAAACCCATATTCAATTCATCCAGTGTTAGAAATGATCTGAAACTTTGACCTAAATATGATCCTAGATAAAACTTATATCAATCTGCAAAACCATTAACTGTTTGAATGGATACATCTGCTTGTTCTTTTCTTTTTGTTAAAACAGGAACTGTGGCAATATTGATCTATGACTGCCGTTGAAGCTTTTTAGCCATCCTACTTTTACTGCATTAGCCAGACAAAAAAGAGAGATCACAATAATGCATGTGACTGTAAGTAATAATAATACAATGATTATAGGCTAAAGATTTACGTCCTTAATTTTGAGGGTAGAGAGCAAGAAAGTCTCAACTCTTGAAGAAAACAAACATGGCACCAAAGTAATCATTATATTTATATGGCACATATTATCATGGAGTTTGGGTTTTGATTTGTAATCTGTCAAAATACCGAAATGAAATTCAGTCAGTAGCGTAGCCAGAGTCACTTGTCAATGGGGGCAAAGGGTATTTTTTTCCCCCGGTGAACACCATTTCAACCCAGTGGCGTAGCCAGAAATTTCATGTAACTTTTTGAGTCGAGTAAATGACAAGCTGGCTTACTAATTTGCCTGTATTCCTTTCTGTCCCTTTTCTTTCCCGTTTTGTCTCATTTCCCGGTCAATTTTTTCAGGGGGTGGGGACACTTTCCCCCTTGCTCCCCCCTGGTTATGCTACTGGGGGAGGGGCTGCACCTTTGGCTATCAATTCAGTTGAATTGTGCCTATTTGGTTGCATTGCAGATGATTGCTCCCATTTGTCCAGCGCATATGTCTAGGAATATTTTAATATTAATTTAATACCTTAATTATGACCAGAGTCATGTAAATATTCAAACTAATTTGGGCCGATGTTTTCGAGTACATATAATTGGGAAAATGGTACAAAGTCATTTTGGAATTGCAGAGTATTCCTGGTTTAAGGGCCTGATCAGGACAAAACAAAAAGAAGAGAATTGTCCCTCTCCCCTTCCCGATCATGAAATGCAGTACTTTTCCTTTTAATATCTGTAGCGTAGCCATCCAGGTAGATCGACGTTTAGGGGTACTAATTGTTCTATATGTGTGACTTTTCAATAAACATGCAAACTGTTGAAACAATTCTTTTAATATTTCCGTAATCGCTACATCATGCATATCACATGATTATGAATTAAGATTATTTTGAGCATATATTACGCCATTTAGGGGTGCATTATTGATTTAGGGTAGGGTTTGTATGTGTTACGGCTTACGCCATTTAGGGGTATCAAAATAGTGTTCTGGTTTACGCCATTTAGGGTCCATTTCAGAGGTGCTTGGACGCGCATGTGTACCCGCTTTGTATGTTCACTGACCTCCCGGGGTACAAACCAGTAAATGACATGGTTTACTATGCAAAGTACGCTAGTTTTCTTATTTTGCATCGGATTGATCTTATATTTTCCGGATATCTAATAATTAATTGGGCTTTTATACAATGAGATTAAATTGGTCATGGTCCAATGATTATAATAAGATTACACCATCATGAAACAGAGTCCTATTTTTGTTGATACACCCTGTATGTGGACAGTAAACAGATGGATGCTACAGCTAATTATATGAGTTAATTCATGTAAAAGATAATTTATTTAATTGTATTCAATATTTCAGGTACTGACAGTGCAGTGCTGCAGAAGCATGAGAAACTTACAACATGCAAGTGGAAGAAATATCTAGGATGCATTTGGATTTATGGCTGCCTAGCTCATTCACCCAGCTACCCAATAGAACATCCCCATGGTGCTGCTACTGTGATACTATGGTGCTTATTCAGTCAAGCATGACATATAGTGTTCTTCTGGCATTTGCAGCAGGTTTACAATACAACCCAACTTGTACAGTGGGGACTATGTTG
Organism: Ophiura sarsii; assembly: GCA_035610835.1. NCBI lineage: Eukaryota > Metazoa > Echinodermata > Ophiuroidea > Amphilepidida > Ophiuridae > Ophiura > Ophiura sarsii. The sequence continues at coordinate 57,540,935 of CM069455.1, read as the reverse complement.
TTAAATGTTATTTAATGCTATGTTTATTCTTCAAGCGCCAAAATGAACTAATGACTGGAGCATGCAGAAGGCTCTGTTTATACTTTCTTAATACACACACACAGAACGTAGTGCAAATATGAGAATGGACTAGCACTGAGAACATTTAAAGCATTATGGAAGTGTATAGTGAGAGCTTGTAAGACTTGAAAGTAGGAGTGCAAGGGGTTATTTATGCTAAGAGTGCCATGATAATGTGATGAGTGGATGCATGCTGGCCTATTCACAGTAGAATGTGAGAACAAGAGCAGTACTCTGGCTCTCAAGGGTGACCAGGGAACCCTCTCCCATCAATACCACCATGTATTGAAATTGGTAGAGAATTCAAAAATCCATTCTAAGATTGCTTCCAGTAAATTTGCAGAATCACAAGTTGATTCTTGTAGAAAATCTGCAGAACACACTATTTGACTGGAGAAGAATCCAAAGATTCAAAATTCTTAGCATAATTAATCTCCCAAGGATTCTCAAAACATTGGATGAATTTCAACACCTTATTGCCATAGGGTAAACGGCCACACGTTTTAAGGTGGGAACCTCTTTCGTGACACACTTAAAATTTCTTTAAAACTATGTCTTTGTGCATTTAAAATACTGTAGCTGGAAGTATAGACCATACCCCAGCCAAACTATACTTTTTTGGAAAGGAAATTGTCCAGGGATTCCAAAATATGACACTATTTTTATGATAGGGGCAAATCCTAAAATGTTGTATTCAAAAGAAGTGAAGAATTTTGCCAAAAAAAGTGTGTTGTATAAATGTTCCAGATTTTCATTCTGTTTTCTTAATACATGAAATTACATGCCAGATTCGGATTCCTCAAGCCAAGACCTTTCCAAATATGTATAGTTTTTTGGCGTTCACATCTATGCTTCATAGGGAAAAAACTGGGGTGAAAATTGGCATTATCTGAAACTGAGATTGGAAATGAAATTGGAACTTTGTTCAGCCATAACATTGTGAGCCCTGCCACAACCATTATACCATTTTTGAATGCTGTGAAGAAAAAGCCTATATGTAAATGCAGTAATGGAAATACCCACATGACTGTCAACCCGAGCATGTGTGTCGCAGCTATATTTATTAATACTAAAATTGAGTATTGTATGTACTGATCATAACAGTAGTATAGCTTTATTCCGTAATAATAATAATAATAATAATAATAATACACGGCATTTATATAGCGCTTTTTACATGTATATCCATCTCAAAGCGCTTTACAATTTTATTCCTAGGATAGTCAGAACCACGGTTGCAGCCTATTATGGCGCAGGGTCCTATCAGTACAACGACTGTGACTACCTTAAATGCACAAGTAACAGGCCCGGGATGATCCCCTACTCTTAACGATAAGGTCTGTGACTATTTAACGTGTTCAGGGTGAAGCGTCTGAATACACGGGACCACCGGCTTTACGTGACTTTCCGAACCACGAGACAATTGAGACTAAGTACCTTGCCCAAGGATACAAACACGTTGACCGCAGTGGGGCTCAAACTCACAAACCCATGATCGTGAAACTTGCTTCTGATCCACTGGATCACACGCTTTACAATGCAGAGGTCCATGGTTCGATTCCCACTTAGGACCACTCTGTCAACTGTTTCATTTCTTTTTATAAATGTTGGGTTAGAACATAAAGGATAACCGTCGATGGTTAGAAATATTCTTAGTCCACAAATCCTAGTCAACCCCGGGTGGAAAGTCATGTGGGTATTTCCACCGCTGCGTGTAAATATGTATACTTACTTATTTTAGGGTTCAATGTATACTTTTTGAATTACACAAATTTGAGTGTGCAAAGAAATATCATTTTACATTTTGGGCATGTCAGGATTGAGGTCCACATCTTACATTGCTTGGCAAAATAGTCTGTTGTTCTTTTATTTGTCTTTAATTATTAGTTTAAAAAATAATTATTCATGCTCATGATAGCACCTCCTATATGTATGTATGGCATGTTTCAAGATCCTAGACTATATAATCCAGCATATTTTGAATTTGAGATGCACATTTTTAGAGTTTTCCATAGACTTTTAGACCAGTGGTGTGTAGCCAGCTTTTTGAAACAAGGGGCGGTGGCGTAGCTGAGTTTACACCTATTTTGGCACGAATGAGGTACATTTTGGCTCTAAACAAGCTTGTACCAAAGAATATTGCATTTATGGGACATACATGTATATGCGCGCGTAGTGCGCGAACAAATTTCATCCGTGTACTTTTGACCATCATAATTCCATGATTCCTCTGGTCAAATAAACCGACAGTGCCAATCTCAACTGTCGGCGATCGCCCCCTCTGGTTAAGCCACTGACAGGGGGAGGGGGCAAGGCATAGTTGTACCGACGAAAGGCATGATGTACCGACAAAAAAAAATAGTAAAGGTTTTATCCCATTTTTTCTTTCAGTCAGCTCAAAAACTTGATAAGTGGGGGAGGGGGGGAAGGGGGTATTATGTTGTGGGTATACTCAAGATTTGGTTTAGTTAGGGGTGGGGGTGCTGCTGGTGATTCAAAACCCCTACCCATTGCTAAGGGTGATTTAGGAAATAACGGTACCCATTTCTAAGGATTTTGCTTCATTAGAGACCCAATTATCTCATTTTTTTTTCTCAAAAAAACCCCCATTTGTAACAAGTGGCCCCATTATTAGGGATTTTCCAGCACAAATCATACCCTATGTTTCGGGATTTTTTGCATAAAAAGCGATCGATTATAGAGCGGAACATCCCGTATACCTAATTAGGCGAGAACCCCCCCTCCCCCGGCCCTTATTGTTTTCAAAATGTCATGATTTGATTCGGAGTAGACCCAAGTTTGTGAGTACCACCAGTGGCGTACCCAGGAGGGAGGGGGGGGGGGGGGAGTCCAGTGCCCCCCCTGAAATAACCCAGTCGATAAACACGACCCTCCCCCCCCCCCCCCCCACTTATCAAAAGTTAAAAATTGACATCATGAAATAAGTTTTGAAAGAGCAATAAGAACATCAATTATCAGTAATGACAATTCTGTGTGCGTGGCATAATAAAAAGAGTTTTTTGTTTCATTTCAATTTTGGAATATAGCTGGCAGTATGTAGTTTTGATTGCAATTATAACTTCTTTTGACTTGTCTTTGACCAGGCATGCCAGGGATACACTTTAACCTTAAATAGCGTTGTCTCAGTTATGTAGACATGGAATTAAACATCCAAAGCAGAATCGGAATTTGAAGATACAGTGGAAATCATTAGCACAAACTATGTTAAAACAATATATTCCTAATAATGCAAACAAAAATGTTGAGGTCTGAAGCTTACATTTTCCAAAATAGCTTATTGACAACACACATGTGTGTTTACTCTTTAAAGGCATATTATGCAATCATTTCCCGGGGAGACTCTCTATCCTCGATTCTTGTTTATGTCGATTTTCTTGCAGATTTACATTTTGATCATGAATATTAAATATATTCCATGATTTTGAAGTAATGGGAATCATATCGCCCCATAATTCAGAATTTATTTATGATCAGATATGTAAATCTGCAAGAAAATCTGCTTTCAGAAATAAATCAAGGATAGAGGGCGTCTCCTGAGAAGATAGCACAATAACGTAATTTGTTATGCCCCAGCAAAATTGTGAGAACAAAATTCCACTGTACCATTTTGTGGCGTCAAAATGTCTTGTGTTGCTGCATCTTCATTCTTCATGCAAATAAACAACATCTTTTCATCAAATTTGGGGTTACCATTGTGACTGAACCCTCAACTTGCTGATTTGTTTATATTTGTAATGTGTCCTGAAGATAAAGTTATATTGGTATTCTACTCATTCCAAGGTGTTTACATAATAAAAGCAATATTCAATTATCAGTGTAAAATGTGCTCTCCATCAGGTCATTAAAGAAAACAAAACATAAAATGAATGTGTTGTTAGCTGTTTCTATCTGTGTAATATACTAGATGAATATTCATCTTTGGGCAAGAGGGAGAGGACACACTGTACTTACACGTTCTGGGCTTATAAGCCCAGAACGTTTTAGCCTTAAAAGGCTCATCCTGAATTACTACATGAGTAGAATGGGTACAAGTGGGTAGACTAATCCGAATGTTGTTGGCTCCAAAGCGGTGTATTTAAGAAAAAATAACTGAAACCAAACTTTGTACAGACACTAAAAAGTCTCCTCCACCTTTTTATCTATTTGGCACTTTTTGCTACCCATCTTTATACGTGTACCCATATTCATTTATTGCCTAAATGGGACATTGTTTTGGATATTGTACTTGAAAACTTCAAATTTTTGTAATTTGATAAACTTCAAATTTTTGTAATTTGATATAAAAACACATATCAAAACTGAACATAGGCCCAATATTGGAGAATTCCAGTACCCCTGTCCACATCCCAAGTTACGACCCACAAAATCTGGGCACTTTTTCAGACTTAAATGATTCCATATAATGAATGTATGGATTCAAATCTCCAATCTTTGTTGTATTTTCATTTAGAGTCAGTAATTCCAAATTTTCTCCATGTGGATGTTTACATCTTGGGGTCTGGCTCAGGTGCACTTCCCAATTGCAACTCTGGTCCAAGGGGACGTGGGAGTGTAGTGGGGACATACAAAAAACATGATACCCCACGTTGCAATCGATAAGTGTAAAAAGTTACAGATTAATCAACATCTGAGACAAACACTCAACACAACAGAAAAAAAAGTCCCACAAAAGGGATAAAAAATTGTCCCGACTCTGAATAGGGGACATTAAAACGGCTCCAATTTGTTTATGCGCCATGCTTCGCACAAAACAATTAAGATTTGTCACACTTCGTGCGCAGTCGAACCTTTGGTGCCTGAAAGTCTATTTTGAATTTCCCATTACCCGCCCGCTTCACTTTTTTTTCACCCGTGTTTTTTTTAGCAATTTCACACATATTTTTCACTTTGTAAAATATGAAACTGGGAACTATGCTCAAAAGTAGGGTGTTTTATTGTAAATGCCTTTCATTAAGCCCTCGTATCAATATGGGTAGATCAAACATTTGCATTATATCAATAATGAAATCTGATAAAATAATGAAAAAGTCCCCTCATCACTCGGCAAAAAAAAAGTAACAGGAAACTTGTAATTGACTTTCATTAGCCTTATATTGCTCAGTAACTTGGACATGTGAATCATGAATAAGAAATTAACCCTAAAAGGGGGTCAAGAAAGCAAAAAAAGTTGTCAAGGAGATAAAAATGTCAGGCTCACACCAAAGTATTTATAAACACTGCATTAGCGGGTTGAAGAGGTGCACTGGCTTTAGGACATGTTTTTTAGCATTCACATATTTGAGCTGGTGAAAACGTAGTGATTATACGCTATGTATGTTGGTTGAGCATTTGAGGCTCATTTTGAGCTAATGTTTAAGGTTGGGTGTAGGTTGCTTTATCAGCTGCATTTATAGTCAACCCCCTTTAAAGGCATATTATGTGATCTTTTCCAGATAGCGCCCTCTATTCACTACTTTTTTTAGAAAGTAGATTTTCCTGCAGATTTACATTTCTGATCATAAATCATACATACATTCCAAGTTACAGAGCGATACGATTCCTAATTACCTCAAAATCATGGTTTTAGAGTGAATTTAGAGTAAAAATATAAACTGTCGGAGTTATCCGACAGTTTATTTTCACTCTAAAATCATGATTTTGAAGTAATTAAGAATCGTATCGCCCTGTAACTTGGAATGTATGTACGATTTATGATCAGAAATGTAAATCTGCAAGAAAATCTACTTTTAATTTTGTTTTTCGATGTTGAGGGCGTTCCCTGGAAAGATCACATAATATACCTTTAATATTCGATCTGAAGAACATCCTTTAAAATAACCTGAAACCTCTTTCAAATATAACCTAAGTAACCTAAATTCATGTCATATTAGTGTCAAAATATCCCTTGTACTATGCGCGCAGGTTTTCTACGAACAGATAATGGGGTAAATGGTGACTTGAATTGGCATAGTGCAGGAAACCCATTATATTGGTGTTTATTGAACATGCAAAATACTTGTACTAGAATGTGCATATAGGAATGTCCAATAGCAATGTAGGCAGATTCATGCACCACACTATTGAGGGCGTGCTCTGAAATATGTATTTTGACCGACGACGGTGGACACGAACGGCTGTTATTTGTGAATTTCCGTTTGTTTTCATTTAACAATGAATTTTAATTATAGTACCCCATAAAATTCATCACACGTTGGAACTAAATTGTTTCCTAAAACTGCTGGACCTTGAGTTGGATATTATAACCAACTCCAGTGTCAGTATCATTTTTTGAATTTAAACCGTTGTTAAGCGTTCGTCCCATTCACTTGATCACGTAACCTCATTCGCATATTTTAACCTGAATATTTGTGAATACGCCCGTGCAGGCTGCGCCCGTGGCCAGCATCGTCTGTATTTTGAGTGACCACTTGTGTCTCACCACCCTCTGACGTGCCAGCCAGTTCCCACTGTGTCAACGAGGGGTTCTTGAAGCGCTTTGCTTGGCGTTTTGATAATGTTTCGGCGTAATCCAAGAGGCGCGGCCTGATAACAGCAGGATTTGAAAGGATTTTAGTGACCTTGACTATTAAAATGGACAATTTCGGACAGTTCCACTCTCTCACCGAGTGTTATTATATTCAGTTGTTGATACTTATTTGAGCGCAGTGCAATCGCTGGTCTGATCGCTATAAGGCCATTACTGAATTTACTTAGAAAAAGGACCGTTTCTGTATAAGCAGAATGGAAAACAATGGTATTCAACTTCCTTGTGTTAATCACGGTTCATTTATTCAACAAAATTCATTCAATGTTTAACTTTTAAAATTAAAAAAAGGGGTTAAAATTATTATTTGTAATTAGCATATATTCGGTTCATGTCTTACTTGTACATGGTCACAATAATATATGGCTCCAAATTGCTTAAAATTGGGTCAGATCTGCGAAAGAAAATTTACGATAACTTTGATTCCAAGAATCCCCTGACCATGGTAGGCATGTTCATAAAATTTTGAAAATAAAATTATCTCTTTGAAAATGGAATACATGGAAACAAAGTACTTTACAATAAAAAATGATGGTTCAACCTTGTCTGCAGGCTGAATAATAAAAAAGTTATAACCGAAAGTAGTTTGCCTCATATTGCTGAAAACTGGTCAAGCCATGCACATTTAAAATCATTTTAGGTAAAAAAGGGTTTACTTTCATGATGTCCAGTTGCTTGTGTGGGGTTATTTAGACATCAGTGAATACACCCAGCTTGTTTCGTACTTTTCCGATGGATTTAAAAGAGGTAAACATGGAGTTTTCTACATCTTTTTTTTTTTAAATTAAAAAAAAATGTCGCCCTCTATAGTCAATTATATGAACATCCCTAACCATGGGAGACCTATCATTTCAAAGGGTTGTTCAAGCTCTTTAAAATGAGATATGAATCAACATATTCTGAGCATGTCCAATTTTTCATCAAATATAAAAAAGCTTAACCCATTCACATTTTGACTTTTGTCATCTCCTTTCAACAGCAATTAGCCTTCGGAAAAAGGTATAAATAATAAATAGCGAGAAAATAAATACAAACAACAAAAATCTCCCAGAATTTGGGAACATTTTCATCTTCTTAATGACGAATAAAGATAAAGAAGTCCGAGAAACACAGTTATTTCCCTGCTTTGTTTATATAATTAGCGGCCAATGTTTTTAAATATACACGCTCGTTTACAAACAACCTGTATGCCTAACACGAAGTGCACGACGTTTTCCCGACCAAGACTAGTATTAATTAACGGCCGCCAAATAATACTAGTTTTGCGCAACCAAAAATAGTAGTTTTGAGAAAGATACTAGTTTTGCGCAACCAAAAGTAGTATCTTTCGCAAAACTACTAGTTTTGGGTGGTATTTTTCGCCCAAAAATAGTAGTTTTGCGAAAGATACTACTTTTGCGCGCAGCACCGGGCAATGACTGTTAAAAATAATTCAAAATAGTGCACTCCCGTTGACATAATGGGTCGTCTGAGAGACGCGTGGCCAGCGTCGTGTCGTCTGCTACAATCACGCCTGATCAGTATAGCGCCACCAGTTCCATGCTGACCAAATTTTAATTTAAAAGTGGACCCGATCGGCAAGCTCACTGGCACACCCCTGATGGTATCATGTATCTGCTACCACATTTCAAAGCAAAGTGTTAAATTGAAATCGGAAATCTTCGGAAGGTCACGTGGTACGTGAATTCTAATTTAAACTCGCATAGTTTGTTGCCAAACTTACAATTTAACGTTGAAAGTAAACTAGTTGGCACTGTGCCCCCCCCCCCCCCCCCCCCCCCTGAAGGTGCTCAGCAGGAAATTCAAACCTACCCACCTGGAAAAAAAGGGGAGAAGGGAAAAGAGGAAAAGAAGGGGGAAAGGGAAAAAAAGAGAGAGAGAAAGGAAAAAGGGAGGAAAAAGAAAAAGGAAAAGGAGAAAAAAGGGGAAAGAAAGAAAAGAAGAAAGGGAAAGAAAGAAAGAAAATGTCGCAGTACAAAAAGCACAACAGTCAACAGTGACCGTGCGAAATTTTTGTGACCGTGCGAAATTTTTGTGACCGTGTAATTTTTTTTGACCTAAACCCCCCCCCCCCCCCCCCCCCACTCCCCCCCCCCCTCCCCCCCCCCCCCCCCCTTACGTGAAATTCACGAGGTGACTGACTCGTAAAAAAATTGGGGCAACCTTTTACGAAAAATTCCGAGACGGAATAATTCTAACCAGGAATTATTTTGGCTGTGCCCCCCCTGACAACCAACCTCTGTTACGCCACTGAGTTGGCTACGTTATATTCCCATTCATATTATTTTTGGAGTTTTAAGACCACAGTTTCAAAGGAAAAGATGTAAAAACTATAAAATTAAAAGTATTTCAAATTGAGATCGGAAATCTTCGGTAGGTTCGATCGGGAGCACGCAACTAATTAGCTCCCCATAGGCTTTACACACAAATGTCGGCCTATTAAAACCTCTCTATTTCAAAAATTCCACAGTCAATGTTTGTGATAATTTTCAATCTTATGCCATCAATGCTTATTAATAACATATCAGAATATAAAGAAAAGTTATCCGTCACATTTTTCAGTAAATGCTGCTGAATTTGGAGGTATTAATTTCATCACCTAATTTTCAGTCCTCAGGCTGGGATGCACAGTGGCGGTAAATCGGCGGATAAAATTATAATAAAGCTCAAATCATCCCGTTTCTTTTACAAACTTCACGTACATATTCCACACAACACATACATGCAACATTCGAGAGGACAGCACCAGCTAATGTATCGATTTCGCACACTTTTTGTGCTTGATAGGAACTTTTTTGCCGGAAGTGGATTTCTAGACTGAATTAGTTGTGTGCGCCCTTAGTCTAAGTCTTTCTAATTTCTACTCGCATTATTTTGTTGCCAATTTATAATATTAACTATGATTATTCCTTGATTTAACATTGAAATAAAACTCCTTGGTTACGTTATATTCCCATTCATATTATTTTGGGAGTTTTAAGACCACGGTTTCAAATGAAAAGATGTAAAAACTATAAATAAATTAAAAGTATTGAACAACTTTTACTAGAAACAACGTCATAAGTCGTCGATGGATTATTTTAAACAAATAGGTAATTACTATCGCTGCAGTTTAGATGGATTTGTGAACCTTTTTGATGATAGTTACGACGGATAAAATGACAAAAAAGGAAATAGACGACCTCCTGAAACGATATATGAAGAGGTATTTTGCAAAAGGGCTATGGTGCATTTTTTCAAAAAATGAGTTTGATATAGAAATGTATAGGGAAAAATCATATGTTTCATGGGAACAAAGTCATTTTTTTCAAAAAGACCTACATCTCATTGTAAACAGCCATTGAAATTGTTGTTTTGTTGCAAAAGGGCCTGTATCCAGAATTATATCGGGATACAGGCCCTTTTGCAACAAAACAACAACTTCAATGGCTGTTTACAATGAGATGTAGGTATTTTTGAAAAAAATGACTTTATTTCCTTGAAACATATGATTGTGACCTATACATTTCAATATCAAACTTATTTATTTTCAATGATTAAAATAAATGATTTTTTGTGTGTGGTATTTTTTCTTTATGTACAAACAGATGGAGTTTTGTTGCAAAAGGGCCTACATCCAAATTTTCAAAAAATGTAAACATGATTTAGAAAAAAATTAAAACTAGCACATTTAAAATTTATATCAATTTCAATTAGTATGTAGTGTACCTCTTTCATAATTCATTCAGTTTTTCAATTGCTCAACTTGAATATTTAGAAACAGTTTTTTGACTTTTTCTCAATAAGAGCCAAAGTGGATGTAGGCCCTTTTGCAAAATACCTCTTCATATTTTGATGGTAGAAGATCAGGATGAGATGTTATTGCGAAAAAAGTATAAAGCAGTTCCACCATGTCCACACAGGCAGCGCATCGACGCGGAATTCGACAGCTCTGCATATTCTATCGTGTGTTCATGCCTGAAGTAATATCCAAGCCCGTGTTATTTTCACAATGATTGATACGGCTTTGTTATTAATTCATGTTGATCACGCACTTACATCAAGTAAAGAATCAGGACTCAACTTTATATTTTCATCATTTTATGGAATCATCATATTAATCCTGATCATCATCGACATCATTCAATCAAAGTAAGATTAAGAAATTCAAAGAATAATAATTTATAAGGCTATAAAGCCTAATTCAATCAATACTAGGGCTAGGCCTATTTTAAAAAAAAATAAGAATCAATACAATGATATGATTATTATTATTTTATTATTATAATTGTTACAATCATATTTTGCAAACTTGTTTTATTTTATTTTTAGTCTGCACAAAATTATAAATACAATACAATCTTATTTTACGAGGTTGTTTTAGTTAGTCGGTACAAAACATAGTCCTAACCATATTTTGCGATGATGATTCAGAAATTTTTGACGAGCATAGGCCTCCCTAATGATAATGAGGTCGTTCTGAAAACAATCTAAAACCTGATCATAATCGTGAAATATGATTGTAAAATACGAACATGGTCGATTTAAAAACGATCCAAAATACGATCGTATTGAAACACCCGATCATAAGCGATCATGTTTATCATCG
>CM069455.1:57483130-57529643 GCA_035610835.1 Ophiura sarsii | reverse complement strand
CTTTTAAAGAACGACCCATACACTTACACAGTGAGGGATACAAACGGCAGGATATTCTAAAGCTTACCTAATCCTACCTAAACATATTAAAATTATAAAGCAACAATAATGGTAATTTCAACACGGGGGAGAGTAGACAGAGAGTAATGGGGACTTTCAAAGAACGACCCATACACTTACACAGTGAGGGATTACAAATGGCAGGGTATTCTAAAGCTTACCTAATCCTATCTAAACATATTAAATTATAAAGCAACAAAAATGGTAATCCCCATACTGGTATATCGATAAATGTACCCGTAGCTGGGTCCGCGTGTAGAAAAAAAAAATGTGAACATGAAATTGTGACTTTACCTTACATTTTCGATTGTCACTTCTTTAATATTATTTGACCGATCCTAGCGTGCAATATCTCATATGAAAGAAGATAAATTTCTTAACAACTTTATAATTAAAGGTAGATGACCCGATCACATTTTCGTAACACAGAATTATTTCAAACATACGGAGATTTTCATATCATATGAAAGCTCGTATTTTTCTCATCATCATACTGAAATTTGACGGCCTAAATCGTATAATTACGGAGAAATCGATGAAATAACGTCGAATTACCGCGAATGGTGGTAACACCGATATAGTTTGTGTACTACTCAATGGGTACAGTTCACAGCATCTTGTGCGTCTAAAATAAGAACCATTAGAGCTATGCAACTCAAACTTTGGAACACGACTTTTTTAAGGATGACCTTTCATGTAGAATAGAAAACTTCAAGTTGAAAATCGGAAATGTGATCGGGTCATCTACCTTTAAGTTAATATTTTTAGGTCGATATATATTTTTAAAGTTAAAAGCCCATTTATTACCAGTATAGTTACTTTTTTGACCACTGTAGAATGTATACCACAAGCATTAAGTTGTATAGGCAGGGATGTGTGTATAAAGGGGGGGGGGCACTCAGTCAAACAGTATCATGACACCAGCGATTTTCTATACGAAATGCTGCCTTTTTGATGCCAACATTCGCGACAAAAAAGTCGTCAACGATGTGCTCAAATCTGACCCATTGCTAAGGGCTAGTGTCAATAACAGGACCCATGTCTAAGGATTTTTCAGTTGAAAAGCCTACCCATGGCTAAGGATGTCTCATGAAAAACGACCCACTGGAGCGTCACGTCCCCGTATGCTTTACATACGTGAGTTCAGGTTGATATTGAAATGATTTTTTTTCTTCTTCTTTTCTGTTATGTTAACTTATAATTTCTGTAATTGTATATTTTGTATATTTTTCTGTATTTGTAGAATGTAAGCTTTGTTTAAGGGGGTGCAACAACGTCAGGCTTTTGCTTTTAGTTGTTCCTCCTCTATCATATTATTTGTTAAACTGTCATTGTATTTTGTCTTTGTTGATATGATGGAAAATAAATATTGAATTGAATTGAATTGAATTGAGTACCCCTCCCCCAGGGCTTATAACTGCATCAAATCCATAACCAATCCCATTCGTATGGGGAAATGGGGCAATTTGGTACACCTTAAACATTTCGGCATACAGTGTTTACAATTATTTCATTGAGGTATTAGGAACTATTAAACACACAATAAGATAACCCAAAGTACATTTTCACAAAGTTTTGTGCTATTTTGATGTTTGAAAGATATTTAACAATTACATTTTCTCTTCTTTTTTTAATTTGTCCCATTTTGCCCCACATGTTGGGGCATAATGGGACACGCTCAAAAACTGAATATGGGGTAAAAGGGGACATTATTTGGCATCAATAAATATGTTTTATGTAATCTTTTTTTAGATTATCTGGTGTTACATACATTTGTGTGCAAAGTGTTAATTATAATTAACTACGAGGGTCATTCAATAAGTTCTACCTCCTCACTCATAACATCGCTAATATGGATGTCAGTCTCATGACATTTGTCATAATCATAGCTCTGAATCATCGCTACACATTGGTAGTAAATGATAATTGATACCTGTTTCATTTTTGCTATGATATGATCAAAGCCAGAGAGAGATTTTGGACAACGGACACGGAAAATTGCCCTAAAGATAAATACATGTTTTTTCGTTTTCTCTCTCTATTGTATGATTATAAATAACAGCACGATTTAAATACTGAAAATAGAAATCAATAGATGATTTCTGTATATCATACTGTATTATCATGTATAAATCAGATTGTAGGCAATATAAATCTTTGTAGACTTTCAAAAAGTATACTATCAACTCGAATGTATTGCTACGTCTTTAGCATACGGGAATACTGCAATTCGGTCAAATTTTCGTTGTTACAAGTCAAGCCACAGTGATGCCTCGAATGTGAAATCTTAACATGATAGTAACTTTATGAGTTTTCCTTATATGCAACCTTTAGAATAGTCAATCAGGTACTCAGTGATAGAATATTATCTCTTCGAGGGACTTGAAATCCCTCCATTTAGTCCAGTATAATGAAGATATCTTAGTTCTTATGAAAAGCAAATATGACTTTTGCAGCGGTTCTCTATAGGGTAGGGTTTTAGATTAATAGCTGTCCTGGTCTAGTTCTGGATAATTAGAGGGCATTTTCCCCAAGAAATCAGTCTATGTTATTGTTTTTATTCTGTTCAAGAGACATTTGTAATTTAGAACTGTTTTAATCGTTTTGTCTCTTAGAATTGGCCCAATGAATAGCACTTTATGAGATATTTGGCTGTTGTTTATCCGTTTCCGTCGCACTAAATGGACGTCTGGTTTTCACTGCATCTCCAGAAAAGTGCAACCAGTAATCAGACCAATTTACTATGAATTTGTAGCTGAGATTCTCAGCTACAATTGTGGAATATTTCATACGACTGGCTTATATAATAGCATAGTTATGAGGTAGGAGGTAGAACTTATTGAATGACCCTCGTATGTAGTAAAACAACACAGAACGTGACCACAGTTTGTGTCAATACACTCAAAGCTATATAAATTATTCAATTATTAACTTTGTTGCAAACAATTATTGTATTCACATGTAAGTCAGTCTTATAACACCAATTTGATTGTATTTATATTATAAGAACACCTTAAAACAGTGACAAATGAATGGATGGTAATGAATGTTGTTATAATCCAAAGCGAGCCAGTCTTATAACACCAATTAATTGTATATGAAATGCAATCCAATACAAGTGTCCCATTTTACCCCGTGTCCCAATTTACCCCAGTGTAACCTACCTTATGATTATTTACATTACAATCTTCTGTACGAATATCTTATAAAAAATATAAATATCAAAAATGAAAGAAAATCCACATTTTTGTGATGGAAAACTTGTTTATATATGATAATTTAACAAACATTATACGGAGATCAGCCATGTTACCATGGGAAGCTCGCAACAAACAGCGGAACATTTTGTGTGGTCGTCAAATTCAACCAGTGGCCGCAATGATGTGAATCACGTGATAGGCGAACCTGCTCCTAGGGTGTACACTCCCCGCTCTCCCCTACAGCATATCAATACAAAGTCAGAGCTAAATTATTACAAGAAACAATAGTTATATGCAAGGTGTCGTCCCACCAACTAACTAACCAAACATGTGTTAATCAATCAGCCAATGAACCCAATTGCCCAAAACATAAATTACTAACCGACCAAGCATGACAACCAACCATTTAACCGACCAACCAACCATTCAACCATCCAACCAAAATCCAACCAAAATCTAACCAAACATCCGTTAATTAATATTAAACCAAGCAACCAGGCAACAAATCAACCAAATAACTAACCTACCATATCAACAATTTAACCATCTAGCCAAAATTCAACTAAACACCCGGTAATAAATTTAGGAAATCAACAGTTAAACCAAAATCTACCAACCAACCAACGATACCATTAACCAAATAACTAACTAAATCCCAAACAAACATGCGTTAATCAATCAACTAACCAATAAACTATACCTCCCATCCAACCTAAAGACTTTCAGCCACCAAATCAACCTAAATTGTCCAATACCTTACTGACAAACCGACGATTTAAACGACCAACCCATTCAACCGACCAATCCGTTCAACTTACTAACCCGTCAATCGACCAACCAACCAACCAACCATTCAACCAACCAACCAAAATCTAACCAAACATCCGTTAATAAATAAACCAAGCAACCTACAAACAAATCAACCAAATATATAACCAACCATCTGAACAATTCAATAATCTAACCAAAATTCATATAAACATCCATTATTAAGTTAGAAAATCAACCGATGAACAGCTGAACCAATACATCACCCAATCAACCAACCACCCATACCACCAACTACCTTACCACAGCCTTACCAAACATGCGTTAATCAATCAACCAATAAACTAATCTTCCATCCAACCAAAAGGCTAATCAGCTATCCAATCAACCTAAATTGTCCAATACGTAACCAATCAACCGACCAACCCGTTCAACCGACCAACCCATCCAACCAACCAATCAAACATTTAACTAACCATCCGACCATCCAACCAAAATCTAACCAAAGAACCGTTATTCAATAAACTAAGCAACCAACCAACACATCAACCAAATAACTACCGTAATCTACCATCTCAACAATTCAACCATCTAACCAAATTGCAACTAATCACATGTTAATAGACAATTAACCGATGAAAAAATAAATCAACCAACCAACCAACCAACCAACATGCAACCAACCAACCAACTAACTAACCAAACCCCAACCAATAATTGAAACTAACAAACCATTCTACCAAAAGGCTAATCAGACATCCAGCAAATCTAAATAAATCAAAAGCTTGTCATTTATCTGTTAATAAATCAATTTCATCAATCAACCAACCAACCAAAATTTCAGTTTGACCAACAATCCAACGAAAAACTAAAATTAAAAAAAACATCCGGTACTCAATAAACAAAGCAACCAGATAACCAACCAACCAACCAACAAACAAACTAACCAAAACCTTAACCGACCTACCGACCAATCATTCAATCAATCAAGCAACTAACCAAATCCAACCACCAACTAATCTACCAATAAGTAACTACCAAACCAACCAAAGGTCCAACCATCACCAACCAACCAACCAACCAACCCTGACTGACCGTTCGACCAACCATACATCCAACCTATCAGTCAGCCATTAAACTAACCACCAAACCAACCAAAAGTCCAACCAGCAAAGGTCAACTACCAACCTACCAACCAAAATTGACCAAACCCTTTACCGACCAGCCATCCAACCAACAAACCCAAAATCATTCAACCAGCAAACCAACTAACCAAAACCCAACTACCCAACCAATCAAGCAAACAACCAACCAAACAAATAAAATTGACCAAAACCTACCATATCGTTTGAGAATATTCAACCAAGCAACCACTCAACCAAAATATAACCAACAAACAGATGTTACTCAATAAACCAACCAACCAACCTATATCGTTCGCGAAATATTCAACTAACCAACCAAAATCTAACGAAACCAAACCACTGATAAACCAGCCAACCATCAAACCAACTGACCCATCAAACCAACTGACCCATCAACTGACTAACTAACCAACCAACAAAACAACTAATAAACCAACCAACCATCAAACCAACTTACCTATCAACTAAATAACCAACCAACCAAACAACCAACAAACCAACCAAACATCAAACCAACTTACCTATCAACTAACCAACCAACCAACAAACCAATAAACCACCCCAACCTACCAAACAAACAAGCCAATCACCCAAACAAACGACCACCCATCCTATCAACCTCCGAGCAGAAATACCCACCCATCTGTCCACTTGTCATCCTGCATACCCTCCTGCTCACCCACTAATACAACCCCAATCACCCATCCCATCCACTAACGCACCTTACCTCCAACGAACCTATCATAGTTGATATAGAAAATCCCATTTATGCATGTTATGGTTCTTCCATTTAAGTGTGCACTGATTGTTTAGTTGATTTTATAATGTACTTAATGTACTTATTCATTCCAGGTCAAAACCTGCAGTAACTGCAACAAACCTGACAATCGCGCCAAATTTCACTGCTTCGATTGCAAGGATGACCTGTGCCATGACTGCCATATCATGCATAAGGGTGTCAAGATGACTTCACGTCACATAGTTGTTACCATTGAAGATCTACTTTCTGGAAAAGTCAGTGATGAAGGAAGATACTGCAAAGTCCATGACAAAGTCATCATTGAGTTTTACTGTGAAACCGAGCAAAAACCGGTATGCTCCCACTGCATAAGCCTAAACGACTGCGCCCATGATCACAGGAGAAGCAGCGTGAAAGATGCAGCAAAGATGCAAACATCCAGTGTTGAAAAGATGATCAAGGAATGTGAGGGAACTAAAACAAAATATCGTGATGCAGTGAGGAAAACCGAGCAGGTCTGTGACGAATTAAAGAAATCAGCACGATTGGCAAAGGGGGCGCTTTCTGAGGCACGAAGAGAATACATTCAACGCGTGGATGATATTTTCAACAAAACTGAAGCGGATATCGATGAAGAGGAACTGAAAAGAATGAAGACATTGACCCTGGCGAAAGAGGATCTTGAAGGACATCTGAAGGACATTGAGAGCGCTTGCCAACGGGGGTCAAAGGTCATTCAATTTGGATCGGAGTTCGAGATCACATCAAGCTACGCGTCCTTGTCAGAGTCTCTACACAATGTCAACCAATCACAGCCGATACCCGCTGATGTCTCGCTTGGTTATCTTCGATATATACCTGCTGCTTCTCCTACCATTCCATTCTTATTTTTTATGAGAAAGGAAAAGTGTGCAAAGATCACTCAATTCGGCACGGGTACTTTACTGAAAGAGCCACAGGATATTGCTATTAATCAACATGGTGATATAGCAATCACAAGCGATGGATATGGTGTGAAGGTATTCACAAGGACTGGACAGGTCAAGTACACCTTCAAAGACGCTCCTAATAATGTGTATACCATAGCTGTTACACCTGACAATAGATACATTATAGGTGGTGATAACGAATTTCAGTGTTATGACAGTGAATGCAATCAGTTGTCAAAGACTCCTACATATGGTATGAATGGCAAACTATGTAATCCTTATACGGTTGCTGTAGATGGAGCTGGAAGAATCATAGCAGGACTAGACAACAACACCATATCAATCCACCAGGCAGACGGGACTCTTATTAATAAGTTTGCAACACAATCTATACCGTATAGTATTGCTGTTACCACCAAAGGTGACCTTGTTGTATGCTTTGGAGATAACACCGTGAAACTAATGGACTACTCAGGTGGTAATGTCCGTGATATTCAGCCTCCTACTGATGTCACAGAGTGGAATCCCTACTATGTCTGCTGTAATCACATCCGTGGGGAGATATATGTGGGAAATTATGGTGATCCTAAAGCTGTGTATGGATTCACATCTGATGGAGAGAACCTTGGACTTATCACAGATGATGTTGAATATCCAGAAGGAATAGCTGTATCGGTAGACGGACAGGAACTGTTTGTAGTAGATGATGATGATGATATTGATGATGATTATAGCAAAGTCAAAATATTTCAGATAGAGTGAACAAAGATCCATACCTGTGATTTAGCCGGCCCTTCAGTCTACAGTAAAATAATGGCTGACCATAATTAGGTCACTGCTTTTTTTTGGAATGGCAACACTAACATTTTCTGTCAGAAATAATTAATGGGTGGATGCTGTGTGGCTGCAATGAGTCTCATTCTGGGACAGGAAGTGCAGTCGCTCCCTAACAAACGGCTACCCATGTTTGATTCCTCTGCTCGTCTTAACACAAATCATGGAGAGATATATTAATCCTACATACACTATCACTCCATTGCGACTAGGACCAAACCATAAATGGAGTGATGCTGAGTTTACCCGAGAGCTTTTCCCAGTTGGACTGTGCAAAACTGTTTCCTATGACTAACGTTGCTGTTCAGTCTAAACCTTGCATGTTGTCTGGACCTTAAGCATGTATAAAGTAAAACTACGCAACAGTTATGCATAAAGGAAGTGTTGCTAATACATGTTCAGGGGCAATAAAGATACAAGATTGTAATCAATGTATTTTTGGCCCTTAAACATTTTTAAAGCCCAACAAAGGTTATACGAGGGGCGTTCAATAAATACCCGTAACCATTGTTTTTCTACACACATGCGCGAGGTATGCCAATTAGAATTAGGGTAATTTGAAATATGGGTCTTTATCTTTCCTCGCTATGCATGAATGAACAATATCATTTGTGGGATTACGTAATGGCACATGCGTAAAATCAATACGCTCTCGACCCCGGCTCTGGACACTGCATGAACAATAGCTGATCAGGGCGGAGAATATTTGCAAGCAATTTGATGCACAGTTACTTTTTTCAAAATATCTCAAGAACCGATGCATGGAATAAGTTGCCGTTTGAAACAGTGATAGACCAGTATTATGTGCTCAACATTACTTATTTTCAGATGCAAATTATGGAGAAAAACACTTATTATGTAACATTAAAACGTCATCTTCTTGTCATAGCTTAAAAGAAATTCTTTAATGAATAAACAGTCAAGGTCAAGGTATCCAACCGCAAGATTTGGCTTAAACCTCTCGTTCCACATTGTTACATGTTATAGATTTAAACGGGAGCTTATAAAGACAATAATATCTGAAACCGTTTTCTGCAGAGAAAATTTCAATACAATGAAGCTCTTTTTACCCAATTTGAGTAAATTCATTATACTGACCATAACATTAGATTGAATTGTATTTTCAAATAGATGTTTACATTTTTGAACTTTGTATATGTATTGAAGTTTACCACAGTTCTTGTTTTCTTAAAATTCAATTCCTTATCTGTAACTTTTACGTTGGTTGCAGTGATTGTTTAACATTTCTGCTCATTATGAGCGCTTTCTGACAACCGTGCGTTCTACGCATGCGCATTTTTTTATTCCAAGTTCAACAATTATTGATGTATTTATTGATACCCTGTCATCTATACAATAACGAATCCTGCATTTGCTGTGGTATTTTAGGAAATCCCAATTGTTTGCTATAACTATCATTTTCATTTCTTTGGATTTTCGGCATTTTGGGGCTCACTGTCAAAGCCTAATGTTGACCAAGATAAGATGCAGTGTATTTCCAAAAGTTGTCTTTGACAGAACCTCTTCATTTGGGACCTCGTTGAACATGGTCTCTGGTTTCCCGATGCAAAATGTTAGACTTGCAAACTTATCCGGAACAAAGTTCTCCTCATTTCAATACACGTGCTATCAAGCTAATTCAAAATTCCTGCCAAAGTGGCATGTTTTTCACTGTCCAAATATAGGTTAGTTTATGCTACTGCTATTACGTAATTATGAATATTCAGTAAATCCAGATTGTGTTAAGGGGGCTGTGCACCTTCAGGTACAGCCTCCGTAAAACTGCCGTAACTTCTTCATTATTCATTTAATCTATATGAAAGTATACATTTTTTTGCAGGAAAGGGTTCAATGAATCCAACCATGATCATGAAATTGACCATTTTGGAAAAAATTATAAAAAACACGTTTTTTGCCCCATTTTAGGTTTGGAAAAGATAACTCAAAATATATTTTGTCAAATTTTGTCATACTAGTTTTATTATAATTATTCCTCATACAATTCCCTAGGAATCTTTTTTTTTTTTTTTGAAAATATTTATTATTTTTTGAATTAGAGACCAAAAAGTGCCAAAAATGTGATTTTTTTAACCAAAATGGTGATTTTCACGATTTTGGAGGTAAAAAATCACGTTTTTTAGCACTTTTTGGTCTCTAATTCAAAAAATTATAAATGTTTTCCAAAAAAACCCACCCGATTCCTAGGGAATTGTATGAGGAATATAATATAAAGTATATTTTTTTTGGTATGCACCCTATCCTGATTTAAACGGCATTTTTGAATTCCCCTATTTGAGAGCTTTCCAAAAATGTATAATTTTGCTATCATCGGTTAAATATTTCTTTTGTTATAGTCATGTATGTAAAACCGAGGAATTAGGGCAAGTTCACTGTGTAGCGAATAGGGAAAAAGCCAAGGACAACGCAATCGATTCATGATTACAATTGTTGAACAATAGTTGTCACATTTGTTGAAACAGAATCTTATAGAATATAAAAAATCTATAAAATGAGAGCAAAATCAGTTTGTACCGTACAGGGATGAGGAGTTATAGTAAATTGAACGTAGAATTGGGAACATTTTCTATATTTCCCATAGAGATTGCACACAGCGCCGCCGCCACCGCCGCCGCCGCCGCCACCGCCACCACCCCTGACTTTCACAACATAATCAATCATATCTCAGCCAAACATTTATAGAAATACCTGATTTATTAACACAATGTAGCTAGATAAATAGGCTTTCACATGACACCTCATCCATAGCTCTACCACATTTAGTTGTTGAGTTAATAGAGAGAGATGGATGATTCGTCACCAAAAATGCAACGCCACCACCCTTTTTGGGTGGTGAGTTCAAAACACATGGCCCTATGGCACGTGTCCGAGAAGCGCCAATGTCGCATAATCTTGCATTAAACGATAGTGGGGTGGAGAAGATGTGCTTTTATACAGAGCTCTATGGAATAAAATGTACATTATCGTCGATATCTCGAAAAGAAAATCATTAATCAAACATAATATTTTTTTTCAAATTAACTTTTTTGGGCAGGGAATATTCGGTTCTTTTCTTTAAAAAACAAACAAACAAAAACTAGATAATGAATTCAATTAGTCCTACTTTGCTGAATTGATGTCAAATTGACTGGAATTTAGTTATATTTCATGTCTCATCACACCCATCTCGATCCTAAAAACCACCATTTCCGCCGGAACGCACCACCACACCCAAACCAGTTTCATTCATAATCACAACACTCCCTGAACCATTTCCAGTACTTCATTAAGGGGGTGTGGACTCTCAGGTACAGCCTCCGTAAAACTGCCGTAACTTCTTCAATATTCATTTAATCTTTATAAACATATACAGTTTTTTGCAGAAAATGGTTCAATGAATCCAACCATGATAATGAAATTGACCATTTTGGATTTTTTTTTTTAAAAACACGTTTTTTGACCCATTTTAGGTTTGGAAAAGATAACTCAAAATATATTTTGTTAAATTTTGTCATACTAGTTTTATGATAATCCTGATAACATTCCCCAGGAGCGGTTTTTTTTGTTTGTTTTGAATAATCGATTATTTTTTAGTTATAGACCAAAAAGTGCCAAAAAATGTGATTTTCATGATTTTGGCGGTAAAAAATGACGTTGTTCAATTCTAGTGGTATTAATGAGCCACATCTGAGAGGTTTTTTGCTGTTTTTGGAGCCAATTGTTAACCAATTCCAGTGGAATAAACTTTAATACACTTCCCGTTTCTTCTATCTTTCATGCGAATTACGCGCCACTTTGATCACAACTAACGGAGAAATAATGATAAAATATAAACACACAAATAAACAAACACACAAATAAACACACCCTGTTTCCAGATTTATAGTAAGATAAAAACCAATGGGCGACGATTTTTTGTTTATTTTATACAGAAATGTCAATACACACGATGACCCAGCTTATGGTGGAGCGATTTTGTAATGTATCTTACATAACTCTTTATTTCATTTTGCCTAAACATATAACCATAAGCCCATTGCTTTATAGAGCAGCGTTCGAAATAAGAAAAATATATTGGTCATCCACCGGATAACCTAGGTTGGGATTTTGGTCATCCGCCAATATTTTTGGTTATCCGCATTTTTTTCAGTGGCAAGCTCAAAAATCATATTTTAAGCGAGTCTTCATATTATACACATACATATACTTATTGGCAACTCCACATTAACCTCTATGCTCCATAAACAACTTTCTCTTTATTTTACAATCTCCTCTCTTTTAACTACTATTTTTCTTCAGTCACTTATTTGTTCTAGTCGTCACGTTCTTTCAGTACGTCTCTCAATAGGACGACCAGCTGTAAGCCCTGAAATGCATCCTGATGATCCTCTTCTTCACTCGTATCTTCCGACTCCATTGGATTAGAGACAGTAAAGATAACATACATTATGGATGAATTGTGTCCACTATACAGTTTGCATATTTAATTCACTGAAAAATGAAAGAACACAGCCATGTGTCTTATGCTTGTGTTATTGTGAAGATCCAATTGGGAATCATATTTGTTAGAAAAAAATGGGAAGTAAACAAGATATGCTTTATAAAAACAACAATTTTATGGTTCAGAACACACGGTCAAGGGCAGTTACAATCCATTCACCCTGTACGATGGCAAACATTATGGCCTTATGGGGCTTGTATTTCTCCACAAGCAAAAAGGAATCCCTCCTTGTGCAGGCATATTGATTTGAATGTGCATTGCAGGGCATAGGCTGCTGTTCACATGATGGCTGAAATATACTAGTCGTTTGGAGTCACAAACACTGCTCAGATGCCCAGATGTATATAGATTAACAGCTTTTATTTACTGACCTCGAGTATCGCCGTGTATGTGCGCGGCCATATTTTCGATCTATCTTTCCCCTGTGTGTGTGCTGAGTAGGGATGAGCGTATTGATATTACAATGGCCATAGTGTAAAGAGAGAAAATTAGTCATATATGACTGTACACTTTGTTTATGTCCTATAGAGTGACTTCCAATTATTTTCTGACCAAACAGGCTAGATAGACCTTTTGGTCTTTGGATGAATGTTGTTGGCACAATTGCCACAAAACACCAATTGGGGCCGTATTCTCGTACTAAACACGGTTTTAGGTTAAAACCGTGTTTAACTAAACACGTGTTTAACTTGAACGTGAGTTTATCCTTTAAACGACAATAACAACATAAAATGGTTGTTCAATCATTCTTTGGGATAATTTGGTCATATTTGGGCCAATTTTGCCACGGCATGACCAAATTTCCCCAAATTCAAAGTCTTCAAGGATATTAGGGGGGCACGCTAGTTGTGACAAAGTTGGGAAAAGTTTCTGAAAAATCTGTTTTGTATGGTAAAACTGCAGCTGCGAGGAAAGGGTTAAGGATATATAATATGACTTAGAAAAGGCCGAGTTGGCTGAGAATCACCATGAAAAATGCATTGAAATAACTACAAACATGCTTAGTATCAAGTAAAAAACTGGTTGAGCTGCGAGGAAATGGTTAAGGATATATAATACTACTTAGAAAAGGCCGAGTTGGCTTTTTAAAAGCTGGATCAAGACTCTGCATCTGCATCTGCATAATGACATCGTGAACCTGTAAATAAACGAAAAGAAAGCCAGAAATGTAAATTCTCGTTATCAAAAGCACATCCCTGATAGGAAATCATACCAAACATGACCCCTAAAGATTATTATCATTCACCCATGCATTTAAAGCCAAGAATCTGATTTCATCCTAGCTAATAACAAGCTATTTTTTTGCTAAGCCCCATTAAGTCAGGAGCGTGATGTTATGGATAAATAAATCAAGCAAATGGCAAACAAATACAATTGTTTAATTCTTGCCTCCATCCACCCAATGAGTCTGTGCGCAGTAATGCTAATGGCAGAATACCCCCTCCTCGAATCCTAGTTTTTTCACTTGATTTGAAACTTGCCCACAATACCGAAGTAAGTATAAAATCATAAACATTTGATGATTACATTAAAACTAGGCGTGTGGACTGCAATGTGATTCTTAAATAAAACAACTGGTAATTCATTGCATATAACAGCGTGAGTTGGCAGCGACCAATGGCAAAGTGGTGGATAATAAGCCTTACCCCTTGAGTTGGGTTTTTCATATAGGTTGTTTATGTTCATAGTGTGTTCACACCAATGGAAAGCTGATGTGTTCATCTTTACAATGTTGCCACATTTGTAGCGATCATTTCAGTGCTCAGCCACTTGTTTTAACTTGTCCAAAATTGTGCTCAAAACGTCAACAGC
This sequence comes from Ophiura sarsii, assembly GCA_035610835.1. NCBI lineage: Eukaryota > Metazoa > Echinodermata > Ophiuroidea > Amphilepidida > Ophiuridae > Ophiura > Ophiura sarsii. The sequence continues at coordinate 57,515,658 of CM069455.1, read as the reverse complement.
GTCCTCTACAATGTTGTTGTCAACGTAACACATCACTGAAAAAACAACAGAGTTGTTCTTTTGAGCACAAAATAGTGGTGAATTTGGCACATTTTGAATTAAAGCTCTCCAAATTCCAAAGGAGGTGGCTAAACTCTGGGTCAGGTGATTGCTACGAATGTTGTATCGTTGAATTGAAACTATCAGCTTTTCATTGATATAATGAGAATATCACAAAATATCTGAAAAATCCGTTTTTTGAGGAGTTTATCGCAACCACTCATGAATTATCTCAATATCTCAATGTTATTAATGTAATTTGAAAGGTGTGTGACCAGATCAAATGCACTTTTCCCCGATTTTGGTATAAGATGAAAGCTCATATTTTTCTCATTACCCCGGCAACATCTTAGGCCTGAGAGATGTTTCCGTTTCATAAAGATGCTACAAGCCAAAAAGTAGTATACCACCGCCCCCCCCAGAAGTTTGTTCTATGAGAAAGTAAAATGTAATTTAATTTAAAACTACTGGAGCAATTGAACTCAAATTTTGGGCAATATGACTGTTGTAATGCAACACACCAAAAGGAGGGACTTTGCAGGTAAAGTCAATTTTGAGTTTATTATGTGTGCGCTCAGAGCAATTTCTAAGCTTTAAAATGACAGCAGAGTTATCAAAATTGATCAAGGCATTTAAATTTTACGAGTGAAAATGACTTTTAAATTCTTAATATTTTCTGTCCCTTTTCATCTATATCTTGAAAACACACAGCCGCAAAGTCCCTCCTTTTGCATGTTCTGCATCACATTTATGATGTGCCTTCATAGAACAGTAAACACTAGGTGCAAATTTTGGGCTGAAATCTGGTATATTCTCTGAACATTCAGTTTGAATGTTACTATGACAGTTTGGACTTTACCTGGACGTGAGGAGGAGCTTGAAGTGCATACAACACAGCATCAGCTACATCCTTGGCTTTCAGACACTGTAAATTAATTGTGCATAGAAACAAATTAACGATTTCAGTCAAAACCAGTGTTCACTTTGAGGTCATGTGGCTCAAAATTGGTCTAGTAAGTTGAGAAATTAGTAAAAAAATACTGCAAGTCACGACTTGCGAATCCCCCTGGCTGGGAGATCAACTAAATGAGGTCAAAGGTCACATAGAGGTCATGTCCCCCCAGTGTTCATGTTTTTTTTCCCTCATAGTTTGAAGTCAATCGGGCAACTTTTACGATTTGACCTTTGGTTGACCTTTGACCTCAGATGACTTCGGATGAGCTCTAATTAATATTTTTTGACATGGTCTCCCGGAGTTACCTCCTTGCTGACCTTTGAACTTGGATGATCTCTAATGACCTAAATGAGGTCAAAGGTCACATAGGGGTCATGTTTCCCAGGTGTTCATGTTTCTTTTGTCCAAGTTTGACGTCAATCGGGCAACTTTTACGATTTGACCTCAGGATGACCTTTGGCCTCCGATGTCGTCTATTTTTTTGTTGGCATGTTCCCCGGTGTTCATTGCACGATTTAACCTCGTGTTGAACTTTGACCTTGGTTGACCTAGGATGACCTCTAATTAATTTTAGACAGGTTCACCCGGTGTTCATGTTTTCTCCAAGTTTGAAGTTAATCGGGCAACTTTTACGATTTGACCCCTTGGTGACCTTTGACCTCAAACCGTTGAACTCGGATGACCTCTAATTAATTTTAGACATGTTCATCTGGTGTTCATGTTTCTTTTCTCCAAGTTTGAAGTCAATTGGGCAACTTTAACGATTTGACCCCTGGATGACCTTTGACCTCAGATGAGCAAATTAGACCCTCACAAGAAGCCACAGTGTTTGACCATGGCCTACCTATCGCTGAAGGTTTGAAGTCAATCCGTCCATCCGTTCAAAAGATACAGCATTCGGAAAAAAGGATAACCAAAAAGGATAACCAAAAGGCTAACTAAAAGGCACACACACCCCCACACCCGACAGACGCACATTACATGATGACAAAATCCCCTTCTGGTTTTACAAACCAGGGGGATAACAACGGAACTAAAAGTTCAGTGGCCAAACCAAGGGAATTAATTAATAAGTAGGCGATGGATTACAACACACGCAACAAGGTGAAACAAACGTCTGTCTCATTGTACATGAAAAGAAAGTTAACACTTTCTACGCAGCTATTAGTTTTACCATTACAGAAACCTTTCCTAATTTTCAAAGTCTTATTTCATGAATTATTGAACCTAATACTAGGCATGTTTGTATTTATTTTGATGCATATCTAATGCTGATTCCAGATATGGTGATGAAATGTAATACTTTTGACATTGTTGAAACATTTTGTGCAAATTTGAAACTGTCGTCTGCAGACGACTGCTGTGTAGAAAGTGTAAACAGTCAGCTGTAGAACGGGGCCCGTTTCAATTGAGGGCGCTCTAAAACGACGGGTGTACGTAACCAAGGTAACGCACAGCCGTCAATTTGCGCAATGATTGAATTTTCGCCTTTTAAACCCCAATTATCTGCATAAAAAGTAACTATCCATCAAGTTGAGGGCAGCATAAGGTACCAGAACTCCTTGCGACATCCAGTTCGATGATTTAATTTAACCTTTGATACCCACATACACACGACACAAGTTAAAATTATGTCTTTTTTGACCGGTTTGCTGCGATGAGACCACCATTTTCAATACGAGATTACACATTTTGTAGAATTTTTAGGGTAAGTGTGATAATGTTTACATTAAATATAAGCCCATAGTATTCATAAGTGAAGCCTTTGTAACGGTTATCTCTGTGATAAGAGATAAGACAGTCGTTGTTTAAAATCGGCAAAATCGGCTCAGTTTTTATGAATTATGAAAATTACTGTGACGTTACTGAAAGTTGTTTTTTTCTTCTTCTTATTCCGGCGGGCGACAGACTTTCGTCACTTGATGAATCGCTGTGACGGCAGTGCGTCACTAAATAGAGCGCCCTCAATTGAAACGAGGCCCCGTTCTACAGCTGACTGGTAAAGGGAATTGCTTGAATAAATAATTGACTAAGCAATGTGATGTAATGGTCAATTCTTACCGGAACTGTATGATAGACCTTTCCAGCATCAGGATCATCAGGAAACATCTTCACACGGAACTCGGTATGAACCATAGCTGGGCTTACAGCCTGCAAAGAAATTGACAAAGCCACTTTTTATGATTGCAAGTCAAGTCACAGACACTTTTAGGTATAAAACCACTTCATTCAGATCAAGTTATGGTCAACAAAGCCATAAAGGCATTATTATGCGATCTTTTCCAAGTGACGCCATCTATACTTGATTTTTACTCTGGAAGCAGATTTCCTTGCAGATTTACAATTGATCTTAAATCGTAAAGATCTTGTAAGTTACAAAGCAATACAATTTCTAATAACGTCAACATCATGGTTTAAAGAGGTTGAAATAAACTATCGCGATGTGCGTCCGACAACTTGTTTTCCGAGTGTGTTTTGGTTCGTAAAATATAATTCCTGACACTATTAACGCCCTTTACAATGTTTCTGTACGATCGCAACTGTACACAAGTGAACACAATTATAGTACAGAATGCTATTTTATGATGAAAATCGAAAAAGTATGTTGACAATTCCTTAAATAATTGGAAGCGGATTTTTGTTGGAAGCAGATTTAGTTGTGGTTTACGGAAAATTTTCTTACGAATTGGGAGCAAGAAGAACATAACCATTTTACCCCGGGCATGTTTTGATTTTATTCGCGATATCATGGATCCCCTCGCCATGATTACCCGATTATATAACTACATATCTAAGCTAGCTTGTTTATCAATCATGGGGGTAAACAGTTGTTATTTAAATAGCATTAGCCTAAAAGACAAAAAGAAAATGATACATGTACATGTACTATGGGCATTTTCATATATAAACAAATTACATTGCGAGTTTACCTACTATACGATATATAATGCTTTACAGATAAAAATCCTGATAAAAATCCCGAAACGACTATTAAGGCCTATACCGGGTGTCCCTAAAAAAGGGTGCACGTGTTTACCCAACTTGTTGACCATGAAGTTCTAATATTTGGCGTAAGTTGTTTACACATATTGATAGACTAAACACCTGGCTTTCAGATGCTTCTTATTTCATATGATTCGGATTTGTCAATCCTGAGATATGGACAATTAGCTAGAGCTACCCAGAATCGACGTTGTGCCACTTTACAGTTTCAAAGGTTTACTCCTAAGATACAACTTCCACTTGTACGATTGCCCTTTAACCAGTGTTCTGCAAAATAAAATGTTTGTATTGAGATTGAACAGGTTTAAATAATAGAATGAGTGCCTGTGTATCCAAGTAGAACTGAATATAAAGATGTTTGATACATGATTCGAACCAGTCCTTTTGACGAGGTTTCACAAAATGTTTTTGGGCCTACATTTTTAAAACAAGACCATATGACCATGATGACTGGGTGCGGCCTCAATTTTCATTAGAAGAGGGTGTTCATGGTCTTAAAATATCATGAATCGAGATGTCCAGCAGAAGTCACCAGAGAGTTTGCCATTCATTTCCCAAACACTCACGTTCCATCTAGGAATAAACCTATTGATAACGTACGGCGTGCACTTCAGGGGATCCCAGAATAACTGCTCGTATAAATCCCTTACCACATATTCCAAAGACATCATTTTGTTCTTCAGCCTCTTTTAAACAATTATGGTCAAATGCACACCCCAATGTTTCAAAACGATTGATGCCCATGGATAGACCAATGTTAGTATCGTTTTGACGCTCATAATCATTCTTTCTGTAAAAGTGGCACAACATCGATTTTGGGTAGCTTTGCTAAACTGGGTGTATCTCAAGATTGACAAATCCAAATCAGATAAAATAAACGGCATCTAAAAGCTAGGTGTTTCCCCTTTCCTTGTGTATAAACACATTGCGCCAAATCTTAGGACTTCATGGTCAACAAGTTGCGCAAACATGTGCACCCTTTTTTTAGGGACACCCTGTATCTATATCAAAATTGAAATATTTTTCACACATACACCTACAATTCGGCACTTTTGGACCTAAATGTTCACGTTTGTATCTGTGATTTAATATAGGATTAGCTTTAGTGTTTAAAACATCGTATGGTCTCATTATCCACATGTCATCAATGAAAGCGATTTTTACAACCAACGTAATTCTGCAAAATGGCAATGGCTTCAAAGAACCCAAAATGCATACATTCATAGAAAATTAGTATTGATACGTTCAATAACATAACTTTAATTAGAGGTGGTATCTAAATTAACTAAATTTGGCATTTTTCTTGATATTACTTAGTGTTTACAAACAATGTCAAACAAATTAAAAATGAGTCGAACGCATAACACTAAATCACTTCTCGTTTTGTGTAGTGGTCGTCGGTAAGTTCCAGCAAAAACAAAACCGATTTTGTGATCAATTGGGGTCCTATAGGAATCAGTTTGGCGTCAGGGTAGAACGTTATTTTAAATCATAGCTTCATGTTCCAAGGTACAACTGGATTTTGTTTATTACCCCATCAAATTTACTCACAAGTTTTGGAACTAAATTAGTTCATCCTAAAACCCCGCGGAATTGGATAACCAGCTTCAGTGCCATCATCTTGTGAAGTATCCGTCGTAATAAAAATAACATTTGTCCTATTCTCTTGATCATGTAACCTCGTACGCATAATTAACCTTGAATAATTCGTGAACGAGCCCGCGTCCGGCATCCTCTGCGTCTAATATACCGCCATTTGTACTGAATCTATAGCAGGAACCAGCCATGCATCGCCTCGCCGTCTGGGAAGAAACTTCAAGCGCTACACTGCCACCAAGCGACGAAATGTATTTAACTGGGGATTCCCCACGAAACGGACTGTTGATGTTATGTAGGCGAGACAGGCGGTGAATTACTCCCTGGAATTACTCTTAGTCTTGGCTCAAATAGACCCTTAGATCCATCCGTATTCTCAGGATAGGTGCTAATTTATGCCAATTTTATATCATTTGTATGTTGGAGAAAATCTATGGTAAGTAAATTGCAAATCTGAGTGTTGTGTTTTCATATTGATCCTAATATATATTGATGCCCAATTCCGCCCTGCTTATTTTTACTTCCGGGTATAGTAGTGATAGAAACAAATGGGCAACGGTTTCCATTTATACCAACTTCCACAGTGGCGTACCCAGGGGCCCCCCTGGAATAAGCCCGTCGGTAAATTCGAGCCTCCGTCGGTAGATTTGGGTTTTTGACCATGCGGATTTTTTGGCCGGATTTGTGGACAACCTATCACTACCCCCCCCCCCCCCCCCCCCCCCCCTTCAAAATTTCTTAACAATGTCAAAGAATATGTTGAAGAATTTGCTCAAATTATGCAGTTAGGAGCAGGAAAGATTTGACCACACCATTTTGTCAGTGTTTTTTTCGGACACTATTTCGATACTCTGGACTCCACATTATAACAATATTATATTGCTCTTTCAACATTTGGAAAAAGAACATAAATACAAAAAATTGAGATTTCAAAAAACTTTTCCCATCATAGTCCCTATCTGCAAAGTATGTAAAAAAGGCAAAACATACTCCCAACTCTTCTGAAGTTGTGGGTAGGAGGATTTGGGGATACATCTTCATTGATTGTGATAAGGGATGGTATTGTGGCGAACCGCCGGCTAGTGATGGCTAACCTAACATGCGGTTACGCGAGCGATCTAGGCTTGAAGGCCGTGAGTAAGCGGTAAATATGGGATTTACCTTAAATGATTAAAATGTGACAAATTATAACAAACGCACTAATATTTCAACTTATAAATGTACAAATCACGTTTAATTGTGAACTCGTTAAACTGCAAATCTGTTTATCACGCTAACATATCTCGGACACGACCCTCATATTACTCACACATACCATTATTATACTACAGGGAACACTTTAAGCTAATCTTAATATTACGGATGCACAGGAAATATTTCTCCTGTGTAAATACTACCTACGGTGATTTCTTTTTAATTAGACGGTGTGCACCCAGGATTATTTCGCCTGTGTGGGTACTACGCTACGGTGTAATTAGACGGTGTGCACACAGGATTGTTTCTCCTGTGTGAGTACTACGCTACGGCGTAATTAGATGGTGTACACGCAGGATTATTTCTCCTGTGTGAGTACTACGCTACGGTGTAATTCGATGGTGTACACGCAGGATTATTTCTCCTGTGTGAGTACTACGCTTCGGTGATTAATGACTGATTACGTATTAGATGGTGTCCACGCAGGATTATTTCTCCTGTATGAATTTAATAATCACTGGGATCAACAATCAATCAGGGAACTGGACAGTCATAGTTAAATTATTATATGCTACAGACTGATAGTGATGACTCGATATTCAAATCAGCTAACGGCTATTTGAATCACAATTAATGGACGTTGTATGCAATTTAACAACACCTGCACTTTGACACTGAACAGGAATGCCCTTCCTTGATTTCATATGATGACGTCATAATGTCGATACACAAATATAATTTCACTTTGTAAACAGTAGAAAACTCTGCCGATCTTACTTTAGATCGTTCCTTATCAAACCTGAGCCATCGTGTCAACCTCCATAATCTTCGTACAGGTACACTTTGATCGATGCCCTTTAGCAAGTCAAGTTTAAGTCATTTTCCCACAATCTTTACAGAGAAAATTCAATGTCTACATCGTGTGCCATTTTCCATTTCATCGGGCACACAGGCTGCTCTCTCGCGCTAAAATCAACCCGTGTTACAATAGAGGGCAGTATATCAGTTTAGCGGTTCAATCTAGTCTACCTTCAGGGAGCAGCGGTCGGCGCGTGACAGAGCCCCCCACCCAAGATGGCACCGTCCCGGTGGCAAAACAAAAACAAAAAAACACGCCCAAAGCTGCTCACTAAAAATAACACACTTAAAACTACAAAAATATTACAATAATTACATTTGTACATAAGGCATAGGAATTAGTCAAAGCACCTGTGTTAAAGATTGGTTATAATCAATAAAAATTACAACATGTGACATGACAAGCACATTATGTTTGGCACAATTCCTGTAGGTGGTATCCATCAATAGTCTCTGCTGCAGTGACGATACCCCTGCAGATTCTAGGCAGATCTGACATCCAGGTAGATTAACAAGGCAATCTCCAAGAAATGAAACAGCCAATTCTATCTGCCGAAATTACACATTTATCGGTATCGCTAGAACCCTGCTACTATAATCCAGTTAGGTTCATCAGTCCTCGTGTGGCAGGCTCCACTGTCCTTCGCTTTGCACAACTGGATCATCTGTCCTTCACTCGACAGGTACTCCTCAACTGACAACCGCGCCAAAGTCTAGTGTCCTCGTTAAAGCACCTTGAATATCAAAATACTGCAAGTCATTTCTCCAGACGATACATCAAGTTGCATGTATCCCCTTCATATTTCTGGCAATCATACATAGTGGTGCTTAAGTTGCCTCCAGCTGGTAATGATGCCAAATAATTGCTATGAGTCTTTCCTTGCGTAAAACCACCATACAAAGAAGGCGTTGAAAGTGTCAATAGTCCAATAGCACTAGTTACATCACACGTCACAGCATAATGATTTCATGATTTGTTAATAATAATGGTCCAATAATATACATATTTACATCTGGCACATTTGCACAAAGTCGCTGAAATGTGCAGTCATTTGACATTGTTTAGCCAGATTTATTCCACGCCGTGGTGGTGGAACAGGCACTTCGCGAGTTGGTGTTACACGTCTTGGTGCTGGTACAGGTGCAACTCGACGAGGTGCTGTCGTCACACAACTTAATTCTGCAAAAGGCGCTCGACGCAACTCTGGCCTGCCATATCCGTGGGCGAATTGCAGCTGATTTACTTGTTGTACACAATTCCTCTGATAGTGTCCTATTCTTTTGCAGCTGTAACAACAGGCCGTTCTTTTCCGCTCCTCACGCTGTTTCTTGTTCAGTCTGATTCTACGGGGACGATGATCATTAACAGGTTGACTTTTGCGGTCTATGGAGTCACGGAGCGCCTTCATCTCTTGCTCCATTGCGGCCAGCCTTTGGTCTAGTCCACTTGTATTTGAAACGGTTTCTTCACCTAACACACAGGAATAATGCATTTTTGGCACTTTAACTTGTTCAGCGTTCATGAAACATTTCGTGTCTTGCTGCTTCTCCGCATTTAACTGCTCCATTACTTCCAACCGTCTACGTAATTGATCTCTTTCCTCCTTTATCTCTTGCACATAAATCCTCTCGTAAGCTAACAGGGCATGTAGAGCTTTCACATCTTGTTCTAAATTATCAATGCGGTCATGTGGGTGCTCACCCCAATTTTCTACAGAATCCATGATTATTGATGTATGTATATTGTATACCCTTGGATTATACTCACTGTATGATAAATACTTTAACAGGTGCAATGACAATTACAACTATAATCCAAATCCCCAACCAGAAATTTGAGATCCCTTAAATTTCAATCCCAAAAAATAAAAATCCCTAAATAACAATTTCCAAAAAGAAATTTGCAGTGACAAAAATTAAAAATCCCACATCTGACACCAATTTGTGGCGAACCGCCGGCTAGTGATGGCTAACCTAACCTGCGGTTACGCGAGCGATCTAGGCTTGAAGGCCGTGAGTAAGCGGTAAATATGGGATTTACCTTAAATGATTAAAATGTGACAAATTATAACAAACGCACTAATATTTCAACTTATAAATGTACAAATCACGTTTAATTGTGAACTCGTTAAACTGCAAATCTGTTTATCACGCTAACATATCTCGGACACGACCCTCATATTACTCACACATACCATTATTATACTACAGGGAACACTTTAAGCTAATCTTAATATTACGGATGCACAGGAAATATTTCTCCTGTGTAAATACTACCTACGGTGATTTCTTTTTAATTAGACGGTGTGCACACAGGATTATTTCGCCTGTGTGGGTACTACGCTACGGTGTAATTAGACGGTGTGCACACAGGATTGTTTCTCCTGTGTGAGTACTACGCTACGGTGTAATTAGATGGTGTACACGCAGGATTATTTCTCCTGTGTGAGTACTACGCTACGGTGTAATTCGATGGTGTACACGCAGGATTATTTCTCCTGTGTGAGTACTACGCTTCGGTGATTAATGACTGATTACGTATTAGATGGTGTCCACGCAGGATTATTTCTCCTGTATGAATTTAATAATCACTGGGATCAACAATCAATCAGGGAACTGGACAGTCATAGTTAAATTATTATATGCTACAGACTGATAGTGATGACTCGATATTCAAATCAGCTAACGGCTATTTGAATCACAATTAATGGACGTTGTATGCAATTTAACAACACCTGCACTTTGACACTGAACAGGAATGCCCTTCCTTGATTTCATATGATGACGTCATAATGTCGATACACAAATATAATTTCACTTTGTAAACAGTAGAAAACTCTGCCGATCTTACTTTAGATCGTTCCTTATCAAACCTGAGCCATCGTGTCAACCTCCATAATCTTCGTACAGGTACACTTTGATCGATGCCCTTTAGCAAGTCAAGTTTAAGTCATTTTCCCACAATCTTTACAGAGAAAATTCAATGTCTACATCGTGTGCCATTTCCCATTTCATCGGGCACACAGGCTGCTCTCTCGCGCTAAAATCAACCCGTGTTACAATAGAGGGCAGTATATCAGTTTAGCGGTTCAATCTAGTCTACCTTCAGGGAGCAGCGGTCGGCGCGTGACAGTATGCAACCGTCCCCAAATGCTGGTGCCAGTTTATGTCATTTTATTCTAGTTATAATATTTACCATTTTAGTTATCCGAATTTGTGAATTTTTAGCTCCATTTTGAATCCTTTGTCAATCAACATTGACAGCCCCTTACTATATACCCTTATTTGTGTTCATTGGTACAAATGCAATGATAGTCTGTGATTAAAAGGTAACGAATTATCCCAATTGGAACAATAATTACCGACTCCATGCCTTTAATCCTCATTTAAAGTTGCACATTTTCAGAGTAATACCAATATAAATGATTATCTAGCATGCTTGCAGCACATGGATACCCCTGCAACCTCTTTCATTAGACTGCTCTATCAAAATAAATCCAAATGTTCCCCTTTTTTATTGATAATGATAATCTTTACACCTAGCACCAACATTTCCTGACTAGGTGCTTTAATTTTAGATAATTTAAAATCAGTTATTGGTATTTATAAAATATAAACCTGAGATATACATTAAACGAGTAAAATAACTTTCATCCCGAACTCATTCAAAAAACTACTTTCTTTCCATTTGGTGTGGTTACTAAAAGCAGCTCAACTTAAAAACATATTATGGAGAGAAAATTTGCGCATTTAGTGTTGTACATCTTAGATGTTTGATACTGATTACTGATTTTAAAAGCACCTGGTCAGGAACTTTTTGTGTTAGGTGTATTATACGCAAACTAAAATCTGAATCACGGCAATTATAAGGTATATTGGTGTATAAGCAGGGAATCAATGCTAATTATCTCGAAAACGATTAATTTCCTTTTATCAAAAGTTGTGCAACCAAAACATAGGTAATGTTACGACAAAGAAATGTCTTCAAAATATTTTGCGCTAAAAATCGAGATGTCAAAAACCCAAATCTTGGGTCTATCAAATATCTATTTACTGATCTTTAATTACCTTTGTGGACACTTACGGGCAGAAAACGTGCTTTGGTTCCAATCTCAGGGCCCGCTTGTATCTTCTTATGGTGTCCCTAACTCCCTATAAAAATTGTAATCATGTAAATCAAATTCGTTTAGGGGCCGGGCTATATTTATGCCTGATAAATTGTTAAGTGTCTAGTTCCAAATAAACGCTTATCAAGATAGCATGTATTGCAAATGGCGGATTATAATATACCCCATCTTCCTTTTTTTTGCAGGTTACATTGAAACAAATTAATCACATGCCCAGGCGACGCTCTCTGTAAAAGCTCTGTAACTTAGCGAATGGGCTGTTTACAACGCCCCTATGCTAGTTGTCGCAAACCTTGTCAACTATTCCAACATGGCTGAAGCTGCATCTACTGTTGAGAAGATTACCAAGAATATTTTGCAGTGTGCCATCTGCCATGAGCAATACCAGGATCCCAGAGCGTTACCATGTCAACATGGATTCTGTAGGGAGTGTTTGGAAGATTGGGCTAAGAAGAGTAGAGTCAAGGGCAAGCTGGCATGTCCATTCTGTAGAAAGGAGGTTTCTTTGCCAGAAGAAGGAGTGAAAGGACTTCCCGTACATTTTCTAGTTAGCAGTCTCAAGGATATTTGTGAAGAGAGTAACCAGGTTAGTGGCCAAGTTCCGTTTTTTCTGATTCGGTACCATTATTTAGGGGTAAAGCTAGAGTGGCACCAACAAATCATATTCGCTTGCTCACTGTAAATACAGTGTTTAGAGATTAAACGCGAAAATCTTAAAAGAGTTTCGTCTCCATTTAGGTCAACATTTTTTTAGAGCTCTCCTGTTTAGAATTCAAACATGTTTAGAGTAACGTGTATTACGATTGAAACAGCAACAGTGTTTAGAAATTACACGCACAATCTGAACACTAGTGTAGTCTCCATTTTGAAACATATAGGTCAAACCATTCATGGCCATCCCATTAAAGATTGTAGACTGATAATTGATTTTGTGATGTACTTATTCATTCCAGGTCAAAACCTGCAGTAACTGCAACAAGCCTGACACTCGCGCCAAATTTCACTGCTTCGATTGCAAGGATGACCTGTGCCATGACTGCCTTATCAATGACAACAGCCTTAAATTGACTAAACACCACAGTGTTGAAAAGATGATCAAGGAATGTGGGGGAATTAAGATAAAATATCGTGCTGCAGTGAGGAATACCGAGTATTAAAGAAATCAGCACGATTGGCAAAGGGGGCGCTTTCTGAGGCACGAAGAGAATACATTCAACGCGTGAATAATTTGTTCAACAAAACTGAAGTGGACATAGATGTAGAAGAACGGAAAAGAATGAAGACGTTAACTCTGGCAAAAGAGCATCTTCAAGGTAATCTGAAGGACATCGAGAGAGCTTGTCAACGGGGGTCAAAGGTCATCCAATCTGGATCGGAGTATGAGATCACATCAAGCTACGCGTCCTTGTCAGAGTCTCTACACAATGTCAACCAATCACAGCCGATATCCGCTGATGTCTCGCTTGGTTATCTCCGATATATACCTGCTGCTTCTCCTACCATTCCATTCTTGGGTCATTTAAAGAGAAATGAAAAGTGTGCAAAGATCACTCAATTCGGCATGGTTACTTCACTGCCACATGGTATTGCTATTAATCAACATGGTGATATAGCAATCACAAGCCATGGAGATGGTGTGAAGGTATTCACAAGGACTGGTCAGGTCAAGTACACCTTCAAAGACGCTCCCAATGATGTGTTTGTCATAGCTGTTACACCTGACAATAGATACACCATAGGTGGTAGTAAAGAATTGCTGTGTTGTGACAGTGAAGGCAATCAGTTGTCAAAGACTCCTACATATGGTATGAATGGCACACCGTCTAGTCCTTGTGCGGTTGCTGTAGATGGAGCAGGAAGAATCATAGCGGGACTATGCAACAACGCCATATCAATCCACCAGGCAGACGGGACTCTCATTAATAAGTTTGCAACACAATCTACACCGTGTCGTCTTGCTGTTACCTCCAAAGGAGACCTTGTTGTACGCTTTGTAGATGACACCGTGACACTAATGGACTACTCAGGTGGTAATGTCCGTGATATTCAGCCTCCTACTGATGTCACAGAGTGGTATCCTCACTATGTCTGCTGTAACCACATCCGTGGTGAGATATACGTGGGAAATTATGGTGATCCTAAAGCTGTGTATGGATTCACATCTGATGGAGATTACCTTGGACTTATCACAGATGATGTTGGTGTTCCACAAGGAATAGCTGTATCGGTAGACGGGCAGGAACTGTTTGTAGTAGATTATAGTGCCAAGCAAGTCAAAATATTTCAGATAGAGTGAAAGGTCAATACCTATTGTTTAGCCGTCCCGTCTTCTACAGTAAAACAACTGCCGTCCATAATTAGGTCACTTTTTTTGAATGGCCACATCAACATTTTCTGTCAGAAATTGATGGGTGCATATTAACTCTGTAGCTGCAATTAGTCTCATTCTGGGACAAAAGGGCAGTCGCTCCCCCACCAGACGGCTATCCGTGCTTGATTGCTCTGCTCGTCTTAACACAAAACTAGAGAGAAAATATGTGTTTGAGGTCGTGTTATTTTGGAGACCTTTTTATATATATTGTTTGTGTTTTTTGTTATAGGCTATCATAATCCTTGAGGCCATTTGGGCTAAGGGCGCTGTATAAGCGTTTGGTATTATTGTTATTATTATTCGAACATTTCCATTTTTTTAAAGACTCATTGGAGAGAATGTACATCATTTATCGCTATCAAGTATCATTGTCAAAGAATATCAATAAATATAAAGTATATATTTCGTAATGTTCTTTGCCAATGATTGCGATATTTGATGTTAATGCTCTCCGATGAGTCTTCAAAAATTGGATAATTTTCAAACACGATTTTCTCAATAAGCTGTTTTGTGAAGTGTCGTTATGTCTGAACATCGACGGTGTTAGGCGACAAAACCCCTTGAAAATGACACAAACAGACGCAAAAAACAGAACAATGTTTGCAATTTTTGAGAAACAAGAAAGAAAGAATGTTCTCACAATTTTGGTCGGTATTCATCTGTTTCCGTATTTTTCAAAAGCAGGAGTTTGTTGGGCCCGTAACACAGGGTTTTTTCTAGTGGTCGCCTTGAGGTGACGATAACATCTGTTCTACATATTATTTTCTTCAAATTCTAAGTTTGTTGGACATTTTTATATTATTTTCATTTCTTATGATTTTTTTTTAGAAATTTCGAAATGTTTTGAAAAAAAACCCACCCAAAAACATCACCCACCATTGGGCCGTATTTTCGTACTGAACACGGTTTTAGCTTAAAACAGTGTCTAACTAAACTTGTGTTTAACTAAAAACGGGAGTTTATCTTTTAAACAACGTGTTTAACTAAAGACGGTTTTAAACTCGGCGAATCTCGTTCCCACGGTGGTTGTGCGTTACTGTATAGTATTTATACAGGTATTTATTTTTTGTTGTGGCCCTAATAGGTTACAATAGATATCGACTGAATACCTCAAACGCATGTGTATTTTTAATACTACACAATATGATCGGCAGCTTACAGCGGCAGCAGCGGGCACGGTTGAGTAATCATTCGCGGCATACAGTTCGTGTATTTGTTTAGTTAAACGCGCCTTAAACTACCCCCATACCCATGTTTAAAGTTAGACACTTTTCAGTGAGTTAGACGCGTGTTTAAGTAAAACAAATGTACGAGAATCGCGTTTAGTTAAACGTCAAAGTTAGACGCGTGTTTAGCTTAAAACCGTGTTTAACTGCGTACGAGAATACGGGCCATATTTCTAAACCAGCCGCTATCAATTAAAGTTCTGCAAAAACACTGGAGCCTTGGTCATGTTATTCAATGAAGTATGTGTTTCAGTAAAAAAAAAAAAAAAAATTGACAGACATTAAGGTAAACTGTTTCAGATGGTAGTTAGTATATGCCTCAGTATTATGTTGATGCAAAAAAAAGTGATTTCCAGGATAATTGAGGGCGCACTCCTATACGTATCTCTCAATGCCCCTTTAATGATTACCGGTATATCCCGTTGGTTTCAGTCAATTTTGGACAAAATAATTGTGACAGAATGCTCATATTTCTTGAGTAGGTCAAATGTATGATCATCTTCGTAGCTGTAAACTTTAAAATAGCGAATGGTTGAAAACTTGAGCAAAATCATGAAAAACGCCCTCATGGTCAATTTTGACCCGATTTTTATGTAACTTTCAACATTAGCTAGTTTGAGATCATTCACATTTATTTAGACACCAACATCACAGCAACAAGCCACAAAATGAGTATCTAATGAAAGATTGTATACTCAAACCCACTCCTCCACAAGGATAAGATATGGTGACACATGTGCAGCGCCCACCTTTTTTTTTACCCGACACTGAAAATTGTGTTATTTCATGTTGAGATAGGTCAAATGGAATGTTAAAAAATGTCACCTAGGAAAAATAACCAAAAGAAAAGCATTTTTGACTCCTGTATAGCCCACCCCTAATGATAGGCACAAAAAGGGAAGGGCGTCCACTTGGGTAAACCTTTTGAGCTGATAAAAGATTGTCCACATATCTCCCACGTGGAAGCACAGTGTCTCCTTTTGTGTCTGCCATACTCATAGATTTAAAAAGATGATCCAGTACGCTGCTGCCATTTTGTTTCCACCATGGGGACAGATTTGGAGGTATGTCGGTATTTTTCGGAAAATGCGCATGAACTTTCGGAAAGTGTCGCTCTTTCCGCATATTTCAAACCTGCCAGCGCGGAGAGAGATAAGGCTCCAGTACGTGAAGGCGGAAGTCTTTGTTCTTTTCCGTTTTATTCCGAAAAAATTCTGACATACCTCCAAATTTCTTCTCGTGGTAAAAATTCAAAATGGCGCCCATTTCACATAAAGAGATAGGGCAATAAACTTTGTACTGAATCTCCTTTATAAATCTGTGGTCATACTCCAAAAAGGCATAATGTCATACTGTTGAGTTTTCTAATGCAGTTTGATATGGTAATTACTTTATTCAGTCATTTTAATTGGACCTCGCAATATTTCTGACATCCCTTGTCAGGCCCCAATGGATGGCTATGACGTCATCAGTTTGTGTCAATTTTTCAAAAAGGGTGGTCATTTTAATAATAAAGATTCATAGAAAAATTCCAAATTTGAACTTGCTGTTCCAAACAGTTTCGACGTCCGTTCGGATGTCTTTATCAATGGTGTATGACCGCTGATCCAGTGTTACCCTTTGAGGGTGGTCATTTTTTAACGTAAATATTATGATCAATTGCCCAGTTATTTTCTCTCAAACTTGTATTATTTAAAATGAAATAGATAGACAATAAAAGATGGAACTTTTGTTTTGGTTGCTGTAATGGTGTGACAATGCGCCGACATCCACTGCTCAAAATATGGACAAACCCATCCATTGTCACACCATAGTACGGCAACAAAAACAAAATGTCCATATTTTATTCTCTAAGTAAATTTTCATGAGGCGACGAAAAAACGGACCTGTCTGGTCGGTCGGTGGGGCTTTTTTTTCTCCTTATTTTCTTTTGAAAATGAAAATAAACGTAAAAATCAAACAACAAATAATGTAAAAATATGAGCAAAATATGTAAACATGTTACCGTTTTTGCCAAGCAAATTATTATTTGTTGGTCGGTATTCATTCGCGCGTGAACATAATTTTATTTTATCATGACAAATCTGTGTGCTGGTATTTAAATGTAAATAGATATGTGTGTTTACAATACTATTTATGTAACCTTTGAATGGGACGATTGAACTATAGGACTATGTCTTCTTACTGGGCCTTATTGTCATTACTTTTATTTCATTTGATATTATTATTTATACATAGAGACCATTTCATAATAGAGATCGGAAAAATTGAAATATCGTAACTCCATCAAAGTTGTGCCTACCGGTCATTTGGTTGTCCAGGGGCGTAACTAGAGGGGTGGCAAGGGAGGGGGATGCCCTCCCACAAAATGAAATGACAAACTAACTCTATACATACGGTATATTAACAAATAATCGGTTAAGCCAACTCACTCACCACCTAAATTGAAGACCCTAGTTACGCCATTGTAGTTCAGAAGCAGCGTTCGAAATAAGAAAAATAAATTGGTTATCCACCGGATAACCTAGGTTGGGATTTTGGTCATCCGCCAATATTTTTGGTTATCCGCATTTTTTTCCAGTGGCAAGCTCAAAAATCACATTTTAAGCGAGTCTTCATATATACACATACACCCCCACATACATAATACACAGGGCAAGTGTTACTTAGTATTCAGTATATACACCTGAGGAGTGTACTGTAGTGTAAATGGAATAAACTTGCTTCAATGTGGATCATACACATACATTATATGTATATTGTTTAATATACACATACAATGACGACAACTCCACATTAACCTCTATGCTCAATAAACAACTGTCTTTTTATTTTACAATCTCCTTTCTACTATATACTATTTTTCTTCAGTCACTTATTTGTTCTAGTCCGCACGTTCTTTCAGTACGTCTCTGAATAGGATCCTCTTCTTCACTCGTATCTCCCGACTCCATTGGATCTGTATCCAGGGTCATCCTCATCTGACTCAGCATCAAGTTTCACAACAGCAGGGTCGGTGTCGTCCGCTGTGTCAGTGTCATCCTCATGTACAGCTTCTAATGCATCCTGATGATCCTCTTCTTCATTCTCATTTCCCAACTCCATTGGATCCAGGTCATCCTCATCCGACTTGGCCTCAAGTTCCTCAACTACTGGGTCGGTGTCGTCCGCTGTGTCAGTGTCATCCTCATTTGCAACTTCTAATGCATCCGGATGATCCTCTTCTTCACTCTTAACTCTCGATTCTATTGGATCTGTATCCGGGTCATCCTCATCTGACTCAGCATCAAGTTTCCCAACTGCAGGGTCGGTGTCGTCCGCTGTGTCAGTGTCATCCTCATTTACAGCTTCTAATCCATCCTGATCCGGATGATCCTCTTCTTCACTCTTATCTCCTGACTCCATTGGATCTGTATCCAGGTCATCCTCGTCTGACTCAGCCTTAAGTTCCACAACTGCAGCTGCTGGGTCGGTGTCGACAGCTGTGTCATTGTCATCCCCATTTGCCATTTGCAGCTTCTTGGGTTGGTTCATTCGCGACCATGACTTGTTCTAAGTTTCAGCACGTCTCTCAACAGGACGATCGGGTCTATAGCCTCTAATGCATCCTAGTGTTTCTCTTCTTCACTTTCATCTCCCATCATTTTGGTCATCCGCCGGATGATCGGCCAAGAAAAACTGGCCATCCGCCGGTAGATTTGGTCATTTCGAATGACCGGATGGCCGTTATTTTGAACGCTGTTCAGAAGTCCTCAAACCCGTTTTCCGGATTCTTTTTAATTGGAGATGCTAAAAAGAAAACCAGAAATATTTTTCTCTGCCCTGCATTTTTTTTTTAAATTAATGACCTACATGTATTGGGGCGCATTATATACGCGCAAATGTTGCCATGATTCCCATTTCGGAGCCCGCGTGTGTATAACAAGCTATAGTAATTCGATAAACAATGTTTTTCGATCGAACAGGGGTTGTTTTCGCTTGAAAAACATAGTTTATCTCGATAAATAGTGTTTTCAGTCGAAAAAACAATGATTTTCGATCAATAAACACACAGAAAACTTTTCTGGGTCAAGTGACTCACTTACGTGAGTATTCATTTTGTCCATGAGGCGACCCGCCTTCAGAATGTATGTGAGTCATATTACACACTTAAAGTGAGTTTAATGACCCATGTATGTAGGTATAATTGGTATGAAAGTAGGTCATTGGTAATTGATTGACCCACTTGTGTGAGTCACATTACCCACTGAAAGTTCAAATGACTCAAGTAACCTATTCAAATAGGTCAATTGACCTGCCTACGTGGTTCACATTACTCACTTAGGTGGGTATTCATGTTTGTCCGTGTGGTGACCCGGTTAAGAATTCAAGTGAGTCAATGGACACACTTTAAACTCAAAGTGGGTCAAATGACTCGGATCTGTTTTAGAATTCAAGTGAGTCAATGGACACACTTCAAAGTGAGTCAAATGACTCGGATCTGTTTTACAATTCAAGTGAGTCAATGGACACACTTCAAAGTGAGTCAAATGACTCGGATAGATAATTCCAAATGATACACACATTAAATGTTCATCTTGTGTCGATGGGGGAGGGGGGAGTAGTGACAGCCAGGGGCGTATAGTTGATGTAGAATGTAAAGTAGCCGTGATGAAAGTCCTGTCAAGATCGCCAATTGCAACGGGGATAAGACTACGCCTACAATAAAGTTATAATAGTCCAGGTTCCATCCTCTGTTTCATTTGTATCACTCACAAATAACAACAAGAAACAAGCAAGCCCTGTAAATAAAAACAAAAGATACAAAATAATACTAAATATTTGATCAACTAAACATTGAAACAATTATCATTATCATCGTCTTTAAATTAGAACTCATTGATGACAATTTAAACATATGTATTGGCAACGTATCTCGTGCGCTATATTCCATTCTTAATTGATATCTTTAATTATGAATGATGCATTATAAATACATTTCACTATATCATTTGGTTTTAAACCTATGTGACTGCATTTATACTAAGGCAACTCCTATCCTATATGCATTTCTAAATGGTGTGTTGCTTATAACGTACATGTATACAAACTCGGATCGTACACAGTTAAACCTCACTGAAACAGTACATTTATATAGTTTGATCAACTTAGAAATACACTGGGAAATACATTGGATTTGTTATTTAGATACATAATAATAACGTTACATACCCCGGCTGTCGAGGAAAGATGGATACTACTGTTGTTGTCTCCCATTATGTGTGTACAGTATAGCAGTGTATAGAGAAAGGTGATTTGTTGTTTGATCCCAACCATCCCTGCCCGAGTTAGGTGCGGTATTACAGGTTTTTTTAAGGGCCTTGGCTATTAGGAGCTATTTATGTGTATATTATATATTCTAACAGTAGCCCTTTTTTGCTAAATGTAACGAGATTTTTGTTACTATTATACATGTATATGTATAGGGATCGTATATTAGCTATCGCTATCAGCTAAAGGGGTACCCCTAACAAAAGTAATGTTTAGCTTATATTAGCTACCCCTATCTGC
The DNA here is from genome assembly GCA_035610835.1 of Ophiura sarsii. Taxonomy (NCBI): domain Eukaryota; kingdom Metazoa; phylum Echinodermata; class Ophiuroidea; order Amphilepidida; family Ophiuridae; genus Ophiura; species Ophiura sarsii. The sequence continues at coordinate 57,494,739 of CM069455.1, read as the reverse complement.
TAATGGGCTATCTTGATTTTATATTTTTTTTCCTGGAAAATGTAGCTATTGAGCTATCAGCTATCACAACCCGTTAGCCTATATTAGCTACCCCTATCTGCTAATGGGCTATCTTGATTTTATATTTTCCCCTCGAAATCATAGCTATTGAGCTATCAGCTATCACAACGCGTTAGCTTATATTAGATACCCCTATCTGCTAATGGGCTATCTTGATTTTATATTTTTTCCCTGGAAAACGTAGCTATTGAGCTATCAGCTATCACAACCCGTTAGCTTATATTAGCTACCCCTATCTGCTAATGGGCTATCTTGATTTTATTTTATTTTTTCCCGTGGAAATCGTAGCTATTGAGCTATCAGCTATCACAACCCGTTAGCTTATATTAGCTACCCCTATCTGCTAATGGGCTATCTTGATTTTATTTTATTTTTTCCCTGGAAATCGTAGCTATTGAGCTATCAGCTATCACAACCCGTTAGCTTATATTAGCTACCCCTATCTGCTAATGGGCTATCTTGATTTTATTTTATTTTTTCCCGTGGAAATCGTAGCTATTGAGCTATCAGCTATCACAACCCGTTAGCTTATATTAGCTACCCCTATCTGCTAATGGGCTATCTTGATTTTATTTTATTTTTTCCCTGGAAATCGTAGCTATTGAGCTATCAGCTATCACAACCCGTTAGCTTATATTAGCTACCCCTCTCTGCTAATGGGCTATCTTGATTTTATATTTTTTCCCTGGAAATCGTAGCTATTGAGCTATCAGCTATCACAACGCGTTAGCTTATATAAGCTACCCCTATCTGCTAATGGGCTATCTTGATTTTATATTTTTTTCCCCTGGAAAACGTAGCTATTGAGCTATCAGCTATCACAACCCGTTAGCTTATATTAGCTACCCCTATCTGCTAATGGGCTATCTTGATTCTATATATTTTTCCCCTGGAAATCGTAGCTATTAAGCTATCAGCTATCACAACCCGTTAGCTTATATTAGCTACCCCTATCCGCTAATGGGCTATCTTGATTTTATATTTTTTTCCCTGGAAATCGTAGCTATTGAGCTATCAGCTATCACAACCCGTTAGCTTATATTAGCTACCCCTATCTGCTAATGGGCTATTATCTTGATTTTATATTTTTTCCCCCTGGAAATCGTAGCTATTGAGCTATCAGCTATCACAACGCGTTAGCTTATATTAGCTACCCCTATCTGCTAATGGGCTATCTTGATTTTATATTTTTTTCCCCCTGGAAATCGTAGCTATTGAGCTATCAGCTATCACAACGCGTTAGCTTATATTAGCTACCCCTATCTGCTAATGGGCTATCTTGATTTTATATTTTTTCCCCCTGGAAAACGTAGCTATTGAGCTATCAGCTATCACAACGCGTTAGCTTATATTAGCTACCCCTATCTGCTAATGGGCTATCTTGATTTTATTTTATTTTTTCCCTGGAAAACGTAGCTATTGAGCTATTAGCTATCACAACCCGTTAGCTTATATTAGCTACCCCTATCTGCTAATGGGCTATCTTGATTTTATATTTTTTTTCCCTGGAAATCGTAGCTATTGAGCTATCAGCTATCACAACGCGTTAGCTTATATTAGCTACCCCTATCTGCTAATGGGCTATCTTGATTTTATATATTTTCCCCCTGGAAATCGTAGCTATTGAGCTATCAGCTATCACAACGCGTTAGCTTATATTAGCTACCCCTATCTGCTAATGGGCTATCTTGATTTTATTTTATTTTCTCCCCTGGAAATCGTAGCTATTGAGCTATCAGCTATCACAACGCGTTAGCTTATATTAGCTACCCCTATCTGCTAATGGGCTATCTTGATTTTATATTTTTTTCCCCTGGAAATCGTAGCTATTGAGCTATCAGCTATCACAACGCGTTAGCTTATATTAGCTACCCCTATCTCCTAATGGGCTATCTTGATTTTATATTTTTTTCCCCTGGAAATCGTAGCTATTGAGCTATCAGCTATCACAACGCGTTAGCTTATATTAGCTACCCCTATCTGCTAATGGGCTATCTTGATTTTATTTTATTTTTTCCCCTGGAAATCGTAGCCATTGAGCTATCAGCTATCACAACCCGTTAGCTTATATTAGCTACCCCTATCTGCTAATGGGCTATCTTGATTTTATTTTATTTTTTCCCTGGAAATCGTAGCTATTGAGCTATCAGTTATCACAACCCGTTAGCTTATATTAGCTACCCCTCTCTGCTAATGGGCTATCTTGATTTTATATTTTTTCCCTGGAAATCGTAGCTATTGAGCTATCAGCTATCACAACGCGTTAGCTTATATTAGCTACCCCTATCTGCTAATGGGCTATCTTGATTTTATATTTTTTTCCCCTGGAAAACGTAGCTATTGAGCTATCAGCTATCACAACCCGTTAGCTTATATTAGCTACCCCTATCTGCTAATGGGCTATCTTGATTCTATATATTTTTCACCTGGAAATCGTAGCTATTAAGCTATCAGCTATCACAACCCGTTAGCTTATATTAGCTACCCCTATCTGCTAATGGGCTATCTTGATTTTATATTTTTTTCCCTGAAAATCGTAGCTATTGAGCTATCAGCTATCACAACCCGTTAGCTTATATTAGCTACCCCTATCTGCTAATGGGCTATCTTGATTTTATTTTATTTTTTCCCTGGAAAACGTAGCTATTGAGCTATCAGCTATCACAACCCGTTAGCTTATATTAGCTACCCCTATCTGCTAATGGGCTATTATCTTGATTTTATATTTTTTTCCCCTGGAAATCGTAGCTATTGAGCTATCAGCTATCACAACCCGTTAGCTTATATTAGCTACCCCTATCTGCTAATGGGCTATCCTGATTTTATATTTTTTTCCCCCTGGAAATCGTAGCTATTGAGCTATCAGCTATCACAACGCGTTAGCTTATATTAGCTACCCCTATCTGCTAATGGGCTATCTTGATTTTATATTTTTTCCCCCTGGAAAACGTAGCTTTTGAGCTATCAGCTATCACAACGCGTTAGCTTATATTAGCTACCCCTATCTGCTAATGGGCTATCTTGATTTTATTTTATTTTTTCCCTGGAAAACGTAGCTATTGAGCTATCAGCTATCACAACCCGTTAGCTTATATTAGCTACCCCTATCTGCTAATGGGCTATCTTGATTTTATATTTTTTCCCCTGGAAATCGTAGCTATTGAGCTATCAGCTATCACAACGCGTTAGCTTATATTAGCTACCCCTATCTGCTAATGGGCTATCTTGATTTTATATTTTTTTCCCCTGGAAATCGTAGCTATTGAGCTATCAGCTATCACAACGCGTTAGCTTATATTAGCTACCCCTATCTGCTAATGGGCTATCTTGATTTTATTTTATTTTTTCCCTGGAAAACGTAGCTATTGAGCTATCAGCTATCACAACCCGTTAGCTTATATTAGCTACCCCTATCTGCTAATGGGCTATCTTGATTTTATATTTTTTCCCCCTGGAAAACGTAGCTATTGAGCTATCAGCTATCACAACCCGTTAGCTTATATTAGCTACCCCTATCTGCTAATGGGCTATCTTTATTTTATATTTTTTCCCCCTGGAAAACGTAGCTATTGAGCTATCAGCTATCACAACCCGTTAGCTTATATTAGCTACCCCTATCTGCTAATGGGCTATCTTGATTTTATATTTTTTTCCCCCTGGAAAACTGTAGCTATTGAGCTATCAGCTATCACAACCCGTTAGCTTATATTAGCTACCCTATCTGCTAATGGGCTATCTTTATTTTATATTTTGTCCCTCGAAAACTGTAGCTATTGAGCTATCAGCTATCACAACCCGTTGCTTATATTATCTATCCCTATCTGCTAATGGGCTATCTTTATTTTATATTTTGTTCCCTCGAAAACTTAGCGATTGAGCTATCAGCTATCACAACCCGTTAGCTTATATTAGCTACCCCTATCTGCTAATGGGCTATCTTTATTTTATATTTTCCCCTCTAAAACGTAGCTATTGAGCTATCAGCTATCACAACCCGTTAGCTTATATTAGCTACCCCTATCTGCTAATGGGATATCTTTATTTTATATTATTTTCACTCGAAAACGTAGCTATTGAGCTATCAGCTTATCACTATATTAGCTACCCCTATCTGCTAATGGACTAGGCCTATCTTTATTATATATTTTTTCCCTCATTGAAAACTTAGCTATTGCGGCTATCAGCTATCACAATCCCTTAGCTTATATCAGCTACACCTATCTGCTAATGGGCTATCTTTATTTTATATTTTTTCCTCATTGAAAACTGTTACGAAAGGTTTCCGAAAAATCTGTTGTTCGATAATAATTATGGTAAATTATGGCCGCGTAGAAAGGGTTATCATGCATATTAAGAATTTTAACTTTTATTGGCTTTCTACACCTACACGTTTTAAAAAACGACCAATCGTGTGTTCCGGGATCGATTTGATGTTTTAACGCTTAATAAGGGTTTAAATTTCTATGGCTTCTAACACTAAGTTAAAAACACCAACAATGTGATGTTTAAACTCTTAACATGCTTTTAATATCGGTTTAAACGTCATTGGCTTCCTACACCAAAGTTATATCAAATGTAACCACCTTAACACTTTCCACGCGACAGGCAGCTGCAGACGACATTCCAAAATTTCACAAAATGTTTCAAAAAGGTCAAAATTGTTGTATTTCATTACCATATTTGGAATCACCGTGAGAAATGCATTGAAATAAGTACAAACATGCCTTGTGTTTGGTCAGTAATCTTTGAGATAGAGTTTGAAAATTATGAAAGGTTTCTGAAAAATCTCTTTTGTGTATGGTAAAAATAATAGCCGCGTGGAAAGCGTTAAAAGGTGTTTACATTTTTACATTTTATTGGCTTTTTTAAGAACGACCCTTGATGTGTTTGAGAAACGATCAAGTTAATGTTTTATCTTATAATATATTGTTGTAATAGCTAATATCAGCTATAGCTAGGTTTATAATAAAGTAAAAATATAACTACCATTAGCGCATAACCCGATATTAGCTATCAATAGCTGACATTAGCTACCAATAGCTTATATAAGCTACCAATAGCGTATTATTAGATTGTTGTAATAGCTAATAGCTGGTATATCTATGTCTAGAATAAAGAAGAAATCGAACTACCATATTAGCGAATATTAGCTATATTAGCTAGCGCTCTATTAAGCCGATATCAGCTTATGTAAGATAGCAATAGCTTATATGATTGTTATAATAGAAGGTTGTAATAGCTAATATCAGCTATAGCTAGATTTAGAATAAAGTAAGAATCTATGTACCATTATCCTATTAGCCAATAGTAGGTATCGATATAGCTTATATTGGCTACCAATAGCTTGTATTAGCTACCCGTAGCTTATAATAGATTGTTGTAATAGCTTATATCAGCTATAGCTAGGTTTATAATAAAATAAAAATCTAACTATTAGCGCATAACCAGATATTAGCTATCAATAGCTGATATTAGCTACCAATAGCTGATATTAGCTACCAATAGCTTATATTAGCTTCCAATAGCGTATATTAGATTGTTGTAATAGCTAATAGCTGGTATATCTATGTTTACAATAAAGAAGAAATCGAACTATCATATCGCATTAGCGGGTAGTAGCTTATATTAGCTAGCGCTCTAGTTAGCCGATATCAGCTTATATTAGATAGCAATAGCTTATATGATTGTTATAATAGAAGGTTGTAATAGCTAATATCAGCTATAGCTAGATTTAGAATAAAGTAAGAATCTATGTACCATTATCCTATTAGCCAATATTAGGTATCGATAGCTTATATTGGCTACCAATAGCTTATATTGGCTACCAATAGCTTATATTAGCTACCCGTAGCTTATAATAGATTGTTGTAATAGCTTATATCAGCTATAGCTAGGTTTATAATAAAATAAAAATCTAACTATTAGCGCATAACCCGATATTAGCTATCAATAGCTGATATTAGCTACCAATAGCTTATATTAGCTTCCAATAGCGTATATTAGATTGTTGTAATAGCTAATAGCTGGTATATCTATGTTTACAATAAAGAAGAAATCGAACTTTCATATCGCATTAGCGGGTAGTAGCTTATATTAGCTAGCGCTCTAGTTAGCCGATATCAGCTTATATTAGATAGCAATAGCTTATATGATTGTTATAATAGAAGGTTGTAATAGCTAATATCAGCTATAGCTAGATTTAGAATAAAGTAAGAATCTATGTACCATTATCCTATTAGCCAATATTAGGTATCGATAGCTTATGTTGGCTACCAATAGCTTATATTGGCTACCAATAGCTTATATTAGCTACCCGTAGCTTATAATAGATTGTTGTAATAGCTTATATCAGCTATAGCTAGGTGTATAATAAAATAAAATCTAACTATTAGCGCATAACCCGATATTAGCTATCAATAGCTGATATTAGCTACCAATAGCTTATATTAGCTTCCAATAGCGTATATTAGATTGTTCTAATAGCTAATAGCTGGTATATCTATGTTTACAATAAAGAAGAAATCGAACTATCATATCGCATTAGCGGGTAGTAGCTTATATTAGCTAGCGCTCTAGTTAGCCGATATCAGCTTATATTAGAAGGCAATAGCTTATATGATTGTGATAATAGAATGTTGTAATAGCTAGTATCAGCTATAGGTAGGTTTGTAGCTGATATTAGCTAATACAATAAGCACATTGTAATAGCTAATAGCTTATAGCTATAGCTAATATATAATAGCTGATATTAGATGTATTTGAGTACTATACTAATATACCATATTAGCTAGCTATAGCTGATAATAGCTACGGCATTAACGGGTTAAGGGGGGGGGGGTATAGGATGGCCGGATTTCAAAATTTAGTTACTTTACAAAAAATGAGATAAGAGCACAGTGGAAAACTGCGAAGTCTTAGCTTTAAAATGCTTTTTAATTGAGTCAAATCGGATATTCAGTTCTGATGTTATGGTCACTTTAATTGACGGAATTTCGAAAATCGGAGGCGTTTTGTATTCGTTTGTGTGTGGAAAATGCTCACCCAGTATTTTTTAGCAAATTCAGTTAAAATTATATATAAATTAAACAATTGTAATTTTCTATAATTTTTTTGGTAATAATATTAAATTAATCCATTGCGCATATTTATTTATCAAATTTTTAAATCAACGCCATTTCTTATGTATTTCTTTATTTTTTCTCACCCGGCTATATTTAAGCTCCTTATCGTTAAAATCGCGATAAAAATCCTAATTTACATGCGATTTTCATCAAAATGGACTCAAAATGTGTCTAAATTCAAGCTTTACAATATATGAACAATTATTTTCATCTCATATGTCAATTTATAATTTTGTAAGCAATTTTAATATTTTTGTAGACGTTTCGCTTGATATCTCAAAACAAGGAAACGCGCAAACGTGCGAAACCGTAACAAACGTAACTCAAAAACAAAAGGTCGTGTGACCATGGAAATTGGCACAAATGTTAAGCATACAGAGGCCTACAAAACTATGAAGAGTTTTTTTAAAACGACCTTGCGTTTTTAAATGGCGCTGCGAAATACCCTGATTGGCCGCTTCCCGGTTACCATGGCAACCGCGACAAAAATCCGGCTTCATAGTTTTGTGCGTATTGTCCATACGTACCCATTCCCCAAATATGGTAATTATGCGACATTTATTTATTGAGTTCTGTTCGTTGAGCTGTTTAGCCAATCAGAGGCCCTGCTTGGTTACCATGGCAACCCGAACAAAACAAAACATGTTTTTTAAAACTAGGGGTCAGGCTTGACATTTTGGTATATAACATGTCTTAGTGGAAGTCCGGGAAAGTGGTGAAATTCATTGTCAAACATTTGGTCATTTCAACCTATACCCCCCCCCCCCCCCCCCCCCCCTTAATTGTAGTAGCTTATATCTTATTACCTATAGCTAATATCTAATATCCCCCTTTATTACCTAATATCATCCAATATCAGCTACAAGTACCATTAGCTAGTATCCGCAATAGCTGAGGCTATTGGTGGCTATTAGGTTTCTAATGCAGCTAAATGTAATATCGCACCTTAATGCCCTGCCCAGACCCTAGCCCAGTCATCTTTGTTTACATTGCAGTTCGTTATATTGTTGTGCAACAGACCTTAACTATATAAATATGTATGGTGTACACATCAACCAATCACGATTTTTCGTACGATCTTTACTCACTTGCATATGGGTAGGACGTGTCGACCGACTCATGTAAAAGGCATTGACTCATCTTACGTGGGTCAATTCAAATGGGTCAGATTGTACTGACCCATCATACATGAGTCGACGTGTCGACCGACCCATTAAAATGCATTGACTCATCTTACGTAGGTCAATTCAAATGGGTCAGATTGCACTGACTCATCATACGTAAGTCGCTTCGCTGGGACACGGTCACTTGACACAGATAGACGGGTAATGTGAGATGACCTACTGCAAGTGAGTCACTTGACCCATCTTTGACCCAGAAAAGTTTTCTGTGCAGTGTTTTATCGGCGATTAACACTGTTTATCGAATAAATAGACATTGAGCTTGCCATATACGCGGCCGCACGTCGCCCGCATTTTCAGTGGCGGCACTACGGGGGGGGGGGGGGGGGGTTGTAGTAGGTCTAATTTCAGGCATTTTTAAACAATAAAAGCCATTATATAATGCATGAAATATCTTACCATCTGATTGGTGGATACTACATCAGATAACACAAAATTGTTTGGGCCATTTTATGCTATGACGTCACTTCCCGGTCGTTTTTTGTCTTTCAAAATAGTACATTTTGAAAGACAAAAATGCCCTGCACCGTACGATTTTGACTCGCCTGTAAGATCTTTTTCATGTTTAATTCGATCAAAATCGTTCACAAACATATCTTCATGCGTTATATAAAACAAATATGGACTGCTCTTTATTCGTGAAATGTGGTGAACTATTGTCCCCCGGTGATCTGGAGACCTAAGCCTACTATTTTAGTAGGCTTACTGATATAGCTATATTATGCAACACGGTGATTTTTCCCAATAATCATTTTCAAAGAGAACTACATCAGGAGTGCTCATCCTAATAAGAGTGAAATTACGGCTCCGAAGGTGACTACACTACCAATGAATTCGTCTTCTCCAGATCACCTTGGGGCAATAGTTCACTCCATTTCCCTCATGTACAGTCTATATTTGTATACTAATTTTCCACTTACATTTTATCCCCCAGATGTCTCAGGCCCTTGTGCATTCCCCAACAAATTGTTTTCTCGAGCATTTTCCACATTTTTTCCGTAGCCCCCCCCCCCCCCCCCCCCCCCCCCCCCCCCCCCTCCTGGCGCGTGGATGGTGTTAAAGTTATTTTACATTTTTATGAATTGCCATATACCATAGATTCTATAAAAAAGAGGATATATGGTTATATATACATAGCAAGCTGCTATTTATGCATATGGACGCACAATTACACTGTATGATGGGTGAGGGCAAGTTTTTGTTTTCCTGTCTGTTTGCCTGGTGCGTCCCTTAGACTCTGGTTTTGTCCAGATTTAGTCCTGACTCCTGATTATATAATGCCCTCATTGGTTGATTGAATCAGTGTATAGTTATTAAATGTGAACAGAGGGCTAATTAGGAATTCTACATACCCAGACCATACTCAGGACGCTGGGCACGCTTGGCTCTCAAGAGTTTTGTAACATCGTATTAAAGTAATTGCAACACGAATTTGAAGAAACTGCTTTTAATGATCGCTAAAAATATTAATAATTGATAAATTATTAATTCGCAAAATAGGTTCAATGCAAAATGGATTTTGATTATAAATTATCAAAAAAAAGCAATCATCACATGTTTGAACTTGAGTTTCATCATTACCGTTTTACGTCTTTGTTGTGAACATTTATAGGTCCGTATGCACATACGAGGGTCATTCAATAAGTTATATCTCCTACCTCATAACTTTGTTATTATATAAGCCAGTCTAATGAAATATTACACAGTTGTAGCCTGGAACCTCAGCTACAAATGCATTGTAAATTGATCTGAATAATGTTTGTACTTTTCTAGAGTTGCAGTATAAACTAAACCACTATTTAGCGTGACGGAAACGGTTGAAATACAGCAAAATATCGCCTAGTTCATTTGACCAATTCTAGGATACAAAACGTACCTATTTGTCAATTATAGCCGTTCTAAATCTCAGATATCTCTTCTAGTTTCGCAGAATATAAACAATAAAGGTGACTCATTTCTTAAATCACCCTCTCCTTATCCAGAACGAGATCAGGACAACCATTAAGTTTATCCCTCCCCTAGAGATCCCTGTAAAAGTATTATTTGATTTTCATAAGAACTATGAGATCTTCAATATACTATACAGGACTAAATGGAGGGATTATAAGTCTCTCGAAAAGATCATTTTCTACCATTCATTACCTGATTGACTGTTCTGAAGGTTGCACAGAGGGAAAACTCATACAGTGACTATCATGTTAACGATTTAACATAAGAGGCATCACTGTGGATTGACTTGTAACAACACAAATTTTACTGATTAGTAGTACTCCCGTATGTCAAAGGCAGCAATACATTAGAGTTGATATAACACTATTTGCAAGCCTACAAGAGTTAAAATTGCTTACAATCTCATTAATACATGAGAAAATTGTAGTCAGATATCATTCAATGTTTTCCATTTTCAGTATTTTAAATTATGCTTTTATATCTAACCATACAATACGTAAAAAAACCCCGAAAATATGTATTCATTTTAAAGGTAATTTTCCGTTTCCGTTGTCCAAAATCTCTCTCTGGCCCTGACTACATCATAACAAAAGTAAAACAGATACAATTTATGATTTACTATAAATGTGTAGTTATGATTCAGTGTAGCTAATATAAATGTCAGGCTCATGACAAATGCCATGAGCCTGACATTTATATTAGCGACGTTATGAGTGAGAAGGTAGAACTTATTGAAATACCCTCGTAATTTAACTTCCAACTCATGGACACGTTTTTTTTCTTCAATATTATTTTTATGTTGTAAACACGAAAATCCCAGTAGCGTAGCCAGTCGGGGACAAGGGGTGGGGGTGTAAAGTGCCCCTCCCCCACCCCTCTTGAAAAAAATGTGACCGGGAAAATTGTGAAGACAGCCGAAAATCGGGAAGGCAAAGAAATGGAGAAGAGGATACAAGGGAAAGGAAACGGACAGATAGGAGAAAGGCAAATTAGTTTGAAATTACAGTTTTTCACGTTGGTATGTGGACGCAACGCCTCTTACCCCTAACCCCCCCCCCCCCCCCCCCAACCCCAACCCCCGAATAACTACAGGTAGATTGTACCATAACTTGGATGCACAAACAGTTAAAGTCCTGTCATTTTATTTTGGACGGGACGGGTTTTTTTTGTATTTGCCTACATATTGGGTCTTATTGTAAGTACTGTTATTTCATTTGATTTCATTATTTATCTGTGAAAAAGAATTGGGTAACCTTTTACTATTTTTTGTCGGTACATCATGCCTTTCGTCGGTAAG
>CM069455.1:57424641-57483030 GCA_035610835.1 Ophiura sarsii | reverse complement strand
CTTGTATAACAATTGATTGTATTATTTCATACATACATATAATTCAAAATAGAGATCGGAATAAAATTCGAAATATTGAAACTCCATCAAGTTGTGCCCAACGGTAATTTGGTTCTTCAGGGCGTAAGTGCTCTCCCTCAAAATGAAATGACGATCTAACTCTATACGGTATATTAACCCCAAAAAATAGTCGGCTACGCCAACCCGATCACAGACTTGCCCTGTCCCCACTCACCCCCTAAATTGAAGACCCTAGTTACGCCATTGTAAAGTGCTCAACAAAGGAAAGTCATACACTTTGTTTAGGTCAGGCTTCTCAACTAGATTACTGATGCGCCACATATTAGTAACCAACTTCTTAAAACTCCACTTGTCATATTTTTAGAATGTACAATGGCAAATTCCCTTCATAACATTAATTCAAATATTTTAACATATGTAGGCAGCATATTAACTAATATTACTGTTTGAGGGCACATACGCGCGTAGCGCGAGAAAAATTGCTGTATTTATACACATGACTGTCATATGCCTATGGAATTTGGCTATATCATGATATGATTTATTTTTTAAAACAAATTTTAAATACTCTCGCGCCACTTAGGATGCCTTGATGCGCCACAAGTGACGCGCGCGCCACCATTTGAGAATGCCTGGTTTAGGTCCGATTTTTGTTGTTGACCAAACAGACTAGATAGACAGTTGGATGAATCTTTCCGGCACAATTTGATACCAAAGTTGCAACCTAACAACAAAGATAAATTTGGTGACTTTCAAAAGTCACATCCGCGAGAAAATGCTATGCGTGGCATTTGAATGGCCGGAATGAAATGTATATTGATCACACAGGGCAACTGCGTTGGGTAGTGCCTGGGCGAGCGGGCTATTTGAATATGAACAGGTAACATGTGGTATTTTCTTCCTGCGTAGTGTATTGAAAATGTGACTATTGAAAAGTGACTAATTTTCTTTAAATGGTGCTAATCATGGTTTATCTTTGTTGTACGGTGACAACTTTGCTATCAATTGTGCCGGAAAGATGCATCCTGAATGTCTATTTAGTCTGTTTGGTCAAAAAACTATTTTGAAGTCACTCTAAAGGACCTAAACAAAGTGTATGAATTTCATTTGTTGAGTACTTAGTTCAGAAGTCCTTAAACCCGTTTTCCGGATTCTTTTAATTTGAGATGCTCAAAAAATATCCCAGAGAGAAAATATTTTCTATGCCTTGCATTTTTTAAATTTAATGACCATGATCCCATTTCAGAGCCCGCGTGTGTATAGCAAGCTCAATGTATATCAGATATTTGATATCAGAAGAATCCCCATATTTTTCTCATTATGTCTGTACAATCTTAGGGGCCAGAAATGTTCTATTTATAAATTATAGGCTAAAATCTGGTGAATTACTGCAAATGTGGTTAACCACCAACTAGTTTGTGTACTACTCAATGGGCAAATATTTTGTGACCTTGTGCTTCTAAAAATAGAAAAGGTTGGAGTTATGCTACTCTAACTTTGGAATGCGACAATTTTAAGGATGACCTTTCATGTAAAATAGAAAACATCAAGTTAAAAATCAAGCCAGCAATCGGAACATCTACCTTAAATCGCCGAAAAACACTATTTATCAAATTGAAAAACAATGTTATCGATAGAAAAACGGTGTTTATCGATAACTAGTGTATTTCGCTTGAAAAACATAGTTTATCTCGATAAATAGTGTTTTTCAGTCGAAAAAACAAATGTGACCGGGAAAATTGGGAAGACAGCGGAAAATCGGGAAGGCAAAGGAAGGGAAAGAAAGGGAGAGGAGGAGACAAAAAGGGAAGGAACGGGACAAGGGAAAGGAAACGGACAGGTAGGAGTAAGGGAGACAGGCAAATTAGTTGGAAATTACAGTTTTTCACGTCGGTATATGTGGACGCAACGCCTCTCTTACCCCTACCTCCCCCCGAATAAATACAGGTAGATTGTTCCATAACTTTGATGCACAAACAGTGTAATAAAGTCCTGTCATTTCATTTTGAGGCCTTATTGTCACTACTTTTATTTCATTTGATGTCATTATTTATACATGTACGACGTACATACAGACCATTTCGAATTGTTTAGAAAACCATCCATTTTAGAAAATCTGGAATTTAAAATGAACTGCACACCTGGGAAAGTATGATGCCAAGGGCATATTTTTTGCACGTAAATCCAATACAAGAGTTCTGAAAATCGACAAAAATATGACGTCATAACCATTGCTTCGGGACAAAATGGCGCGGTACCACACCCCCCCTAATTTATTCCGTTATTGACCATGAAGTATTAAAATTGAACGGCTTATCGGCAGATCGGCTTGCATAGCGTAATGGTTAGGAATTAGGCTTATAGACCAGAGGTTCGTGGTTCGACTCATCTGTAGCCTTTCTTTGTTAAAATAACACTCTATTATTTTTAATTGAGAACAGAATCAACAACCTGTCAGCAAAGGGCGTCCTCATCTCAAAGTTCGAAATTAAAGATTCGTGAGTGCTTACATTAAGGCAAGACCACTTTTCGTCGGTAGGCCTACAACTATGTCTTGCCCCCCCCCCCCCCCCCCCCCCCCCCCCCTTGGTTACGAAAGTACGACTGAATCGGCACCCAGTGTCGTAACTAAAAGGATGGCAGGGGATGGGGATGCCCCCTCCCCCCCCCCCCCCCACAAATGAAATGAAAAAACTAATGTAAACAAAATAAATAGTCGAATATGCCGACCCTGATCACAGGCTGATCCCCTCATGAATCTAAATTGAACCCTATAGTTACGCCACTGTACGGAGAACAAACAAGTTGAGAAGTCCTCAAACCTCGTTTTCCGGATTCTTTTAAATTTGAAATGGTGGGAGAGGTATGTGAGGGGTTGAAGGGGGGGGGGGGGGGGGGGGTCATGTTTGTGTAATTGGAATGGGTGCATGAAGGCTGCATGGAGCCATTGAATACATGTAGTATGATGGCATGCAGCCGCTCCAGAAAAAACAACCTCTTATTTGCAGATAAGGTTATAGGCAAACTGCCTTTCAATTATGTTTTCTTTTTAAAAATATATAAATCAGTTCGTTAAGGGAGGCTATTTAAAAGAGCTTAATGACTATACATGATTATGTGCCCTTTGGTCCCTAAGATATAGGCCTAGATATAATTACAGATAATATGCTAATTTGAGACGTGCAACAATTTCTCTCATCATAATATTTAATTCATTATCTGCATATATTGCAAATAAATGTGTGATAATAATATGGTAACCAAATAATGTAATCAAGTTCATCGTTCAACTATCATAACCGTATCAATGACATCAATACTTATAATAGGCTAAATAGTAGATATCGCAAAAAAAGGTAAAATACGTCAAAATTCGTTAAATAATACTCAAGGTTAACTGCAAAGTAAGTTGTAAATAAATTACTAGGTGTAAGTTAATAGATACAGGGTGTCTAAAAAAAAACCGTGCACGTGTTCACCCAACTTATTGACCATGAACTTCTAGAATTTGGTGTAACAATTGTATACATATTGATAGACCAAACAATTAGCTTTTATATGCCGTTTATTTCATCTAATTTGGTTTTGTCAATCCTGAGATATGATCAATTTACTAAAGCTACCTAAAATCGAAGTTGTGCCACTTTTACGGAAAGAATGCTTAAGATAAGCATTAAAACCCTCGTCCTCTTAAGGGAGAGTGATCGCCGATTGCGCTAGAACGCAAAAAGCAGTGACCTAGGGCGTCTAGGTGATCGCTTTTACATTCCCTGCGCTCGTTTTGACGAAAACAAATTGAGGCTGCCACCTTACCCGGGGGTAGGGTAAGCCGTCAAAGTCCGATAGTGGGGGTGGTTGCCACCTTACTTTTTTTTTAAATCACCATTTTGAAAAATATTTTTATTGTGTGTTCCTGAAATATTTTAGCATGGGCCTATGTTAGAAACACAATTTCGATCACTTATACGCAAAAACCGGGTGAAATTCCGATATTTAGAACTTTTATGGCGAAGATTTCTATGATATTTCACTGTCCAGCGAATACGGCGGGATTTTGAGGTCGGCCATGTTTGGTGACGTCATTGTGACGTCATGCGTGGAATGTTTGTACTTGTTTTAGTGTGTATGGATAGAGGGAACCTCTAGCTATAACATGGTACCCAAATAAGCATACTCTGCATTTCGGATTGGATTTTTTTAGAGGGTGGTAACCCCGGTGGTAACAACCCCCCTCTCCGGAGTAACCCTTTCTATTCATTGCAAACTGTAAAGTGGCACAACGTTGACTTTAGGTAGCTTTAGTTAATTGGTCATATCTCAAGATTGACAAAACCAAATCAGATGAAATAAACGGAATATAAAAGCTAACCGTTATGGCTATCAATATGTATACAATTGTTACACCACATTCTACAAGTTCACGGTCAATAAGCTGGGTAAACACGTGCACGGTTTTTTTTGAGACACCCTGTATTTTAAATGGCAAGTTAGTTACAATACACTACATGTGTTTGTGACAGGATATTTTTATCAAATAATCACATGACCACGCTCTCTTTATATTAACTTAGCGAGCGGGCTAGTTGCGACGACCCTTTTCTATAGTTGACGCAAACAATACCAGGTTTTTCTTTCCAACATGGCTGAAGCTGCATCTACAGATTACCCAGAATATCTTGCAGTGTGCTATCTGCCATGAGCAATACCAGGATCCCAGAGCGTTACCATGTCAACATGGATTCTGCATGGAGTGTTTGGAAGTTTGGGCTAAGACGAGCAAAGTCAAAGGCAAGGTGGCATGTCCATTCTGCAAAAAGGAGGTTTCTTTGCCAGACGAGGGAGTGAAAGGACTTCCCGTGCATTTTCTAGATAGCAGTCTCAAGGATATTTGTGAAGAGAGTAAAAAGGTAAGTGGCCAAGAGCTGATTTTTCCTGATTCCATGTGTAGTGTAAATTAAGAGTGGCACCAACTTCTTCTGTGGACCCTCAGGTATAGCCTCCGTAAAACTGCGGTAACTCCTTCATTATTCATTCAATCTATATAAAAGTATACATTTTCTTGAAGAAAAGGGTTCAATGTATCCAACCACGGACATGAAATTGACCATTGTTGAGAAAATTATTTTTAAAAAAACATGTTTTGGTCCAATTTAGGTTCTGCAAAGATAACTCAAAATATATTTTGTCAAATGTTGTCATACTAGTTTTATTACCATAATCCTGATAACATTCCCTATGAAGCTTTTGTTTGTTTTTGAATATCTTATTTATTTTTCGAATTATAGACCAAAAGTGTGTTTTACATGGTTTTGGAGGTTTCTAGGGAATGTTAATATCAGGATTATGATAAAACTTGAATGACAAAATTTGACAAATGAGTTATCTTTGCAGAACCTAAAATGGGTCAACAAACGTGTTTTTATAATTGTCTCCAAAATGGTCAATTTCATTATCATGGTTGGATTCATTGAACCCGTTTCTGCAAAAAAATGTATATTTTTATATAGATTAAATGAATAATGAAGAAGTTACGGCAGTTTAATTTTGCGGCGGCTATGCTGAGGGTCCACACCCCTTAACTTCTGCTTACACTCTTATTGTTGCTGGCTAGACTTTTCAATCGTGCAGCTTTGCACAATGCTCGGCTATACATGGTGTCCCAGAATGATTTATACATGGAAAGTTGCATTTAGTTAGCCATGAATATCCTTATAATTGGTTAAATTGCTTATGATTTTAATATATACATACAGTTATTAGCTTTCTGAGGAATATTGCATTTTAAAGATCGGACGTTCCTGATAGAAAATATGGACTCTTTTGAAAAATGGTACATTTCAAGTTTGACTAAAATAACCTTTTATGAAACTCATTACATAATTGACCATGTTCAGCACCAGGCTAAATTTGAATGATAAACAGGTAATTTTCTTTGCCCCCTGATTTCTATTACAAAATTAATACTAGATATCAATTGTGGGTGATGTTTTATAAAGCAATTATTTGAATGGGGCAAAAGAACTGTTCTGCTTGCGTGTTTTATATCATACTTTCTAAAGCATCCATTTTGAAGTTTGGTGTGAGCTTTATCAATTGAAATCACGATGAAAGTGAAAAAAAGGTTTTCACCGACTTTCTATAATGTCATATCATATCGGAATGTATGAAGATATTTTGATGAAATTAAAATTAGGTGTTCCGATTGCTGGCTCGATATTCAACTTGGTGTTTTCTATAATACATGAAGCGTCATCCCTAAAATAGTCGTATTCCAAAGTTTGAGTTGCATAACTCAAATGGTTCTTATTTTAGGAGCACAAGGTGACATAAAATTTGCCCATTGAGTAGTACACAAACTGGCCGGTGGTTAACCACCTTTTGCAGTAATTCACTGCATCGCTTAGGTGTAAGTTCATACATATAATACAATTGTACAAATATACGAATCACAGTTTTTATCATAATTGAGGGAGCATCCTCCAAAATATCTCTTAATGCCCCTTTAAGTATTGTCATAGGCGTAGTGGGTGTGTGCTTGGGAAAATTGAGTAGCGTAACATAAAATAATATTTTGTAGGTTTATTTCATTTTTCATAGAATTTATTTTTGATCCTCATATTATTTTGGTTGGTATTTTTTACATAATAAATATAACAAGGTATGGTTTGCAAATAGTTTTGGGGCTTAGCCCCTTCATACCTGTTTATCAAGCCGCCACTGGGTCCTGGGGAGCGGAGGGGGACACAATACTTATTAAATTGAGGCTTCATTTGTTAACCTACTTTAATTTGTGATTTTATCGCAAACATCGTGTAATATTGAAAACAATATATAATAAAGTGAATATCTTACCGTCACAGAACATCCTCCATTAGAAAGTTTCTATCTCGGGCTTTCAGCGGACCCTTAGCCCATTAAGTTTACCCAATCTATTATCTACCCTACCCTAACACCAAACCGTCCTTTCTTGACACCCCTGACATAGTGTTTCGTCTATACGCAATATACTACACATATGGTCATTACTCACTATTAAAGCCTACCTGGGTTGGTTGTTAATCCTAACTTATTAGTCCTTAGACACACACGCCAGTGTAACCAACCATCCAACCATCCAACCAACCAACCCACCAACCAAATAACCATCGAAAACTCCCCCAAACCAAAGAACTGCCCAACGAACCAATAAATGGGTGTTATCTACCATCCAAACAACCGACCAATCAAACATCTACCCACCGAACAAATCAACGAACCAACCAATCACCCAACCTACAACCAACCAACCAACCAACCAACCAACCAACCAACCAACCAAACAACTGTACAACCAACTTACCGACCAACCAACCAACCACAATCACCAAAAAACAGCACAACCAACCAACCAACTACCCAATTAACCAATCAACTAACAATCCAACAAACAAACAATCATCCAAACAACAATGAAACAACCATTTAATAAACCAAACGACCAGCCAACCATCCAACTAATCATCCTACCAACCAACCAACAAACCAATTAACCATCCAACCAACCCAACCAACCGACTCGCCAACCAACCAAACCACCAACCAACCAGCCCTCCAACCGACGAACAAACATCCAACCCATCAACTAATAGCCAACCATCCAACCAGCAAATAGCCAACCAACCAACCAACCCTCCAACCAACCTACCAACCAACAAACACTTCATCCAACCGACCATCCAACCAACAAAACAACCATCCAACCAACCAACCAACCCATTCAACCAACCAACTAGTCAATCATCCAACCAACCATCTAATCAACAAACAAACATCCATCCAATCAACCAATATCCAACCATCCATCCAACCAACCAACCAAACCTCCAACCAACCATCCATCCAATCAACCCTCCAGATCCAACCAACCAACTCTCAAACCAGTCAACCCTCTAACCAACTAACTCTCCAACCAACCAACCCTCCAATCAACCGTTCAACCAACCGACCATTCAACCATTCATCCAACCAAATATCCAACCCACCAACTGAATAATAACCAACCAACGAAATAACAAACCATCCAACCAGCTAATAGCCAACCAAACATCTAACCAACCCCGTAACCAACCATCCATCAACATTAACAAAACAACCAACCCTCCATTCAGCCAACCAACTAGTCAATCATCCAACCAACCATCTAATCAATAAACAAACATCCATCCAATCAACCAATACCCAACCAGTCATCCAATCAACCAACCAAACCTGCAACCAACCATCCATCCAACCATCAAAGCCAATCAACCCTCCAAATCCATCCAACCAACTCTCCAACCAACCAACCAACCAACCAACCAACCAACCCTCAAACCAACTAACCCTCCAACCAACCGACCCTCCAACTAACCGAGAAAACATCCAAACAATCAACCTATAGCCAACCATCCATCCAACCAACCAACCAACCAACCAACCAACCAACCAGCCATCCATCCAACCAATCAACGTACAAACCAACCAACCATCCAACCAGCCATCCATCCAACCAATCAACAAACCAACCAACCCTCCAACCAACCGACCGACCGGCCATCCAACCAACCAACCAACCAACCAACCAACCATCCAACCATCCAACCATCCAACCAACCAACCCTCCAACCAGCAAATCGACCTTCCAACCAATAAACCAACCAACCAACACTCCGACCAACCTTTCAACCAACCGACCATCCAACCAACCAAACAACCAACAAACCATCAAAAACAACCAACCATCCAACCACCCAACCAACCAACCTACAAACCAACCATCCTTCCAAACAATCATACAACCTCCCACCCAGCTAACAACCCAACCAAACAAATAAACAACTGTCCAACTAACGAACTGACCATCCAACCAACTAACCAACCAGTGAAAACTCCCACTCATTGACCAGTCTATTCACTATACCCACCCCGATCTTTTACCCATCCCACCCACGGTTACCTATATCAATTGCGTATCTGTAGGTGGTAACAAATGCCTATTTGTGGCCATCACATTGAAAGTTGTAGACTGTAATTGATTTTATGATGTACTTATTTATTCCAGGTGAAAACCTGCACTAACTGCAACAAGCCCGACAATCGCGCCAAATTTCACTGCTTCGATTGCAAGGATGACCTTTGCCATGACTGCCATAACAACCACAACAGCCTCGCCAAGTTGAATAAACATCACAAGATAGTTACCATCGAAGATCTACTTTCTGGAAAAGTCAGTGATGAAGGAAGATACTGCAAAGTCCATGACAAATTCTTAACCGGTATGCTCCCACTGCATAAGTCTAAACGTCTGCGCCCATGACCACAAGAGATGCAGCGTGAAAGATGCAGCAAAGATAATAACTTCCGGTGCAGAAAAGATGATCATGGAATGTGAGGGAACTAAGACAAAATATCGTGATGCAGTTAGGAAAACAAAGCAGGTCTGTGACGAATTAGGAAAATCAGCACGATTGGCAAAGGAGGCGCTTTCTGAGGCACGAAGAGAATACATTCAACGCGTGGATGATTTGTTCAACAAAACTGAAGCGGACATAGATGGAGAGGAAGTAAAAAGAATGAAGACATTGACTCTGGCGAAAGAGGATCTTGAAGGTAGTCTGATGGACATCGAAGGAGCTTGCCAACGGGGGTCAAAGGTCATTCAATCTGGATCGGATTATGAGATCACATCAAGCTACGCGTCCTTGTCAGAGTATCTACACATTGTCAACCAATCACAGCCGATACCAGCTTATGTCTCGCTCGGTTATCTTCGATATGTACCTGTTGCTTCTCCTGCCATTCCAGTCTTTGGTCATTTATTAACAGATTATAAGTGGGCAAAGACCTCTCAATTCGGCAAGGGTACTTTACTGAAAGAGCCACGGGGTATTGCTATTAATCAACATGGTGATATAGCAATCACAAGCTGGGGAAATGGTGTGAAGGTATTCACAAGAACTGGACAGGTCAAGTACACCTTCAAAGACAGTCCCAATAATGTGGTTGGCATAGCGGTTACACCTGACAATAGATACATCATAGATGGTAGGAACGAATTCCAGTGTTATGACAGTAAAGGCAATCAGTTGTCTAAGACTCCTACATATGATATGGATGGCAAACCATCTAATCCTTATACGGTTGCTGTAGATGCAACAAGAAGAATCATAGCGGGACTAGACACAAACACCATATCAATCCACCAGGCAGACGGGACTCTCATTAATAAGTTTGCAACACAATCTACACCGCAACGTCTTGCTGTTACCTCCAAAGGAGACCTTGTTGTATGCTTTGAAGATAACACCGTGAAACTAATGGACTTCTCTGGTGGTAATGTCCGTGATATTCAGCGTCCTGATGTCACAAGGTGGGCTCCTGACTATGTCTGCTGTAATCACATCCGTGGTGAGATATATGTGGGACATACTGGTGAACCTAGAGCTGTGTATGGATTCACAGCTGATGGAGAGTACCTAGGACTTGTCACAGATGATGTTGATACGCCACAAGCTGTATCGGTAGACGGACAGGAACTGTTTGTTGTAGATATTACTGCCAAGCAAGTCAAAATATTTCAGTTACAGTGAAAAATGATCAATACCAATAATTTAGCCGTCCCTTCTACAGTAAAACAATGTCATATGTCGTTATCACAGATGATGGTGATTGGCCAACAAGAA
The DNA here is from genome assembly GCA_035610835.1 of Ophiura sarsii. Classification (NCBI taxonomy): domain Eukaryota; kingdom Metazoa; phylum Echinodermata; class Ophiuroidea; order Amphilepidida; family Ophiuridae; genus Ophiura; species Ophiura sarsii. The sequence continues at coordinate 57,472,309 of CM069455.1, read as the reverse complement.
TTAAAAGCTGTATCGGTAGACGGACAAGAATTGTTTGAGGAAGATAAATCAAGCAAGTCAAAATATTTCAGTTGGAGTGAACAAAGGTCAATACCTCTTTCTACAGTAAAACAATGTTACTGTGTTTCTTTTGAATGGCAACACTAACATTTTCTGTCAGAAATTGATTGATGGATGGTGTGTGGCTGCAATGAGTCTCATTCTGGGACAAGAAGGGCAGTCACTCCCCCACCAAACGGCTACCCATGCTCAATTCCTCTTCTCGTCTTAACAAAAATCATGGATAGATATATTAATCCTACAGGCACTAGAACTCCATTGCGACTAGGACCAAACTATAAATGGAGTGATTCTGAGTTTACCCGAGAGCTTTTCCCAGTTGGACTGTGCAAAACTGTTTTCTTATGACTAACGTTGCTGTTCAGTCTTATTAGCCTTGCATGTTGTCTGGACCTTCAGCATGTAAACTACCCAACGGTTATACATAAGACGTATTACGTTATACATGTCGAAGGGCCAGATGGAGATATGGTTAAGGTTACGAGGTCGACAGAACAGCACCGATAATATTAAGTTTGGAATTCTCTTATTTAAATGGTTCATTTCATTTCCACTGAGCATCTGGACGGCAATGTAACTCTAGACGTAGCCTTACGGCATTGATGCAATGCTTTATTATGTATCTTCCATCTTCCTAGGTGCATGTCTTTATACGCCAGCACCTCAGGTGTTTTTGTTTTTTTAATTCGCTGCAATCAGTGAATGACGCAGTGAATGACGCAGTATATGACGCAGTGATGTCTTGTGGAAGTGACATAGACTATAAATTAGATTCTGCCGATTGATGATTCATAAGGCAGCTATAAATCAATACTAATGTAAACATAGCTGTCAAGTGATGTATTAATGTAAATATAGCTTCCACTTGAGGATGTAACTCCACAAAAGATATACACTTTTAGTGGGATCATAACTTAACTTTTCTTACCATCTTATGATGCCGTCGATGCTCTGGTTTTACACAGAACTTTGGCAATAAACATTGTTAGGTACGTTATGCCACCCAAAGGCTTACTTAAAACTGTATTATAAGAAATCACGCAGTTTTTAAATGTAACATTTTAAGCGATTACAAGTGAATTAGTGTGTATACATTACTGAACATATATACATTGTTTTACCATGCACAAAGCGTGTCTGTATTTCATTTTAAATAAGCGTGTGTGCTTAAACGCACAAAATAACTGTGCGATTGGTATTCCTTACCGGAAAGACGTTCGTGTAATCTTATAACAATGTAAAATTGAAAGTGAACAAAAATCAGCAAATCTTAAATTCTTTCACAGTGTTAAGTAACAAATGGGATACCATAATGTAGCCGACAATATGCAGATCAAAAGGTGGGACTTTGCGGCTCTGTGCTTTTCAAGATATGGATGAAAATAGACATAAAAAACAAAGACAATAATAAGAATTTAGGAGTCACTTTCACTTGTAAAATCTCAATGCCTATATCAATTTCAATAAATATGGTACCATTTCAAAGCTTGATAAAAGCTCTAAAATCACAAATAATAAACTCAATTTGCAAATTCCTTCATTACATCATCCCATGATGGTTATATAACTAGAGTTATGATCCTTCTGACATGTGTGGACTTCCACGTGAGATCTAGGGATTCATGTTTACTGTAAAAAGCTTTTTATGTTAACACATTTTGCTGTGGCTATATTTTACGCAGACACAAATTGATCGTAAATGACTAGCAGCGTTCGAAATAGCGGCCATCCGGTCATCCGAAATGACCAAATCTACCGGCGGATGACCAGTTTTTCTTGGCCGATCATCCGGCGGATGACCAAAATGATGGGAGATGAAAGTGAAGAAGAGGATCACCAGGATGCATTAGAGGCTATATACCTGACCGTCCTATTGAGAGACGTACTGAAAGAACAAGTCATGGTCGCGAATGAACGAACCCTAGAAGATGCAAATGAGGATGACACTGGCGCAGCTGGAGACACCGACCCTGCAGCTGCAGTTGTGGAACTTGAGGTTGAGTCAGATGAGGATGACCTGGATACAGATCCAATGGAGTTGGGATATAAGAGTGAAGAAGAGTATCATCCGGATCAGGATGCATAAGAAGCTGTAAATGAGGATGACACTGACACAACGGATGACACCGACCCTGCAGTTGTGAAACTTGATGCTGAGTCAGATGAGGATGACCTGGATACAGATCCAATGGAGTCAGGGAGATACGAGTGAGGGAGAGGACCATTAGGATGCATTTCAGGGCTTACAGGTGGTCGTCCTATTGATAGAACGTACTGAAAGAACGTGCCGACTAGACTAGAACAAATAAGTGACTGAAGAAAATTAGTAGTTAAAAGAGAGGAGATTGTAAAATAAAGAGAAAGTTGCTGTGGAGCATAGAGGTTAATGTGGAGTTGATGTCGTCATGTGTATAATATATATAAAACAAAATATAATTTATATAATTATGTATGTGTATATATGAAGACTCGCTTTACATGTGATTTTGGAGCTTGCCACTGAAAAAAAATGCGGATAACAAAAAATATTGACGGATGACCAAAATCCCAACCTAGGTTATCCGGTGGATGACCAATTTGTTTTTCTTATTTCGAACGCTGATGACTAGTGAAATTCAAATGTTTGTTTTCAAATGTAAGTTTTCTTTTTGCACAATGATGTAGAGCTGATCATTAGATGAATATAAAGGCATATACAATAATGTTATACAGCAACATAACGTTGCTGTTCTGTCAAAACCCTGTATGTGTTTCCTGCCCATCAGCATGTATAAAGTAAAACTGCCCAATGGTTATGTATAGAAATAGGAGCGAGGCAGATAACTACCGCAAAGTTCCACAACTCAAACAAACATAATAATCCTCGACTCATATCCCAACTTAAAAGGCAAGGACATGAGCCGGTGCGGGATTTGAACCCCTGACCTTTCGAATACCAATCGAACGAGTTATGTATAGGAAGTGTTGCTTGTTCAGGCCAAGAGCACTTTACAATGAAGTTGTTGATGAATGTTCTTTCGGCCCTTAAAGATGTTTAAAGCAGATTGCCCAACAGTTATACATAGCAAGTATTATATTGTTCATGTTGAAGGGCCAGATGCAGATACAAGGTTTTATCAAAAGAGCGACGATAATACCAAATACCTGTTGCAGGAATTCAGTGACACGTATGTTAATATTTCAATGGTTTGAATAACCAGTGTTTTGTCAAAACAACTGCCCAATGGTTATGCTTAGGTGGTGTTGCTTTGTACTTCAGGGCAAGAGCACTTACAAGGAATGTTTTGATAGATGTTTTTTTTTGCCCTTAAACATGTTTAAAGCAGACTGCCCAAAGATTATACATGGAAGTATTATTAATCCTACTCACCCTTAAACTTTAAAATGCTTGCAGTTCTCTACGCAGAAGAATGATTGCCCAAATGAATGCCTTATTTGTTTAATTCGTTTTAAAAATTAAAAAAATCCACTACTTAAAGGTGGGTGACCCGATCAGTTTCACTTTGTTCAGCATCAAAATTGAGATTGCTATACCATATTTGTGTATTCCATAACTTTGAAGGTGTATGAACAAAATAATGCCTTTGTTGTTCATACACTTGCAAAGCCTATGTTTATTTACTTTTAAATCTTGTGAGTGAAAAAAAAGTTGTGAATTAAAACAACTAAGTTTGTAGACTCTTCTATAATGGGGAAACATTTGAGTGATTTTTTTCTTTTCTTGATCGAAAGAACTACTGGAACAATAAGTCATATTTTGGGAATATATCTGTTTGGTGTAGAAAAGTACCAATTCAATCAAATTAGACAGAAGTTTGGTCATTCATAACCTTTAAGATGTGCTTATTCTAAAAATACAATTAACGTTGAATATGGAGGCCTATGTCATATTATAATGGGCTGTATTTAGTATTTTGTCTGTTTCTTGGATATTTTTGAGACCTGTGATTTGACAAAAATAAACTATTAAATATGTTAAACTCTCATTCATGCGGAGGGGAGTATACAAATATGCCGCTCTAATTGTGGATCGAAAATCCCTAAACCATTGTGCTGGAAAATACTATAGATCCTGTTACACGGAAAGCATGATATGCACAAAAACATAGTAAAATCACTTTTTTAGGTATAAAAACCTTTGAATATATTGAGTCAGGATTTTACGTAAGGTATATGGGGATGTGGTTCCCTATGGGTCTTTTGCACACAAAATCCCCTAAACACGGCGTATGATTTTGTGCTGAAAATCCTTAAACATTTGGAGCTACTTGGTCCCGTTTCACGAAAAGCACCAACAAATAGTGTAAGCAGCAGTATTTGAAGTAGAAACCCCTCTAAATATCAGTCATGATTGAACCTCTAGTGGTATAAACCCGTCAAACATAATTTGAGTACCACTCCCCTCCACCCGCCCCTCCCCCGGGAGTTCCTGAACGATCCGTTGGTATTCTGTTTTGGTGTTCTTTCAATGATAAACAACAGCCACTGCTTTGATATGATGCAAAGATAAAGTGAAAATGACAACCGAAAATGCGTTCACTTTCTAACCACCCTGTGTTGTGTTTTCCCTGTCGGCACATCCCTACCAAAAAGATATGAGTACCCCCCCCCCCCCCCCCCCTGATTCAATGGATGATTATCTATTTACAGTATAGTGACTTTCAAGACGCTTATATAGACATGTAGACTGTGGCTTTTAAGCACATTGTGAACACATTTGGCAACATTATCATTTACCGATGTGTATTTTGATAAATCAACAAAACATTTTTCGTCAATATGCACCACATGTTGATCCTTTGCGTAAACTCCAAGGTGGTCCAATCCCTTGGTCCCCATAAAAATCCTAAATGAAAATCAATTCATCTATACTAGTTGAGGCTATTCATTACCAGGAGATTATGCAAATAAATGGTTCTAAATGATAGTAATAGGTAACCAAGTTCAACATCATCAATGAGAGAAAATTGGCAAAAATAATAGTGAATAATGAACGTGTATTGTAAAGAGTGTAGCTCTAACTAAAGGTTTGACTACGTTACTTACATTTGAAATGGCAAGTTGTATTTACACTACACCTATTGTTTGCAGGTTACATTTATATAAAACATAAATCACACGCTACGCCCTGAGGCTCTTTATAGCTCTGTAACTTGGGGAGCGGGCTGCTTACCACGCGCTTGCAAGCCTTACCAACTTTTTCAACATGGCCGAAGCTGCGCATACCGTTGAGAAAATTACCAATAATATCTTGCTGTGTGCCATCTGCCACGAGCAATACAAGGATCCCAGAGCGTTACCATGTCAACATGGGTTCTGTAGGGAGTGTTTGGAAGACTGGGCTAAGAAGAGTGGAGTCAAAGGCAAGCTGACCTGTCCACTCTGTAGAAAGGAGGTTTCTTTGCCAAAAGAAGGAGTGAAAGGACTTCCTGTACTTTTTCTAGTTACCTGTAGGAGTCTCAAGGATATTTATGAATTGAGTAAAGTGGTAGGTTTATGTAGAATGTCTAACACTAACATTATGTTGTATAAGCAGGGGTGTGTTTGTGTGGAGGGGGAAGTAGGGTGAAGAAGAGGGAAGTCCCCGGGTGGGGAGGGGGGGGGGGGGCATGACCAGCGATTGTCCTTACAAAACGCTGCCTTTTTGAAGCCAAAATTCGCGACCAAATAAATGTGCGTGTTTTTCTCCCAAATGACACCCTAAAATAGACGCGTCAAAACCGACCGGATTTTGAAGAAAAACAATATATATATAGAGAAATTGAACAGATCAAATGCGTAGCACTATTCCCGCTAAAAGAACTAACTGTTATGGGGAATCGAACCGCCAGCCTCTCGATCACCGGACGAGCGCTCTAACCACTGAGCTACAACAGCTTTCGTGGTTTTGGAATCAATTTCTAAACCCATACAATGTTCGGCGCGTAGTGCCGCTACACACAAGCGGATCTCCATGTATATAAATACTGTGATGCTAACTGCACGATATATATTATAAACATGCGTGAGAAATTGGTGCAGATAATTACCACACTTGGGTAATTATCAACACTTGGGTAATAATCAACACTTGGGTAATTATCAACACTTGGGTAATTATCAACACTTGGGTAATAATCAACACACTTGGGTAATTATCTGCACCAATTTCTCACGCATATATATATATATATATATATATATATATATATATATATATATATATATATATATATATATATATATATATATATATATATATATACGCTTATATTGTAATAGTTGATTGCCTCCACAATTTTGATATGCATTCAAACTCATATTTCTTAAAACCCTATTATTATGGGCGGTCAAAGGGGTCAAAATGGTCTAAAATGGAGAAAGGTCTCAGTAATTTAGAGAAAGGTGACTAGAAAATGGAGAAAGGTCTCAGTAATTTAGAGAAAGGTGACTAGAAAATGGAGAAAGGTCTCAGTAATTCAGAGAAAGGTGTCTAGAATGGAGAAAGGTCTCACTAATTTTGAGGAAGTTGTCTAGAATCGAGAAAGGTCTCAGTAATTTAGAGAAAGGTGTCTAGAATGTAGCAAGGTCTGTGTAATAGTCTTGGAAAGGTCAAATGTTGAGAACGGTCTGGGTGTAAAGTAGAGAACGGTCTGTAAAGCAGCAGAGAACGGTCTGCAAAGCAGAGAACGGTCTGTAAAGCAGAGAACGGTCTGTAAAGCAGAGAACGGTCTGTAAGTGTTATAACGTACAGAAAGGTGTGTATCTTCTATTTCTCTCTCACTCTCTCTTTCTCTCCCCGGTAGTCGGTCAACGCTACGGGAGACGGTGGAGGAGTTAAGATGGGAGGAGTTAAGGTGGTGTTAATGTGGGTTGGGGTTAATGTGGGGTTAAGGAGGGGGTTAAGGTGGGGATTAATGAAGGTGGGGTTAACGGGGTTGGTTAAGGAGGGGGTTAAGGTGGGGGATTAATGTCAGGGTTGTGGGTTAAGGTGGTGGTAAGTTGGGGGTGTTAAGGTTGGGGGTTAAGGTGGGGGAGTTAAGATGGGAGCAGTTAAGGTGGGTTGGGGTTAAGGTGGGGTTAAGTGGGTTGGTTAAGGAGGGGTTAAGGTGGGAGATTAATGTCAGGATGGGGGTTAAGGTGTGGGTAAGTTGGGGGTGTTAAGGTGGGGGAGTTAAGATGGGAGGAGTTAAGGTGGTGTTAATGTGGGTTGGGGGTTAATATTGCGGTTAAGGAGGGGGCTCAGGTGGGGGATTAATGAAGTTGGGGTTAAGGGGGTTGGTTAAGGAAGGGGATAAGGTGGGGGTCAGGGTTGAGGGTTAAGGTGGTGGTAAGTTGGAGTGTTAAGGTGGGGGTAAGGTGGGGAGTTAAGATGGGAGGACGGTGAGATAGTGCCAGGGTTTTTAATGTTGCTGGAGCACTATCAGGGAGGGACTATATTAATTTTTGGACAGGAAACGCCTATACTGCTATACTGCGCACACGTGGTCGCGTTTTGAATGCACCACAGCGCCACCAACTGTATCGGTCCATTCCCCGTAAGCACGTAAGCTATGCTACACAGCACCATCAATAGTGTCGGTCCAGCTTAGTTAATGTGCACCGTTCGGCAAGCGAAGTGCCAGGGGTTGGCACTATCTCACCGATTTACATAAAGCCCGTCTCCCGTAGCGTTGACCGACTACCGGGGAGAGAAAGAGAGAGAGTGAGAGAGAAATAGAAGATACACACCTTTCTGTACATTACACTTACATGGGCGCACCACACCAAATATCTTTCTCATTGAAATACGTGTAAAAGTGCCATATTTCAAGACACCTTTTCTACCCTCCGGTTACATTTATTGCATACTTGTCACCTATGACCATTTTCATTAACATCTCAACTTTAATTTAAGCCTTGTTTCATGAGGGGTTATTAAGCTAAATTTTCCGCTACGGACCTGCACACAGCGCCCTCACTTTTTCACGTTTTCTGGCATGCCTGTTCACCATTTAGGCAGGTGCTTACGCCCTGGGCACTATTTAGGTCGATAAATTAAAAATATCGTATTTTATCATTGTAGGTGCAACGGATAGGTCCCACTCGTTCATTTAAATACAAACATACCATCCCCGGAGAAACAAATTGCCCGAAAACCTCACATTTACAAGCCTAGTCTCCGTGCTTTTCCGGAACTATTATAGGATTACACGAATTGCGCATTGATTTGGTGTGGTGCTCTCTTTAACAAAAATCTTAATTATTTTTTTTGCATTTTTGGAATCATCATATAGCATTATGAAAAAGTGTCACTCAAAAAATTCAAATTCTACTCCTAACTGGAATTATGTCACAAAATAGATTTTACTCTATACCCAAAATACCCAATTTTTCTCACTTTTTGGCCATTTTTTTCCCAAAATTGTTACATTTAAAGTCTGCTTTCATGACCAAAACGTGTATTTTTTGATTTGTCATTGTTTACATTGTATAATATATATGTTAATAGCATACATGACACATTTAATTATCGACAAACATGATAACTTAATCATATAATCACTATATCACGCCGTATTCATTGCAGAGATACCTGTATGCCATTAATGGTTAAATTATGTAGGGGGGGGGGGGGGGGGTAAAAGACCCCCGTATTTGTAGGACAATAAAGCTTCTAAAAGCCATTTGTTTACTTAGAGTATCATGATTACCTAGTAGGCAAACTCACAATTACATTTTTGTCACGATATTACCCCTAGGGTATTGTGTTAAGCATTGAATGTACAATTTTAACGATTTGTTGCTCTTTTCTGAGCCAATGTGGGGCCGAATATGAATTTTGACAAAACGTTGACCTACATGAGAGTGATAAACTCTAAATAAAGCTTTGAACTTGAAAATGAGATAATTAACTCTTTAACTGAGATGCAAGTTACTTGATATAGACCTAAGATGGAGTATTATTCTTGCACGTGGGGGACTTCTAGCCAAGGGTAACGTGACCCTCTATCTATAAAATCGCAAAACAGACGCGTAGCCATTTGACTCTAAATTTGGAGCTTTAGAGCCATTTTCTTGGCTATTTCTCGAGAAAATCATGTAAACTTCTTGATATTAACGATCGACATTGATATAAATGGTGTTTTGAATGTAAATCAAGGCGTATTTAAGCAATTTGAACCCATCTTCCACTTCAAAACTCGGTTTTATTGGAAATGGCCATTGTGCGTTAAAGGGCGCACCACACCAAATATCTTTCTCATTGAAATACGTGTAAAAGTGCCATATTTCAAGACACCTTTTCTACCCTCCGGTTACATTTATTGCATACTTGTCACCTATGACCATATTTATTAACATCTCAACTTTAATTTAAGCCTTGTTTCATGAGGGGTTATTAAGCTAAATTTTCCGCTACGGACCTGCACACAGCGCCCTCACTTTTTCACGTTTTCTGGCATGCCTGTTCACCATTTAGGCAGGTGCTTACGCCCTGGGCACTATTTAGGTCGATAAATTAAAAATATCGTATTTTATCATTGTAGGTGCAACGGATAGGTCCCACTCGTTCATTTAAATACAAACATACCATCCCCGGAGAAACAAATTGCCCGCAAACCTCACATTTACAAGCCTAGTCTCCGTGCTTTTCCGGAACTATTATAGGATTACACGAATTGCGCATTGATTTGGTGTGGTGCTCTCTTTAATACCGTTCTCTGCTTTACACCCAGACCGTTCTCTGCTTAACACCCAGACCATTCTCAACATTTGACCTTTCTAAGACTATTACACAGACCTTTCTACATTCTAGACACCTTTCTCTAAATTACTGAGACCTTTCTCCATTCTAGACACCGTTCTCTAAATTACAGAGACCTTTCTCGATTCTAGACACCTTTCTCTAAATTACAGAGACCTTTCTATATTCTAGACACCTTTCTCTGAATTACTGAGACCTTTCTCCATTTTCTAGTCACCTTTCTCTAAATTACTGAGACCTTTCTCCATTTTCTAGTCACCTTTCTCTAAATTACTGAGACCTTTCTCCATTCTAGACATCGTTCTCTAAATTACAGAGACCTTTCTCGATTCTAGACACCTTTCTCTAAATTGCAGAGACTTTTCTACATTCTAGACACCTTTCTCTGAATTACTGAGACCTTTCTCCGTTTTCTAGTCACCTTTCTCTAAATTACTGAGACCTTTCTCCATTTTCTAGTCACCTTTCTCTAAATTACTGAGACCTTTCTCCATTTTAGACCATTCTGACCCCTTTGGCCGCCCATATATTATACAGTCATCAAAAAAAGTAACTATATAGGTAATAAATGGGCTTCTAACTCTTAAAATATATATCCTACCTAAAAATATTAAATTATAAAGTTGTTGAAGAATTCGTCTTCTTCAATATGGGATATTGCACGTTAGGATCAGGTGATTATTGAGGAAGTGGCACTCAAAAATGTAAGGAGAAGTCCGATTTTCATTTTCACATTTTTATTTTCTACACGCGGACCAATCTACGGGTACCTTATCGATACTGGTAGTGCAATTGGGGGATGCATGCGCAGATTGGACAGTCGGCCGCATTGTTCCGATGGATCAATACGCCAAACACACGCTACCTGTCATTCTCTCCCCCGTGTTGAAATGTAAAATGTGAATTTCAAATTGTGACTTTACCTTACACTTTGGATTGTCGCTTCTTAAATATTCAACCGATCCTAGCGTGCAATATCTCATATTAAAGAAGATAAATTTCTCAACAACTTTATGATTTAATATTTCTAGGTAGGATTTATATTTTTAAGAGTTAAAAGTACATTTATTACCTGTATAGTTACTTTTTTTGATGACTGTATACAGTAAGCACTTCTCTATAGTAGTTATCTCTCACCCAATTACACGGATTAGTGGCGACACCAGTCGAGGGGTGGGAGGGGTGTACCTATCCTTTCCCCAGTCAACCCAATCAGATGAGACCCAACCCTCAAACAATCGCAAATATTGACTTTTCTACTTTCAGCCCAAATTAAGCTAATTTCAAGCAGTTTTGACATTTAAAGCCACAATGATCGTGTGCTTCTCCCCCCCCCCCCTAAGATTGGGTTTTCTTGCCCCAACTAAAAGAACACACATAATGTTGATGCTGGTGTCGCCACTGCCCATTCTTTCAGTTCCTTCCTTCCTTTCTCACCTTTCCTCTATTTCTCTTCCTTTCTTTGCCTCCATTTCTCGTTCGTTCTTTACCTCCATTTCTCTTGCTTTCTTTACTTCCATTTCTCTTCCTTCCTTCCTTCCTTCCTTCCTTCCTTCCTTCCTTCCTTCCTTCCTTCCTTCCTTCCTTCCTTCCTTCCTTCCTTCCTTCCTTCCTTCCTTCCTTCCTTCCTTCCTTCCTTCCTTCCTTCCTTCCTTCCTTCCTTCCTTCGACCAAGCCAATTAACCGACCAACCGACCATTCAACGAACTATCATCTAACCAAACATACATTAAACAATCAACCGATAAACCAGTACATCAACCAACCAATCGTTCAACCAACTAACTCACCAAAACCAACCATCAACGAAACAACCAATAAGGTAACTACCAAACCATACAAAAGTCCTACCATCGAAGGCCAACAAACCAACCCTTACTGACCGTTCAACCAACCATTCGACCAACCATTCATCAAATCAGTCAACCATTAAACTAACCACCCAACCAACCAAAAGTCCAATCACCAAAGGTCAACCAATCAACATACAAACCAAAATTGACCAAACCATTAAACCAACTGTACGACTAGCTATCCAACCAACAAACCAACCTACCATCCCAGCAAACCAACTAACCAAAACACATCCAAACACACATTAATAAATGCAACAAATCTTCAATTAATCCAACTACGCAAACCAATCAACCAAAAAGACAAACAAAATGGGCAACGATCTATCATATATTTAGTTAGACAATGTTCAACCAACCAACCAATCACTACACCATAATAAACACCCGTTACTTAATAAACCAACCAACAAAACTAACAAGCAAGCAGCCAACAAACATACCAACCAAAAACCTAATTGGCCGACTGACCAACCATTCAAAGTCCCGGCGCAACCCACCCATCTCACCCACTAACGCACCTCATTTCCACGAACCTATCATATTTCTTAACGTACTTTTTAATTCCAGGCAAAAATCTGCAGTAACTGCAACAAGCCTGACAATCGCGCAAGATCTCACCGCTTAGATTGCATGGATGACCTGTGCCCTGACTGCCATTTCCATTACAACAGCCTAGTCAAATTGACTAAACATCACAAGATAGTTACCATCGAAGATCTACTTTCTGGAAAAGTCAGTGATGAAGGAAGATACTGCAAAGTCCATGACAAAGTCATCGTTGAGTTTTACTGTGAAACTGAGCAAACATTGGTATGCTCCCACTGCATAAGTCTAAACGTCTGCGCCCATGATCACGAGAGAAGCAGCGTGAAAGATGCAGTTGAAAAGATGATCGAGGAATGTGAGGAAACTGAGATAAGATATCGTGATGCAGTGTGGAATACCGAGCAGGTCTGTGACGAATTAAGAAAATCAGCACGATGTGCAAAATGGACGCTTTCTGCGGTACGGAGAGAATACGTTCAACGCTTGGATGACATTCACAACAAATCTGAAGCGGATATCGATGAAGAGGAACTGAAAAGAATGAAGAAATTAACTCTAGCGAAAGAGCATAATGAAGGACATCTGAAGGACATTGAGAGAGCTTGTAATCTGGGGTCAAAGGTCATTCAATCTGGATCGAATTATGAGATCGCATCAAGCTACGCGTCCCTGTCAGAATCTCTACATAATGTCAACCAATCACAGCCGATACCCGCTGATTTCTCGCTCGGTGTTCTCCTATATGTACCTGCTGCTTCTCCTACCATTCCAGTCTTGGGACATTTAACAAGGATGGTTAGGGGGACAAAGATCACTCAATTCGGCACTGGCATTTTAGCAAATCCAAGGGGTATTGCTATTAATCAACATGGTGATATAGCAATCACAAGCACTGGAGATGGTGTGAGGGTGTTCTCAAGGATTGGACGGGTCAAGTACACCTTCAAACACACTCCCAAAGGTGTGCTTAACATAGCTGTTACACCTGACAATAGATACATTATAGATGGTAGAAAAGAATTCCTACGTTATGACATTAAAGGCAATCAGTTGTCAAAGACTCCTACATATGATATGGATGACAAACCATGTGATCCTTGGGGAGCTGCTGTAGATGCAACAGGAAGAATCATAGCAGGACTATTCAACAACACCATATCAATCCACCAGGGAGACGGGACTCTCATTAATAAAATGTTTGTAACACAATCTACACAGTTTCGTCTTGCTGTTACCGCCAAAGGAGACCTTGTTGTAAGCTTTGTAGATGGCATCGTGAAACTAATGGACTTCTCTGGTGGTAATGTCCGTGATATTCAGCCTCCTCCTGATGTTACAGAGTGGGGACCTGGCTATGTCTGCTGTAACCACATCCGTGGTGAGATATATGTGGGAAATTTTGGAGATCCTAAAGCTGTGTATGGATTCACATCAGATGGAGAGTACCTTGGACTTGTCACAGATGACGTTGGATTTCCACGAGGAATAGCTGTATCGGTAGACGGACAGGAACTGTTTGTAGTAGATTCTAGTGCCGATCAAGTACAAATATTTCAGATAGAGTGAACAAAGGTCAATACCTATAAATTAGCCGCCTCTTCCTTCTATATACAGTAAAACAATGGCTGACCATAATTAGGCCACTGTGGTTTTTGAATGGCTACATCAATATTTTCTGTCAGAAATTGATGGGCGCATTATTACTTATGTATCTGAGTCTCGTTCTGGGACAGGATTGAAAGTATACCCTATCATTTGTAGACCTCACTGTGTAAGTGTATGGGTCGTTCTTTAAAAGCCCCCATTGAAAACATGCAGTGGTAGGGTATACTAAGGGAACTCCTCTTTCAATCCTGTCCCAGAACAAGTCTCAGATACATAAGTAATGATGCGCCCATCTATTTCTGGAGTTCCTTTAGTATACCCTACCACTGCATGTTTTCAATGGGGGGCTTTTAAGGAACGACCCATACACTTACACAGTGAGGTCTACAAATGGTAGGGTATTCTAAAGCTTACCCTTGAAAGATTCTGCAGATTGATGATTCATAAGGTAGCTATAAATCAATACTAATGTAAACATAGCTGTCAAGTGATGTATTAATGTAAATAATAGCTTTCATGTGATGATGGAAACTCCGCAAACAGTCCACACTTATTAGAGGGATCATAACTTAAAGGGGCATGAAGAGATATGTTAAAGGATGCGCCCTCAATTATGATAAAAACTCGGATTTGTATATGTATTATAATTGTATTACATGTTTGAACTTACACCTATAAGGATTAAGAAAAACCTGAATCATATTTACATAGAAGTCGTTTTAAGAAAAGTTTCAATTAATAGCGATGGTATTGTTTAATCAAGTTTTGCTGTGTTTTGTGAGTAGAAACAACAATAATGGTAATTTGTAAAGTTCATCTTAAATTCTGAAGTTTTTGGGTTTTTTAATCTTCAACACTACTTCGAACTGATGTCTAACCATCCTATGAAGTGGTCGATTACGTTGGGAAATATTGTGAGCGTTTTATCAAAAACTGTAAAGCATTCAATATGTGGAGCAGGCTATGCAGCGCATTCAAAGGGGAATTTTGCGGCTGTGTACTTTTAAAGATACGGATGAAAACAGACCAAAAAAATAAATAAAAAAATAATAAGAAGTTAGGAGTCTCTTCCACTTGTAAAATCTGAATGCCTATATTAATTTGGATACATGTGGTACCATTTTAAAGTTATGATCCAATGATCCCTCTAATATGTGTGGATTTCCACGTGAGATCTTGGGATTCATTTTTTACTGTAAATAGCATAACATTTTCCTGTGGCTATATTTTACGCAGACACAAATTGGTCGTAAATGACTTAATTGTGAAACTCAAATGTTGTTTTTGTTTTTGCACAATGATGTAGAACTGAATATAAAGGCACAATTATAAAATACTGGTTATGACACAGTAAAGTAACATCGCTGTTCTATCAAAACTTTGAATGTGTTTCCTGCCCTTCAGCATGTATACAGTAAATCTACCCAATGGTTATGTATAGGAAGTGTTGCGTTGTACATGTTCAGGGCAAGTGCTCTTACAAGGAAGGTATTGATGAATGGGGTTTTTTTCCGGCACTTAAAGATGTTTAAAGCAGATTGCCCAAAAGTTATACACAGCAAGTATTATGCTGTACATGTTGAAGGGCCAGATGCAGATACAAGGTTTTGTCAAAAGAGCTACGATAATACAAAATACCTGTTGCAGGAATTCAGTGACACGTAAGTTAATATTTCAATGGTTAGAAAAACCGCCGTTCTGTCAAAACACTGTATGTGTTTCCTGCCCTTCAGCATACATAAAGTAAAACTGCCCATATATGTATTTGTTTGCCCTTAAACTTGTTTCAAGCAGACTACCTAAAGGTTATACATAGCCTACATACATGTAGGAAGTTTTATTAATCCTACTCATCCTTATACTTTGAAACGCTTGCATTGTTCTCTACGCAGAAGAAAGATTGCCCAAATGAATGCCTTATTTATTTAATTTTTTTCTTTTTTTCTTTAAATATTCCACGACTTAAAGGTGGGTGACCCGATCAGTTTCACTTTGTTCTGCATCAACATTGAGATTGCTATACCATATTTTGTGTATACTATAACTTTGAAGGTGTACTCTCTAAATGTATAAGAGTGGTTTTCCACTCTTTCAAGGAATTAAACGCAGGACAACATGTCTTTCAGTGGAAAAACACGCTAAAAGGAGTGAAAGGGGATTTTATATGACAATGTTCCACTCTATTGAGAGTGAAACATTAACTTTCACACTCATTTTAGAGTGGACAATTATTTTCCACTCTAAAATGGGTTGTCCTGCGTTTCACTCTCTTCACTCCTTTTCGAGGGAATTTCTACTATTTCCACTCGTTTTATATTTAAAGAGTATGAACAAAATAATACCTATGTTGTTCACACACCTGCAAAGTTTCAGGTCAGCCATTGTTTATTTACTTTTAAATCTTATTAGTGAAAAACAAAAGTTGTGAATTAACTCCAAAAGTGGTTAACCAACAACCAAGTTTGTTGACTCTTCTATAATTGGGAAAATTATGAGTGATTTGTTTTCCTTCTATCATCATGATCGAAAGAACTACTAAAAAAACAATAACTCATATTTTTGGAATATAATCTGTTTAATGTGCCTTGATGTAGAAAAGTACCAATTAAACAACATTTGACAGACATCTGGTCACCTTTAACCTTTGAGATGTGCTTATTTTAAAAATACATTCAACGTTGATAATGAAGGCCTATGTCATATTATAAAGGTCTGTTTTTAGTATTTTTACTGTTTCTTGGATATTTTTGAGACCTATGATTTGAAGATAAAATCCATTAAACATGTTAAACTATCATTCATGCAGACGGGGAGAATGCTGGTATGCCGCTCTTATTGTGGATCGAAAATCTCTGAACCGTGGGATATGATTTTGTGCTGGAAAATCCTATAGATCCTCGTGCACGAAAAGCATGGAAAGTACGGAAAACATAGTTAACATGGTTAAAGTTTTTTGAGGTAGAAAAATAAGGTAAGGTATATGGGAATGTGATTCTCTATGGGTCCTTTGCACACAAAATCCCCTAAACATGGCGTAAGATTTTGTGCTGGGAAATCTTTAAACACTTGAAGCTTCTTGGTCTCGTTTCACGAAAAGCACGAATAAATAGTGGAAGCAGCTGTTTTTGAAGTAGAAACTTCTATAAATATATTCCCCCGTCAAAACCCCTCCACCCCGGGATTTCATAAACGAACCGTTAGTATTCTGTGTTGGTGTTCTTTTCAATGATGCACACAGTCACTACCTTCATATGATGCAGAGATATAAGTACGGGGTAAATGACAATCCATAATGCGTTCACTTTTTTAACAACCAGTAACCACCCTGTTTTGTGTTTTCCCTGGCGGCACATCCCTACTAAAAAGGTATCTGAGTAACCCCCCCCCCCCCCCCCCCCCCCCCACACACAAGCTTGTTGTGGTCTAATGGTTGATTATCTACATGTATTACAGTAGTGACTTTCAAAACGCGTATAGAGACTGTGGCTTTTCAGCACATTGTATACAAATGTGGCAACACTATCATTTACCGATTGAAATGTATTTTGATCAAATCAAAGAACAATTTTTTTCGTCAATATGCACCACATGATAACCATGATCCATTGCGCCAACTCTGAGGAGGTCCAATCCCTTGGTCCCCATAAAAATCCAAAAATGTTTTGTTTAATGAAAATCAATTCGTCTGTACTCGTTGAGGATATCATTATCAGCAGATTATGTAAATAAATGCTTTATAGTTATAGGTAACCAAGTTCAACATAGGCCTATTAAAGAAAATGAAGAAAAAAAATTGCCATAAATAAAATTGAATAATTTACTTCCATTGTAAAGAGTGTAGCTCTAACTAAACGCTTGTTTACGTCACTTGCATTTCAAATGGCAAGTTTTAATACACCTAATTGTTTGCAGGTCACATCTAACAAATAATCACACGCCACGCTCCCTTCAATAAAGCTCTCTAAAATTGTCGAGCGGGCTGCTTACCAAGCGCACACAAACCTTACCAATTTTTTCCGACATGGCTGAAGCTGCTTCTACCGTTGAGAAAATCACCAAGAATATCTTGCAGTGTGCCATCTGCCATGACCAATACCAGGATCCCAGAGCGTTACCATGTCAACATGGATTCTGTAGGGAGTGTTTGGAAGACTGGGTTAAGAAGCGCAAAGTTAAAGGCAAGCTGATATGTCCATTATGCAGAGAGGAGGTTTCTTTGTCAGACGAAGGAGTGAAAGGACTTCCCGTACATTTTCTAGTTAGCAGTCTCAAGGATATTTGTGAAGAGAGTAACCAGGTTAGTGGCCAAGTTCCGGGTTTTTTTTTTTCAGATTCGGTACCATTATTTAGGGGTAAAGCTAGAGTGGCATCAACAAATCATATTCGCTTGCTCACTGTTTAGAGATCAAACGCGAACATCTAATAAGAATTTCGTCTCCATTTAGGTCAAATTCTTTTTAGAGCTCTCCTGTTTAGAATTCAAACATGTTTAGAGTAACGTGCATTACGATTGAAACAGCAACAGTGTTTAGAGATTACACGCACAATCTAAACACTAGTGTAGTCTCCATTTTGATACATACAGGTCAAACCATTCATGGCCACCCCATTAAAGATTGTAGACTGATAATTGATTTTGTGATGTACTTATTCATTCCAGGTCAAAACCTGCAGTAACTGCAACAAGCCTGACAATCACGCCAAATTTCACTGCTTCGATTGCATAGATGACTTGTGCCATGATTGCCATATCATTCACAACAGCCTCCCCAAGTTGACTAAACATCACAAGATAGTTACCATCGAAGATCTACTTTCTGGAAAAGTCAGTGATGAAGGAAGATACTGCAAAGTCCATGACAAAGTCGTCGTTGAGTTTTACTGTGAAACCGAGCAAAGACCTGTGTGCTACCACTGCATAAGCCTAAACGTCTGTGCCCATGACCACAAGAGAAGCAGTGTGACAGATGCAGCAAAGATAAAAACCTCCAGTGTGGAAAAGATGATCAAGGAATGTGAGGGAACTAAGACAAAATATCGTGACGCAGTGAGGAATACCGAGCAGGTCTGTGAGGAATTAAAGAAATCAGCACGATTGGCAAAGGGGGCGCTTTCTGAGGTGCGGAGAGAATACATTCAACGCGTGGATGATATTTTTAACAAAACTGAAGCGGATATCGATGAGGAGGAACTGAAAAGAATAAAGACATTGACTCTGGCGAAAGAGCATCTTGAAGGTAATCTGAAGGACATCGAAAGATCTTGCCAACGGGGATCAAAGGTCATCCAATCTGGATCGGAGTATGAGATCGCATCAAGCTACGCGCCCTTGTCAGAGTCTCTACACAATGTCAACCAATCACAGCCGATACCCGCTGTTGTATCAATTGGTTATCTCCGATATATACCCGCTGCTTCTCCTGCCATTCCAGTCTTGGGTCATTTATCATTGTCAACAGATTACAAGTGGGCACAGACCACTCAATGGGACACGGTTACTTTACTGGAAGAGCCACTAAGTATTGCTATTAATCAACATGATGATATAGCAATCACTAGCCGGGGAGGTGGTGTGAAGGTATTGACAGGGACTGGACAGCTGTTACACCTGACAATAGATACATCATAGATGGTGATTATGAATTCCTGTGTTATGACAGTAAAGGCAATCAGTTGTCAAAGACTCCTACATATGATATGGTAGGCGAACCATGTGATCCTTATGCAATTGCTGTAGATGCAACAGGAAGAATCATAGCGGGACTAGACAACAACACCATAACAATCCACCAGGCAGACAGGACTCTCATTAATAAGTTTGCAACACAATCTATACCGTGTCATATTGCTGTTACCTCCAGAGGAGAACTTGTTGTACACTTTGAAAATGGCACCGTGAAACTAATGGACTACTGTGGTGGTAATGTCCGTGATATTCAGCCTCCTATTGATGTCACTGAGTGGCAACCTGGCTATGTCTGTTGTAACCACATCCGTAGTGAGATATACGTGGGAAATGGTGGTGATCCTATAGCTGTGTATGGATTCACATCTGATGGAGAGTACCTTGGACTTATCACAGATGATGTTGAATTTCCAGAAGGAATAGCTGTATCGGTAGACGGGCAGGAACTGTTTGTAGTAGATATGGGTGACGATCAAGTCAAAATATTTCAGATAGAGTGAACAAAGATCAATGCCTATTATTTAGCCGTCCCTTCCTTCTTCACGTAAACCATAATTAGGCCACTGTGTTTTTTGATTGGCTACATAACATTTTCTGGCAGAAATTGATGGTGGATGTTGTGTAGCTGCAATGAGTCTCATACTTGGACAGCTAACCATGCTTGTTTGCTCTGCTCGTCTTAAACTAAGTCATTGCGAATAACTATGTTAATCCTATAGACACTATCACTACATTGCGACTGGAACCATAAGGCAAAACAAAAATGGTGCTGCCCTCAGCGAACGACCCTAACATCTCAAATATTAGGGTCGAATCTTTTTTGAAGATTACAAATTGTACCCAATTTGTCAAAATATAACTATTTTCGGCTAGGTGGAAGTGATAGGTTGTCCACAAAACCGGCCAAGAACACCGCATGGTCAAATACGCAAATCTACCGACGGAGGCCCCGAATTTACCGACGGGCTTATTCAACCCCCCCCCCCCCCCCCCCCCCCCCCCCCCCCCCCCCCCCCCCCCCCCCCTGGGTACGCCACTGCGCAGTGACGTTCAGTGGAAGTGAAATATTGGACTATGAATATTAGGTTCTGCCGATTGATGATGCTTATGTAAACGTAGCTGTCAAGTGATGTATTTTAAATGATTTTTACACAAATGTAATTGTGGAATTTGAACAAAAGTCCACACTATTATAGAGGGATCATAACCATACTATGATGTTGCCTATGCTGTGGCTATACACAGGGCATTGGGAAATATACTGCCCTACCATGACAAAAAGGAAGTAATGGACAACAGGAAGGTTTAGAGCTATGAGGCAAAACATGTTTTTGTAAAAAAATCTGCAAAATATTCAAAAATGTACATTAAATGTGACATTAAACTGATATAACATTAGCAGAACATCACTCATCACTTTTCAAGGCTCTTACAAAAAACATGATTTGCCTTGTATCTTGTATCTCCTGTTGTCCATTACTTCCTTTTGTCGTGGTTTATTGGGTAAAAAGTGAACATGCTTCCTTTTTGATATGCTAAATACTCATTAATTAAGAATTTTTGAGGGTTCCTGCTATGATAGAATTGTATATCAATATTATTTCTATCATTTAGTATAGAAAAACCCATTTTGAAAAAAGTGTCCATTACTCCCTTTTGTCATGGTAGGGCAGTATAGTTTACTACGTTATGGTACCCAATGTCTTACTAAAAAACTGTAACGAAATTTGCTGTATTTTATAAGAGTATTTCATTTAAAATAAGTCATAAAAACTGTCGATATTTCTTGCAGAAAGACGTCCGCGTAATTATATAAAAATGACACACTCAAAATGCACAAGTTCTCATAAGAATCGGTAAATCTTGAATGCTTCACAGTGTTTAGTAACAAATGGGATACCATAATGTAGCTAACAATATGTAATGCAGCACATCAAAAGGAGGGACTTTGCGGCTGTGTTTTTTTAACGATATGGATGAAAACAGACAGAAAAAACAAAGAAAATAATAAGAATTTAGGAGTCTTTTCCACAAAATCTGAATGCCTATATCAATTTGGATAAAATGTGGTACCATTTTAAAGCTTGATAAAAGCTCTAAGAGCACAAAAACTCAATATTGACTTCACCTGCAATTTGCAATTTAAATCATCGCATGATCGTTATAATTACAGTTATGATCCCTCTAAAGTGGACTTCCATGTGAGCTCTTGGGATTCATTTTTACTGTAAATAGCTTAACATTTTGCTGTGGTTATATTTTACGCAGACACAAATTGGTCGTAAATGTAACTCAAATGTTGGTTTTATTTTGGCACAATGATGTAGAACTGACTATAAAGGCATTATAAAATACTTGTTATGACACAGTAACATAACGTCGTTGTTCTGTCAAAACTCTATATGTGTTTCCTGCCATTCAGCATGTATACAGTAAAACTGCCCGATGTTTATGCAGAGGAAGTGTTGTGTTGTACATGTTCAGTGCAAGTGCTCTTACAAGGAAGGTATTGATGAATGTTTTTTCGGCCCTTAAAGATGTTTAAAGCAGATTGCCCAAAAGTTATATAGAGCAAAATATTATGTTGTACATGTTGAAGGGCCAGATGCAGATACAAGGTTTTGTCAAAAGAGCGACGATAATACCAAATACCTGTTGCAGGAATTCAGTGACACGTAATTATGTTAATATTTCAATGGTTAGAATAACCAGTGTTTTGTCAAAACCTTGTATGTTTTCCTGCCCTTCAGCATATCGTCGCTATTCTTTCAAAACCTCGTATCTCCAACTTACCTCGAAATTGATTTTTTTTGTGTTAATCATGATGTCAGAGACATTATGCAAATGATG
This sequence comes from Ophiura sarsii, assembly GCA_035610835.1. Classification (NCBI taxonomy): domain Eukaryota; kingdom Metazoa; phylum Echinodermata; class Ophiuroidea; order Amphilepidida; family Ophiuridae; genus Ophiura; species Ophiura sarsii. The sequence continues at coordinate 57,449,982 of CM069455.1, read as the reverse complement.
GTAATGTTTTTATTTGTCACAGCCAATCAGAAGGCAGACAAATTTGGCTTTTTCAGCACCTGTGTTTCCAAACCTCGTATGCATACGAGGTTTTGAAACACAAGTGCTGACCATGTGCTGAGGGGAAACTTCCAACTTTCTTGATATTTCGCAGCAAATGTGTGAACTCCAGGTGAGATTTTATTGCAAATGGCTTGAAATGATATACGGAATGGTTTATGGTAGTTTTTTCGTTTCTATTCTTTCAAAACCTCGTATCTCCAACTTTCTTTTTTCATCCTAATTAAAAATCAAAAAATTGGGAGATACGAGGTTTTGAAAAAATAGCGACGATATGTAAAGTAAAACTGCCTAATGGTTATGTATAGGAAGTGTTGCTTGTTCAGGGCAAGGAAGGTTTTGATAGGTGTATTTGTTTGCCCTTAAACATGTTTAAATCAGACTGCCCAAAGGTTGGTTATACATAGGAAGTATTATTAATCCTATACTCACCCTTATACTTTGAAACGCTTGCAGTTCTCTACGCAGAAGAAAGATTGCCCAAATGAATGCCTTATTTATTTAATTCGTAATTATTTATTTTATTTTAAAATATTCCACGACTTAAAGGTGGGTGACCCGATCAGTTTCACTTTGTTCAGCATCAAAATTGAGATTGCTATACCATATTTGTGTATTCCATAACTTTGAAGGTGTATGAACAAAATAATGCCTTTGTTGTTCATACACTTGCAAAGCCTATATTTATTTACTTTTAAATCTTGTGAGTGAAAAAAAAAGTTGTGAATTAAAACAACTAAGTTTGTAGACTCTTCTATAATGGGGAAACATTTGAGTGATTTGTTTTCTTTAGATCATCATGATCGAAAGAACGACTGGAACAATAAGTCATATTTTGAGAATATATCTGTTTGATGTGCCTTGATGTAGAAAAGTACCAATTCAACAAAATTAAACAGAAGTTTGGTCACTCATAACCTTTAAGATGTGCTTATTCTAAAAATACAATTAACGTTGACTATGGAGGCCTATGTCATATTATAAAGGGCTGTTATTAGTATTTTAACTGTTTCTTGGATATTTATGAGACCTGTGATTTGAAGAAAATAAACTATTAAATATGTTAAACTCTCATTCATGCGGAGGGGAGTATGCAAATATGCCGCTCTAATTGTGGATCGAAAATCCCTAAACCATGGGGTAACATGTGCTGGAAAATACTATAGATCCTGTTGCACGGAAAGCATGATATGCACAAAAAACATAGTAAAATCACTTGTTTAGGTATAAAAACCTTTGAATATAATGAGTCAGGATTTGACGTAAGGTATATGGGTCTCTTGCACACAAAATATCCTAAACACGGCGTATAATTTTGTGCTGAAAAATCTTGGAGCTACGTGGTCCCGTTTCACGAAAAGCACCAACAAATAGTGTAAACAGCAGTAATTGAAGTAGAAACCCCTCTAAATATCAGTCATGATTGAACCTCTAGTAGTATACCCCTGTCAAACATAATTTGAGTACCACCCCTTCCCCCGGGATTTCATGAACGATCCGTTGGTATTCTGTTTTTGGTGTTCTTTCAATGATATTAAAACAACAGCCACTGCTTTGATATGATGCAAAGATAAAGTGAAAATGACAACCGAAAATGCGTTCACTTTCTAACCACCCTGTGTTGTGTTTTTCCTGTCGGCACATCCCTACCAAAAAGGTATGAGTACCGTGACCCCGCCCCCCCCCTCCCCCCCCTGATCGTGGTTCAATGGATGATTATCTATATATTTACAGTATAGTGACTTTCAAGACGCTTATGTAGACTGTGGCTTTTAAGCACATTGTGTACACATTTGGCAACATTAGGCCTATCATTTACCGATTTGTATTTTGATAAATCAATAAAAACATTTTTCGTCAATATGCACCACATGTTGATCCTTTGCGCAAACTCCGAGATGGTCCAATCCCTTGGTCCCCATAAAAATCCTAAATGAAAATCAATTCATCTATACTAGTTGAGGCTATTCATTACCAGGAGATTATGCAAATAAATGGTTCTTAATGATAGTAATAGGTAACCAAGTTCAACATCATCGTTGTAACTAACGTAGGCCTTTTAAACGTGATGAAAGAAAATTGGCTAAATAATAGTGAATAATGAACGTCTATTGTAAAGAGTGTAGCTCTAACTAAAGGTTTGACTACGTTACTTACATTTGAAATGGCAAGTTGTATTTACACTACACCTATTGTTTGCAGGTTACATTTATATAAAACATAAATCACACGCTGCGCCCTGAGGCTCTTTATAGCTCTGTAACCTGGCGAGCGGGCTGCTTACCACGCGCTCGCAAGCCTTACCAACTTCTTCAATATGGCCGAAGCTGCGCATACCGTTGATAAAATTACCAAGAATATTTTGCAGTGTGCTATCTGCCATGAGCCATACCAGGATCCCAGAGTGTTACCATGTCACCATGGATTCTGTAGGGAGTGTTTGGAAGACTGGGCTAAGAAGAGCAAAGTCAAAGGCAAGCTGGCATGTCCATTCTGTAGAAAGGAGGTTTCTTTGCCAGACGAAGGAGTGAAAGGACTTCCCGTACATTTTCTAGTTAGCAGTCTCAAGGATATTTGTGAAGAGAGTAAACAGGTTAGTGGCCCAGAGCTGATTTTTGCTGATTCGGCAACATGTGTAAGGGCACATTTAGAGTGGCACTAACTTGTTCCTTCTGCTTAAAATCATATTTTTGCTTGTTAGACTTTTCAATCGTACAGCTTTGCACAATACTCGGCTATACAGGGTGTCCCAAAATGATTTATACCTTGAAAGTTGCATTTATTTATCCATGAATACCATTATAATTGGTCACAGTGCCTATGATTTTAATATCTACATACATTTATTAGCTCTTGAAGAATTTTGAATTTTAAAGATCGAACGTTTCTGACAAAAAATATGGACTCTATTGAAAAAATTGTACATTCCAAGTGAGACTAAAATTACCTTATTTGAAACTCATAACATAATTGACCATGTTCGGCACAAGGCTCAACAGGTTATTTTCTTTTCCCCCTTGATTTCCATTACAAAATAAATAGATATCAAGTATGGGTGATGTTTAATAAAGCAATTGTTTTAATGAGGCAAAGGAATTGTTCTGCTTAAGTGATTTATAGTACTTTCTAAAGCAGCCGTTTTGAAGTTTGGTGTGAGCTTTATCAATAGAAATCTTACCGTTTTTCTGTATAATGTCATGTCATATCGGAATGTTTAAATATAATTTTAATGAAATTAAAAGTAGGCTAGGTGTTCCGATTGCTGGCTCGATATTCGACTTGATGATTTCTATTCTACATGAATCATCCCTAAAAGGGTCATCCCTAAAATAGTCGTATTCCAAAGTTTGAGTTGCATAAACCGAATGGTTCTTATTTTAGAAGCACAAGGTGACATGAAATTTGCCAATATAATAGTACACAAACTGGCCGGGAGGTTAGCCACGTTTGGAAGGTCATATTGGTTTCGTAGCACTTTGAATTATATATTTATACATATCAAATGGTTCAATATGCAACATAAACTATTTAATAATTAAATGGCAAGTAAGAACATCAATTCACCAAAAACTGTACACGTTTTTGTTTGTTTTGAGAATGTTAATAAAATGCCCAATGATATTGTTCTTCAAATTGCCAGTCATTTATTCGTGTGTACGAAAAAATCAATCCGTAGGTTTGAAAATGTCCATCTTTTACTACAGATTGAAAACTTTTTAAATCGGAAAACGATTGAAATTTTCAATCCTATAGATTGGAAATATATATATTTTACAACAGATTGAAAACTTTTCAATTGAAAAACGATTGAAATTTTCAATCCAATATATTTAAATTTCAATCGTTTTTCGATTGAAAGGTTATCGTAACATGATTGACTTTCAATCTTTTTAGATTTGTCCCTCTAAGCAATCGGTGAAAGATCGAAAATTCAATCTAAGAGAGTAATTTCTGTGGTCTCCACCACCCCTTCCAAATGTCATCCGTAGGTCACACTCACAGCTCATTCAGCGCAGGCGCGTTGATTGTCCCCATGGCGTAAGTACAGGAGCCCCATGCCAGAAGACTTGCCCTCGCCCCCTGATGCTCCCAAATTAAAGGGGACCGCTCGATAGTCCGACGGTTTTATAATCTGACGCCCCTATAGTGCGAATGTTCTATAATACGACCATGTAAATTCACCATTCGATAGTCCGGATCAGATGAAAGGTTCTTTAATCCGAAAACAGGGTTCTTTATTACGAAGATTCTCTATTCCGAAATTAAAAAGGTTCTAAAGTCCGACGGTTCTATAATCCTAGCTTCAATGCTTTTTATTCATGCTTAACAATATGGTTTCAGGAACGTTTTCTCTCGACCTTTTTAGTAGTGTTAACATACCCATTTTTAGGCGTTTCGCGCGAATTGGTTTCATTGCTTTATTATTCATACTTAACAAGATGGCTTCAGGGACGTTTTTCAAACCTTAGCTATTTTATTTTAACACTAAAAAGGTCCAGAAAAACGTTCATGAAACCATCTCTCACGATTAACGAGTTCATTTCATAGGTCACTTTGCTAGCGTTAGCTGCGTACATGCTGTATTGACGGGAAAGTTCCTTTGAAAACGTTACCTCTTTTATAAAGAAGCTATATAAAATTAGAATCGAATCGTAAAGTGTTAGTATTAAGTGAATTAAGTTTTAAAAAAAACCCGGTTTAGAGGACCTTTTTACCCATTTGGACTAAAGAACAGGGTATAATAGAGGCGTTTCGCCCCCATACAGGCGTGCATAAACAGCAATTTCCAACTAATTTGCCTGTCTTCCTTTCCGTCCGTTTCCTTTCCCTTTCCCTTTTCCCTTTCCTTCCCTTTTTGTCTCCTCTTCAACCTTCCTTTACCATCCCGATTTTCCTTTGCCTTCCCGATTTCCCGGTCAATTTTTTCCTGGCTACTCTACTGGTCTACTACAATTTGGGATTTTATCGCAAAAAACGTGTAATATTATTGAGAACAATATATAGTAAAGTAAAACTACTTAGAATATGCTTCCGTCATAGAGCATCTTCCATTAGAAAGTTTCTATCTCGGGCTTTCAGCGGGCCTTTAGCCCATCAACTTTACCCAATTTATTATCTACCCTACCCTAACACCAAACCGCCTTTTCTGACACCCCTGTCATAGTGTTTCGTCTATACGCAATATACAACACACATGGTCATTACTCACTATTTAGGCCTACATTGGTTGCATTAAGGTGCGGGATTGTAACTTTTTGGTATTATCCTTGAGAATATCTAATTAGCTAGGATATTACGCTATTAAGATATTTAGATATTTAGATAATATATTTAGATATTAAGCTATTAAGATATTTAGATATTAGGTTTAGATATTAAGCTATTTAGCTATTTAGATATTAACCTCAAGAATATCTGATTAGCTAGGCTATTACGCTATTAAGATATTAAGATATTACGCTAATAAGATATTTAGATATTTAGATAAGTGGTTTAGATATTCAGCTATTAAGATATTTAGATATTAGGTTTCGATATTATGCTATTTAGCTATTTAGATATTAACCTCAAGAATATCTGATTAGCTAGGATACTACGCTATTAAGATATTAAGATAATACGCTAATAAGATATTTAGATATTTAGATAAGTGGTTTAGATATTCAGCTATTAAGATATTTAGATATTAGGTTTAGATATTAAGCTATTTAGCTATTTAGATATTAACCTCAAGAATATCTGATTAGCTAGGATATTACGCTATTAAGATATTAAGATAGGCCTATTACGCTATTAAGATATTTAGATATTTAGATAAGATATTAGCGGCTAATTAGATATTATCTTAATAGCCAAAATATCCGATATTGACGCAATTTGGATATTTCTATTTTTTTTGAAACTCGGAACTTTTTGTCTTTCAAACGGACGCTGTTAAGATATTAGCGGCTAATTAGATATTATCTTAATAGCCGAAATATCCGATATTGACGCAATTTAGATATTTTTATTTTTTTTGAAACTCGGAACTTTTTGTCTTTCAAACGGACGCTATTAAGATATTAGCGGCTAATTAGATATTATCTTAATAGCCAAAATATCCGATATTGACGCAATTTAGATTTTTTTCTTTTTTGAAACTCGGAAATTTTTGTCTTTCAAACGGACGCTATTAAGATATTAGCGGCTAATCAGATATTATCTTAATAGCAAAAATATCCGATATTGACGATATTATGCTATTTAAAATAAATCTTTTAAAACTCAGAACTTTTTGTCTTTCAAACTGACAAGATATTTTCGCGCATTTTGATATCATAGACATTTTCTTAATAGCAAAAATATCCGATATTGACGATATCATGCTATTTAAAAAAAATTGTCTTTCAAACTGACGATTGGTAGCGGTAAAATCCAATATTTTCGCGTAAAGATATTTTCGCGCATTTTGATATCCTAGACATTTTGCGAATTGCTTTTTTGTCGCGGGCGACCTCTGGATGCAAGTGCATGAATGTTGAAAACAATATTTTCGCAGAAAATTATTTTGCGCTTTTTTTTGGCCACTGAATTTAGGTACAAATGACTTCCTTAATAAATGCCCGTCGCCAATTTCTTTTTTTTCTCGCGGGAATGAGTCAAAATTGTTATTAGCCCCGTATACATTGATCTTAAAAATGCATTGTGGGACTGAATTTCTGTATCATGTGACAGGTTGGCCAAAATAGACTATGGGTCGTTCTTTAAATTAAGAGCCACACTCTATGCATTGTGCGACTAAATTTAGGTACAAATGAATTTTATGCATTGTGTGACGGGTCCTAGGTTGGCCAAGATAGGTTATATGTGGTGGCTGCCTCGTATTATTGCATTGTGGGACCGATAGCTAATATATATTATGCGTCGTTCTTTAGAATACCCAGCTAAATTTAAAAGCCCCCTCAAAAATGTTATAAGCCCCGTATGCGTCGTTCTTTAAGATACTACCACACTCAATGCATTGTGGGACTGAATTTGGGTACAAATGTCTTCCTTAAAAAAATGATAAGCTCCGTCAAAATTGTTATAAGCCCCGTATACATTGATCTGCGGTTGCCTCTTAAAAATGCATTGTGGGGGCGAATTTCTGTATCATGTGAGAGGTTGGCCAAAATAGACTGGGTTGTTCGTTAGATAAGAGCCACACTCTATGCATTGTGGGACTGAATTTAGGTACCGATAGCTAATATATATTATGCGTCGTTCTTTAAAATACCCAGCTAAATTTTAAAGCCCCGTCAAAATTGTTATAAGCTCCGTACATTGTGGGACCGACAGCTAAAATACAATATGCGTCGTTCTTTAAATTATAACCACACTCAATGCATTGTGGGACTGAATTTAGGTACAAATGTCTTCCTTAAAAAAATGATAAGCCCCGTCAAAATTGTTATAAGCCCCGTATACATTGATCTGCGGTTGCCTCTTAAAAATGCATTGTGGGGGCGAATTTCTGTATCATGTGAGAGGTTGGCCAAAATAGACTGGGGGTTGTTCTTTAGATAAGAGCCACACTCTATGCATTGTGGGACTGAATTTAGGTACCGATAGCTAATATATATTATGCGTCGTTCTTTAAAATACCCAGCTAAATGTTAAAGCCCCGTCAAAATTGTTATAAGCTCCGTACATTGTGGGACCGACAGCTAAAATACAATATGCGTCGTTCTTTAAATTATAACCACACTCAATGCATTGTGGGACTGAATTTAGGTACAAATGTCTTCCTTAAAAAAATGATAAGCCCCGTCAAAATTGTTATAAGCCCCGTATACATTGATCTGCGGTTGCCTCTTGTGTAAATCGGTCCGTGAATTTAAATGTCAGAACATCAACTACACATTTCAAACACAACATATTAGTGAAAAATTATATCATAAACCGTCAAAAAATAACTCTCTATCCCGCCAAATAGGAACTATTGTCGTACTCAACTTTGATTGATCGCGTCGATAGCGTGTCGCGAGACCTATTTAGTTGTGTGCTCCCTAAACAAAACTGATTCTTGCAAGGAACTTTTTGAGGTATTTATATCATACAGTATGATCAAGAACCTTTTACCATGGACTTCTATATCACCTCGTGGAAATGGTCGTAAGCTCCTGTGAATAGCTTTAAGATGAATATATACAGGCCTTATATATCTATTGAACAGTGACTGAATTTTGTATACACTCTTAAAACGACAGGGTCAAAAGGACGGCATCACTAAATTCGTAAGCTCCTGTTAATAGCTTAGAATCTTAGATGAATAACAACCTTGTACCAATAGCTAATATATATTATGCGTCGTTCTTTAAAATGCCCAGCTAAATTTAAGCCCCGTCGGACCAAATTAATGTATCATGTGTCAGATGTGGCCACGGGTCGTATGTTGCTCAACATAGATTATATATGTGGCTGCCTTTTGATATTGCATTGTGGGACTGACAGCTAAAATGGATTATGCGTCGTCGTTCTTTAAAAAACTACCACACTCAATGCATTTTGGGACTGGATTTAGGTACAAATGTCTCAAAATTGTTATAAGCCCCGTGTACATTGATCCGCGGTTGCCTCTTAAAAATGCATTGTCGGACCAAATTCCTGTATCATGAGACAGTGGCCACGGGTCATATGTTGCTCAAAATAGATTGTTTATGTGGCTGCCTCTTGATATTGCATTGTGGGACGACAGCTAAAATATATTATGCGTCGTTCTTTAAAATACTAAGCTAAATTAAAACGGCTCGTATAAATTGTTAAAGCCCCGTATTGTTATGGTATCTGCGGCTGCCTCTTAAAAATGCATTGTGGGACCGAATTTCTGTATCATGTAACAGACTGGCCAAAATATACTGTGGGTCGTTCTTTAAATTAAGAGCCACACTCAATGCATTGTGAGACTGAATTTAGGTACAAATGTCTGCCTTAAAAAAATGATAAATGATATTTGCATTGAGGGACCGATAAATGAAATATATTTTGGGTCTTTCTTTAAAGGCCCCCGCCTATACATTTTAGAGCCACTCAATGCATTGTGGGACCGAATTTCTGTATCATGTGACAGGCTGGCCAAAATATACTGTGGGTCGTTCTTTAAATTAAGAGCCACACTCAATGCATTGTGGGACTGAATTTAGGTACAAATGTTTGCCTTAAAAATGATATAAATGATATTTGCATTGAGGGACCGATAAATGAAATATATTTTGGGTTTTTCTTTAAAAGCCCCGCCTATAAAGTTAAAAGCTCCGTATTATGTGACAAGTTTCTCAAAGTAGAGTGGTTTGTAACATAGGATATGGGTCGTTCTTTACATACACTATGCCAAAGCCCTTGTTCATGCTTAATTGTTGACATTGTTTATAGCCGACAGCGAATTACATTCGTGCAATTATGAAGTGTAAGAAGCCGATGACTAAATATGACTTTATTAAATAATGACAAAGAAATGGAAGAGATATTGCTCAAATTAGTTGGTAAATGTTGATATTGGAATAAAAAAAAGAATAAATATAATGAAAATAGTGAATTGTAATGTTTATTACTCTATACGCGATAAACCCGGGGCCGGCGATAAAGAGCCTATAAACATATTGATTATCTTACTGTGAGATGGTCGGTGGCTCCACGGTGTGATCAAAACAGGTATACAAATAGCAATTGATTTTCATTAGCTTTAACAATGTTTAATAAACAGCATCAATGACACCAACGTACATTTAAATGTTGATTAATTTACATATAACGGTTACTCTCGGTATCGGCGTTTAAATGAACAAACCAAAACAAATCAAACGGGCGGGGGCGTCTTAAAATTAATTCCTCTCTCAGACGTCCAAATTAGCGTAATATCGGCTATTAAGATAATAGCTGATTAGCCGCTAATATCTTATTAGCGCCTATTTTCATATAAAAAAAGTTTAAATAATTTCAAAAAAAGTCTAAGTCCAAATTAGCGTAATATCGGATATTCTCGCTATTAAGATAACAGCTGATTAGCCGCTAATATCTTATTAGCGCCTACTTTCATATAAAAAAGTTTAAATAATTTCAAAAAAAAGTCTAAGTCCAAATTAGCGTAATATCGGATATTCTCGCTATTAAGATAATAGCTGATTGCCCACAGACACATCGAGGAAAAGCAAGGTACGACAAGAGGTGTGCTATTGCCTCCGAAAGCAAACGAGAGGAAGAACATTTTATTCATTTGAACAAATCAAACTTTTCCAAAATAATAGAACACATTAGTGTTACACACATTTTCAGAATCAACTCTTAAGATAACCAATTGTTGGAAATGAATTTGGAGGAGGCAAAATGGAGACGCCGAACTCCTACCCCGGGGCTATGACACGGCCGCACATGGGATCAAATTCCGATATAATAAATTGGTGGAAAAAAAAGAAATGGCAACCCGGAATCCATTATGAACGGTTGAGATTTTTGGTCTCCGTCTATTTCGAGCAGGAATTAATATTATTTTACATGAAACTGTTAATAATATTGAAATTAACTAGTTGGACTAAGTGAAGTTAACTGTGGAGGATACGTATACATCATTTTAGGATGAATACACGAAGCAGAAATACGCCAAAACAAGGAACAATTGTACAGCACTTCGCATCCAACACAGTGAGTACTGAACCTACATGTATACGTAATACGATAGTAAACAACGAGATAACACACGGCACTATGGCGGGCAATACAAACAATGAACAGATCGACGTGTCCAACTCAGAGTTGAAAGAAATTATGTTACGCATGGAAGCAACATTGACAAAGCGTATGGATTGCCTACAAAAAGAAATAAAGGACACGAACAAGAAAGTAGAAGAAAACATGGAGGATATTACCGAGCTAAAAAAAACAGTGGAAAATAACGCGGAAAAAATACAAGACATTGTGAAAAATGTTGTACCACAGATAAACACAGCACAAAATGAGCTTGTCACAAAGATTGAAAAGGCTAACAAGTTGAGGGAGTTGCATGATAGGAAACAGAACTTGTTGTTTTACGGTGTGCCACAAAATGGCGGAGAGACAACGGGGGAGCTTCGAGACAAAATGAGTGGCATTTTTCAAACGGATTTTGGACTCTCCGAAGATCAAATTGAAAACATTTATTTCGTTGCTGTGCATCGGCTACCAAGGAAAGATAGGCGAGAGGAACGGGAACATGGTGGTGAAGATCAACGTCGTCAACCACATATACCAGATCCTGTAATTATCCGTTTTGGATCCTTGTTTGATAGAGATGGCATACTACAACAGCAGAGAATTCGGCCATTTTTCAAAGACAGAAAACCGGTAATGGCATATACTGATCTCCCCTTAAGTATGAAACAGGAACGAGGAAAGCTGGTTCAACATGCTAAGGCTTTACGTCGAGAAGGGAAGATGACACGTATCCGGACCATTGGGTTGGACGTGATCTTGGAGTTCAAGGACAAAGCAAATAGAAGAGGAGACTGGAAGAGACTCAATCCTAACAACTGAATAATAAGGAATTCAGAACTCAGTTTTGGACCATTTAATCTCATTTGATTTTGAAAGCTTCTTACTCGAGAGAGCAACTGAAACTCATGTGACTATGAAAAACGCTTTCAAAAACAAAATGTTGTTTTGCATTACATTGTGATCTGATTCGATGACTTTTGGATGTTATTTTTATTTTGTAAGTTTCAATACATAAGGCATTTTAATGCCATTTTGGTTTTTGGAAAAGTATACGTAAACACAAAACAATTTTGATAAAATTGATTCGAAAAGCCTTCAATTTTGCTTTCCGAGTCCTATTTTTAGGCCAAAAAAAGTACTAAAATTGAAATATTCAATAATGTAACAATTGTACAGTTTATATTCAAAATGGGATTCTTTATTGGTACATTTTATTTTAAAAGAAAAATTGAGAATTTTGTGAACTCATGTGACTATGAAAAACGCTTTCAAAAACAAAATGTTGTTTTGCATTACATTGTGATCTGATTCGATGACTTTTGGATGTTATTTTTATTTTGTAAGTTTCAATACATAAGGCATTTTAATGCCATTTTGGTTTTTGGAAAAGCATACGTAAACACAAAACAATTTTGATAAAATTGATTCGAAAAGCCTTCAATTTTGCTTTCCGAGTCCTATTTTTAGGCCAAAAAAAAAAAAAAAAAAAAGTACTTATAAAAATTGAAATATTCAATAATGTAACAATTGTACAGTTTATATTCAAAATGTAATTCTTTATTGGTACATTTTATTTTAAAAGAAAAATTGAGAATTTTGTGAGTAAAATATTTTTGATAATGTCGCCTGTCGACAACTTTTGTTAAATGCTCAAATAGACGGTTATAGATCCCTTACCAGTTGTTTATTTTTTTTTTTTTTTCAGCACTTGATAGTTGTTATTTTTTTTCTTCTTCAGAGCTGCATAGCTCTATCTATCTTTTTTGCTTCTTGCTTTTGACAGCTTTGATGTATTGTAAACAGTTTCGGGTACTACATGATTTATCAAAATTAAATGAAGGTTTAAGGTATGGATAGCTCAATAAAAATATGTTCTATAAACTGCAGGGGCCTGAATAATAAAGTAAAGAGACGTGACGTTCTGAATTATCTAAGGAAAAAGAAATTTTCGATATACTGTCTTCAAGATGTACATTGGGATCAACAATTTGAAAATATGGTCAGATCGGAATGGGGTTATGAGATCTATATGGCAGGTCATAATACAAACTCTAGGGGTGTAGCAGTTCTGATGAACAATAATTTTGATTTTAAGGTACGAAAAATACACCGTGATAAGGTTGGTAATTGGATAGTTCTTGATATTACATTGTTATCAATGGACATCACTTTATGTTGTTTGTATGGGCCAAATGATGATCAACCGGATTTCTATAATCATCTGAAAGAAGTTGTAGAAAATGTTGGTAATCCTCACTATATTATATGCGGTGATTTTAATTTAGTTCAGGATCAAAAACTGGATACTTTCAACTATATAAATATAAATAATCCTAAATCAAAAGAAATGGTTCTAAAAATAAAAGAAGATTTGGAATTATGTGATCCATGGAGAGTTTTGAATCCAGAAATTAAACGTTTTACCTGGCGAAAAAATAATCCAATTAAACAAGCTAGGCTAGATTTTTTCTTGATTTCTTCAGAATTGCTTAATTTGACGGATTTTTCTGATATAACTCCTGGTTACAGAACTGACCACTCCTTGGTGATCATTGGTCTAAATAAGAGTGAAAATATAAAAAAAGGTCGGGGATCTTGGAAATTAAACAATGATTTGCTTATAGAAGAAAAAGATGTAGATATGGTTAAAGATTCAATTACAAAGGTAAAAAAAATATATGCGGCCTCTCCATATGATAGAGAATGTATAAATGATATTAGCCCATCTGAATTAATGTTGACTATCGACGATCAGCTATTTTTTGAAGTATTATTGCTGGAAATTAGAGGTGTTACCATGGCATTTTCATCTAACAGAAAGAAAGAAATTGATAAAACTGAAGAAACACTTGATAATTTGATCAATAATTTGGAGAAATCATGTGAAGAAGCTTTGAATAAAGACCACAATTTCGAATCGGTAATGAAGGAACTTGATAATGCTAAACATGAGCTTGAAGACTTACGTGCTAAACGAATTAAAGGATGTTTTGTTCGGTCAAAAGCTAAATGGATAGAAGAAGGGGAGAAACCATCAAAATATTTTCTGAATCTTGAAAAAAGAAACTTTGTAAATAAACAAATATGTAAAATTGTTAGAAAAGATAACACAGAGGCAATCTCTCAGGAGGATATTGAAAAAGAAATAATATTATTTTATGAAAACTTGTATAAATATGAAGAGAGTAATATTAACATTAATGATCATGTTGTACATATTAACAAATTAACACAATTAGAGTCAGCTAATTTAGAGGGAGAAATTGATTTGGCTGAGCTTTCTTTTGCTTTGAAAAACATGAAAAATAATAAGACTCCAGGCCCGGATGGCTTTACAGCAGAATTTTATAAAATGTTTTGGGACGACATTTCCATTTTTCTTCTTCGTTCATTAAATGAAGGGTTCAGGAAAGGCTCTCTCACAAAAGAACAAAAAGCTGGCCATGTTACTCTCCTACCAAAGGGTGACAAACCTCGCCATTTTTTGAAGAATTGGAGACCAATATCACTTTTAAATGTTTCATATAAATTAGCATCTGCTTGTATTGCTAACAGAATAAAATCAGTTTTACCAGATCTAATTTCAGAGGACCAAACTGGCTTTGTTCCAAACAGATTTATTGGAGAAAATATTCGCCTTCTTTATGACTTGTTAAATTATACGGAAATCAAAAAAATACCTGGTATGCTATTACTTATAGACTTTGAAAAAGCTTTCGATACCGTATCACATGATTTTATATATAAAACTTTGAAAACCTTCAATTTTGGTACGGATATATGTAAATGGTTCCAAACTCTATATAAAAATGCTTTTTCGTCAGTGTTAATAAATGGGAATATTTCAAAACCGTTTCAAATTCAACGTAGTTGTAGGCAGGGCGACCCTCTTTCGCCTTATGTCTTTGTTTTATGCGCGGAAATTCTGGCCTCAATGATTAGAGGAAATCAAAACATAAAAGGGATCAAGATAAATGACATGAATTTTAAGATAACACAATACGCAGATGATACAACTTTAATATTAGATGGTACAGAAAGGTCACTAAAAAGCACGTTTGATACTTTGAACATTTTCCATGAGATGTCGGGTTTAAAAATCAATATAGAAAAAACAGTAGCAGTATGGATTGGGTCATATAAAAACAGAATTATGAAAATGTGTGAAAATGTCAAGATATCCTGGAATTTTGATGGAAATTTTGATTTTTTAGGAATTTATTTTAATACTGATTTGACACAAATGGTTGAACAGAACTATGATAAGTCACTCAAATTGATGAACAAAATGATTTTAAGTTGGAAAAAAAGGAATCTAACTGTTTTGGGTCGAGTTGTAGTGGTAAAATCTTTGGTTCTACCTAAGTTAAGTTATATTGCTCAAATGCTTCCAAACCCGAACAAAGATTTCATAAAAACGGTTAATGATATGATTTTTAAATATGTATGGGGTGGCAAGCCAGACAGAATAAAAAGATCTCAGTTTGTGCAAAATTATGAGAACGGAGGTGTAAAAATGCCAGATGTGGAATCTCATATAAATGCATTGAAAATAAATTGGATTCGAAGGGTTTTGCAAGGTGAAAAAAGTTGGATAAAATTGTATAGATTATGTTTAAATGCCAAAAAAGACGATATTTGTTGTACAGGTTTTTTTCCATTTTAATGCAACAAAAAATAAGATAGACAACAAGTTCTGGTATGATACTCTATTCTCTTGGTCATCTTTGATATGCATTGTTAACAACGGTGTTTTAGACTTCAATCGCATTGCAAAACAATATTTGTGGTGGAATGATAAAATAAAAATTGGAGGTAAATCGATAAACTATGCTCATTGGAAGGAAAAGGGTGTCATTTTTATCAATGATTTACTGAAAGATAATGGGACTTTTATGTCAAAAGACGAGTTCGAAGAAATTTATCAAGTGAAAACCAATTTCCTAGAGTATAATGGTATTATAAGAGCAATTAAGTCAAACTTCAATATCAGTCAATTAAATGGGTCGAAACTAGTATCACCTTTTAGACCTAGTAACGTGGAACTACTGTTCAAACAGCGAAAAGGTTGTACTTTATTCTACAAAGTCTTTATAAAATCAAAGAAAATGAAACAATCCATTAATAAGTGGCAATTAGACTTTGGTATAGAAAATAGGGAGTGGAAAAAAATATGTCTTTTAAATTTTAAGTTTTCCGATGACACAAAGTATAGATGGTTCCAATATAGAATCAATCAAAGTATTTTAGGAACGAATAGTCTTTTGCTAAAATGTAATATTAGAGGAGATGACTTATGCACTTTTTGTAAAAAAACCTCTGAAACAATTACGCATCTTTTCATAACTTGTCAAATCTCAAAATCATTCTGGAATATCTTTAAAAGGTGGGTTAAAGGTCAAACAAATGTGGACTTGAATATGAATCCAGTAACAATACTTTTTGGTTCAAATTTGGATTTCACCCTAACATTGATAATGACAATGGCGAAATTCCATATTTATAGAGCAAAGATGACAGAAAAACAGCCAGATTTAGACACTTTCAAACACGAAATTAAGTATTATTACAATATTCTAAAATACCAAGCCACATGTAATTCAGACTTGAATACTTTTCTGGAAAAATGGCATAAATGGCAAAGTCTCTGCACTGATTAACGGATAAGTTTCATTTAAATATATTTGTCAATATGTTACCCATGCAAAAAGGTGTATGTAGCTTAAGGTCACTGAGTAAGTGACAGTACTATGTTTATGTCAGCTGTCAAGAAGGAATTAAAAAATAAAATAAAAAAATAAATAAATAAAAAATAAAATAAATAAATTGGTGGAAATGAAATTGGAGTAGGCAAAATGGAGTCGCCGAACTCCTACCCCGGGGCTATGACACGCCCACACTAAGGGATCAAATTCCGATATAAGATTTCTGAATTTTACAACACAACTGATTGATATCAATTCTAAATAATTCAATTTATCAATATCAGATTTCTTAATTTACAAAAAACAATGGTTGATGATATAATTCAATTTATCAATAGAAAATTTCTGACATTTACACAAAAAACAATGGTTGGTTATATAAGGACAAGCTTATTGACAATGCCCCTTGGACCTTGCGCTAGGCGGCGACAGGAGAATCATCCCTCAATAAATCAATTTATCCATATGATTGGTAGGGCTAATTACATGGAATGATGTGACATGATTTATATATAAAATTATTATAGGATTTGTGAGCCCAAAACACATGGAAGCTATGCATTATTCACTAGTTTGTCAAAAGATGCATTATTCACTAGTTTGTCAAAAGAAAAAAGAAACTATGCCAAACAAGTTTGACAAGGAAAGGAGAACTTGCCAACCCCCCCCCCCCCCCCCCCCCCCCTCCCTCCCCTAGGCACAACACGACACCTATTTCTGTGAAATTATGGGCAAAATTGGCATATTGCACTGAACACCTGCTACGATCGATCCAATTATTTACGGATGAACAGTGTGGATGAGAAAGATGCTGAATTATCCAGGCCGGTGATATATTGAGCTACTGTTTACAACTTTTGGCCCCATGACCGAGAACTTGGCATTTTGAGCATTTGTGCAAGTATTTGCACTGAGAACGAGTGCACCCTGTACCATTGAAGGAAAAACACAGTGACTGAGAATTGCCTGTGGAAACGCGACTTTGGGAATTTGATTCACCCGGAAACTGTTGGGAAGATTGCCCTTGTTGGTCTTGGGGCTGAAAATTATGTTGATTGGGAAGTGAAACCACACATAATGTCCAAAGTTCGCCATCTATAATAGCCCATGATCTCTGAGGTTGGCGAGCTTGTTTAAGGCGAAATTGATGGTCGTATACGCGCCACCCATACCCATTGTAGCGAGATGCCGCTGTGCGTATCAAACTCGCATATTTCAATAACTCTAATGCCCTATGGGGGTGAGCTGTAAGAAAGATGGACGAAAAAATGAGGAAGGAATCAGTCCACCCGTGAATGGAATTAATAGTGCGTTTTGGCTTGCTATCGAACCACACCATCCTCCCATCGTCATTCACTGATAGAACCATTCCCCCGACATCATTGTGACCAGAAATGAACCCGTTTCTGTCGGTAAGGGAGCCAAATTCAACATACTCACTGTTGATGATTTTGTTGATTGTGGCCCGAGTTAAATGATCACCGAGAGGGCTACACACTGATATCAGAGGTCCACCCGACTGTTGATTGGCGTTAAAAACCGGAAAAGAATTTATTATTGAGTTCTCACCCGAACCTTGCAACAACAGCGGAGAATACGGACCAGAGTTCATCATAACATTGCCGCTTTGCGAAGTCACAGCTCCTGAATTCTGCTGATTTTGTCGGGATGATACTAGTTCGTTCTCGGGTTCGTCAACTTGCGGTCTATGTTCAGTTCGACCAAACGATGATTGGGCCAACCGTTCACCTACTGACTGCACAGGGGGTTGGACAGGACGTCCAATACTGTTAGACGGCGGATTTTCTGCATCTGGCTCAAATCCTGCTGCTGCTCTCATTAGTGCACGGCCTGTCAACTCCATGCTGGATTGGATTGTTGACTGGGCCTGGGAAGACGCTTGAACGGGCGTGGACGAGTTTGTATTAGTGTTCGTAACACGGCCGTCTCTTGCAATCGATGCCACTGGATTTGTGTTATTGTTTGTAACACGGCCGTCTCTTGCAATCGTTGCCACTGGATTTGTGTTATTGTTCGTAACACGGCTGTTTCTTGCAGTTGATCAGTCCAGGCAAATGACCAAATCTGGAAATGTAGTGATCAACATATTTTGCAGGTAGTTATTTCTGTGAATTACCAAAATGCTTCAAATTTGTGGATACTTAATTTTTGTGAATCGAAATCAAACAAGCATATCATTATCAATTCACTGCCATTTTTTGAGGTTATTATTTTCGCGAATTTGAGCACAAGCTATTTTTGCAAAATTAAATTGTTCACGAAATTAACAATTTCCTAGTACGGGGGGACCTTATATTAAGGATGGACCAACTATTTTTGGGTAAATCATACGTTAAAGATAATTACCTAAATTATCACCGTGGGTGTTTTAATTTTGACCGGGGCATTTTAAAAACAAGTAATTAGTTGATTAATTAATTAATTTAATCAAGCATTAATTAGTGGATAAATTGTCATCGGGTAATTATTTTTGCTTTCTTATTATTTGGTAGGTATGTCTTATTGACTTTTAAATTAAAAAGTACTGATAATTGCTGAAATCTATGTCTAATCAAATATGTAGTTTTTGAATCTGATCACAAAGTGCACAGCATTGATTTCCAGATCAGGCAATCGATTTCCATATATAGCACATTTCCAGATTTGGTCATTTGCCTGGACTGTTGATGCCGCCCCTCGAGTAGAATTACTTGTACATGTAGTATTACCCGTTGTATCACTCGTAGTCACGGCAACAGCCGGAGTCAATTGGGCCATCGCTCGTGCCTGATTCCGTGTTTGTCTCACGGCAGGTCGAGCTACATGGCCTAAATTAGCGTTAGTTGCATTCCTCTTTGTTCCTCTTCGTTTTCCCGGCATTTTGCTACTCACGATTTATAAACACAGCTAGTTGACAGAGTTAGACAAGGGATCCTAGCTTCTAACTAAAGCAAATTCGGACATGTACCGTATACCGTACAAATGGTGAGCTGTAGCCGCTAGTAATAATAACAATACTAGTAGTAGTAAACCGGGAAGATGAACGCCAACAGTTAATAATTTCAGCAAACTACTGCAAATATACACCAAAGTGTAGAGATGGATTTTCTAATGGTGTCTGATAAACATAATTTTTTTAAATTTATGTCCAAGAAGAGAACGTCCAATTCGGATGCCGACGACGGAGGTTATGACTCAGTAAGGAAACTGATTGCTGCTCGCAAAGCACGCAGGGAGGGACGCACACAAAAGGAATGGCCATCTATTGTTACTGTGGAATCAAGCGAGGAAAACCCGCGAAACAGAGACACAAGTTGACAGAGGGACGGGACTCTGCGCCGTGAGCAAAAGCGATTTATACAGATTTCATCTGAATAAATCGTCATTAGCCGCTAATATCTTATTAGCGCCTACTTTCATATACAAAAAGTTAAAATAATTTCAACAAAAGTCTAAGTCCAAATTAGCGTAATATCTGATATTCTCGCTATTAAGATAATAGTTGATTAGCCGCTAATATCTTATTAGCGCCTACTTTCATATTAAAAAAAGTTTAAATAATTTCAAAAAAAGTCTAAGTCCAAATTAGCGTAATAGCTAAAGTAGCTAAATTAGCGGATTTTTTACCCTATACTTTAACACACAAATTATCCTAATCATCTAAAATAATACACAAATGTTACAATACCGCACCTAACTCATTGGTTGGTTGTTAGTCCTAAATTATTACACCTTAGACACATACGCGAGTGTAACCAACCATTTAACCAACCAACCAATCAAATAACCATAGAAAACTCTCCCAAACCAACCAACTGTCAAACCAACCAATAAACGGGTGTTAATCAACCAACCACCCAATCCACCATCCAATGAACTGCCCAACAAAACATCTCCCCACCGAACAAACCAACCACCCAACCTACAACCAACCAACCAACCAACCAAACAACTGTACAACCAACTTACCGACTAACCAACCAATTAACCATCCCAACAACAGCACGCACAACCAACCAACCAACCAACTACTCACCGAAACAATGAACCAATCAACTAACCAAATAAACCATCCAACCAACCAACCAATCATTTAACCAACCAACCGTCCAACCAACTAACACCCACTCATTCACTAGTCCAACCAACTAACCATCTGACCCCCAACCAATCAATCAAATAACCATCCAACCAGCTAACGGAAACCCCCATTTATTCACTAGTCCAACCAACTAATCATCCAAACCAACCAATCAACCAACTAATCATCCCCAACTAACAAAACATACAACAACCAACATCCAACCAACCGACCATCACAACAACCAACCATTTATCAGACCAACAAAACAACAAACCCAAACCATCCATACAACCATCAATACAAATATCTAGCCAATAACCAACCACCGAACCAACCAATAAAAACAATCAAACCATCCAACAAACCAACCAATCATCCCTCCAAACAACCGATCAGCAACATATCATCTATATAATCATCCAACCAACCAAACAGCCATCCAACCAACCAACCGACGAACCAAGCAACTAACCAATAGCCAACCATCCAACCAACCAACCAACCAACTAACCAATAAACTTTCTTTGGCGGGAGATTTTAATGTTACTTACGAGGCGCGGGGTTCATTGTTTGATGTCCTGGTAGTGCTAGAGAGAATAGCTGTAAAGATGAATTATGTCTTGCCACAGCGGAACAAAAAGAGATGACTCAATGAAGTTAACGGAATACGTAGGAAACATTTCCACTATCAAATCGCAAGTGTTTACATTTGAAACACTATTTGTTTTATATTTGTTATGTATTTTTGAAACCCGGTATAGATCATTCTGAGACACCTTGTATTATCGGCGCTGTGGTTTACCAATTCTCACAGACCATAATAACAAATACCTTTACAATATAAACTTTATAGACTGATTGGTCGACATTACGCAAAACATAATAACAACTTAAATTGACAGTTGCTAAGGGGATTCCACGATACCAGAAACCCCGCAATGCTTCAAAACAGCTGATTTAGATTAAATGAGTAATATCGGACTTACGTTACTCTTCCAAAATAAAATATAATAATTTGTATTTGTCTGATAACGGGTGTTTATCAGCCAACCACCCAACAACCCAACCAACCAACCAGCAAACCCTCAAACCACCACCCAACAAACTCCCCACCGAACAAACAAACCAACCAACCAACCATCCACGCACTGAACAAACCAACCAACCGCCAAACAACTAACCATCCAACCTACCACCTATCTAACAAACAAAACAATCAATCAAACAACTGTCCAACTAATTAACCGGCCAATCAACCTCCCAACCAACAGATCAACCAACCACCACCGATTCCCCAGATAAGGACGTAAACCCCAGATAAGGCGGGCCTTATCTGGGGTTAACGCTCCTTATCTGTGGTTAAGGTACCTTATTCCTAGTTAACCCTCCTTATCTGGGATTAAGGCGCGTTAACCCAAAGGGACGTAAACCCCGAATAACGCGCCTTATCTATAATTAACGCTCCTTATCTGTAGATAAGGATCGTTAACCCCAGATAAGGCCTGCCTTATCCTAGGTTTACCTTCCTTATCTGGCCCCATAAGGCCTGCATTATCCTAGGTTTACGTCCCGTATCTGGGGTTAACAACTTAAATACCAGATAAGGCCCGTTATTCTAGGTTTACGTCTCTTATCCGGGGTTAAGGCCCTAAACCCCGAACGCGCCTTGAATATGGATAAGGCGCCTTATCCCTAGTTAACGCTCCTTATCTGGGGTTAAGGCACATTAACCCCAGATAAGGGACGTAAACCGCGAATAACGCGCCTTATCCCTAGTTAACACTTCTTACCTGGGGATATGGAGCGTTAACCCCAGATAAGGCCCGCCTTATCTGGGTTTACATACCTTATCTGGGGTTAAGGCGGAAATGACACACTTATACTTCCATACACGTATACCTAGATCCATTTCGTATATCTATATAGGTGGTAATAAATGACTATTTGTGACCATTACATTGAAAGTTGTAGACTGATAATTGATTTTGTAATGTACTCGTACTTATTTATTCCAGGTCAAAACCTGCAGTAACTGCAACAAGCCTGACAATCATGCCAAATTTCACTGCTTCGATTGCAAAGATGACATGTGCTATGACTGTCATATCAATCACAACAGCCTCATCAAGTTGACTAAACATCACAAGATAGTTACCATCGAAGATCTACTTTCTGGAAAAGTCAGTGATGAAGGAAGATACTGCAAAGTCCACGACAAAGTTATCGTTGAGTTTTACTGTGAAACTGAGCAAAAACCGGTATGCTCCCACTGCATAAGCCTAAACGTCTGCGCCCATGACCACAAGAGAAGCAGCGTGAAAGATGCAGCAAAGATAAAAACCTCAAGTGTTGAAAAGATGATCAAGGATTGTGAGGAAACTAAGACAAAATATCGTGACGCAGTGAGGAATACCGAGCAGGTCTGTGAGGAATTAAACAAATCAGCACGAAAGGGGGCGCTTTCTGAGGCACGAAGAGAATACATTCAACGCGTGGATGATTTGTTCAACAAAACTGAAGCGGACATAGATGTAGAGGAACGGAAAAGAATGAAGACATTGATTCTGGCGAAAGAGGATCTTGAAGGACATCTGAAGGACATTGAGAGAGCTTGCCATCAGGGGTCAAAGGTCATTCAATCTGGATCGGAGTATGAGATCACATCGAGCTACGCGTCCTTGTCAGAGTCTCTACACAATGTCAACCAATCACAGCCGCTACCTGCTGATGTCTCGCTTGGTTATCTTCGATATATACCTGCTGCTTCTCCTACCATTCCATTCTTGGGTCATTTAAAAAGTAAGGAAAAGTGTGCAAAGATCACTCAATTCGGCACGGGTACTTTACTGGAAGATCCACGGGGTATTGTTATTAATCATCATGGTGATATAGCAATCACAAGTTCGGGATATGGTGTGAAGGTATTCACAAGGACTGGACAAGTCAAGTACACCTTCAAAGACAGTCCCAATAATGTGGTTGACATAGCTGTTACACCTGACAATAGATACATCATAGAAGGTAATAAAGAATTCCTGTGTTATGACAGTGAAGGCAATCAGTTGTCAAAGACACCTACATATGATATGGATGGCAATATATCTAGTCCTTGGGCGGTTGCTGTAGATGCAACAGGAAGAATCATAGCAGGACTAAACAACGACACCATATCAATCCACCAGGCAGACGGGACTCTCATTAATAAGTTTGCAACACAATCTACACCGTGTCATATTGCTGTTACCGCCAAAGGAGATCTTGTTGTACGCTTTGGAGATAGCACCGTGAAACTAATGGACTACTCTGGTGGTAATGTCCGTGATATTCAGCCTCCTACTGATGTCACAAAGTGGGTTCCTGACTATGTCTGCTGTAATCACATCCGTGGTGAGATATATGTGGGAAATTATGGTGAACCTAAAGCTGTGTATGGATTCACATCTGATGGAGAGTACATTGGACTTATCACAGATGATGTTGAATGTCCACGAGGAATAGCTGTATCGGTAGACGGACATGAACTGTTTGTAGTTGATTCTACTGCCAAGCAGGTCAACATATTTCAGATAGAGTGAACAAAGGTCAATACCTATAATTTAGCCGTCCCGTCTTCTACAGTAAAACAATTGCCGTCCATAATTAAGTCACGTTTTTGAATGGCTACATCAACATTTCCTGTCAGAAATTGATGGGTGGATGCTGTGTAGCTGCAATGAGTCTCATTCTGGGACAGGAGGTGCAGTTGCTCCCCCACCAAACGGCTACCCATGCTTGATTGCTCTGCTCGTCTTAACACAAAACTAGAGAGAAAAATGTGCTTGAAAATGTCCAATTTTTTAAAGATTCATTGGAGAGAATTTACATCAAATATCGCTATCAAGTATCATTGTCATAGAACAATAATAAATATATAGTATATATTTATTAATGCTCTTTGCCACTAATAGCGATATTTGATGTTAATGCTCTCCGATGAGTCTTCAAAAATTGGATAATTTTCAAACATAATTTTCTCAAAATGCTGTCGTTATGTCTGAACATCGACGATGTTAGGCGACAAAACCCCGACCTATTCTACTGCTGGACAGCCCTCTCAGTTTGGGTCGGTTAGTCAGTGTTTTTTTCTTCTTTTCGGTTATCCCCTCCAAAGTGACACAAACAGACGTAAAAAAACCAGAACAATGTTTGTAATTTTTGAGAAACAAGAAAGAAAGAATGTTCTCACAATTTTGGTCGGTATTCATTACACATGAAAATCTAGTTTCATCTTTTTTTCAAAAACAGGAGTTTGTTGGGCCCCTAGCACAGGATTTTAAACATGAAAATCTAGTCTCCTCATTTTTCAAAAACAGGAGTTTGTTTGGGCCCGTAACGGAAGTTTTTTTTTGGTCGCCTTTAAGGTGCCGAAAAAAATTGTTCTACAGACCTGCCTGACCCAATTTTTTCTTCAAATTCAAAGTTTGTTGGAAAATCTTTTGAAAATGTTTAGAAATTTTGACCCAAAACACCATCTAGCACCGAGAGGTTAGTTGCCCGTAGAAACAGGGATTGGTGTTTTTGTCGACTATCACTTCCTAATCAAAATATTTCTACATCAGCTGCTATCAATTAAAGTTCTGCAAAAAACACTGGAGCAGGGGCGTAACAGAGGTTGGTTGTCAGGGGGGGGGGGGGGGGGGGGGGGGGGGGGGGGGGGGGGTGCACAGCCAAACAAATTCCTGGTTAGAATAATTCCGTCCCGGAATTTTTCGTAAAAGGTTGCCCCAATTTTTTTCCCAGTCAGTCACT
>CM069455.1:57386829-57424541 GCA_035610835.1 Ophiura sarsii | reverse complement strand
ATGTAATTCTGCACGGAATTAACCTAGCACAAAATCTGTGTTAAACTGTGTTAAAGGATTAAAGGATTAGACAGCTTTATTCAGTAATAGAGGCTTAACACCAGTCTAACTCATAAATGAATTACACCAAGGATGCACCAAATATGATACATCTAATCTCATTGACTTTGATGATAAAAAAATGTATTGAACTTTGGGCACCGATGGGTACTAATCATTTTGGGACAGCCTGTAGGTGAATTTCATTAAACATACTCAATTCGGGTAGTATCCCTTTAATTTGACAATCCCCGCCGCCCCCCCCCCCCCCCCCCCCCCCCCCCCCTCACCGCATATGGCTTACAAACTTATCAGATCTGGAATCAGCACAAAATTTCAGTTCAGATTTTTGTGTGTGTGTGGGGTATCATTCCATCAAAGAATAGAGTAATTATTAAAGGCATATTCCTAGATTTTTGACCAAATTTCAGGATTGTGGACCATTAAATCGGGTAATACCCCTTTAATGTGAGCCGAAATTGCTTTATATCAGTTCTCATCAACATTACAGAAAATCATATTTGGGACAATTAATGAGAAAGAAATGTGAAATATTAAAAGAATCACAAGAAATCCTTTATAGGTGAATTTCATTAAAAATACTCAATTTGGGTAGTATCCCTTTAATTTGACAATTTTCCCCTCGCATATGGTTTACAAACTTATCAGATCTGGAATCAGCACCAAATTTCAGTTCAGAAAAATATTTTTGATTTTGTGGTATCATTCCATCAAAGAAAAGAGTAATTATTAAAGGCATATTCCTAGATTTTTGACCAAATTTCAGGATTGTGGACCATTCAATCGGGTAATACCCCTTTAATGTGAGCCGAAATTGCTTTACATCAGTTCTCATCAACATTACAGTGCATCATATTTGGGACAATTAATGAGAAAGAAATGTGAAATATTAAAAGAATCACAAGAAATCCTTTATAGGTGAATTTCATTAAAAATACTCAATTCGGGTAGTATCCCTTTAATTTGACAATTTTCCCCTCGCATATGGTTTACAAACTTATCAGATCTGGAATCAGCACAAAATTTCAGTTCAGAAAATATTTTTGATTTTGTGGTATCATTCCATCAAAGAAAAGAGTAATTATTAAAGGCATATTCCTAGATTTTTGACCAAATTTCAGGATTGTGGACCATTAAATCGGGTAATACCCCTTTAATGTGAGCCGAAATTGCTTTATATCAGTTCTCATCAACATTACAGTGCATCATATTTGGGACAATTAATGAGAAAGAAATGTGAAATATTAAAAGAATCACAAGAAATCCTTTATAGGTGAATTTCATTAAAAATACTCAATTCGGGTAGTATCCCTTTAATTTGACCATTTTCCCCTCGCATATGGTTTACTAATTTAACAGATCTGGAATCAGCACAAAATTTCAGTTCAGAAAAATGTTTTTGATTTTGCGGTATCATTCCATCAAAGAAAAGAGTAATTATTAAAGGCATATTCCTAGATTTTTGACAACATTTTAGGATTATGGACCATTAAATCGGGTAATACCCCTTTAATGTGAGCCGAAATTGCTTTATATCAGTTCTCAACATTACAGAGCATCATATTTGGGACAAGTAATGAGGAGAAAATGTGAAATATTAAAAGAATCACAAGAAAATGCTTTATAGGTGAATTTGATTAAAAACACAATTCAGGTAGTATCCCTTTAATTTGACAACTTTCCTCACAGGTTCGGATTTTACACTCACCCGATTCGAAATCAGCACAAAATTTCAGTCTAGAAACACTGTTCAAATTTTGTGGTGTATTTCATGCAAGGTTCAACTATTTCTAGAGCCTTTTCAAGCGAGTGGATCCCAGACTACTACTAAGAAACTCAAATTTACGAAACTCATAAATATAGGACCAAAAAGTTTAATAATGAAATATTCTCACTCGGTGAGACAAAATGATTCAAACAATTCTGAGCCAGGATATGTACGCCACTTCCAGTCCAGTCCATGTACACATGTAACGTCCCATACCATGTCCTCACATCGGCTTGCCCAATACTGGTGGGTACACTTACATGCCCAGTACATGTCGCTGCATGTGCTGGCCCAGTACTGGGCTTGTGCTGGGCTGGCAAATGCACCGGCACGCACCAGCCCAGTACTTGCCAACTCTTGCTGTGTAGATAAAGGACTTAGTAAAGGAGAGAGAAAAATTGGAAACATTAGAGAGAAAGCGAGAAATGGGGATGAAGATTTAATTTAAGACCTGTCGTTTGGTAGGCCTAGGCCTACATGTTTTCTCTTCTTCTACTTCAGATATTAAAAGAGACGGAATCGGGTAAGCTTCTGATTAACATGATTAATATGAGTCACGTCACGAATTGTAATTTCACTATAGTAAAAGGCCACAACATGCCACCTGAACTTGATCCTCGTTATGCCAGCGCCACTGAAAAAGAAACTGAAATATATGTCCAATAGGTCTAATGTTTAATGAAGCAGGAAAATAAAATTAACGGTTTGTAAAATGACTACAGGAATTGTCTATGGGTAAACTGTCAAGCGAAGTAGCGTATCAGCAGAGTGTCCCCCTCCCTCGACGGATTTGACCGGGTAGAACAGCTCAAACTACCGGGCTAAAAGGTTTCATTTTCTGTAAATACAGTGGGTTGGGGGAGCAAGGGCCCCAATTTGAGTCGGATGGGGTGGATTTCGAGAACACCCCCACCCGTTTTCAAATGTCGGACTCGGCGGCGGCAATCCTCAGCCTGTAAAGCTAAAGCCTACCGGGAAGATACCATTTCCCCCTCTGACAAGCGATCTCATCAGCAAGCACAGGCTGTAAAAGTTGGCAATACGGAAAGCTCCTTGCAGGGAAATTGAGCATTTGGAGGGAAATTTTAGCATTTTGAGGGAAATGTTACTCTTCCATTAAGAAATGCATTCCATTTTGGAGGGAAATTTGGAATCGCTTGCCGGGAAAAAAACATTTTTTCAGGCCATGCTCATCAGATACGCCACTGGCGGGTAATGGATCACATTTCACAGTAGTTAAATGATGAGTATTTTCCATTAGAATGGACTTGGATCCTTTTAAAATTGGTTTGCTATCTACCAAAGATAATTATTAAATAGTGATTGTTCAGTGTTATAACAATAGCGCTATTATTAAGCATTTCGGTTGGATCTCTTATAAAAGTAGTTTGCTATCTACTGAAGATAACAATGATAACGGTGAAAACACGGTCATTATTAACAATTAGCTCTAGTAGGCCTATACAGTCATGTGGGTATTTCCATTACTGCATATGGTTTTATTTTTAATTGGCTATCCCTATGAATTTAATTGCCTTGTCACCTATACCTAGATTGAAACTTTTTTCATTGAGAGGACACAAAAGTACAAGGATATCAGGTGCAACCACACATTTAATTAATCAGGCCTATTGTTTACATCTCATAACTTCGTGATAAACCAAACCGATGTTACCCTATTTTTTGTTGGGGTGGGTCCGAGGGGCAGAAATATAGAGCATCCTCTCCCCCCATAATCCCATCCCTTTCACCCTTTGCTTTCAGTCTAGAACATTCGGACGTTTCATGATGCAAAAATATGAATGATGGGCCATTTAGCGATCGAAATGGGAAGATCTCTGTTCTTTGTTCACAGTGGCGTAGCTCAGGGGGGGGGGGGGGGGGGTGGGGGGGGGGGGGGGGGGGGGGGGGGGGCAAATGCCCCCCCCCCCCCCCCTGACGGAAAAACCCATTTGTGCCCCCGCCCCCAAAACCCATTAGTGCCCCCGCCCCCAAAACCCATTTGTGCCCCCGCCCCCCCCCCCCCCCCCCCCACCCCCCTCTAAAAAAATTAATAAGGGGAAATAAAAGAAAATATTGAAAAAAAATGATAAAAGACCGAAATTGCGTGCGGGATACTGGTTATGTGTGGGCATATCCAGTCCTAATAGTCAAATATAGGGCAAAAATGTACATATAGTACATGTACTGTGCGATTTGTTTTGACCGTGCGAATTTTTTTGACCCTAAACAATGCGTATGAACAAGCCCTCAAACGCGGCAAAAACATAGCGGGTAACGCAGCACGCACTGAAACAACAGCGTCGCGTATTTTAAGCGAACTGGCGCGGGCTAATTTGCGTGAAAAACAAAACACGGGATACGCGGCGCATGGGAGTTTCGCTGATCCCCTGCGGGCAGACTTTTCCATTCTACTTTGTCAATGATCACAATAAGGGATTTAAATCCTTCTAAATAGGCTTTTGGAATTTCAAAATTGAAAATGTCTTTGCATGTACTGATAGATAACACTCTGAAGTTTTGAAAAATGAAGAAAGGTGAAATTCCTGGAAAATACGAAATGACACTTGACAGCCCTAATAACTAAGTTGGCTATATCTTGCTAGACGTCCCGTACGGAGACATTGCCACTAAGTTAGCACTTTCTACGCGGCAGGCGTAAGCAGACGACATTCCAAAATGTCACAATTGTTTTCAAAAATATCAACATTGTTGAATTTCATTATTAGGAAATACCATGAGAAATGCATTACAATAAGTTCAAACACACCTAGTGTATTGGTTTAGTAATCCTTGAGATAGACTTTCAAAATTGAGAAAGGTTTCTGAAAAATCTGTTTTTTATAAATGGTAAAACTATAGCCGCGTGGAAAGTGTTAAATCTTTTAAATATCTAGAATGATTGAGTGATATGATAAATGCGTTATTTTTTTGTGCGATTGATTTTTCACGCTTTGCAGATTCTTAACAACTTCACTTTAAATTCACCGATAGGGCAAGGATCGTAGCTTCATCACGTAGAACTAGCTATACGCAAACAATATTATTATATATGTGTGTGTTATTGTTTTCGCGATAGCTGTGTCAAGCGTAAAAAGTGCGAAAACTAAATGTAACACAAAAATAAAATCCACTTTTCCAGTATTAGGTTCAGCGGTGGTGTGGTACAGAAACTCGGTGTCATACCTGGCTCCGTCTGTGGCTTCATCCAGTATAGATGAGGTGACCGTTGTTTACATCCAATGCTTATCAACAAACGCAATGGGCGAGGGGACTGGACTGTCGATACACGCTTGAGGGAACAGCATATGACCACAACACTGTCCGCTATATGCCGTATTGCCCTCTATAATGCTTTGGCGCGAGTTTTAAAAGCACGGGTCCTATAATATAAACAAAACATGATGCGCGCGAAAACTGCCGGGCAAAGAACAATAGCAACTAGCCACGTTTTGTCCGGTGTGACGTCACCTGTCACCCCATCTATACAGGGTGTCCCAAAAGCCTTCGAAACCTTTTCAAAACTTTATATCAACGGTTAAATTATTTGCAGTATAAGAATAAAAACATAATTTATTTGGATAGAAAAGACTTTTAGAATTATTTGTGTACCAAAACTTACAATAATAGCTATATATCTGTATTGCCAAAATCCAGACGAAAGTTAATCAAACTGTACAATTGCACTTTCATATAAAAGCGTAGTGCAATAGACCCTATTCACGCGGCAGCCATTTTCTAAAATTTGCCACCCAAGCCTCGTTCCCGTTATGTTAACCTGCGCCTGCGTGTCTTCTATTGCATTGCGCGAGGATCAGTACGCCACACGCGCTGGTACCACGCCTCCCTCACGGTTCTATCGAGTGCACAAAGGCGCATATAGACCAAACGGGAACGAGGCTTGGGTAGCAAATTTTGGAAAATGGCTGCCGCGTGAATAGAGTCTATTAGCTGTTGCGATACGACAGTGGAAAAAGGCAGGGAAGAGAATAAGTGGTCTCTACAGTAATGAAGGGTATTAATTTTATGTACAACATTTAATAATGTATTGTAGAGATAATATGGTATGCCATACTATACAAGGTATCCCTGAAAGGGTGGACATGTTACTCATCATTGCTATCATTTTAATATTCAGTATTTCGCTCAAATATTCATATAGGCCTAAATTAAATGATAGTTTAGCTGGCTTAGAAATGCCGTTTATTTGATTATAACTTTTCCCAATCTAAAGATGCTTGATGTCCTACAAGTAATCAAAATTTGGCTTCTGCACAGGTGTAAAAATGAAGACATGCTCTGATTTTGACCGGACTACTTTTTTCTTGTGCGCATTGATAAGCCAAGAAAAAAAGTCAATTATAAGTATGGGGTCAAAGGTCAAGAAAAGGTCATTAGGGTTCAAAATGTATTTTTTTAACTACTTCAGGGCTGAAATTTATAAAAACAATTGTCAAATATAGTACAACTTAAGGTTATTGCCCTTTGACAACATATAGCAAGGTCCAAAAAAAATACATTTTGAACCCTAATGACCTTTTCTTGACCTTTGACCCCAAACTTATAATTGACTGCTTTTCTTGGCTTATCAATGCGCACAAGTCAAAATCAGAGCATGTCTTCAGTTTTACACCTGTATAGTTCAATGACCCCTAGTGACCCCGTTTGACATGTCACTTTTAATGGAGAAGCACCCCATATGAACATGGATAATAGGAATCTTTAGACAAATTCTGACAATCATCGGTCATTTCGTCTCGGACAAGTAGTATTTTGAGTGCGCGGAGTGAAAATGTACATTTTGACCCCTAGGGACCTTTTTTTGACCTTTGACCTTAACAGTATGATTGACTTTTGTTCATATCTCATCAATGCCCACAAAATAAAAGAAACCCAGTCAAAATCGGAGCATGCCTTATATTTTCCCTCTGTAAAGTTCAATGACCCCTAGTGACCCCGTTTGACATTTCACTTTTAGTGGAGAAGCACCCTGTATGAACATTGATCCAAGGAATCTTTTGACTAATTCTGAGTATCATCAGTCATTTTCCCTTGGACAAGTAGGGTTTTGAGTGAATGGAGTAAAATTTACATTTTGCCCTCTAGTGACCCCAAATATTTTTCGATTTAAAAAACCGAACTATTATATATGCGTATCGTCAAAAGGAATATGTTGGCCAATTCTGACGATCCAAGGTCATTTCATTAAAGTGCAAATGCGTTTTAAGTGAAAATCACGTTTTGACCCCTAGTTACCCTTGTGTGACCTTTGACCCCTTATGCTTTACAACCTGAGTAGTGGTGCACATAAGGGTACTTATGACCAAATATGGTTAAAATCGGCTCAATGGTTACGGAGCTATAGGTCCCATGACGGAAGAAAGAAGAACTAGAGATAATTGTGATCTTAGATCACGGATATTAGTCGAGGGCTTTGACCTTTGACCTTGCTAAATGTTGCCAGAGGGCAATAGACTTAAGTTGTACTATATTTGATAATTGTTTTTATAAATTTCAGCCCTGAAGTAGTTAAAAAGATACATTTTGAACCCTAATGACCTTGTCTTGACCTTTGACCCCAAACTTATAATTGACTTTTTTTCTTGGCTTATCAATGCGCACAAGAAAAAAGTAGTCCGGTCAAAATCAGAGCATGTCTTCAGTTTTACACCTGTATAGTTCAATGACCCCTAGTGACCCCGTTTGACATGTCACTTTTAATGGAGAAGCACCCTATATGAACATGGATAAGAGGAATCTTTTGACAAATTCTAACAATCATCGGTCATTTTGAGTGCGCGGAGTGAAAATGTACATTTTGACCCCTAGGGACCTTTTCTTGACCTTTGACCTTAACGATATGATTGACTTTTGTTCTTGTCTCATCAATGCCCACAAAATAAAAGAAACTTGGTCAAAATCGGAGCATGCCTTATATTTTCCCATTGTAAAGTTCAATGACCCCTAGTGACCCCGTTTGACATTTCACTTTTAGTGGAGAAGCACCCTATATGTACATGGATCCAAGGAATCTTTTGACCAATTCTGAGTATCATCAGTCATTTTCCCTCGGACAAGTAGGGTTTTGAGTGAATGGAGTAAAATTTACATTTTGACCCCTAGTAACCCCAAACATTTTTCGATTTAAAAAACCGAAATATTGTATATGCGTACGGTCAAAAGGAATATGTTGGCCAATTCTCAAGATCCTAGGTCATTTCAATAAATTGCAAATGCGTTTTAAGTGAAAATCACGTTTTGACCCCTAGTTACCCTTGTGTGACCTTTGACCCCTTATGCTTTACAATCTGAGTAGTGGTGCACATAAGGGTACTTATGACTAAATATGGTCAAAATCGACTCAATTGGGTTTTGAGTGAATGGAGTAACAATTTACATTTTGACCCCTAGTGACCTTTTCTTGACCTTTGACCCCCACAAAATGATTGACTTTTTTGCTTGTCTCATCAATGCCTACAAAATGAGCTATGACCGGTCAAGATCGGAACATGTCTTAACTTTTACCCCTGTAAAGTTCAATGACCCTAGTGACCCCGTTTGACATGTCGCTTTTAGTGTAGAGACACCCTATATGAACATTGATCCAAAGAATCTTTTGACCAATTCTGAGTATCATCAGTCATTTGCCCTCGGACAAGTAGGGTTTTGAGTGAATGGAGTAACAATTTACATTTTGACCCCTAGTGACCTTTTCTTGACCTTTGACCCCACAAAATGATTGACTTTTTTGCTTGTCTCATCAATGCCTACAAAATGAGCTATGACCGGTCAAGATCGGAACATGTCTTAACTTTTACCTCTGTAAAGTGCAATGACCCCTAGAGACCCCATATGACATGCCACTTTTAATCGCTGAACAACCCATATGACCATGGATCCAAGGAATCTTTTGACCAATTCTGACAATCATCGGTC
Source organism: Ophiura sarsii (assembly GCA_035610835.1). Taxonomy (NCBI): domain Eukaryota; kingdom Metazoa; phylum Echinodermata; class Ophiuroidea; order Amphilepidida; family Ophiuridae; genus Ophiura; species Ophiura sarsii. The sequence continues at coordinate 57,415,777 of CM069455.1, read as the reverse complement.
ATTTCCTCTAGAAAAAATAGCATTTTGAGTGAAATAATAGGTCGTTTTGACCTCTAGTGACCCCTGTGTGACATTTGACCTCTTGTGCTTTCTGATCTGAGTAGTGGTTCACTAAAGGGAACTTTGGCCTGTAGGATTTTTTTAATCGGTCAAAGGGTTACGGAGCTATCGGTCTCATGACGGAAGAATTCTCAAAAGTGACAGGACGAATACAGTATAAAGGGTTCAACAAAAGAAAGTATACCACTTTGTTTATGTCATTTTGAGTAATTTTTAATTTGTTGTTGACCAAACAGGCTAGATAGGCATTTAGATGAATCTTTTAGGCATAATTTGATACCAAATTTGCCCCCTAACAACGAAGATAAATCATGATTAGCACCATTTAAAGGAAAATATCCCATTTTCAAAAGTCACATTTCCAATACACAACACGAGAAGATTTGGATAATCTTTCCATGTTCTACCCATCCATAACATTCCTTTACATTCAAATCCTTCACCCATGCATCAGTTTACATTTGAATTAGCACGCGCATTGAGGGATATGCGCGGTGATCAGTACGGGATCTGCGGGATAAATACGGCATTATGTGTGTTTAACAATTGGCCCTTTCTTCTCGTGCTGTGTATTGGAAATGCGACTTTTGAAAATGGGATATTTTCCTTTAAATGGTGCTAATTATGGTTTATCTTTGTTGTTAGGGGGGAAATTTGGTATCAAATTATGCCTAAAAGATTCATCTAAATGCCTATCTAGCCTGTTTGGACAAAAACAAATTGAAAGTTACTCAAAATGACATAAACAAAGTGGTATACTTTCTTTTGTTGAACCCTTTATTAGTCGTTTCTCGACTAATATAAAGACTTGCTTCGATTTTGACCGGTGATGGCTCATTTTGTAGGCATTGATGAGACAAGAAAAAAAGTCAATCATTTGTTTGGGGTCAAAGGTCAAGAAAAGGTCACTAGGGGTCCTAATGTAGTAAAAATGTACATTTCGACCGCTAGTGACCTTTTTTGACCTTTGACCCCAAAAAAATGATTGACTTTTTTGCTTGTCTCATCAATGCCTACAAAATGAGCCATGATCGGTAAAAATAGGAGCATGTCTTAAATTTTACCCTGTATAACTTTTTTTTTAATCGAATAATTATTAAGACAGATTTTTTTTTAAAGGTTATACAGGGTAAAATTTAAGACTTGCTTCGATTTTGACCAGTCATGGCTCATTTTGTAGGCATTGATGAGACAAGAAAAAAATCAAACAATTTTTGGGGGTCAAAGGTCAAGAAAAGGTCACTAGGGGTCCTAATGTAGTAAAAATGTACATTTTGACCTTTTTTTGACCTTTGACCCCCACAAAATTGTTGACTTTTTTGCTTGTCTCATCAATGCCTACAAAATGAGCTATAACCGGTCAAGATCGGAACATGTCTTAACTTTTACCTCTGTAAAGTTCAATGACCCCTACTGACCCCGTTTGACATGTCGCTTTTAGTGTAGAAGCACCCTATATGAACATTGATCCAAGGAATCTTTTGACCAATTCTGAGTATCATCAGTCATTTTCCCTCGGACAAGTAGGGTTTTGAGTGAATGGAGTAACAATTTACATTTTGACCCCTAGTGACCTTTTCTTGACCTTTGACCCCCACAAAATGATTGACTTTTTTGCTTGTCTCATCAATGCCTACAAAATGAGCTATGACCAGTCAAGATCGGAACATGTCTTAACTTTTACCTCTGTAAAGTTCAATGACCCCTAGTGACCTCATATGACATGCCACTTTTAATCGCTGAACAACCTATATGACCATGGATCCAAGGAATCTTTTGACTAATTCTGACAATCATCGGTCATTTCCTCTAGAAAAAATAGCATTTTGAGTGAAATAATAGGTCGTTTTGACCTCTAGTGACCCCTGTGTGACATTTGACCTCTTGTGCTTTCTGATCTGAGTAGTGGTTCACTAAAGGGAACTTTGGCCTGTAGGATTTTTTTAATCGGTCAAAGGGTTACGGAGCTATCGGTCTCATGACGGAATAATTCTCAAAAGTGACAGGACGAATACAGTATATTAGTCGTTTCTCGACTAATATAAGAAAGAAGAAGAACTAGAGATAATTGTGATCTTAGATCACGGATATTAGTCGAGGGCTTTGACCTTTGACCTTGCTATATGTTGTCAAAGGGCAATAACCTTAAGTTGTACTATATTTGATAATTGTTTTTATAAATTTCAGCCCTGAAGTAGTTAAAAAAATACATTTTGAACTCTAATGACCTTTTCTTGACCTTTGACTCTAAACTTATAGTTAACTTTTTTTCTTGGCTTATCAATGCGCACAAGAATAAAGTAGTCCGGTCAAAATCAGAGCATGTCTTCAGTTTTACACCTGTATAGTTCAATGACCCCTAGTGACCCCGTTTGACATGTCACTTTTAATGGAGAAGGACCCTATATGAACATGGATGAGAGGAATCTTTTGACTAATTCTGACAATCATTAGTCATTTTCTCTCGGACAAGTAGCATTTTGAGTGATTGGAGTGACAATTTACATTTTGACCCCTACTGACGCCAAATATTTTTCGATTTTAAAAACCGAACTATTATACATGCGTACTGTCCAAAGGAACATGTTGACCAATTCTCAGCATCCTGTGTCATTTCGCTAAGTAGCAAGGACGAAGTGAAAATCGCGTTTGACCCCTGTGTGACCTTTGACCTCTTGTGCTTTAAATCCTGAGTAGTGGTGCACATAAGGGTACTTGTGACCAAATATGGTCAAAATCGGGTCAATGGTTACGGAGCTATAGGTCCCATGACGGAAGAAGAAGAAGGAAACAGGACGAATACAGTATATTAGTCGTTTCTCGACTAATATAAAGAAGAAAGAAACAGGACGAATACAGTATATTAGTCGTTTCTCGACTAATATAAGAAGAAAGAAGAAGAAAGAAGAAGAAAGAAACAGGACGAATACAGTATATTAGTCGTTTCTCGACTAATATAAGAAGAAAGAAACAGGACGAATACAGTATATTAGTCGTTTCTCGACTAATATAAGAAGAAGAAAGAAACAGGACGAATACAGTATATTAGTCGTTTCTCGACTAATATAAAGAAACAGGACGAATACAGTATATTAGTCGTTTCTCGACTAATATAAGAAGAAGAAACAGGACGAATACAGTATATTAGTCGTTTCTCGACTAATATAAGAAAGAAACAGGACGAATACAGTATATTAGTCGTTTCTCGACTAATATAACAAACGGAAGAAATAGAGTATATTGGCTCGCTACGCAGCCAATATAACTATCGGTGCTGTTCTGTCTACCTCATAACCATATTTCCATATGGCCCTTAAACATGTATAATAAAGTAATACTTCTTATGTGTAACCTTTGTTGTGCAGTCTGCTTTAAACATGTTCAAGGGCCAAAAACACAGCTATCACAACCTTGTATCTTTCTTGCCTCTGAACATGTATTCTACGCATAACCGTTGGGTAGTTTTACTATACATGCTGAAGGGCCATACAACATGCAAGGTTTAGACTGAACAGTAATACTTTATACAAAAGAAAACATGTTCGACGGTGTTGAGGGAGCGGCTGCCCCTTCCTGTCCAAGAATAAGGCTCATTACAGCTACACAGCTTATGCACCCATCAATTTCTGACAGAAAATGTTGATATAGCCATTCAAATTACGACACAGACCTGGATTTATGACCATTGTTTTACTGTAAAAGAAGCGATGGCTAAATTATAGGTATTGATATTTGTTCACTCCAACTGAAATACTTTGACTTGATCGGCACTAGAATCTACTACAAACAGTTCCTGTCCATCTACCGATACAGCTATTCCTTCTGGAATTCCAACATCATCTGTGACAAGTCCAATGTACTCTCCATCAGATGTAAATCCATACACAGCTTTAGGATCACCCCTATTTCCCACATATATCTCACCACGGATGCGATTAGAGCAGACATAGTAGGGTTCCCACTTTGTGACATCAGCATGATCAGTAGGAGGCTGAATATCACGGACATTACCACCAGAATAGTCCATTAGTTGTCATCTAAAAAGCTTACAACAAGATCTCCTTTGGCGGTAACACTAACAGCAAACTTAAACGTAGTAATTTGTGTTGCAAACTTATTAATGAGAGTCCCGTCTGCCTGGTGGACTGATATGGTGTCGTATAGTCCTGCTATGATTCTCCCTGCTCCATCTACAGCAACCGCACAAGGATCACATGGTTTGCCATTCATATCATATGTACGAGTCTTAGAAAACCGATTGCCTTTACTGTCATAACACTGGAATTCGTTATTACCTTCTATGATGTATCTATTGTCAGGTGTAACAGCTATGGCAAACACATGCGAGAGAGCGCCTTTTAAGGTGTACTTGACCTGTCCAGTCCTTGTGAATACCTTCACACCATTTCCCCAGCTTGTGATTGCTATATCCCCATGTTGATTAATAGCAATAGCCTGTGGACCTTTCAGTAAAGTTTCCGTGCCGAATTGAGTGATCTTTGCACACTTTTCCTTTCTCTTTAAATGACCCAAGAATGGAATGGTAGGAGAAGCAGCAGGCACATACCGAAGATAACCAAGCGAAACATCAGCGGGTATCGGCTGTGATTGGTTGACATTGTGTAGAGACTCTGACAGGGACGCGTAGCTTGATGTGATCTCATACTCCGATCCAGATTGAATTATCTTTGACCCCCGTTGGCAAGCTCTCTCAATGTCCTTCAGATGTCCTTCAAGATCCTCTTTCGCCAGAGTCAATGTCTTCATTCTTTTACGTTCCTCTACAGCTATGTCCGCTTCAGTTTTGTTGAACAAATCATCCATGCGTTGAATGTATTCTCTTCGTGCCTCAGAAAGCGCCCCCTTTGCCAATCGTGCTGATTTTTTTAATTCGTCACAGACCTGCTCGGTTTTCCTCACTGCATCACGATATTTTGTCTTAGTTCCCTCACATTCCTTGATCATTTTTTCTACACTGGAGGTTTTTATCTTTGCTGCATATGTCACACTGCTTCTCTTGTGGTCATGGGCGCAGACGTTTAGACTTATGCAGTGGGAGCATACCGGTTTGTGCTCAGTTTCACAGTAAAACTCAACGATGACTTTGTCGTGGACTTTGCAGTATCTTCCTTCATCACTGACTTTTCCAGAAAGTAGATCTTCGATGGTAACTATCTTGTGATGTTTAGTCATTTTAAGGCTGTTGTGGTGGATATGGCAGTCATGACACAGGTCATCCATGCAATCGAAGCAGTGAAATTTGGCGTGATTGTCAGGCTTGTTGCAGTTACTGCAGTTTTTGACCTGAAATGAATAAGTACATTACAAAATCATTTTTAAGTCTACAATTTTCAAAGTGATGTCCACAAATAGGCATTTTTACCACCTACCCAGATATCGCAATTGCTCTAGTTATATGGGTATGGAAGCAAAGTATGTCATTTCTACCTTAACCTCAGATATAAGGAACAGATTTTTTTTTTTGAATTATCGACCAAAAGGTGCCAAAAATCACGTTTTTTAGCGCCTTTTGGTCTATAATTCAAAAAATAATAAAGATTTTCAACCAAAAAAAACCAACGATTCCTAGGGAATTGTATGAGGAATATAATAAAACTAGTGTGACAAAATTTGACAATATATATTTTGAGCTATCTTTTCCAAACCTAAAATGGGTCAAAAACCGTGTTTTTTTATAATTTTCTCCAAAATTGTCAATTTCATGATCATAGTTGGATTCATTGAACCCCTTTCCTGCAAAAAATGTATACTTTTATCTAGATTAAATGAACAATGAAGAAGTTATGGCAGTTTTACGGAGGCTATACGAAGGTGCACATTCCCCTTAATTGGTTTGATGGTTGGTTGGTTGGTTGGAGGGTTTGTTGGAGGGTTGATCGGTTGGATTTGGATTAATGGTTTGTTGGATGGTTGGTTGGTTGGTTTAAGGGTTGGTTTCAGTTTCAGTTTCAGTTTTATTTACCAACAATACATATATAATAATTGTAAGTAAATACATTGGTGGACTAACCAAAATCAGAGCAGAGCTCGCAAATATATTTGGTTGAATGGTTGGTTGGTTGGTTGGTTGGTTGGTTGGTTGGTTGGTTGGTTGGTTGGTTGGTTGGTTGGTTGGTTGGTTGGTTGGTTGGTTGGTTGCTTGGTTGCTTGGTTGGTTGCTTGGTTGGTTGGATGGATGGATGGATGGATTGTTGGCTATCGGTTGATTGGATGGTTGGTTATTGGTTGATTGGTTGGATGTTTGTTGGTTGGTTGGTTGGTTGAATTGTTGGTTATTAATGAGTTGGTGAGTTGGATTTTTGTTTGGACGGTTTGTTAGTTTGATGGATGGTTCGTTATAGATGGTTGACTAGTAGGTCGGTTGGATGAATGGTTGGTTGGATAGTTGAATGGTTGGATGGTTGTTTGGTTGGTTAGATGATTGGTTGGTTGAACTGTTGGTCGGTTGGTTGGAGGTTTGGTTAGAGGGTTAGTTGGTTGGAGGGTTGGTTGATAAACACCCGTTATCGGACGAATACAAATAATTATATTTTATTTTGGAAGTAAGTATTACTCCTTTAATCTAAACTAGCTGTTTTAAAGCATTGTGGTATTTCAGGTATCGGGGAATCCCCTTAGCGACTGTCAATTAAAGTTGTTATTATGTTTTGCGTAATATTGACCAATCAGTCTATACAGTTTATATCGTGTATAGGCATTTGTTAATCTGGGCTGTGAGAATTGGTTACCACAACGCCGATAATACAAGGTGTCTCAGAATGATCTATAGCGGGTTTCAAAAATACATAACAAATATAAAACAAATAGTGTTTCAAATTTAAACACTTGCGATATGATAGTGGAAATGTTTCCTACGTATTCCTTTAATTTTATTGAGATATCTCTTTTTTGGTCCGCTGTGGCAATATAATTCATCTTTACAGCTATTCTCTTTAGCACTACCAGCATTTCAAACAATGAACCCCGCGCCTCGTAATAACATTCAAATCTCCCGCCAAAGAAAGTGTGATGGTTAGTTGGTTGGATGGTTTAATTTGGTTAGACTAGTGATTGAGATGGAATTTTCGTTTGTTAGTTGAATGATCGGTTGGTTGGACGGTTTGCTTGCTTGGTCGGTTGGTTGGTTGGTTGGTTGTATGGTTGGCTATTGGTTAGTTGCTTGGTTCGTCGGTTGGTTGGATGGATGGTTGTTTGGTTGATTGGATGATTTGTTGCCGATCGGTTGTTTGGAGGGTGATTGGTGGGTTTGTTGGATGGTTTGATTGTTTTTATTGGTTGGTTCGGTGGTTGGTTAGTGGTCGGTTTGTTGGTTGGATATTTGTATGGATGGTTGTATGGATGGTTTGGGTTTGTTGATTGGTTGGTCTGATAAATGGTTGGTTGGTTGGTTTGGGTTTGTTTATTGGTTGGTCTGATAAATGTTTGGTTGGTTAGACGGTTGTTGTGATGGTCGGTTAGTTGGATGGTTGGTTGTTGTATGTTTTGTTAGTTGGGGATGATTAGTTGGTTGATTGGTTGCGTTTGGATGGTTAGTTGGTTGGACTAGTGAATAAATGGGGTTTCCGTTAGCTGGTTGGATGGTTATTTGATTGATTGGTTAGGGTCAAATGGTTAGTTGGTTGGACTATTGAATGAGAGGGTATTTTCGTTAGTTGGTTGGACGGTTGGTTGGTTAGATGGTTGGTTGGTTGGATGGTTGGATGGTTTATTAAATTGTTGTGTCAATGATTGTTCGTTGGTTGGATGGTTAGTTGATTGGTTAATTGTTTCGGTGAGTAGTTGGTTGGTTGGTTGTGCTGTTGATGGGATGGTTAGTTGGTTGGTTAGTCGGTAAGTTGGTTGTACAGTTGTTTGATTGGTTGGTTGATTGGTTGTAGGTTGGGTGGTTGGTTTGTTCGGTGGGTAGATGTTTAGTTGGGCGGTTGTTTGGATGGTAGATTGGGTGGTTGTTTGATAAACAACCGTTTATTGGTTGGTTTGACAGTTGGTTGGTTGGGGGGAGTTTTCGATGGTTACTTGGTTGGTTGGTTGGTTAGATGGTTGGTTACACTCGCGTGTTTGTCTAAGGACTAATAATTTAGTACTAACAACCAACCAATGTAGGCCTAAATAGTGAGTAATGACCATGTGTGTGGTAGGCCTACATTGCGTATAGACGAAACACTATATGGCAGGGGTGTCAAGAAAAGAAGGTTTGGTATTAGGGTAGGGCAGATAATAAATTTGGTAAAGTTGATGGGCTAAGGGTCCGCTGAAAGCCCGAGATAGAAACTTTCTAATGGAAAATGTTCTGTGACGGTAAGCAGTTTCACTTTACTATATATCGTTTTCAATATTACACAATATTTGAGATAAAATCATGAATTGAAGTAGAGTAACAAATGAAGCCTCAATTTAATAAGTATTGTGTCCCCCTCCCCTCCCCAGGACCCAGTGGCGGCTTGATAAACAGGTATGCAGGGGCTAAGCCCCAACACTCTTTGCAAATCATACCTTATTATATTTATTATGTAAAAAATACCAACCAAAATAATATGAGGATCAAAATTAAATTCTATGAAATAAACCTACAAAATATTATTTTGTGTTACACTACTCAATTGTCAAAAGCACACACCCAGTACGCCTATGACAATACTTATCTTGTCGAAACCTAAAATGGGTTTTCCCGTTCATTTTAAAACATTTTTTATACAAATTAGTCGTAGTAGCTTCCAAATTAGTCCTAAATATTGTTGTCGTGCATTTCTCAACTTTAATTTAGTCTTAGCTATGTTCACATTAGTCTTAGCTTTATTCGCTTTAAACATTTTTCAAAAGTATTTGGTCGATTGAGCACTGTGAATCGTCGCGACTCATTGCATTTAGTCTCACCTGTCTCGCTGTGGCTGCTTGTAAAAACCAATTTGGTCTTATTTCAAACAAGTTAATTATTTTATAAAGCAAATCCATCTTGTTGATAAAATGAAATTCATGGTGACCTTCATTAGCAGAAAAAATAAGGGAAACATATGCAGTGACATTTACAATTAAAGTGAAAAGAAGAACATTCTAATTCTATATCATATATCCTGTATCAAATTTGATCATGAAAACGCTGCGGACGCGAACAAAAAATATTTTCATGCAGCCATATTATATATATAGAGAGAGAGCTCAACGACCGAACGACCAACATGACTATATATATTAATGTATAACAAGCAGTTCAACATCATTTAGAACGTGTAGGCCTTAGATAGCACAATGATGAAATACATTGAAAACACATCCAACTTGTACTACAAAAGACCAAATTGCTTTTAACAATTGTCCACCGAACGGTTGGTTGGACCAAATCAAACTAGCGTGACGAATAACAGTGATAAGGTGGTTAAAATGAATAATGATCAGTCTAAAGCGAATATTACTAAGACTAAGTGAGTATAGCTAAGACTAAATTGAAGTTTACAAATGCACGTCAATATTATTAAAGAAAGTGTCCAGCAAGCACAACATAGTGCATTATATGTTAGTAAAATAATTATCAAGCCAAAATCACGAAGTTATATAGAACAAAACATCATACTTTTAAAAACCGAATAAACACTGCCATCTCTCAACATGCCATTTTTAAAATTCGCGGTGATCGAAAGTCCCGGGATCAATGACGTCATGGTTATTGGTGCTCAAATTTACGCAAGTGCATTGTATAACTATGACTTCATTGATGCCGGGACTTTCGATTGCCGCGAATTTTAAAATTGGCATGTTGAGAGATGGCAGTGTTTATTCGGTTTTTAAAAGTATGATGTTTTTTTTCTATATTACTACGTGATTTGGGCGCGATAATTCTTTTTCAAACATATAATGCACAATGTTTTGCTTGCCGGACACCCTCTTTAAGGACTAATTTGTAAGCTGCTATGACTAATTTTTATAAAAAAAACTGTTTTAAAATGAACGGGAAAACCTATATTAACATTCCCTAGAAATATGTTTATTTAATTTTTAATATCTTATTTATTTTTTGAGTTATAGACCAACAAGTGCCATAAGATGTGATTTTTTCCCTCCAAAATCATGAAAATTTCATTTTTGGTAAACAATTACATTTATTGGCACATTTTGGTCTATAATCAAACAAAATACTATAAGATATTAAAAAAAAAACCAGCGTGATAGGAATATTATTATGATTATAATAAAACTAGTATGACAACATATATTTTGAGGTAGCTTTCCAGAACCTAAAATGGGTCAAAAACATGTTTTTATAATTTTCTCCACAATTGTCAATTTCATGTTCATGGTTGGATTCATTGAACCCTTTTCTTCAAGAAAATGTATACTTTTATTATTTATAATAAATTATAAATAATAAAGAAGTTACAGCAGTTTTACGGAGGCTATACCTGAAGACTTTTATTATTCATTATTCATTTAATCTATTAATACTAGTATACATTTTCTTGGTCAATTTCATGTTCATGGTTGGATTCATTGAACCCATTGAACCCTTTCATTCAGGAAAATGTATACTTTTATTTAGATTAAATGAATAATGAAGGAGTTACAGCAGTTTTACGGAGGCTATACCTGAGGGTCCACACTCCCTTAAGGAAGAAGATGGTACCACTCTTAATTTACACTACACATGATATCAGGAAAAATCAGCTCTTGGCCACATACCTGTTTACTTTCTTCACAAATATCCTTGAGACTTCTATCTAGAAAATGCACGGGAAGTCCTCTCACTCCTTCCTCTGGCAAAGAAACCTCCTTTCTGCAGAATGGACATGCCAGCTTGCCTTTGACTTTGCTCGTCTTAGCCCAATCTTCCAAACACTCCCTACAGAATCCATGGTGACATGGTAATACTCTGGGATCCTGGTATTGCTCATGACAGATAGCACACTGCAATATATTGTGGGTGGTTTTCTCAACGGTAGATACAGCTTCACCCATGTTGGAAAGAAAAGTTGGTATATGGTTTGCGTCAACTAGAGACCTGGCGTTGCAACCAGCCCGCTCGCCAAGTTAATAGAGAGCGTGATCATGTGATCATTTGATAAAAATATCCTGTCACAAATACATGTAGTGTATCATAACTAACTTGCCATTTGAAATATATGTTAACTAACACCTAGCAATTTATTTAGAACTCACTTTGCAGTTAACGTTGAGTATTATTTAAATAATGTTGACGTATTTTACAATTTTTTGCACTGTGATATTTACTATTTTAGCCTATTATTAATATTGATGTCATTGATACGGTTATGGTAGTTGAACGATGACGTTGAACTTGTATAAATTGTTTGGTTACCTATTACTATTATAATTACACATTTATTTGCATTATAAGCAGATAATGAATTATATATTATGATGAGAGAAATTGTTGCACGTCTCAAATTAGTGGTATCTGTACTATAATCTAGGCCTATGGCGTAGTTAGGCCAAAAAAATGGTTTGCTTGCCCATAGATGCTCTCCAAGATTTTGTATTGTTTTTTTGCTTTTCCAAATTTCGAAATTAAAAAAATTAAAGGAATTGTTCTACATTTTTTCATTGTTTAAGTCCCAAACAGGACACCTTATAATATGTCCCACGGGATCACATGGGTGGGGTGGGGGGGGGGGGGGGGGGGGGAGGGGTGGGGGGGGGGGGGGGAGGGGTGGGGGGGGAGGGGTGGGGGGGTCAATCAAGGTCATATACATGACTTAAAAAGGGGTGGGTTTTTTTGTATTTTTTGGTAAACAAAAAATAAATATATATATATAAACGGGAATGTAATACACGGTCGGTCGGATGAGCGAGGGCAGGCAAACTTTGTTGGCCTTAGGGACTGCACTGCATACATAATCATGTATAGACTTACATTAAGATCTTATAGCCTCCCCCTATATAAACGAACCGATTTGCATATTTTTTTAAAACAGGGATTAAAAGCGAGTTTGTCTACCCTTATCGGCAAATAAGAATTGTGTATGGAGACACCATCAGAAGATGGCTCCGAAATGGAAATCATGGCAACATTCTGCGAGAGGCGCCCCTATTTAAAGGGAGGAAAGCAGGGCAGATAACTTCTCTGAGAAGTGATATATTTTCTACGAGTTAGCAACTTTCCATTTTAGGTGCCTTTCTTCTGGGCTGATTAGTCCAAGTTTCATCTCATAAAAGTTTCACCCAATGAGACCCATAGGCCTATATAGGCAAGTGCATGACTGTTTTGATGGGTGAGCTGAAGAAGTGATGTTGACATTTTCTCACTTGCCTACTACGAGGGTCATTCAATAAGTGTAAAGTTCTACCTCCTCAGTGGCGTAGCTAGGATCTTTTTCAGGGGTGGGGGGGGGGGGGGGGGGGGGGCGTCAAGATTATGAAAATCTCGTAAAAGGGTGCCCCAATTTGTTTTGTAGTCAGCTCAGGAAACTTGAGAGCGGGGGGAGGGGGATGGTCCTTGGAAATGGTTGACGCATATACGCACTACATCCGGAGAGTGCCCCCATGCCCCCTGTCCCCCGGTAGCTACGTCACTATACCTCCTTCCTAAAAACATCGCTAATATAAATGTCAGCCTTATGACATGTCATGATTAGATCCGAATTATGGCTACATATTGTAGTAAACTGACAATTAGGACGATTTTGTCCTTTAAAAAAACCAAGAAAGGCTCGTTACCAAATACCATTCATATCATATCATTTTAAATGCTATTTATATCATCTGCATGAGGGGAGGTCTGTATAATACTAATAGCAAAATGCAAAAAGTAATGCCCCCTCTACACTGCAAAAAGGTTGCTTAAAATACGTTGCTAAAAGTACTTTTATCATCCGTTGGTTGACGTGTTGATTAAAATTCATTCAATATATGTAGAAAGTTAGGCGTTGTATAAAAGTTTAAAAAATCCCCAGCGTTGAGCAATTCGTCGAAAACAATGTCCTTAAAATGTTGGTGGAAACTGTTTCTGTTGCTTAAATATGTTGCGTAAAAAAATTCCACTTTGGCAACTGTTACATGAGCATTGAGGACAATCACGCAACAGTTGATGCAAGTTACGCACATGTGAATTTTAGGCAACTGTTGTCCAAAAAGCCAATTTCGTGAGCTGTTGCATACTTGAACAACTGTTGAGTGCAGTGGCGTAGCTCAGGATGGGGGGGGGGGGGGGGGGGGGGAGGGGGGGGAACAGTTGAGCGGTTGCATACTTGAACAACGTTGTGTAAAATGTTGAGTAAATATTAGATTTATTCTGTCTTGGCATCCAAAACGGGATACACTGACAAACAGTTGAACATTGCCATCCTTGTTTGACATATATTTGTTTATGAATATCATTTCAACGGTGTTATAGCGACGTCACTAGCGCTGAATATTGAATAGTCGATTTTTATAGCCAAAAAATACACGACATGGACATATACTGAATAGTTCATGTCATGTGATCTATTTTACACCAAAAGAATCACATAAATATGTGTATGTATTATATAATATGGACTATTTATACCTATTCATACCTTCATACCCAGATAGCAAGACTACGTTTGGCAAACGTTCACAGTATAACACCATTGATAAGAGATGTCAGATATCATGTATAAGCCTATAGTTTAATAACATGTTAAAATAAATTATAGATTCGCTTCCGAACGGGAATAGTGTATGTAGCTCTGCTGCATCGCCTAGAATTCCCATTACAAGTTACCGGTTCACTACCGGGAGGAAGTGATGTATGTAGCTCTGCTGCATCGCCCAGAATTCACATTATTTTGCCTACCGCGTGTTGCTATACAAAAATGCTCAATATACATGTATAATAAAAACTTGACATACAAAAATGCTCAATATATAATGAAAACAATTCACAAATTAAGCAACAGTCACAAAATGCCCAAGAAATGGTTAATTAATAATACCCAACTGTTGTGTAATTAAAATTGTGCAACTGCTGAGTAACTGGAATTGTTCAACTGTTGGTGAAAACATGTTATCCAACGTGTTAAGCGGTTGCATACTTCAACAACGTTGTGTAAAATGTTGAGTAAATATTTAAGCAACCTTTTTGCAGTGTAGTCCTGCCACCCACCCCTCTAACATGCAGTGGTGTAGCCAGAGGGGAGGGGGGTGTGTGTGTGTGGGGGGGGGGGGGGGGGGGGTCGCATTCTTGTCGGTTCATTTTCAATTCTCCCCCCCCCCCCCAATATAAATAACCTAGCTACGGCACTGCTAACATGTCTAGTTCACCCGCCGCGGGCACAACTTTGATGGCTTCCGATATTTCGAATTGTTCCGATCTCTATAATTTTGAAATGGTCTGTATGTATAAATAATGATCAACAGACAGAATTATCTACGAACAGAATTATCATCAACAGATCAATTGATTAACATTTTGCACGCGGCCGGCTATTATTTTTACCATATACAAAACAGATTTTTCAGAAACCTTTTCAATTTTTGAAATATATCTTTTAAGGATTACTGAACCAATACTAGGCATCTTTGTACTTAATTCATTGCATTTCTCATGGTGATTCTAAGTACGGTAATGAAATTCAATAAATTTGACATTTTTGAAACATTTTTTGAAATTTTGGGATGTCGTCTGCATGCAGACGCCTGCCGCGTGGAAAGTGTTAACATGATTAAAGGGGCACTGAGAGATTGCCGAGAAAAAAAACCGAAATTTGGATAAAAACAGATGATTTTGAAGTAATTAAGAATCGTATCGCCCTGTAATTTGGAATGTTTGTACGATTTATGATCAGAAATGTAAATCTGCAAGAAGATCTGCTTTCAATTTTTTTCGATGTTGAGGGCGTTCCCTGGAAAGATCACATAATACCTTTAACAACGGTCTAGGGCACCCAGGCAAAACCTCAAACGGTCACGGCAATGGCCTCGATATGGCCTTGGTGAAATTTGAGCCCTTCATATCATTAGGAGGGCACCCTCAATTTTCCTGGAAATCAGGGTTTTTTGCCCCTATGTACATATGGTTTTAGAGTGAAAATAAACTGTCGGGTTAACACGACAGTTTATATTTTCGTTCTAAATTCACTCTAAAACCATGATTTTGAGGTAATTAGGAATCGTATCGCTCTGTAACTTGGAATGTATGTACGATTTATGATCAGAAATGTAAATCTGCAAGAAAATCTACTTTCTAAAAAAGAAATCATGAATAGAGGGCGCTCTCTGGAAAAGATCACATAATATGCCTTTAACTCATAAATTTGTTCAGTGGCCTTGAAATTGGGTGCCCTCGAAAATTGAAATTTGAGCCCCGCCTAAACGTATCTCTCATTGCCCCTTTAACAGTTGGTCAAAGTAGATATATCATGGTTTAAATACAACAAAGGTAAACTGATACACATTAATATAGTTATAATAAGAGATGTGGTGGAGGCAGCGCCCTCAATTACAAAAATATATGATAAAAACTGGGATTTGTATACAATTGTATTACATGTATGAACTTACACCTAAGGATTAGAAAAATCAGTCCTCTTTGTGCAAGACTGTCGATTCAAAAATGCTCGTAGAGCCGCAACGAGCATTTTACGTCCGACAGTATCCCCCTGCAGAGCGCATGATACATAACGCGAACCATATTTGCATAGAGGGCGTTTTTCAATAAATAGCGAGTATTGTTTTAATCAAGTTTTGCTGTGTTTTTGTTAGTAGAAACAAGAATAATGGCAATTTTTAATGTTCATCTTGAATTCTGAAGTTAAATTTTTAAACATTTAAAATTTTCAACACCACTTAATGTCCCTTTAAGTGCACACCACCAAATAATATGCTTAATTGACGACATACCCGTTGGTGTATCTAAATTAGAATCTAGACTAGACCCCATAGTCCAAATAATTGTAAAGGCAAAGGTCCACTCGGGTGAACTGGCTTACACCTGTTCATTTTGTGACATATGAAATAGCGTAGATAACTAACTCAAAATATATTTTGTCAAATTTTGTCATACTAGTTTTATTATATTCCTCATACAATTCCCTAGGAATCGTTTTTTGGGTGTGTTTTTTTAAATCTTTATTATTCTTTGAATTATCGACCTAACAGTACCAAAAATGGTGATTTTACAAGTTGAAAAATTAAGTTAAAATTAAAAATTAAAAAATTAAAAAATAAGTTATTAGAAAAACCCAGAAAAATTGGTTAGATAATAATAAAAAAATAGTGAAATATCATACAAATGGATTAATTGACTCAGCAACAAATCGTCACTTGGCTCAAGAACTAAATGTACCGACTCTATCGAATTTAGGACGGAATAATTTAATTCCAACGTGTGATTTTTTTGGACTATAATCAAAATCTATCTTTACGTCGAACAATTGGGAATTCAACATTTACGGACAATCGTGACCAGCGTCCCCTGGTTATTATTGGACTACCGTTGTTAGCCCTCTGTTGACATTCAATCACCCAATGAGGGCGTTGTACGAATGACCGTCGTAAACAGACGATGGCGGCCACGCATCTCGGACGACTCAATAATGGCAACGGGAGTGGGCTATGCGCACATTCCAGAAATATAATTGTAGAAGCCCGTTTAAAATTAAAATGTACCTTAATAATGACCAGATTCGTTTAAATATGTTGTTAAAATTTCGAGCGGTACGCGCGCATCGAGTTTAGGATGTGACATCATGCATGGGTTAAACAACCCAGCTGCGCCGTTGTTTTATGTATAGGGTCGAAGGGAAAAAAACCTTGCCCCCTGAAATAAAACCTAGATACGCCACTGCTTTTCTCCAGTGACCCGTATGTTGTTCCTTGTTGTTTGGTTGGTGTGTATTTTTTTTTGGGGGGGGGGGGGGGGGGGCGGTGGGGTTCTTTATTAGCATTGAAGCATTAATGGGGTAGAAGGGGGTAGAAGGTGTATCGACATCAGTGACCAGATAGCGGCATGAGTGACTTCTGATTGTATGCATAATTCATGCTATTTCAAAGTCCAAAGTCTCTGGATATATGGACGAAACCCTACACACCAACCACCAGTGTCAGCGCCGCAAGCTACTAATTTAAACCCCTCCCCTCTAGGCTCCTCTAACGGTCCAAGCATGGTATACTTCCATGGCCCAATAAGTGATTTTTACAACTCATGACTATTGACTTTACACACAACGTGATGACGTATGAGTGACTGACTTCTAAGTCATCAATGGCATATAAAACCACAAACAAACTCGAGACGTTATCAAAAGGTACTCTCCTCCCATACACATCGCAACGCAAGATCAGACCAGCACAAACCTCTATTGCTCTGAAAACGGAATTACTATAAACGTCTTGGAAGATACCTTGTATGATTGTATGTATCCGCATACATCTATAGTTTGAAGAAACCTGTTGGAAAAATCGTAACACCGCCTTGGATTTGAGGGGATTTATGCTTCTATTTTTGGATTAGCACGCCATGAGCAGACTAGACACCATGAGAGCACCAACCTATAACATCGCCCACCTTATGAACGCCGTACGGAATGAGATGACTGAAGGCAGTGAGAAAGGGGATGTGAGCGAAAATGATCTGAAGGTATCGCTGGAAGAATCGGATCTCTGGCGAAGATTTAACAAGATCACAAATGAGATGATTGTCACTAAGACGGGAAGGTAAGAGATGCTCAGTTTTATATTATTTATTTATTTATTTGAACATGCGCTGTATTGGGGTGTGTGAACCCTCAGGGATAGTCTCCGTAAAACTGCCGTAGCTTCGTCATTATTCATTTAATCTATACATATTCTTAAAGAAAAGGTTCAATTAATCCAACCATGAATATGACTTGACCATTTTTGGAGAAAATTATAAAAACCACGGTTTTTTACCCATTTAATATATATATTTGGTCAAATTTTGTCGTTCTAGTTTTATTATAATCCTAATAATAAAATTCACTACAGTAGTATAATAGGAATGTTTGTTCATATCATTAGAGAATCACAAGATTAATACAAAATAACCAATTCTAACAGGCTTTCCACGCGGCTATTATTTGTACCATATTATTAATTATTATACAAAACAGATTTTTCAGAAACATTTCCCAACGTTCAAATTCTATATCACGGATTACTATAAACCAACCAATACTAGGCATTTCTCATGGTGATTCCAAATATGGTAATGAAATTGAATAATTTTGACATTTTTGAAACATTTTGTGAACTTTTGGAATGCCGTCTGCAGACGCCTGCTGCGTGGAAAGGGTTAACAAGTTAAATTATACATTATATTATACGCATGAGCCAAAAAGTCAATTATAAATAGGCTTACATTATGATTTTCAAAATGATATCAAGCACATATGGAAAATGGAACTATCACATGAAAGTGTCAGTGTGCAATCTATCATCGTTGTTAGCACATTTCATCTCTAAAGTCTAACTTTGTCTTCCATGCACGGTTTTGACGAAAGATTTACAAAATTTGTCAGATAATGATAACAGTAATTAATATACCGATATTACAAAAGGCATATAATATTATGTTGACTTCAATGCCTTGATACTTTCCACGCGGCAAGCGTCTACGACATTCGAAAAATTCAGTAATCCTTGAGCTAGACCTTAAAAGTTGGGAAATATCTGTTTTGTATTACGGTAAATGCTTGTACTCTCCTATCAACCACTGATAGTGATAGCAATAACAATTTACTAGGCCTATATCAAATATCATGCTTATGGAGATCCAAGTAGTTAATGTTCATATAGGATCACTTAAATTTGTGTCAACGGTGTAATGTTTAATAATAACTCTGCTATGTTCTATACCACTGAAAGAACTAACAATTTACTATCAGACTGACTGAAGATCCAATTAAGAATATCAGTTAAAAGGTGTAGGCCTACATCAATGATGCAATGAGTTGACAACTCTGCTATATACCGCTGATAACAATTAGCATGCAAGAGCCGATACTTCCCCCAGGATCAGTAAAAAACGTACCAATGATGCAATGTTTAACAACTCTGCTATATACCGCTGATAGTGATAGCAATTAGTAATTCACTAAATAGGTTGAAGTGCTATAAGACTTTCCCCAGGATAAGTTAACATTATTGTGTATAGCATTAATGATACAATGTTTTGCTATCTACCACTGATAGTAATTATTGAACAATCCAGGAATTTCCGCTATAGATCATACCAAAAGTGAATCAATGTGTATGACTCTATCTGCTATCAATCACTGATAGCAATTTGTAATTTACTATCCAAACTGAAGCGCTAAGAATTTCCCTCAAGATCAGATATAATTATAGTGTCTATAGCATTAATAATACAATGTTTAATGATATCTACCACTACTGATAGTAATTTACAATTCATTAAACACTCCAAGAATTTCCGAGACAGATCTGTTACAAAAAATTAAAAGTGAATATCAATGTTTATGACTCTATCTGCTATGTTATAATATACCACTGATAGCAATTAGAAATTTACTATTTAAACTGAAGTGCTAAGACTTTCCGTCAGGATCAGTTATAATTCGTGTCTATAGCATTAAGGATGATACAATGTTTAGTACTCTGCTATAGCAATTAACAATTCATTTAACAATCCTAGAATTTCTCCTATAAATATTATAATAATAATTGTAATTTAAGCGACAAGCGACATATCCTCTCTAAATATGAGCGCTCAAGGGACGAACATAAAATACAATATAAATTTAAAAAACGATAAACAACAATAAAAATGCTTACCTATCTTTAAACTTTAAAAAATTGACAATGGGGTATATGGTTATTATAATGTATGAAAAAATACATAATTATTACAAAATGTCTCAGACATCAGATGGGTTTTCAACAGTTTTTTTTGAAGATTGTAACAGTTTTTATATGATGAAGTTCATTCCAGAGACGAGGAGCTGCAATAGCAAAAGATCTGTCTTCCCAAGTGCGCTGAGATATAGTTTCTTAAATCAGTTACAAAAGTGAATATCAACGACGCAATGTTTATGACTGTGCTATCTACCACTGATAACAATTAGTAATTCACTATTTAGGCTGAAGTGCTACAATTTCCCCCATGATCAGTTAACAGAGTCTGTATTAACATTAATGATGCAATCTGTGTAAACTTTGCTATCTTTCCCTGTTAATACTATACGTGACAAAACTTATGACCCATACATACATTCATCCAATATCATGGGTCTCAAAATCCATTGCATCACTTTAAATTTTCGACATTATTCACAAAATTCGAAAAACTGGTGTATTTTGAGTCAATTCCTAAGGGGTACCCTACCCTATTGGAAATTCTGCAACGGTAGTTCACTTTATTTCAACTGTTGTGGTAACATATCACCATCCTTATGCCACCACCACCACACTGGGGATAGGCTACACTTTCTGCATGCGGCAGTCGTCTGCAGACGTACATACAGGCTGTTCCAAAATGTTTCAAAACTGTCAACACAACTGAAAAGCTCATCGCCATATTTGGAATCACCACGAGAAATGCATTAAAATAAGTACAAACATGCCTATTATTGGTTCAGTAAACTCCTGAGATAAGTCGGATTTTCAAAGTTGAGCAAGTTTCTGTCTGAAAATCTGTTCTGTAGGCCAATCACATGGTAAAACTAATAGTAATACATGTAGCCGCGTGTGGAAAGTGTCAAGATACGGTAGTAAAATGCACAATCGTTAACACTTTCGGCACGCGGCAGGCAGCTGCAGACGACATTCTAAAATGTCACAAAATGTTTCAAAAATGTCAAAATGACTGTATTTCATTACCATATTTGGAATCACCATGAGAAATGCATTGAAATAAGTACAAACATGCCCAGTGTTTGGTCAGTAATCTTTGAGATAGAAGTTGAAAAGTATGAAAGGTTTCTGAAAAATCTATTTTGTGTATGGTAAAAATAATAGCCGCGTGTATGTACAATCGTAATAACTTAGTGATATTTTGTTTCATTCCTCTCAACAGACGAATGTTCCCAGTTCTCTCCGTCAACATCTCAGGACTCAATCCCAATTCAATGTACTCCATATTGTTAGACTTCGCCCCTGTCGACGAGAATAGATGGAAATACGTCAACGGGGAATGGGTTCCCGGTGGTAAACCGGACAGTCCACCTCCAAGCACGGCCTACATCCATCCGGAGTCACCTAATTTTGGCGCGCACTGGATGAAACAGTCAATTGGATTCAGCAAAGTCAAGTTGTCAAATAAACTGAATGGGGCAGGACAGGTAAGACAGTTTACCCCCTCTTTACCCTATAACCCGCTTATTCCACACTTCCGCTGCATATGAAATTCCTCCAACTTATATTCCCTTTATTCAGCCCCCCCCCCCCCCCACCCCCCCCCCCCCCCCCCCCCCCCCCCCCCACCCCCTCCCTCCCCTCGTAGTGTTATGTAGTGTGGAAAGCGGAAGACCGCTCTCGGGAGGAAAATACAAATTTACAACAAGGAAATCCTTCATTTTGTATCACTATGCAATCGAATTTTCTTATCCACACAAGAAAAGAGTGCGACGTAGCTCCTAACAGTTCAATCAAGGAGTTTAACTCCTTGGTTCAATCAGTTCCAAATTGGCGGGAAATATTCGGTCTTTATATATCCGCGCGAAAAGTAATCCAAGCGTATAAGCGCGATGCTTTATTACGCAAACGTCATGCATACAATGTCACTGCGACATTGCTTGCCATATTGCGCCATGCGAGCATTTTGCGCGGGACGCTCTTCTGAATTCATTCGCTGCTTGCTGTAAACAGGTTTCGCCAATTTGGAACTGACTGAATAGTCCTAGCCATGTACATAAGGGACGCACCATTTGATTTTCAGGGGGAGGGGGTAGGAAGTTGGGTTCGGGGGGTGATTTTTTTTTTTTTTGGCCGCCGTATGGGGGTGAATTTTTTTATTTGCGGCGATTGTTTTTTTTTAATGTATCCATTCATAATTGGGTGGGGGTAGAATTTTTTTTTTTTACTCATCAGGGGATGAATTTTTTTTTTGCCCGCACAGAGGGTGAATTTTGTTTTTCCAAAAACTTCCTACCCCCGCCTCCCTGAAAATCTAATGGTGCGTCCCTAATGTAAGCCATCCGTGTTCGTTGCTTGCTGACAAACAAAAAAACCACCTGTCCTATTAAACATGCAATATAACTTGGTAATTATAAATAGCATTTCACGGTATAGTGTTTTGTATGGACTATAAAGTTTAGAGTGTTTTTATAAGTGTCAGTCAGGTGTCAGTATTGAATGTGTTTTGAAAATGTCTGAATTTCCCCTAAATAAACGGATTGCCATATTATTTAACTTTCATAATATTGTTGATATGTACTGATTTTCAGATCATGTTGAATTCGTTGCACAAGTATGAGCCACGCATCCACGTCATACGCGTAGGGGGACAGGATAAACAGACACTCATTGGAAGCTTCTCGTTCTCCGAGACACAGTTCATCGCAGTCACAGCATACCAGAATGAAGATATGAGAAAAACCTGACCAACCGACCTGACCTGGGAGGGCCGTCCAGCAGTATAATAGGTCGGGGTTTTGTCGTCTAACACCGTCGATGTTCAGACATAACGACACTTCACAAAAACAGCATTTTGAGAAAAACGTGTTTGAAAATTATCCAATTTTTGAAGACTCATCGGAGAGCATTAACATCAAATATCGCTATCATTTGCAAAGAACATTAAGAAATATATACTATATATTTATTATTGTTCTATGACAATGATACTTGATAGCGATAGTCATGATAGTTGGTGTAAATTCTCTCAACTGAGTCTTTAAAAAATGGGAAATTTTCAAATAATAACAATAATACCACGCGCTTATATAGCGCCCTTAGCCCAAAGGGGCCTCAAGGATTATGATAGCATAACACAAAACACAAACAATATATATAAAAAGGTCGGCAAAATAACACGACCTCAAACACATGTCTTCTCTCTAGTTTTGTGTTAATACGAGCAGAGCAATCAAGCATGGGTAGCCGTTTGACGGGAGAGCGACTGCCCTTCCTGTCCCGGAATGAGACTTATTGCAGCTACACAGGCACCCATCAATTTCTGACAGGAAATGTTGATGTAGCCATTCAAAAAAAGTGACCTAATTATGGACGGCAATTGTTTTACTGTAGAAGACGGGACGGCTAAACAATAGGTATTGACCTTTGTTCACTCTATCTGAAATATTTTGACTTGCTTGGCACTACAATCTACTATAAACAGTTCCTGTCCGTCTCCCGATACAGCTATTCCTAGTGGCAATCTAACATCATCTGTGATAAGTCCAAGGCACTCTCCATCAGATGTGAATCCATACACAGTTTCAGGATCACCAATATTTCCAACGTATATCTCACCACGGATGTGGTTACAGCAGACATAGTGAGGATCCCACTCTGTGACATCAGTAGGAGGCTGAATATCACGGACATTACCACCAGAGTAGTCCATTAGTTTCACGGTGTTATCACTAAAGCGTACAACAAGTTCTCCTTTGGAGGTTACAGCAAGACGATCCGGACTAGAATGTGTTGCAAACTTATTAATGAGAGTCCCGTCTGCCTGGTGGATTGATATGGTGTTCTTGTCTAGTCCTGTTATGATTCTTCCTGCTCCATCTACAGCAACCGCATAAGCATTAGATAGTTCGCCATCCATATCATATGTAGGAGTCTTTGACAACTGATTGCCTTCACTGTCATAACACAGGAATTCTTCATCACCATCTATGATGTATCTATTGTCAGGTGTAACAGCTATGGTATACACATCATCGGGAGCGTCTTTGAAAGTGTACTTGACCTGCCCAGTCCTTGTGAACACCTTCACACCATATCCATCGCTTGTTATTGCTATATCACCATGTTGATTACTAGCAATACCCAGTGGATCTTCCAGTAAAGTACCCGTGCCGAATTGAGAGGTATTTGCCCACTTATAATCTTTTGATAAATGACCAAAGACTGGAATGGTAGGAGAAGCAGCAGGTATATATCGGAGATAACCAAGCGAAACATCAGCGGATATCGGCTGTGATTGGTTGACATTGTGTAGTGACAAGGACGCGTAGCTTGATGTGATCTCATAATCCGATCCAGATTGGATGACCTTAGATCCACGTTGGCAAGCTCTCTCGATGTCCTTCAGATGTCCTTTTAGATCCTCTTTCGCCAGAGTCAATGTCTTCATTCTTTTCAGTTCCTCCTCATCGATATCCGCTTCAGTTTTGTTGAAAAAATCATTCACGCGTTGAATGTATTCTCTTCGTGCCTTAGAAAGCGCCCCCTTTGCCAATCGTGCTGATTTCTTTAATTCGTCACAGACCTGCTCGGTATTTCTCACTGCATCACGACATTTTGTCTTAGTTCCCTCACATTCTTTGATCATCTTTTCTACATGGGAGGTTTTTATCTTTGCTGCATCTGTCACACTGCTTCTCTTGTGGTCATGGGCGCAGAGGTTTAGGCTTATGCAGTGGTAGCATACCGGTTTTTGCTCAGTTTCACAGTAAAACTCAACGATGACCTTGCCATGGATTTTGCAGTATCTTCCTTCATCACTGACTTTTCCCGAAAGTAGATCTTCGATGGTAACAACTTTGTGATGCTTAGTCAATTTAAGGCTGTTGTGGTGGATATGGCAGTCATGGCACAGGTCATCGATGCAATCGAAGCAGTGAAATTTGGCGCGATTGTCAGGCTTGTTGCAGTTACTGCATATTTTCTCCTGGAATTAAAAAAAAAGTACATCAAAAATCAACTATCAGTGCACATTTTTAATGGAATAGACCGTGAAAGTGAAGTGCGTTATAGTTTTAGCAGTTTAAAATTGGCAAAGCCTCCTTACCATGCTTACAGCTGCAGCAAACGAATACAGAGGGATGCAGGCTTGCATGAAAGCAACAAGCAACAAGCGCACTATGCATCATATGCCTGACGTCGCGTGCTTGCGGCCAAAATTGCGTGCGTGTGGCCATACTAGCGAGAGTACGGGTTGATTACTTCAGCGCTCGGAGGGATAAAAACCGAATATTTCTCCCTAAATAGGAACTGATTAAGCTATAGTGAGTTGGATCATATAGGGGTGTGGGTTGTGTAAGTTGTAGGGCGGGAGGGTACTTGGGTAGCGAGTCACGGGCAGATTGGTGGGTAATTCTGCTCGGGTTGTTAAGTTGGTGTTATGTGTGGTGTGTATTTGGATGGTTGGCTGGTTCGTTTGATGGTGGGTTAGTTGATCAGTCAGTTGGTTGTATGGCTGGTAGGTTGGTATGGTTTATTGGTTGGTTGATGGGCTAGTTGGTTGGCTAGTGGTTGGTTGGATGAGTGGGTGGTTGCTTGATTAACAACCATACATTGGATATTGGTTGATTACGGGGTGCTTGGTTGAACTTTGGTTGGTTAAATCAATGGTTGGTCGGTAGGTTAGGTTTTTTGGTTGGTTGGTTGGTTGGTTAGTTGTTTGGTTAGATGTTTTTTCTAGTGATTATTAGTGTTTGGTTTCATTTTTGGTTGATTGGTTGGTTGGTTAGCCGGTTGAATGGTTGGTCGGACGGTAGGTTAGTTTTTTGTCAATTTTAGTTGGGTGGATGGTTAGTTTATTGGTCAATTGGTTGATAAGGAGTATTCGGTGTGGTTGGTTGGTTGGGTGGTTTATTGATTGATTAGTTAAATGATGATCACAGGTGTTTAGTTGGGTTAGGGTTAGTTTGCTAAACGGTGATATCGGTTGGTCAATTACGTTTTTGGTTGGTAAGTTTGATGGCTGCTTGCCTGTTTGGTAGGTTCGGTTGGTTGGTTTGTTTATTGAATAATAGTTATATTTTGGTTGTGTGCTTCGTTGGTTGGTTGAATACTTGGCAAACGGTCTGTTAGGTATTGGTCTAATTTAGTTGATTGGTGTTTGGTTGGTTGGTTAGTTGGTTGGTTGGTTAGTTGGTTGATTGGTTGGGTGGTTGGTTTATTTGTTGATTGGTTGCATTTATTTAGCGGTCGTTTGGTTGTGTTTTGGTTAGCTGATTGGCTGGTTGAATGGTTGGTTGGTCTGTTGGTTGGATGGCTGGTCATACGGTCGGTTATGATTTGGTCAATTTTGGTTTGTTGGTTGGTTGATTGATATTCAATGGTTGGACTTTTGGTTGGATGTGTGGGTAGTTTACTGGTTGACAAATTAATGGGTGTTTTGTTGGATATTTGGTAAATAGGTTGGTTGAATGGTTGGTTGGGTGATAACTTGGTTGATTTATGGTTCAATTGGTTTACGCACAGCTGTTAGTTTCAATTTGGTAAGTTGTTGGTCGATAGGTCGGTTGAATAGTTGGTTGAATGGTCGGTTAGGATTTAGTCAATTTTTGAGATGGTTTGGTGGTTATAATTTATTGTTTGATTAACGGGTGTTTTGTAGGGGTTAGTTGGTTGGTTGAATGATTGGTCGGTAGGTCTGTTAGGTTTTGGTTAGTTTGTTGGTTGGTTATCTGGTTGCTCTGATTATTAAGAAACGGATGATTGGTTAGTTTTTTGTTGTATTGTTGGTTGGTCGATTGAATGGTTGGTCAACGGTCAGTTAAGTTTTGGCCAATTCTGCTTGTTCGGTTAAATGATTGATTAACAGCAGCAGGATTAGGTCTTGATTGATTCGTAGAATGTTTGGCTGGTCGGATTAATGGTTGGTCGGTTTAATGGTTGGTCGGTTTAATGGTTGGTCGGTTTAATGGTTGGTCGGTTTAATGGTTGGTCGGTTTAATGGTTGGTCGGTTTAATGGTTGGTCGGTTTAATGGTTGGTCGGTTTAATGGTTGGTCGGTTTAATGGTTGGTCGGTTTAATGGTTGGTCGGTTTAATGGTTGGTCGGTTTAATGGTTGGTCGGTTTAATGGTTGGTCGGTTTAATGGTTGGTCGGTCAGACGGTTAGGATTTTGGTTTGTTGATTGGTTATTTTTTCGGTTGGTAGGCTGGTGGATTGTTGGCTGGTTGAGCCATCGATTGAATAGTTGGTCGGTCGAACGGTCAGTTAGCTTTTTGGTCTATTTTGTTTGATTGGTGGGTGGATTTAATTGGTTGGTAAAGAGAATGACTATAAATACAAGTGGGTCATTGGGTGGTCGAGATGGTAGTCAAAATGCCTTAAATAGGTAGAGATTTTAGCAACAACACCCATCCGAATGAATACCCCAACTTATGAGATTGCCAGGGGGAGGATGTAGAGGGTTTGTTCCTCACCAATGGCACTAAAATCGACCATTTACAAGAAATAGGCTATTTCAACAAACATTTTGTATTCAAAATTATGTTGATTTGTACGAGTTAAGGGTGTAAACGGGGAGAAAAAAAACATACACATTAATTTTATCTAGGATTTGAATTGGCAGAATGTAACAATTTCTCTTCTTGAATTTGAGATATTACACGCTAAGAATAGTTGATTAATGAGGAAGTTACGATCCCAAACGTTTAGGGCAAGTCTGATTTTTATTTTAACATTTTCTTTTCAACACGGGGAGAGTATGACAGGTAAAACATGTGTGCCGTATTGATCAACCGTCACAATGCCACCGGCCGACTATCCAACAACCAGGCCATCGACGGGTGAGTTGGCACTACCACTACCAGTAATCAATAATTTGCCAGTCTGAGTCCCCGTGTTGAAAATGAAAATCAGACTAGACAGTTCATTTGGGATTGTGTTCCCAAAATTCCAAAATTTCAAATTGGATATATTAATGATTTCTATATCTTATTGTAATCCCAATATGTTAAAGTATGTAAAACAAATCAAGAAACACACAAAATAGTCCTCATATTATTTTTTAACACTATTTATTGCGGAACATTTCTTTTTTTGGGGTAAAATCTTATAAAACATTCATTTGTTAAATTGTAACACAATTATGTTTAAAATCAACAAGTTTAAGGTACAGCTCATCTCTGGATGATTGGTAACATTAGAAAATGCAATTTGTTTAGGCCTAAAACAATCAAATTTAAAAAAGAGATTTTCCACATAAAACCCTTATTTTTCCCCCAATATAGGCATTTAAAAAATAAAAAGTTTAGGTTTGATTTTAAAAGTTTTAAACATCAGAAAATGGTAATATTAAATTATATGGAATGTTTCAAGTTCATAATACAATCTACGGCAAAGCAGTGGGTCATTCAAAATGCATTTCTACATACTTTTGTATTGTGTTACACTCCTGACATTGTAATAATGGTCGATAAATAGAGGTTTTGTTGATAGAAAACACTACATGTACCTATAAAGTATAGTATCTCAACTTTGAAAGATTGGTTAAGCATGAAACTACAATTTCATTATGCCTTTAACCACTAAATTGAAGACAACAAAAAATCAGATTTTCCACACAAAACCCCTATTTTTACACAATAAAGTCCTGTTTTTGTATTGTTTTAACGAATTAGTTAATAGGTTTGATTTTAATAGTTTTAAACGTAAAAATATGGCAATATCAAAGTATACATGGACAGTTTCAAGTTTATATTACAGTTTATATGGCACGGCAGTGGGCCATCCAACCGCCCATATCAAGTAATGAAAATACCCACATGACTGTCAACTCGGGGTTGACGAGTATGTGTCGCAGCTATATTAATACTATTGTATGTACTGATCATAACAGTAGTATAGCTTTATTCCGTAATAATAAGAGCAATTAAAATCATGTCTTGGCCGGTTCACCCCTCGCTAGTCTAGTGGTTGACGTACACGCTTTACAATGCAAAGGTCCATGATTCGATTCCCACTAGGATCACTTTTTCAACTGATTCATTTCTTTTTATAAATGTTTGGTTAGAACATAGACGGTAACCGTCTATGGTTAGGGGGACAGGTCTGTCATCAGGGAGAG
>CM069455.1:57161726-57386729 GCA_035610835.1 Ophiura sarsii | reverse complement strand
CTCTATAATTGGAAATGGTCTGTATGTTTTGATGTATAAATAGTGACATTAAATGAATGAAAGAACTGCCAATAAGGTCAAATAAGAAGGCAAATACTGTTCAATCATCCCATCCAATATAAACAAAAAATATTACATAATAGTATTGTAAACAATCATATCTATATATTATTTACATCAAAAGATCAACAGACAGAATTATCTACGAACAGATTATCATCAACAGATTGATTAACATGAGTAAGTACCAAATCTTCAGGATAGGCCTATTTAAAGGGCACTGAGACTCAGCAGGGTTGCACAAAGTGCGGGAGCAGGGAGCACCGCTCCCGGGAAATAATGAGCAGAATTGGGGAAATAATGCCAAGTAGAAAAAGAAAAAGTATTGGGGAAAAGGGTAAAAAAAGATGAAGAGGAAAAAAAATACAAACTCTGGGTTATGAGCTGTGGTTGCAGGTATTGATTTAGTGCTTTTCCCCAGTGGCGACGCTACAGGAGGAAAAGGGAGGGGATTTCCCCAACAATATAGTTTTGTGCTCCCACCCCCTCAAACAAATCTATTTAGTTAAAATTAGAAAAAAAATCGAAAATGTTAGCATAAAAAGGCATTTTTTCGCGCTGTCGCGCAGATTTGCGTACTAAATTAGACAGCGCGCAAATCATTTTTGTTTTCATACTCCCCGAACAAAAATAGTCGGGTATAGGTGGGGAAATGTTAAGCTCAAAACCTGCTCCTGGGGAAGAAACAACTTTGTGCAACCCTGACTGAGAGATTGCAGAGGAAAGAAATTTGGAACAAATGAATTGTTTCAATTAGATAAAGGTACGTAGGAACCCTGAATGGTAATTTTGTATGGGGAAATGGTTAGAATAATGGCACTAGAAAGATAGTCGGTTAAAGCCATTTATATGGGAAGTGATGTTGATATATAAACTTTCGATGTGATCTACATCGAAATTACCAAATCGTGGTATTTTACACGATAGCGCCAAATTTTAAAGGTAAACGGTTTCTGATGGTAGTTAGTAGGGGAGGGCGGGGAGTATTCGCCCCATTTTCATTTGAAATGGCCTAGAGACGTCAATTTTAATGATTGAATGGACCTATTGAAATAAATGAAAGATTGATATCTTGGCTACATATGATATAAGACCACAATTTCAGAACCATAGGCCTCACTGTAAAGGGATGAGTAAACGATAAAGACAGGAGTCTCAAAATCATGGAAAAATGAACATATCGAGGTTTGAGAGGCATAAGGGGTCGTAACTTAATTTTTGGACAAATTTATATATTGGTACCCAAATAATCCATATAACCTAGATTTTCAAAACCATAAAGATAAAACTCATAAACACTCTTAATTTGACTAAAATTAGAGTTATAAGTTGGGTGCTACAGTGTATTGTAATGAGGTCCCAAATATTTGAAAGTTGATTATCTCAAAATAGTATTCTTTTTCCTTCTGGAGCTCAACCCTCGGTATTGCGTGTTCGTCAAATTCAACTAGTGGCCGCAGTGATGAGAATCACGAGGTGGGCGAACCTGCCCCTCCCCTAGGGTGTATCAGCCCCGCTTCCCTATATGCCCAATTATTACATAAGGACAAGCAATTATGATTGCTATGAAAATTGAGGGTGCCCTCCTCCTTATTACGTATTCTCTCAATGCCCCTTTAACAGTTGGTCACAGTCTAGATATCTCATGGTTTACATACTGAGGACAAACTGATACACACTATTATAGTCACCATCCGTGATGTTATCCGTTATATAATCATATTAAAGTGCAAACCACCAACTCATTTATATTGGGCATGCATGACGACATAGTTATCGTTGGTGTTTCTATGATTAGGATCTAGACCCCATAGTCCAATTGTAAAGGCAAAGGTCCAACAGGGTGAACTGGCTACCTGTTCATTTTGGGACATATGAAATAGCCCCGGGGAAATATGCCGCACTGAAGACCCCCTTTTTCATCCTGTTGCTAGCCCTTACGACCGCCCCCCCCCCCCCCTATGGGCGGCCATCACTGTCAAAAAGGTCAAAAAACAAACAAAGGTCTCAAAAAACAGACAAAGGTCTCAAAAAAACACCAAAGGTCTCAAAAAACAGACAAAGGTCTCAAAAAACAAGCAAAGGTCTCAAAAAAACAGATAAATGTCTCAAAAAACAGATGCCTACTTGAAATGACGTCATTTCGAGAATCTCGGTTAACGGGTGAGATACACGCTCTACCTCCCGTGTGTAGCATTCACAAACTCGTAACGAGATTTTTGACCTTATTGTGATTTTTGACCGTATTCCGTTTTTTGACCGTACTGTGATTTTTGACCGTATTGCGTTTTTGACCTTATTGCGATTTGAGACCGTATTGTGATTTTTGACCTTATTGCGATTTGAGACGTCTCTGTAAGTTTTGACCTTTCCAGATTTTGAGACCTTTACGAGTTTTTGAGACTTTGCTTGTTTTTTGAGACCGTTGTCTGTTTTTTTGAGACCTTTGCTGGTTTTTTGAGACCTTTGTCTGTTTTTTGAGACCTTTGTCTGTTTTTTTGAGACATTTATCTGTTTTTTTAGACCTTTGCTTGTTTTTTGAGACCTTTGTCTGTTTTTTGAGACCTCTGCTTGTTTTTTGAGACCTTTGTCTGGGTTTTTTAGACCTTTGCTTGTTTTTTGAGACCTTTGTCTGTTTTTTGAGACCTTTGCTTGTTTTTTGAGACCTTTGTCTGTTTTTTGAGACATTTATCTGGTTTTTTGAGACCTTTGCTTGTTTTTTGAGACCTTTGTCTGTTTTTTGAGACATTTATCTGGTTTTTTGAGACCTTTGCTTGTTTTTTGAGACCTTTGTCTGTTTTTTGAGACCTTTGTTTGTTTTTTGACCTTTTGACAGTGATGGCCGCCCATACCCCGCCCCCCCCCCCCCCCCCCCCCTTTGAGCTGCGCCTGCATCAGTTCTTAAGAACCCAATTTTTTATGACAATTCAAAAATCGCAAAATTTTGCGTAGCAAAGCCCGAATCATCACTTCGAACATTTTGCGTTCTAAAACCAAAAAAACCCTTCAAAAATGTTCGTTCTTGCTAATCAAAATTGAACTATAGGCCTAGGCCAGTTCTCAAGACCTATTTTTTGGAGAAAAAAAATCAGTTCCTAAGACCCTATATTTTTCTTCATAAAATCCACTCAGTTCAGTTCGGTAGCCCCCTTTTTGAGACCCTGGGCGGCACACCCCTATCCAAAAAAGTTGAGTGCCCCCCCCCCCCCCCCCCCCCCCCCCCGGTAATGAACTGTGAACTTCTACATTTTCCTAGATAGCTGTATAGGTATATGCAAACATTTCATTTCAAGCTGGTGGAATAGATTTAGTTTATACGTTCAAGTTTATTTCACGAATGTAATGAGGTCAAATATTGAACAGCTCAGAAGTATGAAGCATTTTGTATGATTAGTGCAAAGTTCACCACATTGAAATTCTACATCACTCTCGTCAAGGCTACATCGATACACGCTTGAGGGAACAGCATACATGTACATGTATGACCACAACACTGTCCGCTATGCCGTATATTGCCCTTTATGCTTTGGCACGAGTTTTAAAAGCACGGGTCCTAAACAAAACCATATTGATAAATTATTGCCTGATACGAGCATAAAACAATCCAGAAATCCCCCAGCTCTTACTATACTCTGTGACCTTTTATGTACATCTCTATGCATGCATGAACATCAATACACAGAGACTTGGTTACTATTGAACTACCTTCAATATTTTGTCGAAGACCACCAATTTCTTTCGGAAATACAGGGAGGCTTTAGGAAGAATTACAGATGTGAGGATCATATTTTTCCCCTGAAAAGCATAGCAGCCACGCGATTGGCTGAGAACAAATCCACACATTTGACCTTCCTGGATTTCAGTAAAGCCTTTGATACGGTCTGGCGGGACGGTTTGTTATCACTTGCATGGAAGTTGGGTATTCGGGGCAGTATGTGGAAAATTATTAGTAGTCTATGAATGTTCAATCTAATGTTAAGTTTGGTGATCTTGTGACAGATTTTTTCGAGGTGGAAGAAGGTGTAAAACAGGGATGTGTACTTTCACCAATTTTATTCTGCATTTACATACATGAATTAGCTAGGCTCATTAGGAAAGAAGGGGTTGGGGTTCGTACATGTAACGTGCAAACAGGATGTCTTTTTTGGGCTGATGATGTAGTTCTCATAGCTGATAACGCAGTCGAATTGCAAAGGATGCTAGACATTGCATCAACTTTCTCACGAACCTGGAAATTAGACTTTAATATTGATAAATCTAAGGTAGGCTATTGGTGATAGGCAAACGTACAGATAAAACTAAACTCTGGAAACTAGGCAATCTATCGATTTCCGAGTGCGATCACTATAAATACTTAGGTGTCCACATATCAAGAAATTTGACAGATCACACTCATGTCAATGAAGTTGTTAAGAAAGGCAACAGGCAACAGGTTGATCGCGTATATTAAATCGATTATTGATAGTCATGATAATTTCAATAGGATTCACTATGGTAACATTATAATCTTTGGAAATCCTTAGCGCTTCCCTCTATTAACTATGCATGCTCAGTATGGACCTGTGGTAGCAAGGCTGATAGCAATAAAGTAGAGAACTTGCAGCTACAAATGGCAAGATATATCTTGAAGGCGCCCCGTAAACACTCCGGGCGTAGCCCTCTATGGCGACTTGGGGTGGAACCCCATCGCCTCCCTGCAAGATGTTCATAGAATTAAGTATCTTGCACGACTCTCTAATCTAGAGATGCAGTCGTTGGCCAAAACTTATGTTAAACGCTCTAAGTCTAATGAATCTAAACTGCGACATGGACCATATCAGGTACAAATGGTTGTCGTCGATTGATTAGAGATACGCTTAAAAGGTGCGATATGGAATACATTATATATGACGCCCCCACAAGTCCACGCTGGGTTAACACATTTAAGCGCATTAATAAGATTGTCTGTCATAATGTATGGAGTAACACTGTTAGGGAAAAATCTTCACTTAAAGGCATATTATGTGATCTTTTCCAGAGAGCGCCCTCTATTCATTATTTTTTTTAGAAAGTAGATTTTCTTGCAGATTTACATTTCTGATCATAAATCATACATACATTCCAAGTTACAGAGCGATACGATTCCTAATTACCTCAAAATCATGGTTTTAGAGTGAATTTAGAGTGAAAATATAAACTGTCGGAGTTATCCGACAGTTTATTTTCACTCTAAAATCATGATTTTGAAGTAAATAAGAATCGTATCGCCCTGTAACTTGGAATGTATGTACGATTTATGATCAGAAATGTAAATCTGCAAGAAAATCTTCTTTCAATTTTTTTTTCGATGTTGAGGGCGTTCCCTGGAAAGATCACATAATATACCTTTAACGACTATTTGCAGTTTAAAAAAAACGTTCAACTGAAAGATTATCTTTTAGACAAAACTGATTTCTTTGGTTGTAGTCTAAAATTCCGAAAGCGCGATCAAACACGCTTCCATTGGAACATAGAATTCGCAAATGGTCTTCAAATAATAAGGATGGTAAATGTATGCTTTGTAATGATAATGATGATTCAGTGGAAGACCTGAGACATTTCTTATTTACATGTAGATCACTGAATGAGATAAGGGTCGAGGAATATCTCAAACTAGAAAATAACCTATGCAACAATGGTTTTAGTGATGTTTGGCTGGAATTCATTATCAGTAATCTGGACTCAAAACTGTATATAATGCTCGGTTGTCCAATAAATATCACCACACCTTACAGACACACTAAAGATGCCTGTAATGCATATGCTATCTTTGACCAATTCTGCAAATCATACCTTAAACGTGCGTGGGCAGTTAGATGTAATATCATGAACTCAAAGTGAGTATATTGAGACTATTGTATACAAGACTATATAATAATTATTCGTGCTCTTTTGTTTTTTTCTACTATTGTATGTATATATTATGAACGCACCGTCGGGTAGACGAGTGCCACTGTTGTAAAAGTGTATGTTCAAATAAATAAATAAATAAATAAATAAATAAATACCTTTTTTTCTTCTTTTTTTCTTCTTTTTAAATACCTATTGACATTGGTATCGATCGATCGATTTTTGACCTCGCACACTTCCAGCATTGGTCTGGAAAAGATGGAACACACATGATTGAATCAAAATTGCCAACTACTTCCTCTCAACCAATCATCTCGAGTCTTATATCATAAGATTAGTTCCCGTAGATTTTTTTAGCCGTGGCCAATTCCACCGTTACGGACGTTACAGATACATGCAACTTGCAACTTTTAATTGAATAGCACATCTGTTTGCTGATAAGATAACACTTTATTTCTTAGTATGCTAGTAGTAAACACTCTAATGTTCAATATAATGAAGCAATTTTGTTTTAGCTTTCTTAGTTAATTAGCAACAAAAATTAGAAACGAGCGTTACGGACGTTACCTTGAAATGAAGTGCCTTTTTGACTATGGTACATATCCTTAAATCTCTGTTCAGTTCCCTGTTTTATTTTTTTCTGTCAACTATATTGAGCAAGCCCTGACTCCATTCTATGTTAACATGAAAAGCAAGTTTGAAATTAATACTCCCGTATCGTCCAACGCTGTTGATTTAGTGTTACGGACGTTACATTTTGAAGCGTTACGGACGTTACAGGTATTAAAATCAATAATAAAACAAGATTTATAATATCAAAATGGGACATTTTGTCCCTAATTTGTCATAAAATCAATGTGTTTTTCTTGTGTTACTTTGATGTTAGGGACCGTTCATTATTTATGGTGGGGGGGTAAACTATAGGGGGGGTCATGTAACTTTCATATGTTAAAATAGGGGGTTATGTAACTTTTTATTCTTGAACAGGGGGGGGGGGGGCTTCGCGCATATTTTCTTAAAACCTATCGACTTCAAAAACTTTACTATCAGACGACTTCTGGACAGCAAATCGACGATATGGTGGAAAAACATCTATATAATCATCAACGGTCGAGACATTAGAGCCACAGGGTGTATAATGTTACAAAATCTAATTCAGGGTGCACTACGCTAAATGGGGTATTCCCTACCCTTAAGGACGGTGTTTAAAGCTAGAATCGGAAAGTATGCATCACAAAATCCTCAATTTAAAAAGACTTGACAGTAAATACAATTGCGTAAATGCCTATGATTTTTGATTAATTGTGATTAATGGGACATCACCTACATGCACCCTGACTATAAACTGTGAATATCATCTAGGTAATGTTGAGAGATCTTTCAA
Organism: Ophiura sarsii; assembly: GCA_035610835.1. Lineage (NCBI taxonomy): Eukaryota > Metazoa > Echinodermata > Ophiuroidea > Amphilepidida > Ophiuridae > Ophiura > Ophiura sarsii. The sequence continues at coordinate 57,379,417 of CM069455.1, read as the reverse complement.
ATTTGTGCTTTTTACTGGAAACATTGGCGATTACGGCGACATTTCCAAGCTCGTCAGAGAGGTAGTCAACTCCATTGGCATATTTGGGGAAATCGAGCAGGTCAACCTACCTATTTTTTTCACTTTTTGGTGGGGAAATGTGATAATCTTTAAGAAAAAATTACTCTATAGGGTCCAATTTCGTAATTTAGTGGTCTAAAACAGAGTTTTATATCGGTGTTTATGTACATATCCCTATGGAGCTCTATTTAGTGGTGTGAACCCTTCATGATTTAAAAATGTGATTTGTTGCATGCTTTTCAACCATTTCTGCTTTGCACCAATGCTCACAAAAGTAGAACGTTTCACTGGATTATACGTTTCTGCTCAGAATGTTCTAACTTGTTCGGGTTATAAAGACTCACAAAACCATCCAAAATGTATAAATATGAGGAGAAAAAATTCCAACTCGCTACGCTCGCCATTACTAATTTCACACAATAAAAAGAAGGGGCATCAAAAAATTATTGGCTGTTCAGATAGGGCACAACAATGCTTATCAGAAACTACTCTGGAAGTGTCAAGTTCATAGCATAATATGTGGCAAGACAACACAGTATCAAAGAATTACATAGTGTTACACTCCTGACTTGGCAACTTTGCAAATGTCAACAGTACTTTTTCCTCAATTGGGCTACACTGACTATGTAGCAGTGCACAAGTCTAAACCATTGTTGAAGAAAATGTGGTCTAATTTGTCAAATTAGACCACATTTTTGACAAATTAATATTTTCAGTGTTACAGCTCACAAAGGTGTGTCATTTAGAAGCTCTTCAAAGCCTTGAGTAAAAGCTGTAACGTCCGTAACGATTTATGTAACGTCCGTAACGATTTATGTAATGTCCGTAACGCTCGTTAAGGTATTTCTAATTATAGATTTATTTATTTTTTTGCTCAATGATTGAACCCATCACAAACTAACAGTGAATGTGTGATGTTATTAAAATCAGCCAATTAGTTTTCTCCCAGAGGAAAAAAAAGATAAAAAATGTTACGGACGTTACGCGATCCAATGGAAAAAATGAACGTAAAAATGATAACTCGCATTGCGCCTTTCGCAAGTGATATCACTTTTTTGCTTTTTACTTTCATTGGAAGCTTTATTTAGAATAACTATATCACAAATAGCAATAGCATTTAAAAAGCAATACTTTATATTACAAAAATAATACACTTTCTTAACTAGCGTTTTTCAAGCCAAATTAAAAAGCATTATCCTTTTTGCGCACCTATTTTCAAAGGATGATGTAATGACCAAAACGAACAAATTGAGGTGAGATCATATCAGACTTGATAAATAGAGATATACCCCTTACCAACAATAGAGGAGAAAAACTTGTAAAACCAATTTGAAATTTTGGCTGTTTTTCACATTTGGCATGGAATTGGCCCCGTGCGAAATTTTGTAAAATGACAAACCAGCGAATTTAGCTGATTAATTTAATGCCGTAACCCCGCTGGAAATGGCTTGCGCGTCATTGAAACGGCAACGATTTCATGAAAAAATGTGTAGTTTGAAACAACATTTATGCGTACATCAAACGATGTTAAATTTAGGCTTATTTAAAAGAGGAAACATGACAATGATCTAAATGGGATCGAGCGAAAAAGTAAAGAAAATTAATTAGCCAGCCCCCGACGATAAAAAGTTTGGTCCAGGTAGTAATTTTCACAGATGGATTCCCATGTTTAACGAAGTGAATAAGTGAGCGTTGAGCAGATGCGCAATATTTTTCGATATGCGATGCGCGCAAACTGCCGGGCAAAGAACAATAGCAACTAGCCACGTTGTCACCTGTCAGTGTCACCCCATCTATATAAATAGTCTACCACTACTATACCAGGCGTTCTTTAGATTAGAGAGAGTCAAAATATTCAGGTCAGATTTTTTTAAACCAGTTAAAATGCAATAATTAATATTGAATAGCTATTACCTAAATTGTATTTCATTCAAATCGGTTATTCAAAACGGGAGATGTGCATTTCCCCAAATTCCGTGAAATTAAATCTGTTCCAACATATCTAAGGGGCCCCTATGGATGTTTAAAGGCATATTATGTGATATTTTCCGGAGAGCGCCCTCTATTCATGATTTTTTTTAGAAAGTATATTTTCTTGCAGATTTACATTTCCGATCATAAATCATACATACATTCCAAGTTACAGAGCGATACGATTCCTAATTACCTCAAAATCATGGTTTTAGAGTGAATTTAGAGTGAAAAATATAAACTGTCGGGATTCCGACAGTTTATTTTCACTCTAAAACCATGATTTTGAAGTAATTAAGAATCGTATCGCCCTGTAACTTGGAATGTGTGCATGATTTATGATCAGAAATGTAAATCTGCAAGAAAATCTGCTTTCAATTTTTTTTTCGATGTTGAGGGCGTTCCCTGGAAAGATCACATAATATACCTTTAAGTTGGACGCGCGCCTTTATAATAAGTCAATCGAAGGCGTGTTGGTATTCACTGCACTTACAATAGGAAAAGAGTGTTGATGTCTTTGAGGATATGTATATGAATAGGCCTAGTTCGTTCAAAAATATTACAGGGATTCAAGTAACAAAGAAATCTTAAGCAATATGCAATTAAACATTCATATGTTTTAAAAACGTAACATGGTTCGTGGATATACCATTCAGCAGATAATATTTATTTTATCTAGCTACATAAAGAGTTTCCGTTTACGGTTTGCAAATGGTCAGAGGATTCCGTCAAAATGTTGCATACAGGATATCCATAAGAATTTCAATGATTATAAATAGAACTGTTTATCGATCTATCAAATTAATTTATACTAGAGCGGTTCTCGGCTTTCGCGGTTCTCGGGTTTGGCGGTTGGTGGATTTGAATGGTAAAATGATTTTGGACAAAACCTAGCTGGGTCTTGTGGGTTTGGTGTAGTGTATAGTTGTATTAATATGTTGAAGTCAACTTATTTTGTTCTGCCTGTTGACATATTTTTTGGAAGATATATGATTATATGCGGCACTACAAGTAGGCTTCATAAATGTGAAAGAGCTATGTATAGGATTAATGTCTTTAAGTATTTGTTCTAGGCTTGACCGACAAAAGCAAAATTTGAAAAATTAGCCCAAATACCATTATTTGGTTAAATAATTCAATTTTCGTTTGGTACGTTTGAGATCGATGATGCAAAAAAATCAAGTCGCAATCAATTTGGCGACAAAAAAGTCATTCGCATAGAAATCATAATTATTTTTGTTTAAATTCTAGGCTTGACCGACAAATATCAAAATTTGAAAAATTAGCCCAAATACCATTATTTGGTTATTAAAGTAATTCAATTTGTTTGGGTACGTATGAGATCGATGATATAAAAAAGTCAAGCCGCAATCAATTTGACCACAAAAAAGTAATTCGCATAGAAATCATAACATTTTTTTTTTTAATTCTAGGCTTGACCGACAAATATCAAAATTTGAAAAATTAGCCCAAATACAATTATTTGGTTAAATAATTCAATTTTCTGTTGGTACGTATGAGATCGATGATATAAAAAAGTCAAGCCGCAATCAATTTGACCACAAAAAAAGTAATTCGCATAGAAATCATAACAATTTTTTTTTTAATTCTAGGCTTGACCGACAAATATCAAAATTTGAAAAATTAGCCCAAATACCATTATTTGGTTAAATAATTCAATTTTCTTTTGGTACGTATGAGATCGATGATATAAAATTCAAGCCGCAATCAATTTGACCACAAAAAAGTAATTCGCATAGAAATCATAACAATTTTTTTTTTTAATTCTAGGCTTGACCGACAAATATCAAAATTTGAAAAATTAGCCCAAATACCATTATTTGGTTAAATAATTTAATTTTTTTTGGAACGTATGAGATCGATGATGCAAAAAAGTCAAGCCGCAATCAATTTAGCGACAAAAAAGTCATTCGCATAGAAATCATAATTATTTTTGTTTAAATTCTAGGCTTGACCAACAAATATCAAAATTTGAAAAATTAGCCCAAATACCATTATTTGGTTATTATAAAGTCAATTTGTTTGGGTACATATGAGATCGATGATACAAAAAAGTCAAGCCCCAATCAATTTGACCACAAAAAAGTAATTCACATAGAAATCATAACAATTTTTTTTTAACATTCTAGGCTTGACCGACAAATATCAACATTTAAAAAATTAGCCCAAATACCATTATTTGGTTAAGTAATTCAATTTTTTGGGGTACATATGAGATCGATGATACAAAAAACTCAAGCCGCAATCAATTTGGCGACAAAAAAGTCTTTCGGATAGATTTTTAATTTTTTTATTCTAAGCTTGACCGACAATATCAAAAATTTAAAAATTAGCCCAAATACCATTATTTGGTTAAATAATTCAATTTTGTTTGGGTATTATGAGATCGATGATACAAAAAAGTCAAGTCGCAATCAATTTGACGACAAAAAAGTTGTTTGCATAGAAATCATTTTAATTCTAGGCTTGACTGACAAATATCAAAATGTGAAAAAATTGCCCAAATACCATTATTTGGTTAAATAATTCAATTTTTTTTGGTACGTATGAGATCGATGATACAAAAAAGTCAAGCCGCAATCAATTTGCCAACAAAAAAGTCATTCGCATAGAAATCATAACGATTTTTTTACAAATTCTCGGCTTGACCGACAAATATCAACATTTGAAAAATTAGCCCAAATACCATTATTTGGTTAAATAATTCATTTTTTTGGGGTACATATGAGATCGATGATACAAAAAAGTCAAGCCGCAATCAATTTCATGACAAAAATGTCTTCATAGGCCTAATGATTTTTTTTAAATTCTAGGCTTGACCGACAAATATCAAAATTTGAAAAAATAGCCCAAATACCATTATTTGGTTAAATAATTCAATTTTCTTTTGGTACGTATGAGATCGATGATGCAAAAAAGTCAAGCCGCAATCAATTTGGCAACAAAAAAGTCATTCGCATAGAAATCATAATTATTTTTGTTTAAATTCTAGGCTTGACCAACAAATATCAAAATTTGAAAAATTAGCCCAAATACCATTATTTGGTTATTATAAAGTCAATTTGTTTGGGTACATATGAGATCGATGATACACAAAAGTCAAGCCCCAATCAATTTGACCACAAAAAAGTAATTCACATAGAAATCATAACAATTTTTTTTTTAACATTCTAGGCTTGACCGACAAATATCAACATTTAAAAAATTAGCCCAAATACCATTATTTGGTTAAGTAATTCAATTTTTTGGGGTACATATGAGATCGATGATACAAAAAACTCAAGCCGCAATCAATTTGGCGACAAAAAAGTCTTTCGCATAGATTTTTAATTTTTTTATTTTAGGCTTGACCGACAATATCAAAATTTGAAAAATTAGCCCAAATACCATTATTTGGTTAAATAATTCAATTTTGTTTGGGTACATATGAGATCGATGATACAAAAAAGTCAAGTCGCAATCAATTTGACGACAAAAAAGTTGTTTGCATAGAAATCATTTTAATTCTAGGCTTGACCGACAAATATCAAAATTTGAAAAAATTGCCCAAATACCATTATTTGGTTAAATAATTCAATTTTTGTTGGTACGTATGAGATCGATGATACAAAAAAGTCAAGCCACAATCAATTTGCCGACAAAAAAGTCATTCGCATAGAAATCATAACAATTTTTTTTTTAATTCTCGGCTTGACCGACAAATATCAACATTTGAAAAATTAGCCCAAATACCATTATTTGGTTAAATAATTCATTTTTTGGGGGTACATATGAGATCGATGATACAAAAAAGTCAAGCCGCAATCAATTTCATGACAAAAATGTCTTCATAGGCCTAATGATTTTTTTTTAATTCTAGGCTTGACCGACAAATATCAAAATTTGAAAAAATAGCCCAAATACCATTATTTAGTTAAATAATTCATTTTTTTGGTACGTATGACATCGATGATACAAAAAAGTCAAGCCGCAATCAATTTGACAACAAAAAAGTCATTCGCATAGAAATCATAACAATTTTTTTTAAAATTCTTGGTTTGACCGACAAATATCAACATGAAAAATTAGCCCAAATACCATTATTTGGTTAAATAATTCATTTTTTTGGGGTACATATGAGATCGATGATACAAAAAAGTCAAGCCGCAATCAATTTCATGACAAAAATATCTTTCGTGTATGAGCATTTAAAAAAAAAAATTAAGTAGGCCTGAGTCTGACCGACAAATGTCAACATTTTGAAAATGGACGCAAATATCATTAATATTAATATATACATGGATAAATAATTCATTTTTTTTAAAGAACCGATCGTTTCTATGTGCGAGTCGATAATATACATATTTTTTCTATTAAAAGGTATAGCCTTTGCTAGGGATGTTCATATCATTGACTACAGAGGGCGACATTTTTTTGAAAATTAGTTGACCAAAATATGTAGAAAACTCCATGTTTACCTCTAGATGAATACAGCGATCCCGGGACAGCGATGTAGTACGATGTGGCTAGGATGTATTCACTGATGTCTATATAGCCCCGCACAAGCAACTAGACATCATGAAAGTAAACCTTTTTTTACCTAAAATGGTTTAAAATGTGCATGATTTGCCCAGTTTTCAGCAATATGAGGCAAACTACTAGTATGGTTATAACTTGTTTATTATTCAGCCTGTAGGGTTGGTTGAACCATCATTTGTTTTATTGTAAAGTACTTTGTTTCCATGTATTCCATTTTCAAAGAGATAATTTTATTTTCAAAAAAAGATAACAAAATGGGAATGAAGATTACTATGAATGGTATAAAAGATAACAAAATGGGAATGAAGATCTTTGAAAATATATATTTGCGTTAGTTATAATGTGTGTCATATATTTTGCATCGTGTACAATTTCTTGTTGTGTTTTCCGAATTATTTCTTGTACATCATAAATCATCGATCTTTTTCGTCATGCCCACACACTGCCACCAAATGGAACCATTCACCGCCGTATCGTCAAGCCCACATACTGCCACCAAATGGAACCATTCACCGCCGTATTTGCCGGGGTACCAAACACGCAATGTTTTGCATCAAACACGATGGAAATATCCGGTAAAGAATTTACATCAAACACGATGGAAATATCCGATAAAGAAACCGGTTTTCGTTCACACGAAGTACGGTAAATTTACTGAAATGTATCATCATTTTAATGCATTGTTCATGATAAGAATAACTATCGTTCAGCCAAAGACTTTTAATGCCTTGGTTCAGCTAGGCCAATATTTACATGTATTATATGCACCAGTTGCTCGTTGCTCGATTTTCTGCCTGTATTGCTAGCTACACTGTACGCACAGTACATTGTATTCCATTCACAGCCACGACGGGGTTCTGTATGAGCACACGATAGCACTGCTGGTCCGTTTCCGAGTAATACGTCCGTCGTAATGCCTAGTCACGTGATCAACCATTTCCTTTATATACGCTTGTACAGTATTCTCGTTATCAAACCGCAAGTTCATAACTCATAGCCCGTGTACCCATGTATAGAGCCATTGCATTCGGGCTCGATGTGCCTGTCGTATCCTGATGAAGAATGAGCAAGCTAAAACTATAACTGGTTGAGACCCAGCAAAAATGTCAAGTTAATTTGTTGTGCTAAATGATTAACTAATATTAGTGTTAACATCCACAAACTTTAAACACTTTGGATGTCGCGATTTTTCGTAAATACAGGGCGAGTCAAAAAGACTGCAATAGTGGAAAGAAGCCATTTTGTTTTCAAAACCAAAATGAATTTTAAAACTTTTTAAACGTTGCAAGAATGATGTATTTAAGGCCTGATTTTGTGTAAAAAAATTGAAGTCTATCGCATTTGTCGTTTGTCTTTGGTGACCCTCTTTGCTGCACAACCAAATTTACCTGTTTGTCCACGAGCACAGTGATTTTCATTTGAAATGGCACACATTGCATTTTCATATTTGAATATCCATCCCGCCAACAACAAAAATGGAATATGTCAGTTTTTTATTAAAATTTAGAACATACGCTTTCACAGCATGGGTATGATTATAATTGATTGTGCTAACTCACATGTAAACAAGAAAGGATGCATCAAATTCCAATAACATCACAAATGAACTCAAGTTTCCAAATTTGAATGGGAGACACGTTTTGCGATCTGATGCATATTTTGGGTATCTCGTGGACAAACGTGTGAAATGGGTGCGGTGCACTGGTCAAAAGGCTCACCAAAAGCAAACGGAAAATGATATTGACTTCATTTTTTCACACAAAGTTAGGATTAAATACATCATCCTGGCAACGTTTAAAAAGTGTTAAAATTCTTTTTGGTTTTGAAAACAAAATGGCTTCTTTCCACTATTGCAGTCTTTTTGATTCACCCTGTATGTTGTAATTCTGGCGTGGAATATGGTATTGTCTTGAAACATCACCAAGTGTGAAGAAGTATGCCTACTCTCTTGAACAATTAAGACATTGACCAATTTTTGACACAAGTATTTTTCCAGATAATTTGAAATCGGGACCTTGACTCCGTATTTCTTTTAATCTCATTGCTAATAATTTATTGGAAGTTTCTGGTTTTAAAGTGAAAAACTAACCGGTCACGTTTAACTATGATTGACGTTCTATAGACAGACATGCGTCATGAAACATAAATTGACATATCATTTGGTCTGCTAACTCTTGACAATTAAGATCAGCGTCGAATTACGACTCCACCGACTTCAAAAAGACAACGCGGCAAATAAATCAACACGGAATATAATATTCATTAGGCTTACTTTTAATTAAAAGACCACATAAAATAACTAATAACTAATCAAACATTTATAAAAACACAAAAGGGTTCGGCTTAACAATCCCGACTCTCTAAATGTGCTACATTTTAAATAGAATATATATATTTTTGTATAGATTTTCAATGTGTTAACAGATTTGATAAATTTGTATTTAAAAGTCAAAACGCTCTCAACAATTGATATTCGGGTTTCAAAATATTCCGTTCTTCTAGTTATATAATAATAAGATAAAGATATAAAATGTAGTAACGATCTGCAAAATGTCATTCAATCTCATAAAAAGCCAAACCGATGCCTGAAATGTCAAAAACAAAAACACGTTGAGGTAAAGTTGTCCAAAAGCCACAATTAACGTTGACAATTGCAACAATGTTCACACCCTATTATCAAGACCTGGCCTATAATACTATCTGCAGATTCTCCGATACGGAACTTCAAAGTGAGTGACGTCATCTTTAAAGCTCCATCACAAGAACATGCGCGCGTGATATTACTCCGCCGAGTGCCGTATTGTTGTAGTTTAAGGGAAAACGACAAGTTTCACCATAAAATACTGCGTTCAATCATAACGTGATATTATTTGTAAGATTAAAGCATCCCTCATGTAGTAGTTCAAAAACCCTCCGAAACTGGAAAGTTATTTTTTGACATAGTTATTGAAGTGAGACGAGATAAGAAAGACTTAAAATAGAAGCGTTTAAGTATAGTATGAAGAAATAAGATTAAAATTAACAATAAAACTGGTCTAAAATCTACGTAAATTCAAAGAATACACGTCTAAACTGGTCCCACCGGGGGATGTTAGTAATTTAATGTATAAATATTAAAATGTATTTTCTTTTTAAAAAACAATGCCGCCATTCTTATTGATTAGCGGTGTAAATCATGTTTGGGTTATCCACGCCGAAAGCGGCAACGCCCGACTGCGTGCTCTGATGAACCGGGAACAACCAGGAACGGACGACGCTGACGTATCGGCTTCGGTACAGGACGTCCTCTTCGACGGGATCAACTTGTGTCGGCACCGCGGCTTTTCCGGTGTGACGATGTTGATGAGATCTCGCAAGAACTACGACGATGACGACAATGGCGACGAGAAGGATGAAGATCAGGCTGGCCGCGACCGAACCGATTACGACCGGGTAGTTAACCACCGAGAACGTCTCGGGCTTCTCCTCCTTCGGTGGAGCGGGATCGGGTTGCTCTGTGTAATCAACATCAACTGGTGGACCGGTGATCGGTAGATCGGATGGAATCACTGGGTCTACTGGCACGTAGGGGTTCACGTCAAGATTAGCTTCGGCGAAGATGGTACCTGTGGCAGCCTCGACGTAACACAGCACTCTGCCGGTGTCGGACTCGAATACTCCGTGGATTTGCAGAATCGAAGAGGTCTGGATTAGCTGGATGGTAAAGCGGTTGTTCTCGGCGCCGTGGAATATTTCAGTGTCGTCGAGGAACCAGCGGTAGTGCGCTCTCGGGGCATATGATGCGCTGCAGACAAACGAAGCAGCGCCACCAGCGAGTGTTGCTGTGTTACGGGGTACGAGTAGCGCGGTGGGCGATTCGGTGATGACACGGAATGGGCCAACACGGCAGGTACGTGCCTCTGTCCAGAATGCCTGTAATGCACGGGAATAAAACAGTAAATAAATGTTAAAAGGAGTGAAACTAATTATAATATCAAGTGTTTGGGTTTAATGGATTCTTTACTGTTATCTACTCCCTCCTATCATTAACACTTTTTTCGCGGCTATTTGTTTTACCAAATACAAAACAGATTTGAGAAACCGTTCGCAACTTTGAATGTCTATAATTGAGGACCCTAGATCTAAAAGGGGGTTAAGTCACATTGAGAAAAATGGCAAAAACTGGGTTTCATTGTGTCCATGTGTGGACTTGACCCACTCGGATTGTGCCTCCCATGGACTCTTACACAGCTTTACCGCATGACTTAACTTTAACATTTGAACAGAGGGTGCAGAGATCCTCATTGTAGCAGAAAACTGATACTAACTACAATTTCACAAGATTGTGACTTAACCCCCTTTTAGATCTAGGGTCCTCAATTATTCTCAAGGATCATTGAACCAATACTACTAGGCATGTGTGTGTACATTATGTTAATGCATTTCTCATGGTTATTCCAAATATGGTAATCAAATTAAATGATTTTGACATTTTTAAAACATTGTGACATTTTGGAATGCCGTCTGCAGAGACAGACGCGTGGAAATTGTTAAACAGGTCAATTGAAATAGTTCCTTCCCACAGAGAAACGATATTTAGTGTTGCAGAAAGGTTGTCAATGTAATGTAGAAATCACCACCACCATGAATCCGATACTGTACATGACATTAGTATAAACTAAATCACTTTGACCCCCACTGTGTTACATTATCTCTTGTCATTTCCTGCCTATTGTTCCTGTCTATTCTGTCATTTTACCTTCGATAAAGATTCTGTTAGAATCGAAACGTCAGGTCCCCTTATATTTATTACATTTACTTACACAGGCTATATTTGCCCGGTATATTTGTGGATAAGCAGTTTGCATTCAGCTTTTACATTATATTGATAAAATGTTGTTAACATTATTGGATACTCTGCAAGTTTTGTGGACCACGAGATTTTAGGATGGTGAACCTTTATGGTGTCCTTTATAAATAAATTGAATGTTATAAAGTTCGGAAAGCTGTTGTCATGTTTGTAATTTTTGTCCATTACCTTATTTCATATATTTCGTGATGTATTCATATTGCGTTCGTTACATATCAATTAAATGGAAGGCTACTGTTATCATCAAGTTTGGAATTCTTTTTTCAATTGACTTCAAATATTTCGTGATTATTCATATTGTTTTACATACGAAATTAAATGGAAAGCTCTTCATCACAAAGTTCGGAATTCCTTTTTCAATTACCTTATTTCAAATATTTCGTGATGTATATTCATACTGTTTTACACATCAATTAAAGATGTTCCGATCACTTTTTTGGGGCTATGATTTGTTTTCACATCAAGATATTTTGATAGCCTATCAGAAGAATCCCCATCTTTTTCTCATTATGTCTGTAAAATCTTAGGGGCCAGATATGTTCCATTTCGAAATTATAGGCTAAAATGTGATGAATTACTGTCAAAGGTGGTTAACCACCAACCAGTTTGTGTACACCGCACTGGACACATGTTTTGTGACCTTGTGCTTCTAAAAATAGACCCATTGGAGATACGCAACTCAAACTTTGGAATGCGACAATTTTAGGGATGACCTTTCATGTAAAATAGAAAACATCAAGTTGAAAATCGAGCCAGCAATCGGAACAACTACCTTTAAATGGAAAGCTCCTATCTATCATCAAGTTCGGAATTATTTTTTCAATTGCCTTGTTTCAAATATTTCGTGATAGATGCATAATAATTGTGTTGCATCAATTAATGGAAAGCTGTTATCATCAAGCTTGAAGAGAAAAAAAATCAATTGCATTATTTCAAATATCTCGTGATTTAGGCTATACATACATATTGAGTTGCATATCAATTAAATGGAAATCTGTTACGTTACTGTTGCAGAAATCACTTTTTTCAGTGCTCTTCCACTATCTTGAGAATGTGGAGGTGTCAATCTCAATATGTCAACTTTGCCAATATTTTGAAGTAATCTCTGATGTTTGTTCAATGAAGTGACATTTACAATAGTATAGACTATATAATTATTAGAGACGTACTCTATTTGGCAAATTCAAGTTATTGTTACATATTTGAATATTATACAGTGCAACAGAGCATAAAGTTCCAAATATTGAATTATAAATATAGTGCCTCCTGATTGTTGTACAACAATGAACATTTCAATCCTAAGTATGTGTATCATACATCATTAAAACAGCTTTGTTTTAAAGTGCTATTTCGTGTCCTTGTATGATTATCAGCATTGTTACATTTCTTATTAAACCTGATTTCGGATTGGCCAATACTTGATTATCCATACACGCTAATCCAACCAGCTACTGCCTACTTCCTTTCATGGCCTTGACTATTTAAACTTTTTATTATTATTTAGACTTAGTGCAGGCCTTTAACACGATACCTGTTTGTACACCCATGCATGTCAGCACACGGTCACCTAAAGTAACATACATGCATTATGCTTAAACTCTTGACTGCACACACTGGCAAATTTCTTTCAGCGCGAATTTTAAACCATTGATCCCTTAGCGTTGTCATGTCCTTGAATATTCCTTCCATTGTTTGCGTGCATGGCTGCACAAGTATTAATAGACTGTTGCCAAGTCTGTGTACAGTTGTATGAAATAATGGTTACATGTGGTTTTTTCTCTTTTTAAACATACTAAATGTTTGGAGGACGATACTTTAAATACTAAAGGGATATTGAATTATCTGCTCAGACCATTCTTTTAAGCACATCTTTACCTTTAATTTGATACCATGCAAGTCTGGTTTGGATACACAGTATTACTTAATAATTTCAACGAATTTGGTCATTAATTAAGCTTAATTAAGACAGATTTTGGGTTTTTGTTAAAAGTAAAGATAAATGTGAACTTTTTCTCAGACAGTATTGTTGGCAATGATAGGAACTTCATTTCCTGTAACTTTGGTGTTAATAGCATTTATAGTTTTTGCTGGAAATTCCAAAAAGCAAATTTGTAATGTATTTCTTTATAATATGCTAATTATATGCAAATAAGGTCAAACCAATTTTTTTTCTATGACATTTAATCACCAAGCTGTATTCTATAATATGATATGGTCTCCTTGTCTTACATATGTCACTTTTTGAATTAGAGCGTAATTTCAATAACATGCACTTTTGGAACTTTGTGCTCTGTTGCACTGTATCAATGGACGGACGGACGCATTCTACTTAATTGACATGCAACATACTATTAACATGCCACGTTTATAGTAAACTTAATCATAGACTATTTAAAAAAAAAATCCGGAGTATTTTTGAGTGATTTATTTGTCTACATCTTTCATTATATCCGTTAAGATTTTACTCACGTGAGTTCCGATGCATGAGAATTGAGCTCCCTCGTCCGCCTCTGTCACCGACCATGTATAGCTCACTCCGTCGATGATGTGTTCTGCTACAACGGCGTCGTCATTTTTGTGAAGAGTCAGTGCAGCGACTGGGTTACCGCCCGCAACCTGTTGGAGATGATAAACGTTCAATTAGTTTATTAAAGTCTATTTGAAGAAAAAGAAGAGTTTCTAGTATACAAAGAAGCCTCGCAATAGATACTGGGCAAATATCCGGAGCAAATACATGACCATTGATTAGTCGAATCATAATTAATGACTTGGTTTGGCTGTGGAACATCATCACTAAAATGCATGATAATGCAATAGATTTGTACCCATAACATATGAGGAATATATATGACATTTTTCCAGGATTTTGACACAATCGGCAGCCCATACTATTATCTATATTAATATGAATGGCAATGTGGTATGTATGTATCGTATGAATATATTTGAAGATTCCAAATACAATATTATAACGTTTTGGTCGATGCTTGTGGAACATGTCTTTCGATATCTAGTATCACTTATTTCTGCGTGTGTCTCAGAACGTTGGTGTGGGGGGGGGGGGGGGGGGGGGGGGGCGTGTTCCATTGTTACTAGAGAATTGGTATTTGGAGGGGTATTTTTGAAGCAACATCAGGTGAGTATTCATAACTTGAATAGTAAATACTTGATTCGCAATAAACTAAGCAGGCACTTTGATGGAAAGAAAACAAATATGGTATGCCAGCTCATTATATTGGCGGCCAATGCAAATTGCATTGAAATGGAGAGTATGGCAACCCATGGCTATTGTTATGTTATGCAACTTGTATAAAGTGCATGTAAACTTTACTTTAATGTATACAATAATACAATACAATAAATGTATGCACACGTACGCTCGGTTGAATGCATACAAAATAAATGATTTCATCAGTATTAAATGTGTCCCTGGTTTACTAATAGTAATACACTGCCCAAGGGATATAAATGCAGACAAATCTTCATCGAAAGCGTCTAGATAGAGTGATCACTTTTTTCAACATTCGTAATAAGCGTGATTTAAAGGAACGAAAAGAAAATTCCTAATCATGATGGGTTTATCTCTAAACTGTAAAATAGTTTATGAAAAACAATACAATATCGAACGATTGTTTCGCGTATTTTGAAAAGTCTAAAACTTCCGCAGAAAATGTTATTAGCATTTGAATGCAACAGTTGCGTATCTGAGATCACTTGTCAGAGGGGGGTGGGGAGCAAAGGGCTATTTTTCGTTGGACTTTTGAGAATTGCCGTCGAGTCACAACCTTGAGAGCGGGGGGGGGGGGGGGGGGGGGCACCTGGCCTGTAGGCCTAATTATATTTTATTTTTAAAAACGGGCGTTTTGTATATAGGCCTACGATTTTTCAGGTTTAAAATCTGAATTCAGACGTGCGGTTTTTGTCCAAATTGTCCGTACTTTCTTTTAATTTCAGCCCCGTTGTTGCCCATTTGAGCCCATTTCTCGCACTTTTTCAGGTTTTTTATTATTATCATGCCTGTATTTTAATAAGGTGTATGAATAAACTATTACATACCGTGCATGAGACCGTAACACTCTCTCCCACCGCGACCTCATTGGTTTCCGAACTCTTGCACGTGGGATAATCTTGTGCAGGCGGCGTCTCAACGACCAGTCGTCCCAACGTTGACATGATGCCCGAACCTCCGCTGGTTACCATGCAACGATAGCTACCCGAGTCCCCCGCGTTGGCGTTAACGATTCTCAAGGTGTAGTCGCCTGTGGAATAACAAATGCGGATCAGAATATGGCATGTTATTGTGATGATATTCAGGATGGGGTAGGTAGCCTACTCGTTTTCATTTGGACGCGAGTGTTGTGTGCCGTTGGAGGCAATCTAATATCGGTTGAAATATCGCGGGATATGTTCATTATTAGTGTTATACATGTAAAGCTGATGTGTTCATCTTTACAATGATACCAAATTTGAAGCAATCCCTTGCTCCAGTGCTCAGCTACTTGCTTGAGAACATGGGGAGGTCACAATCTGAATGTGCCAAAATCAACACTATTTCGTGCTCAAAAGAACATCTTTGTCGTCTGTTCAATGAAGTGTTACATAGACCACTACAGCGTAGTGTAATGATCTATTGATTTTAAGCACAAAATAGTGATGATTTTGACACTTTCAGATTGCGACCTCCCCATGTTCTCAAGCATGTGGCTGAGCACTGGAACAAGGGATGGCTTCAGATTGGATATCATTGTAAAGACTAACACATCAGCTTTTACATGATATATTACACTAAATGAACATATCCCGAGATATTTGAACAAATTGTGATTGGAAAAAAATTCCAAACTTTTTTTGAGCAGTTTACTTTGAGGCGTTTTTACCTCGAACTGACTGCTTTGACTATATACTTGTTTTTGCGATGTTCACGATTTGGGACCCATAATTAAATCTGCTATTTCACCCGAACAACTGAAAAACGGAGGGAATTGTCAAAATAAAAACTCATTTGCATATGAATTAAAAGAGGAGCCACTTAAATTTCCATTGGGGCTCGGCCGCTATTTCTTTGACTGTCATTTTGTAATCTTTAATTATCTGAAATAATTGAAATATGTGTGTAATTCAATGGCATGTCATTCCGTAACGTCATTCCATAACAACAAAACGTTAATACGGAATGACATAATTAATTCATCAATAATTAAAAAAGATAATACACTGCAAAAACACCGGTGTTAAAAATAACACCATTTGTGTTGTCCACACCAAAAAAAATTAACACCGGTGTACCGGTGTTAAATTTTTGGTGTTATATCAACACCATGTAGTGTCATTTTAACAACTGCAAGTGTGAAAAATAACACTGTAAGTGTTAATGTAACACTGTAAAGTCTGTAAGTGTTAATGTAACACCAAGATAGTGTTAAAATAACACTAATTGGTGTGGACCTCTCAGAACACCGAACGGTGTTATTTTTAACACCGGTGTTTTTGAAGTGTAGAGTTTGAATGAGAAAATACATCCACTAAGTAGGTATTGGTTAGATTGATTTGGAAAAAAACTTTCATGTAATAATAATCCTAATTTAAAGAAATACTTTAAAAATATGCATTTTTTTTGCGTTACTGAATGACAATTTTCACAATGAAAATGATTGTGATCACTGAAGTGTGAATAATACCCAAAATAAAAATAAGTGCCAAAATTTGCTTTTTAAAGATTCAACCTTTGCATAGTATGTGTAAAAATAAAAATAATAATATAAAACACTATTTTTTATTTCCTTGATTAACCCTAACACTCCCGGTGGATTTTCCAACGAAATTTTTTTCAAGCAAAAAAAACACACACAACAAGAGGTGCCACGCCCCGGGGTTTGAACCCACGACCTCTCGGTTACAAGTCCAACGCTCTACCAAGTGAGCCACGGGGGGAGCTATGCTGGGCGAGTGTATTCGCCCAGCTATGTAGCCCGGGGCCATTATTTCACCCAAAAACCTCAGCGGCAGGTGGAACCGACAGGCTGGGAAATGGGATTTCATGGGGTGTGGGGCTGTAAGGGTTAAGGAAATAAAAAATAGTATTTTATATTATTATTTTTTGATTTTTAAGTATTTAAAGTATTTCATATTTTTGCCAAAATGATTGAATTAATTACACATAAATTGTTCATGCAAATTACTAAAAACTATATATTTGTTAGTTTAAATTATTAAAATTTGGACTTTCAGGTTTCATTTGATACCAAATTGGTCAAGATTGACCTATTTTGAAATTGTAGGCGTTTTGCTCGGAACCAGTCTGCCCATAAACATTCCTATGACAAAATCATCATTAAAGGACTATGTGTTATTCAAAACTAAACCTGGTTTGGAAGATTACTTATTATGTAAATTATATTTTTATGGTGCAACGATGAAATTCAAAGCTCGGTGCAATACCTTACCCCTCAATGGCCGTGCTCATTCATGGAAACCTGATGTAAATATTACTGCCCATTATGTGATAAAGATATTGAGGATCTTAGACATTTCTTATTTATTTGTAGTGCGTTAAATCATATCAGAGTTGATGAATTCCTTAAACTTGAAAATCAACTATCACTCCATAATTTAGAAGAGTTTTGGAGAATATTTATATCTGGTAATTTAACTATAAAAATGTGTCTTATGCTAGGTCTTTCAAATGATGTTCTTACTGTATGTGTAGTCCATGCAGTACCCATATCCATGATATGGGTACATGTTCAAGCAACTCTGTAAAGTGGAACCAGAACTGTGACTTGAACTGTGACCCTCTAAAAGTGACTAATTTACATAAATAATTAATGTCTAAATTCTGTTTTTACGGACATAACGGACATATTTAACTTAAAATTTTAGTGTTCACCTGGCTCTTGACCAATATGTATCTATTATTTGGATGAAATTCAATCCGGTAGCCTTGCACAGAAAAATAAAACCTAATTGAGTAATTGACCTCGTGTAGTTGTTTCTTTCAAAATGGCCGACAAAAATGTGATTTTGTGTTTTATACCCTGTTTTTCTTGCTAGTGCCTATATAAAAAATGCCAATGCGACTTTTCAGAACACTTTTGCTAGCTCTTAATTTCATAGCAATGCCATGACTAAATAGTGAACATTCAAGGACAACTTTGATTCTCCAAACAGGTGAGTGGGACATAAAAACGGAGGCTTTTCAGGTTCCTAAATTTTCTGTCTAGAACGGTTCCTTTCAACATAATAGCATTGAGCCGATACCCAAATCATAGATTTGGTATCTATCGAGACTACTGTATGTGATGATTTACCCGTACTTCAAATATTTGATGTGTTCTGCAAATCCAATTTAAAACGTGCATGGACCGCACGTAGCATTCAACTTGTATGATTCTAAAGACATCAAAAAAAGTAACGCGGCTGTTGTAAAAGCACCTATAATTTTAAAATTGTTACTCCTATTCTAAAAATGAAAATACCAGGAGACGGACAATTTAATTACGGTGATTTTGACACCTTGTTTGTTAAAATCGATAAAGTATTGTTGTCGCTGTATGTGCTTACAGATGAAAAGTGCCATTTCCATTGTTGCATTAACTCCTATTGATCTCTCTGATTCAGCGTGAAGATAATAGGGGGAATTTTGATAGTTTGTCCATGGCGATGACCTTTCCTGTCTGTCTTTTCGGACCTTCTGAGCATTTGGAGTTTTAAATTCATCCTTTTTAATTGTAAAGAAGTACGCCTGTCATCCCCATTAAATTTGTCCCGGATTATGCTAATCAAGTTTACAGCACAACAAGAACAGCTAATAAAAATTCCCGCTATTATCTTCACGCTGAATTAGAAAGTTCAATAGGAGTTAATGCAACAATGGAAATGGCACTTTTTATCTGTAAGCACATACCGCGACAACAATACTTTATCGATTTTAACAAACAAGGTGTCAAAATCACCGTAATTAAATTGTCCGTCTCCTGGTGTTCTCATTTTTAGAATATGAGTAACAATTTTAAAATTATAGGTGCTTTTACAACAGCCGCGTTACTTTTTTTGATGTCTTTATGTTATCATGTAAATATTTGTATATATTCTGCCTTTTTATTTATACATGTGATAATATTATGTAATATGTTTAAGGACGCATCAGTCGAGAAGACTCATTAATAGTTTTGAAGCAAATCACCAAAATCACCAAAATATTTTGAATTCTCTAAAAATCGGTGAGGGCGGGGACGATCAACATGTTATTTATTTTACTTGGCCTTCTACTTTTAATATTCTTATCAAATTGTATCTATTTTTTAATATTCTTATTAAAATGGATAATTCAACTATTTCTGAATGCCTGTTGTTGGAATGGAGTGTGAAAGATTTGGAACATTGAAAGTTTTAAAATGCTTTCAATTAATATTTGATTACAAAGAAAACTATGTTTTTCATGTGTATGCAACATTTTATGATCTTATTAAAAACGATCTACCAAAAAACTAGGTTGTGTAGTTTACTTTAGGACAACAAAATTTGACATCTGAAATGTTGACACTTTCAATAATCCAAGATTATGACATGCATTGTTGACTTTTGTGACTTGAGTCTTGACATTTTACCGAATTAGTTGTCCGAAATGTATGACTGTTTGGACTTGATTTGACATTTTACCAAATGCGTTGCCCGAAATATAATGCCTTGTGACTTAAAATTTTTACCGATGATTGCCCGAAATGTTATGACTTGGTTGGTCTCCCACTCGACACAAAAGTTGCTTACCATGTGTTTTTCATTTTTCTCAATTTCTTTTTAAAAACACGCCTTATTTAACTTTTAAGTCCAAACATCGAGGTCCATTTCTTTTTGTATTGGGAAAGTTAGCTTTTGACCGATTCATAAAATCCGATGACCGCAAAACCCCATATTTTCATGATTTCGTGGTCCATGATGGGATTGTTCATATCATTGACTACAGAGGGCGACATTTTTATGAAAATTAGTTGGCCAAAATAATATGTAGAAAACTCCCATGTTTACCTCTTAAATACAGCGATTAGTACGATGTGGCTAGGATGTATTCACCGATGTCTATATAACCGGCCCGGCCGCACAAGCAAGACATCATGAAAATAAACCTTTTTTTTACCCAAAATGGTTTAAAATGTGCATGACTTGCCCAGTTTTCAGCAATATGAGGCAAACTACTTTTGGTTATAACTTTTTTATTATTCAGCCTGCAGACACGATTGAATTGAACCATATTTTTTATTGTAAAGTACTTTGACTTTGAGTCCATTCCATTTTCAAAGAGATCAATTATATTTTCAAAATTTTATGAACATGCCTATCCATGACATTCGTAAATATACACCTTAAGTTTAAATTGATATTTAGAACACGCATGGTTCAGGCATTGAAAATGAAAAGTACATTGAAATGACTTGACTTGAGACTTGACTTGTGTCTTGACTTGATCACAACACTACAAATCTCCATTGAAACGATTTTGAAACCCGAAAAGATAACTTTGCAAAATGTGTGTACAATTTGTTTTACATTCGTTGAGTTTAAAACTCTACATACCTTCAATTCCTTGTATAGAATATCTATGCGGCTCCTGTGCCACAGTGATTGTGTATCCCTGGCTGATAACCTGGTCATCACGTACCCACAAAAACCTCCCATTTATGCCTGCGTTATTCACCGAGCAGTACAAAGACACGGTTTCGCCTTCCCGGACGATCTGATCCCTGGGTTGATTGATGAATTGCAGCGTTCCATCTCCTACGGCAAAAGTCGTTGGTGCTACCAAAAGGCAGACTATTAATGCTAAATACATGGTGATGTTTTGTTTAAAAGTTCAGTGTGTCCTGCGACTTGGTAATGGTAAAAAATTGATGATAAAAATGTTGTTGAAGTTTTCGGAGATGGTTTTAAAAACGCGTCAACTATGGCCGCCGCACTGATAGGTGAGTAAGTTATTTTAATGGTTAGCAAGGGCGTTGACTCAATGATACATCCCGTATAACAGTGACTCTATTAAAAGCCTACCCGGTGTTCTCTTTTCTTCGTGTTCTTGAGTAGTATTGAATTCTTTTGTTATTCAAATATAATAACCATACGGAGTGAAAGACTTGCATACCTTTATTGATTTGTCTTTGTCCGTGTGCAGCAGATGAGAGAGGAGCCCGGGGATACCCACGTATTGGTATACTGGTATGTGGCGCTGTAAATGTGTCACTTTTTCGCAACAATTCTAAAACGTAGGCGGCAGGCCTATGATTTGTGCTAGAAAACCCTAAACATGGGACCCAAATTGCGACAACAAACCAACAATTTTGGAAAAAACGCGAAAAAACCCAATAATAACTCCTTGATAAAATCAGTTATTTTTGGAGGTACAAGGATTTCAACAAACCTCCATGCATGCAGCTTCATACCCACGTCAAATACAATTTGAGACCCCCACCCCCCCCCCCCCCCCCCCCCCCCCCCCCCCCCCGAGGAGGGTTTCCTGCAGTGAGTGTTCCCGTATTGAAAGAAGTGAACTATTTCAGAAGACACGCTCCGATACTTTTGGTTGCGATTTATTTCCTCAGATACTTTCTTGGGCTTTGCTCATTGTTATTGTTTTCATATTCAATGTGTTATTTATTTATTTATTTATTCATAGGCCTACACTTTCAGAACAGTGGCATCCGCCAACTTGGCAATGGCAATGCGTCCATACAATACAATATGCAAAATAGAAGTAAACTAATGATATACAAACAATTTACAGAAGTATAAAATATAATAACTGTTATTGTAATTGTGTTTGGTTATATTTTAGAGCTAATGTAGCAATTGTGGATGTATTTTGTTCAGCGCAAGATTTGTTAAAGTGTTTCTTTTCTTTCACATTTCTGTGCTTTGAAATGCTGTCTGTTTTGCTTGCTTCACTGTAAATGATGTTTTCTTGTGTGTTAATTGCGCCTTGGATTAGATCGTGTTTCTAGATAAATGGCGCATTATAAAAGCTTATTTATTATATTATAATTATTATTATTGGGAATTGGTATGACATTGTTTCCCTCCCGTGGTTAAATTTTTTGCTTGCTTGTTCTAGAACAAAATGAGCTTCATGCCCCCCCCCCCCCCCCCCGAAAAACTACCCGAATTAAACCAGTATGAACAATCCGAATAAAAACCTTGGCCAACGCATCAATAAGAATGTGGAGCTTGGGTGATAAATACATGTACATCTGGCCTGGGGCAAAGAATAAAAGCAAGATATACCAACAGGGTGTGGGGAAACAGGTAAGAAAATTGTGGAGACTGCATGTAGCTGTGAAAAAATCCTCTTGGTCTATTGAAATAAATATTGTAATTTAGTATGGATGGAGGATGATTATGTGCCGCGGCCAAAGTTTGCTGAAAGTAGCCCAATGTTTTAATAGCAAACCGCGGCACACCTTTTCAACCCGAAAGTAGCCCAATTGCGCGGCCAAACCGTGGTATTGGCAACACTGCAAGGTAACAACGAGGGAGAAATGCGATAAAACAGATTATTACACCTCATAAAATATTCATGAACTAATCATGCCAATTCATTGGCCAATTCTTATCACAAGAACTATTTCCCTAGGGAAAAAAAGTTTTGACTTTTTTCCCTACAACCTCATCCCCAGAGTCACAGTGAGGTGTAATAAAACAAATACTACAAAGTGGTATGATCGGGGTAATACTAGGGCACACTATTTTCCCTCGGTACTGGCTACGTGGCCTATCACCCCTGACTCTTCGGATTCGGGGTGATAGGCCCGTAGCCAGTACCTCGGGAAAATAGTTTGCTCTCCCCTCTACCATGTAGTATTTGTATAAACAACAAATAAACAATAACACACGGAAATGCACTGGGACAAGCAATACAAACAACAATGATATATCGTAACAATAAAGACCGACGTTTCAAGTGGACATACCACCCTTCATATTCACTTGAAACGTCGGTCTTTATTTGGGTCGTTATTGTTACGTATAATTATCATTGTTGTTCTATTGCAGAACTCGTTTGTGCCGACAGATTTGATGAATAGGGCATATTTTGCCGGACTGAGATTTGATTATCGGGGGGTGTCATCCGCCCCCTCCCCCCTTCCCCTCTGGGGACGCCCTTGAGTACGGTCAAACCTGTCCTTACAGTTATACACCTTAGGCTGTGCTCCCCGGGCAGGTAGAAACATGGCAGCAAAAGTTATGACTGTGTTTACAAAAGGACACTGCTTCAAATGGAGGCGCTTGTAAAAACTAAAGTAAATGCTCGTTCTCATGAGTTTTTATAAATAACCTTTCATGAATTTACTAATCTGTCTAGCAATTTATAAGAATTAGGAATTTCTTTTGCTTACAATTTCTAGATTTTGCTAAGTAATTGCTTATTTTTATGTATACACAAAGAATTAAGTTAAGCACCCCCCCCCCCCCCCCCCCCCCCGTTTTTTTACAACCTCGCACATTACAAGTTTGTTGTCGTCAAAACAGTGTAGTATACCCATGATATTGCTATATTTTCTGGAGAAGTGATATTATGGTCACATAAAAACATAACAATCATGCCGTTTTCAATATTTTATTCTGAATAATTTTAAGGTGACATTTTTTGGGAATTTTAGGCATATTTTCACCTCAATTTAAGTATGGAGCTATAGGTCCATCACGGACAGTGTGGATGACGTTTATGTTTTCTAACGTACAGTCATTGTTCTGAGAAGACCTCTAGCGATCTTTGCGTCAATAACGTGTGTAGGACCCACGTGATCGGATCACTGACTCAACCCTACGTCTCATAGACCCTGTAAGCCGTCGTATGCGTTGCTGTGGCAGGTTGTTCCATTCCCGATGTAATGCACGTTCCAATTCATCCAGATTGGCTATTGGCCAATCTGGATGAATTGGAACGTGCATTACATCGGGAATGGAACAACCTGCCACAGCAACGCATACGACGGCTTACAGGGTCTATGAGACGTAGGGTTGAGTCAGTGATCCGATCACGTGGGTCCTACACACGTTATTGACGCAAAGATCGCTAGAGGTCTTCTCAGAACAATGACTGTACGTTAGAAAACATAAACGTCATCCACACTGTCCGTGATGGACCTATAGCTCCATACTTAAATTGAGGTGAAAATATGCCTAAAATTCCAAAAAATGTCACCTTAAATTATTCAGAATAAAATATTGAAAACGGCATGATTGTTATGTTTTTATGTGACCATAATATCACTTCTCCAGAAAATATAGCAATATCATGGGTATACTACACTGTTTTTGACGACAACAAACTTGTAATGTGCGAGGTTGTAAAAAAACGGGGGGGGTGCTTAACTTAATTCTTTGTGTATATAAAGATTCATGTAAATGGTTAGTAAAAGGTTAGTAAAAGCAATTGCTTTTTTATGAATACGGGCTAATAAACGCTTTCCACGCGGCAGGCGCAGCGTCTGCAGACGACATTCTAAAATTTTACAAAATGTTTCGAAAATGTCAAATTTATTGAATTTCATCACCCATATTTGGAATCACCATGAGAAATGCATTGACATTTTGGAATAGTATTGGTTCAATACGGTCCTCAAAAATTGGGAACGGTTTCGGAAAATCTGTTTTGTAAATTGTATGGTAAATCTATAGCCGCATGTATTAAAGGGACACATTGCGAGGTCTTGTGTGGCCCAATGGATAAGGCAGTTGCCAAGCAAGCAACAGATCCTGGGTTCGACTCCCGGGCGAGATCGTTTTCCTATTATTGTCTCTTTTCTACCCACGACGGCGAACCTGTTTAAAATATTTATAATTTGTTAAATACCCGTCGTATAGCGGCCTATTATTTCTATGTATTTTCCTCTACAGGGAGGACGGCACTTGATTATTTACACTAGATAGGCCCGAGCTACTCCGGGTAATACTTGTGGCAGGAGACTGGGAAACGAGATCGCTTAGGTTTGAATTTCAGATGCTTTACCATGCGAGTTCTTGTGGCCCAATGGATTTATAAGGCAGTTGCCAAGCAAGCAACAGATTCTTGGGTTCGACTCCCGGGCGAGATCGTTTTCCTATTATTGTCTCTTTTCTACCCACGACGGCGAACCTGTTTAAAATATTTATAATTTGTTTAATACCCGTCGTATGCCTATTATTTCTATGTATTTTCCTCTACAGGGAGGACGGCACTTGATTATTTACACTTGTATAGGCCCGAACTACTCCGGGTACTTGTGGCAGGAGACTGGGAAACGAGATCGCTTAGGTTTGAATTTCAGATGCTTTACCATGCGAGGTCTTGTGGCCCAATGGATAAGGCAGTTGCCAAGCAAGCAACAGATCCTGGGTTCGACTCCCGGGTGAGATCGTTTTCCTATTATTGTCTCTTTTCTACCCACGACGGCGAACCTGTTTAAAATATTTATAACACATTGTCATGTTGAACTTTTTTAATTTAAATTTATTTAATATAATGTAAAAGCTGAATGCAAACTGCTTATCCACAAAAATAGCCTGTGTAAGTAAATGTAATAAATATAAGAGGACCTGACGTATCGATTCTAACAGAATCTTTATCGAAGGTAAAATGACAGAATACAACATTACACAACATATATATAGACAGAGGAACAATAGGCAGGAAGTCAAAGTGACAGATGAATGAATAGGGGAAGATATCATGCTAGACAGCTGATTGATGAAGTGGATAAAATAACAAAAGGATGACATAGACAAAGGGGAGATTATAAAGTAAAAGGCAAATGGGTAAATTTATTTATTTCAGAATTGTTGTTTCTACTAAAAAAAACCCAGCAAACAATGTTTTAAATATGTTGGAATACCACTCTTAACCATGTAAAATTAGATTTTTGAATCGACGTTTTTGTTGTACAAAGAGGGCTGATTTTTCTAAATCATTATAGGTGTAAGTTCATACATGTAGGCCCTAGGCCTAATACAATTGTAAAAATATACAAATCCCAGTTTTTGTCATATATTTTTGTAATTGAGGGCGCTGCCTCCACCACATCTCTTAATGCCCCTTTAGAGTGTTTTAACAAGTTAAAACTTGTCTTTATTATTAGCTATAAAAGAATGGTGAATATTCAACTTTTGATGGATTCTAGATGTAAAGGAATGTTATAGGTGGATAATTTATTAAATATATCAGAATAATTCATTTAAATAATCAGAATAATTAATTATGATATAGGCCTAATATCAAAAAAATGTTTCCGCCTGGGCTCGAAACAGGGACCTTTCGCGTGTTAAGCGAACGTGATAACCGCTACACTACGGAAACATGTTATGAAGAAATTGTCTTTTATGTTCTATTATCTATTATAATATGGAGTAAAAACCGAATAGCCGATCAAATTGTATAAACCGATCAATGAATTAGTGATGCATTTGATATATTAATCGGTTTATTGAATAGCCAGCAATACAGTCCTCAAAAAAGTAACTGACCAAAAGTATGCTCTTAACTCCTAAACTAAACCTCCTAGTTAGATCCCAAACCTCAATTCTGTGACCATTCTCTGGCTAGTATGGTTTGACGATTGATGGTTGACGGTTGAAGTATTTTGGTAGCATATTAGAATAACGAGATCCTCGTTGCCATGGCAACAGCCTAATCTAGATTTTTATCAGTTAAACAATTTTGTCGAAATTTACCGCACATGTTTTGAAAACCTTATTATGTGTTATATTCAATGTAATTGTTTCCATACTTTTTTGATCAAAGTCTCAAATTAAAATAAAGTGCGCTTTTAGGGTACGGTGTTTTTTTCTGAGACACCATGTATCACAGAAGTGATTATAACTATAGAGGACGCTGTCCGTTTAACATGGACATCGCATATTGAACTTTCAGACGACGGTGGACACGAGTGGCCGTCAATTTTCAATGATTGGTGTTAACGCTTTCCATACGGCTGCAGACGACATTCCAAATGTTCACAAAATGTTTCAAAATGTCAACATTATTGAAACATGATAAATGCATTGAAATAAGTACAAACATGCCTAGTATTGGATCAGTAATCCTTGAAAGTTAGGAAAGGCCGTTCTGAAAAATCTGCTTTGTAAGGTAAAACCATAGCCGCCTGGAAAGTGTTTTAAAAACCACAAACATGGATTTCGAGATATAATTCCGAAAAAAGTCACCACATGTTGGAGCTTAATTATCTCATTCTAAAATCGCTGGAGTAAGAAAATCAAACTCTTAAAGTAGTCAGACGATGGCGGCCACGCGTCTCGGACGATCCAATATGGCAACGGGAGTGCATCATCTTGATATATTTTTAACAGTCATCGCCCGGTTAACGATGAAAATAATTTTAAAAATAGCATTTACAATGGAGTTGGTTAGCCAACTCCAACGGTTTTGGATTGGGAACAAATTCTTCTAACCTTTGATGAATTTGTCAAAATGATAAGATTAACATTCGCGATTACGTGTTATTCCAATACGAATTCAAAATTTAGGTTTCGCGTGGCCACCGTCGTCTGGTAAGTATCATTGTTTGAATTATGTCATCGCATTCGGTCGATGCATCAGTAACACTCTCTTATGCATCATTTAAACCTTGAATATTCGAGTGATCGATCGAGACTATATCATCTGAAACTGTTTAAAGAGGTCTGGTTACCGGTTCGATCCCGGATTTGATTAGGTTTTGATCAAGTTCAAATTAATTTTGAAGTGATATTTAATTCAAAATCAACAAATAGCATTAGTTTGACTAAGAATGTTGTCAAGTTAAAAGTTCGTTATCAAAACGCCAGGCAAAACACATTACAACAAGGGCTCAAAAACAATACATATTCAATTGAATTACAACAAGGGCTCAAAAACACTAATACATATTCAATTGAATATCTGTATAAACTGTATAACTGTATAAATCCTCTTAGGTTGAAATAAGATGTGACCGAAAGTGGTCTAATATAATCAGGATTGCAAATATTATGGGAAAACTGCTAAATGACTTCCTGGCTTTGTTCGATGACCTGCGTCTTGTAGCAATCAAACGCAAAGGTTATCTTAACCTAGTACGTGGCATGATTATGGTAAGGCAAAAAAAAATTCTTTGTTTGCCAGAACACGACCGACCCATAAAATCACAAAGAGCCCTGACTTTTTTCTTTTCTTTTTAAAGATATTTTTTTCGGTGAAAAATGTATGTTTTAAATGATATTATTATCCTCCCTTGTAAAGAACAAAGAGGTGCAAATTCAAGTACTAGCAAAACCAGGACAACAAACATGGTTTGAGGGTTTGTACTAACTACAAGCTGCAAGCCTGTCGTCACCCTTGCATTCAACACACATGCTTTCACCGAGATTTTAAGACTTTTCACATTTTTGTTAGTATGGTGCTCTATAACAAGTAATTGAAAACAAAATTATATAGGCCTTGTGTTTTTATTCTCTAAAAGTGTCGGGAAAAGCTTTAGAATAGAACTCCGAAGTATCTCAGAGCAACAAAATAAAGGTAATCATCAACCGACCGACCCACTTTGTTTTTTCATTGTTTGGGCAAACAAATTTTCTTTTTGGGGCCTAGGCCTAATGTATACATTTCTTGGTCATTGACACCCACAACCAAAAGGGTTATTTAGCATGTTTAGTTGAGTTCTAATCTAAGCCCTGCTAAGTAAAAGTTCAGCAAAGGGCGACGTAGCCGCCGCGGAAAGGTGTCCTCTGCATGGATGCTAGTCAACTTTATAGACCTTGTGTAATAATCACTGTCACACAATCGAACAACACCCTATAGATGGTGTGACCGGTGACGTCATGTATTTACAAATGGGACACCCTCTCTTGATTCCCTCCGGGCAGAATATACAGTAAAGTTAATGAAGACAACATGAAATGTCTTTCTAATGAATTGTAAAACTCATTTATTTGTAATTCTTTTTGTGAAATGCGATAGCTTATAGCATTCCTAAGCAAGTTTAAAGACAGTTTTGATAACAATTTGCTGTAACACCACAATCTAGTTAGAAAACCTGATCTGGCCTATGTAAACTATAGGAACTCTTGCCCGGTGTGTTTTGTCTCAAATCAACAGAGGGCGTCATAAATGTAAACAACGGTCACCTCATCTATACTTCGCCTTGCCGAAAACCGCTCCCATCGACATCGAGGATGGGGAGCAGTCTGATGGGGAGCCAGACGACGGTGGACACGAAAGGCCGTTAATTTTGAATTTCCGTTGGTTTTAATGTAACAATGGATTTTGATTATATGACCCCATAAAATTCATCACACGTTGGAACTAAATTATTTCATCCTAAAACCACTGTGGATGGCTAACCATCCGCAGTGTCAGTATCATTTTTTGAATTTAAACCATTGTTTAGCGTTCGTCCCATTCACTTCCTTGATCACGTAACCTCGTTCGCATATTTTTACCTAAATATTCGTGAATACGCCCGTGTCCAGCGTCGTCTGTGGGGAGCAGTCACAGTGAGTGAGCCCTCTATCGGTACATAAAAGGGTCTAACTTCAGTGGACTACATGTATGCATGCGAAGACCTTTTTACCATTCACGCCACTCGATTAGCACTGGATTCGTGCCTCTCCAATAGCACGAATCTATTGACCAAGTGAACGTGACCCCGCTGAGTGGGATCTTTACCTAGATCTACAATTGAATTGCTACGATAACGGAATTTTAAACAACATTTATGTAGACTTTGAAGCACGTGATAAGAATTAACCAATCACAAATTACCCTTGCTGTGACCAAAATTACTGGAAAACGAAATGGCGGACGTGTCGGTGTTGCTTAAGCGAGTGGGGGTTTGGAGAGTTGATTGAAATATATAACAAAACTTAAGCTTACAAACTTTACAGTTTACACAACGATATAATTTTGCACTAATTTACCAAAAAAGCCAACTGATTGAATCCCACACACTGATTACTTTTTACTACTTCGTATTTGTTACTAAAATATTTCAAATGAAACATATAATGTACTTACAGTAAAATCATTCAATCAACTCTCCAAAACCCCATGCACAATTATTGTGTAGACAATTAACCAATTGCTGTGTAAACCATTAACATGGCCATTCCACCATTGTGTAGAAAATTAACTAATTGTTGTGTAAACCATTTACACAACTTAATTATGTTAATGAATGTTACACATTATTGTTTAGAAATACTACATAACTGTTGTGTAGATATTACACCACTAGGTTGTGTAAACTGTTTACACAATAGTTGCTAGGTTCCTATAGTAAACAGCGGTTGTATAACATTTTACACAACTTTTGTAAAATGTTACACAAGCGTAAATAACAGTGTAGATCCCCATCCATTATACCAGGGGTGTGAGAATTCCTCATTTTAGCTGATTTCCTCTTTTTTCTCTTTTCTTATGCCAAAATGTCAGCCTTTTCTTTTCTTTTCAGCCCATATTTGGCATCTTTGCCCAATTGTACGCTGTTTTTCCTCGTTTTTATCTGTTTTCTTCTTTTGTTATTTGTGGCCTCTCACACCCCTGATATACAAAAGAGATTTTTCAGAAACCTTTCCCAATTTTCAAAGTCTATCTCATGGATTACTGAACCAATGCTAATACTGTTTGTACTTATTTCATTGCATTTTCATGAGTGATTCCAAATATGGTAATGAAATTCAATAATTATGACTTTTTGAAACATTTTGCGATATTTGGGAATGTCTTCTCAGACGCCGCGTGGAAACTATGATGTTAACACCGTACCAGCCGCTCACCAACAAAAATCACAACAACCCATTTGCGTTTTTAATAAGTTCACGAGAGAGACCCCTTCGTAACCCCCCCCCCTCCCCCCCCTAAAAAAAAGAAAAAGAGCCACAATCAAATCAAATCCTAGTATACGCCATTTGGCTTTATTGTAATATTACATTCCACGAGGCTACATATACAAATCAATACAAATATATACATATATTGCTTATTTACATATTATTACCATATTAAGATTCATTAGTACTAAAAATGTATCGTTAATTTTCTATTTACTACATTTTTTGTTGTTGAATTAATTGAGGTTTTGCGAAATTTCACCTAAAACTTTTAATTATTGAGCGCCAAATAATTGTCATTAAATGATAATCAATACAAAATATTCATATTGATGAAATATCAATAAGAAATTAATTATTGATTAAAATATCAATTTATCTTATTATAATTGAATTATATGCTTATCAAGTAGGCTAGGTGTTCAAAATTAAAAATTCCTTAGGCTTGCACATTTCGGAAATTCTCAATATTTCATTTTTCAAACCTTATTACAAGCACAATCCGTCCTTATATAAATGTATTAACTTTTTCCACGCGGCAGGCGTCTGCAGACGATATTCCAACATTTCACAAAATGTTTCAAAAATGTCAAAAGTATTGAATGTCATTGCCATATTTGTAATCGCCATGAGAAATTCATTCAAATAAGTACAAACATGCCTAGTATTGGTTCAGTAATCCTTGAGATAGACTTTGAAATTTGGTAAAGGTTTCTGAAAAATCTGTTTTGTATGGTAAAACCAATAGCCGCGTGTTAATTGTCTTGCAAGACAATGACCATTGTTCATAGGATCGGAATAAGCTACGAGCCCCCGTTGGTTCCGTTACAATAATAGTAGAGGTCTGATTTTTGTATAATTCGTTTATTCACATCTCATAATGATAATAAAACACAAATGAACCTATTTAAAATAGGTTACATACTCAACATCTGTAAAGGTCCATATTCAAAACAGATTTTTCAGAAACCTTTACCAAAATTTCAGCGGGGATATAGGCGTAATGATAATAAGCATCTGTAAAGTGATGGTTAACAACGGTGCTTTGTGATTACTTGCGAGAGTATTTCATCCACGCCAGAGGCCTATCACAAAGCACCGTTGTTAACCATCACTTTACAGATGCTTATTATCATTACGCCTATATCCCCGCTGAAATTTGTTAAAGGTTTCTGAAAAATCTGTTTTGAATATGGTAACACCAATAGCCGCGTGGAAGGTGTTAATTGTCTTGCAAGACAATGACCATTGTTCATAGGATCGGAATAAGCTTGCAGAATTACTATTGTTCCGTTGGGTCCTTAGAACAATTATTAAGTGCACAGTGGTTCCGTTAAGTATACTCCTGGGGAACAATATAGGCACGCAATTACTATTGTTCCATGGTGGGCTGGGAACAAAATCACGATATAGAAAATCATTCAGTGTAAGGAATGGGACACTTGAATCGCTTCTTTAAAATGCATTCTCAGTCTAGTCTATCCATAGGCGTCAATGATATCTTGAAACTAGTAGAACATACAGTCTAAAATATAGCTGGTCTTATTAAAACGTAAGCTGCTGAGTAATTTAGCACCACTGTTATAGGAAGTAATTGATTGCATCTCTCTAAATGTAAAAGAGTGAATTTCCACTCTTTCAAGGAGTTAAACGCAGGATAACACGTTTTTGAGTGAAAAACACTGTAAAAGGAGTGAAAGGGGATTTTATATGACAATGTTCCACTCTATTGAGAGTGAAAAATTAAATTTCGCACTCATTTTAGAGTGGAAATGTTCAACTCTAAAACGGGTTGTCCTGCGTTTCACTTCCTTCACTCCTTTTCGAGTGAATTTCCACTCTTTCCACTCTTTTTACATTAGAGTACTAATTCCTTTAAAGGTTCAAACTGATCAGTGACAACAATGTCGACATTGAACTGATCATATTGAAACTGTTACTGTAAAGTTTACAATACCCGTATTAGTATCGATAACTTATTAAAAGTATTGATTGACTCAATATCCTATTAGTTCCGGAAGTGCAGTAATAATGCGCACATGTCAGAGAGTGTGATCCCATTCTGAACGTCCACGAAACATCCCGTAGGCCTATCTAAATCATGTATCATACAATATATTTAAACCACAATCGGACAGAAATTACAGAATTTGCTAAAACATTGGTTTAAATATTTTGTCATTTATTTAAACCAATGTTTTTTATAGCACTTAAGGAGTTTTTGACCATATTTTTAGAATTTTGTGAGTGCTGTAACTATTGAACTATTAATCAATGCATATAAAAGTATACATTTTTGGAAAGGAAATGGATCGGAGAATCCAAAAAGTGGTTTTTTCAGGTTTTTTCTCAAGTTTTTCCCTTTTTTGTCAATATTTCAACAAATATTAGATTAGGTTTTTAAAAAAAATTCCTAAATTAGTGTCTTTACATCATAATCTAACAATTTTGGAATTTTTTACTCAAAATTATTTTTGTTAGCTTTGTTGAACTTTTTGGGGTCAAAAAAGTGATTTTTTGTGTGATTTTCTCAACAAATCAACAGTTTTGGTCAATATTGACGCAAAATTTGGATTCCCTGACCTATTTCCTTTCCAAAAATGTATACTTTTATACACATTTGAGTCATAGTTCAATAATTACAGCACAAATTTCAAAAATTGAGTCCCCCCAACGTTCCTAATATTTTGACATAACAATTAACATGATTAACAATTGACGGTAACACCGCGCAAAGCATGCTGGGATGGACGTTCCGGTACTTGGCACTGATGTTTTCCGGTACATTTCCTATACACGTATCCTATAGTGTAAAGTTTATCTCTGTTATAATCATAAAATAGTTTAACTTAAGTCTATATATATATATTCTTATATTACAATATTATACAATAATATACAATTTTGAATGCAGAAATTTTGAAAGCAGAAATTTTAAAAAGCAGTGGAAAAGTACAATTGAATATTTGCTTTGAATGATTTATAATTAAAGGAAACTGGCAGAAATTGTTACTGAGAAATAAGTGATTAGAAATTCTGTGAAAGCTAGCGTGTAGAATGATACACCTACGCATCACTTTACCCGCATATCCAAGCCCCCCCCCCCCCCCCCACACACACACCCCCACCCTCCCCAACAAACACCCCCACCCGCACTATTTTGGAACAGTCTAAGATTCTTCACACTCACATTTCATTTTCATAGTATAGCTATGGGACATTATTATCAATCTTTTACTTTATCTGTTGAATTTTAGGGAGCGAAAATGTTATTTTTAGAACCAATAAATAACGCTTATATTATTCTAAAGTGCTCAACTAAAGAAAGTCATACAAAGTCATGTTTATGTCCTATAGCATGTATAGAGTAACTTTCAATTATGTTTTGACTAAACAGGCTAGATAGACATTTGTATGAATCTTTTAGGCACAATTTGGTACCAAACTTGCCACAAAACAACAATGATAAGCCATATATAACCCAATTTAAAGAAAATCCGTGACGCTTCCAAATTTGCATTTTCAACACACTACGCAAATATGGTAAGGCAATTAAATAATTTTGACATTTTTAAAACTTTTGTGAAATTATTGAATGTCCTCTGCAGACGCCTGAAGTGATGAATATTGATCTATTATCATGATTATATCTTTACTCCTGTCATTATCGGTTTATTACATATTATCATCCAATTAATTAGGCCTACACATTATCCAATTTTATGCTAAAGTAGTAAGATGCCGGATTCAACACCAATTATGATTCTATAACAACATAGCAATTACACAATCCCGATCCTTTTGATTATAGGTAGAAACAATGTCTTTTCAGGTAAATCAAAATAATACTTAAAGTCATACAGATCTATCGATGTATCGGTTATCAATTATCAATATTGTATATTATTACAGTCGCACGCGACACCTTCACCGTGGATACTACACACATCGCCTTCCTCAACATAATCATCATATTCCTCATCATAATCCGCAACATCTTCGTCATCATCGTCATCCGAATAGTCCGATTCTGGGGTAAAAAGTTGTTGTGGTCGCTGAAGTGGTTTACGGACCATAACTGGTGTCCGATTAGAATAGCTAGGTAGACCGTGATCCGGATTAGCTTCGATTTGGATTAACAAATCATCGTTACTGTCAAGTCCCGGGTCAGGTAATGGACGATTTTTGTGTGTTGGCCGATGTTGAGGTGACGAATGCGGGGACGTCCTTGGTGACGGACGGGGGCTAGTGTGACGAGATGACGAATCTTGCTGTTGCATTATTTGAAGTTGATGTAAAGAACCACCGCTAGTTTGTCGTCGATGTTTACGCTGCATCACCGGTGATGCTGAATGCTGCTGCGAATATTCTCCCACGGACGGGGATACCATAATGCTCGGTGATTCAATAATGTTCGGGTTAGAGCCATGCGAACGATTCCGTCGGTGACCTTTGACCGGTTCGCGATTCTGACTTTCGTATTCTTCGACCTCACCGTGCGTTGCCCTTCGCGTTCGGGGAGATGCTCCTACGGTGTTGTACGTGTTAGGAATGGACGGTGACTGTAGCTGTTCCTGGGTCGAATAATGGCGACGCGCAAGAGGAGAATATTTTTCGGACTTTTCAACCGGCCAATCTGGACCGCTTGAATTCGTAGGCTTTAGTTTCTTATGTCCTCTGGTACCTTGATTTCCACCGGGTGTTGTCGACATTAAACATTGTCGTGAACTGTGACAGTTACTGCCTCGCCCAGAGTCCGGTGAATCACGCGGGGTTTTTCTACCCGGTTTCTTCAAGTCATCTGGTTCCGGCGAGGAATCTACCTGGCGATGGGGCAATGGCGACCGCCGTATATCAGGTTGTTCACCGCTGACGCTGTCGCCATAGATGTTACTCTGTGAATCGAATTTGCCCCTTTGCAAAGTATGAAGTTTAGCTTCCACGTCCATAAGTCTACGCTCCATACACGGCGTTCCCGGTTGAGAGGATTTTCCTTTCAGGGAACACGCATCGTCTTCTAGCAGAGTGTCTGCAGTGAACTGTCTATTGTAGCTCATACTGCGACCGTAATCACTTGAGGACATCTGGGAGTCTGGCATGTGTTGCAATGGTAGAGAATCTTTCGGTGGCTTTCTTCTGTTGACGAGAAACAGAACGCAACATACCGTTCCGAGAAGAATGACAAGAGCCACGAGAATCACGATGATGACATAGGTTGTTGAAAACGACATACTTATTATCGGCACTTTGGTTCTAGACACCAGATCATCTGGCTTTGTGCTAATGATGGTGGTTGGGATTGTGGTCGTGGGTAAATTAGTGACGTTCAGGGTTATGTTAGTCCGCAATCCTTCTCCGATGTTATTTGTGGCAGCGCAATTAATGACCAGTCCTTGATCTTCCTCTTCTACTTTTAGCAGAGTAAAGACGTGCATGCTCTTCTGATATCTCTCAGGGGGTATATATGGAATTGTTGTCCAGTTGTAGTTCATTATATCTGGATTGCCACCGGTAGCTTTACAAGTTAAGAAAATACTTTTGCCAAAGTCTGTGTTCCCTTCGATGTCTACATTGAGGCCATCTATAATTATGTCATCTGGTGGGAATTGGACATTGAGTGGCCCGATTTCACAAGAGCCGGATTGGTTTCTAACAAATGACGATGTGTACATTGAATTACAGGTAAATGTTTGCTGGTTATCATTGGATGTAAGATTGCGTTTGAAATACAGTGTCAAATCTTGTCTTGACTCATCTAGCGAGGTATTCACCGATCCGTTATAATCGCTCCATTGAAGGTCCGTCTCCGGGTACCCACGATCGGAATCACATTGGAACAGCACAGTCTGTCCCGCTTGGTAGGTAAGCGTCTCCGAAGTCTGCTCAATATTATTGATATCGATCATGTTAATCTTACACTTTGGTCGGGCCATTCGTGGAGGTCTGTGGACAATAAGGTAGGCCGATTTCTTTGTCGGTTGCTCGCCTAAAACCCCAGACTGTATCTTACAGGTGTATCTCTCAGCATCGTTAGCCGTTATTTGAGCGATTTTGAGGCTGTAATCGTTGCCGGTCCCGATGATCGAGAACCGATAGCCATCTGAGATGACGCCGGGTAAGAGGTCGCGTTCATCAAATAACTGCAAGTCCCCCAGCAGCCAGTGGACCTTATCGCCGACATCTTTATTCACGATGCATCTTATTGTCGCCATTCCTCCTAAGGCAACCGTCACATTGCTCGGTGCTTCGTCGATACTTCCTCCTAGCACCAGGGTACTTGCCCCCATCAAGGCAAATAAAACACTCCACCACAACATCGTTTCTTGAATTATCCAAATAATATTTGTTGTTTAAGTAAACTACTCGATAAAATTCCGTCTGTATAATAAAAATGTCTCTCACGTCAAATGCCGCACGATCAGAACTTGGATAACATCTCATAAAATAGAACCTCTTCTGATGAAAACTGATGACAATTAATTAACCCGTCCACGATTTGCCTTCCGCTCCGATGATTCATAACGCGATATTTGGTAGAAGGCACGCCTACTTTTCTCTACTAGTCGGTGCCTTGTCTATCTGAGGGATATCACAACTTCTTATCATGACAACCCGTTTCCTAAGTATCTATGGTTTCCGACAGAGACCACAACACACCATTGCATTGTCACCAAGACTGTGCTACTACTGTAGCAAGTGTTACGGATACTTCGCGGATGGCTTACAGGATGTAAATACATTGTCTAAGTGCTTTCTGCCAGTTTTAAAAACAACGGCAAATGATACGTGTGTAGCACTATTTGTGTGGTAGCCGGAGAGATGTGCCGGAGACAGTGGATTTTCATCAAAATTGATTTCCTTAAAGGATGGAACTATGAAAACATACCACTGAATAATAGTATAATTATAATAATATCGAAATTAACAATATTAAGGAAAAGACCACCGGATGAAATGCTTCAATTTAGCTTTCCTGGACACCTCCATACCAAAAAGAATCTATCTGATTCTGATATATGACCAAGGTCAATAACCTGTTTACAATAGGCTCCATCTGCATACATTGTACGTATGTCTTCTCCAATTAAAACTTTCCACTCGGCCATAGTATAAGTTTTTACTACAGAAAACAGATTTTTCAGAAACCTTTCCCAGCTTTCAAAATCTTATCTCAAGATTTACTAAACCAATACTAGTCATGTTTGTACTTATTTCAGTACATTTCTCATGGTTATTCCAAATAATATGTTATAAAATTCAATAATTTTGAATAATTTTGTGATATTTTGGAATGTCGTCTGCAGACGTCTGCTGCGCGTGGAAGGTGTTAACAGGCTCTTTAACGACATTCTCTAGATTTTCGAAGGTGCAAGACATAGAATCTGCAACTACAATGTATGTCGTGGTCAACATGGTCAATATGGCAATCAAAATAAAGTGTAATCAACTACAAAAATTCTCACTGTGAACATATACTAAACATGTTGAACAGAGATGTTTTTATATTTCTGTTGAATTTTATAAAACGAAATTCTCTACTCAAAAGGAAAATTCATCTGAACTTTAGATGATACCTGATATTTTAGGGTCTGATATTCTCATCCGGTTGACTACCTCATGACAACATGACATAAATTGCACGCTTAGGAGCGCTATTAATTCGGTCTGGTAAACCTATTGTTATCAATTACTACGAGAGGATTGCCTGGTTGTATATTTAAATTCGAGCGGTACTTCTTGCTAACTGCATGGGTGAGTTCCCATTATTTTGCTAATTACATCCACCCCCATGCGTTTAAACTACGCAATGGGCGTTGCAATATACAGCCGGTTGGTTGCACACGAGAATTGTGTCATATAGCAACCAGCTTTGATGGAAGGCGAATATTTAAATTTGGTGCCGGTTTTTAGGGCAACAATTTATAGCGCTGCTTGTAGCGTACCACTTATAAAACTCGCCCATTGCTTGTGTGTTAGATTTCGATCACGACAGGAGCATGCGCAGATGCGATTTTTGTGTAAGTGGTCTGTGATTTTGTCAATATTATATTTTTACTGTGATTTGTCGATCTGCATTAAATGCAAAAAGTAACAACGCCCCCGGCTGGACTCGAACCACCAACCTTTCGGTTAACAGCCGAACGCGCTAACCAATTGCGCCACGGAGGTGATTATTTACTAGGCTGTTTTGGTTTGTCATGTTCACCCGTACACTTCCCCGTACACTTTCTTGCAAAGTCGGGCATCGTTTTTTCTCAAATGTTGCTTGCATATTGCCTTTGCTGTCGCCTTTAATACATGTGCTGTCACTTGAACTTGGAACCAACATTTAATTTGAACTGTCTATTTTCAATAAAAAAATACTCCAATACGGGAAAAAAATCAGAAAAGCTCAGACAACAAATAAGAACATCATTTTACTCGACCTAGAATTTCAATCAACGGATTTCAATCATCGGCAAAACCCGATGATGTGAGTGACGTCATTTAATGAGCTCATTAGCATAATTTATGTCCGTGAAATATACAATAGGGTTTTGGTAGTGCGTACTGCATCCCACTAATTTGCTCACAATTATCCTAAGTGGCAATTGTTCTCCGTATCCAAAGCCCACCAAAGCACTGTATCGTAGTCCTATTTGTACCTAGACTGTGACGACGCAAATAATTATCAGGGCGGGCTATACGTGCATTATTGCACTGCTTGACACATAAGTATTCATACGCAGGCCTTAAAGGATACCGGGGGAGAAGTAGTCCATATAAGGATATGTCATACGCAGGCCTTAGAGGATACCGGGGGAGAAGTATTCCATATAAGGATATGTCATACGCAGGCCTTAAAGGAGACTGGGGGAGAAGTATTCCATATAAGGATATGTCATACGCAGGCCTTAGAGGATACCGGGGGAGAAGTATTCCATATAAGGATATGTCATACGCAGGCCTTAAAGGAGACTGGGGGAGAAGTATTCCATATAAGGATATGTCATACGCAGGCCTTAAAGGAGACTGGGGGAGAAGTATTCCATATAAGGATATGTCATACGCAGGCCTTAAAGGAGACTGGGGGAGAAGTATTCCATATAAGGATATTTCATACGCAGGCATTAAAGGATACCGGGGGAGAAGTATTCCATATAAGGATATGTCATACGCAGGCCTTAAAGGAGACTGGGGGAGAAGTATTCCATATAAGGATATGTCATACGCCGGCCTTAAAGGAGACGGGGGGAGAAGTATTCCATATAAGGATATGTCATACGCAGGCCTTAAAGAAGACTGGGGGAGAAGTATTCCATATAAGGATATGTCATACGCAGGTCTTAAAGGATACTGGGGGAGAAGTATTCCATATAAGGATATGTCATACGCAGGCCTTAAAGGAGACTGGGGGAGAAGTATTCCATATACATGATATAAGGATATGTCATACGCAGGCCTTAAAGGAGACTGGGGGAGAAGTATTCCATATAAGGATATGTCATACGCAGGTCTTAAAGGATACTGGGGGAGAAGTATTCCATATAAGGATATGTCATACGCAGGTCTTAAAGGAGACTGGGGGAGAAGTATTCCATATAAGGATATGTCATACGCAGGCCTTAAAGGATACTGGGGGAGAAGTATTCCATATAAGGATATGTCATACGCAGGCCTTAAAGGATACTGGGGAGAAGTATTCCATATAAGGATATGTCATACGCAGGCCTTAAAGGAGACTGGGGGAGAAGTATTCCATATAAGGATATGTCATACGCAGGTCTTAAAGGATACTGGGGAGAAGTATTCCATATAAGGATATGTCATACGCAGGCCTTAAAGGATACTGGGGGGAGAAGTATTCCATATAAGGATATGTCATACGCAGGCCTTAAAGGATACTGGGGGAGAAGTATTCCATATAAGGATATGTCATACGCAGGCCTTAAAGGATACTGGGGAGAAATATTCCATATAAGGATATGTCATACGCAGGCCTTAAAGGATACTGGGGGAGAAGTATTCCATATACATGATATAAGGATATGTCATACGCAGGCCTTAAAGGAGACTGGGGGAGAAGTATTCCATATAAGGATATGTCATACGCAGGTCTTAAAGGATACTGGGTGAGAAGTATTCCATATAAGGATATGTCATACGCAGGCCTTAAAGGATACTGGGGGAGAAGTATTCCATATAAGGATATGTCATACGCAGGTCTTAAAGGATACTGGGGGAGAAGTATTCCATATAAGGATATGTCATACGCAGGTCTTAAAGGAGACTGGGGGAGAAGTATTCCATATAAGGATATGTCATACGCAGGCCTTAAAGGATACTGGGGGAGAAGTATTCCATATAAGGATATGTCATACGCAGGCCTTAAAGGATACTGGGGAGAAGTATTCCATATCAGGATATGTCATACGCAGGCCTTAAAGGAGACTGGGGGAGAAGTATTCCATATAAGGATATGTCATACGCAGGTCTTAAAGGATACTGGGGAGAAGTATTCCATATAAGGATATGTCATACGCAGGCCTTAAAGGATACTGGGGGGAGAAGTATTCCATATAAGGATATGTCATACGCAGGCCTTAAAGGAGACTGGGGGAGAAGTATTCCATATAAGGATATGTCATACGCAGGCCTTAAAGGATACTGGGGGAGAAGTATTCCATATAAGGATATGTCATACGCAGGTCTTAAAGGAGACTGGGGGAGAAGTATTCCATATAAGGATATGTCATACGCAGGCCTTAAAGGATACTGGGGGAGAAGTATTCCATATAAGGATATGTCATACGCAGGCCTTAAAGGATACTGGGGAGAAGTATTCCATATAAGGATATGTCATACGCAGGCCTTAAAGGAGACTGGGGGAGAAGTATTCCATATAAGGATATGTCATACGCAGGTCTTAAAGGATACTGGGGGAGAAGTATTCCATATAAGGATATGTCATACGCAGGCCTTAAAGGATACTGGGGGGAGAAGTATTCCATATAAGGATATGTCATACGCAGGCCTTAAAGGAGACTGGGGGAGAAGTATTCCATATAAGGATATGTCATACGCAGGCCTTAAAGGATACTGGGGGAGAAGTATTCCATATAAGGATATGTCATACGCAGGCCTTAAAGGATACTGGGGGAGAAGTATTCCATATAAGGATATGTCATACGCAGGCCTTAAAGGATACTGGGTGAGAAGTATTCCATATAAGGATATGTCATACGCAGGCCTTAAAGGAGACTGGGGGAGAAGTATTCCATATAAGGATATGTCATACGCAGGCCTTAAAGGAGACTGGGGGAGAAGTATTCCATATAAGGATATGTCATACGCAGGCCTTAAAGGATACTGGGGGAGAAGTATTCCATATAAGGATATGTCATACGCAGGCCTTAAAGGAGACTGGGGGAGAAGTATTCCATATAAGGATATGTCATACGCAGG
Source organism: Ophiura sarsii (assembly GCA_035610835.1). Lineage (NCBI taxonomy): Eukaryota > Metazoa > Echinodermata > Ophiuroidea > Amphilepidida > Ophiuridae > Ophiura > Ophiura sarsii. The sequence continues at coordinate 57,336,729 of CM069455.1, read as the reverse complement.
CCTTAAAGGATACTGGGTGAGAAGTATTCCATATAAGGATATGTCATACGCAGGCCTTAAAGGAGACTGGGGGAGAAGTATTCCATATAAGGATATGTCATACGCGGGCCTTAAAGGATACTGGGGGAGAAGTATTCCATATAAGGATATGTCATACGCAGGCCTTAAAGGATACTGGGCATGCTGGGGGAGAAGTATTCCATATAAGGATATGTCATACGCAGACCTTAAATGATACTGGGCATGCTGGGGGAGAAGTATTCCATATACGGATATGTCATACGCAGGCCTTAAAGGATACTGGGGGAGAAGTATTCCATATAAGGATATGCAATCAAGTGGAATGCTGTGTGTGGCAGCAGCTTATGATAATTCTCCCGACACGTATAGGTAGTTGGCTAATAAGAATCAAAATTAGGCTTTTACGACGTGTATTCATAATATAAGTTTAGAATATAATGGGGAGCGTGTTGGCGCAGCGGTTGTTCCCTCGCCTTGCACCAATGAAATCCGGGTTACATTCTGTGCACGACCGGGCTGATGTGCATTTCGTTTATCACGATCCATGCACGCTCTCGCAGGTTTTCTCCGGGTTCTCCGGTTTCCTCCTGCTTTCAAAATCGGTGATCAGTTGTTTCGGTTATCAAAAACTTCTTTGACCCAATGGTATTTGGGGAGCTGCATTGAAAAATGGTGGATGTTACAATCTAAGTGCGGATAGGTTTGCGCTAGAAATTGGCAGCACCCTAGTTGATGCGACTTGATTCTGATGATTCTCACCAGCAGCGAAATTACAGCGTTTTGAGCCATTTGGAAAAGGCGCTATATAAATACTGATTATTATTAACGGGTTCGACATCGGACAAGTTAGAAACTGTCAACTTTAGTCAGGATTAGCTCTGACTTCTTCAGGACAAAATATGATCATATTAAGCAAAACATAGAGATTGCCACTTCTATATCTGTCTATTATTATCATCATTTGGGCTGCCCCTTGCCAAATGATTTGAGAGTAGGTGCCCCTTTCCTACTTGTGAAAGATTGGTGGCTCTGAAAAGAGCCGTTCATATGGATTGCCCCTTTTCCCACTAGCTGAATAGAGATGGTGGTTCTAAAAAGAGCTCTCAACGTAGGTTGCAACAAGGCACTGACCTACCTATTCCAAAGGACTGCCCCTTGACCAATCGAAATAACGAGGAGTGCCCCTTGTCTACTACGGACTACAAAAAGTCTATTGAACAGTAGTCATGGTAGTGCGGTCACTGATCTGTAAAGAGTACTTTGAGGCAAGGGCAGCCCACATTTTGATAATAATAGAGAAGTGGCAATCACTATGTTTTGCTTAATATTATAATGTTTTGCACTGAAGAAGTCAGAGCTAATCCTGACGAAAGCTTGACAGTTTTAAACTTGCCCGGCGGCGAACCCGTTAAACTCCTAACTGGTGGTGTGTGTACAAGTTTAGCAGTTTAGCCAAAGATACCAGTATTTTGTTATCGAAATTAGGACCACTGTCTTAGGACCACTGTCTTAGTATTTGGATGTTACTGTCCAGTAAAACATTTGAAGAAGAATGATCGCTCATTAATACGTATTCAGTAGGTTCGAACGGACTCTGTGACGTTCGGAAACCAATGGTAGAAAACTATGTGTCGGTGAAACAGTTCAATTCACCAGGTATACTGTAAAAAAACATAAATTGCTGAAACTAAGAAAGAAAACATATTGGTTGTCAAAACCTTTAATGTAAAAACAAATCAGAAAGTTTGTTACATTCGAATTTTCCAAAGAAAATTCAATTAACAAAGAGTCGATGTCCTTTTGTATTTGTATTGTTGTTTAGTTACTTTGTGTACAAAGAGCTACTCAAGTTGAAGCCCAATAAAAGTACCGGTCTTGATCGTATACCAGCGAAATTCTTAAAAGACGGTGCAGTGGTAATTAAAGATCACATGGCTTTTATCGTTAACTTGTCTATCACCAGCAACACCGTTCCCACTGATATGAAATTTGCTAGAGTAAAGCCTTTATTCAAGAAGAACAGTAGATCCGATGTTGGCAATTATAGACCGGTTAGCATATTGTCCATTGTCTCAAAAATTCTTGAAAAAGCAGTGTATAACCAACTTGAAATGTACCTCTCTGATAATAATTTGATTTATAGCCTGCAATCTGGTTTCAGAGGCTCATACTCTACTGATACATGCCTTATTTACCTCACCGATTATATTAGATCCCAGATGGCTGCTGGTAAATACACAGGTATGGTGCTCTTAGATTTACAGAAGGCATTCGATACAGTAGACCATGACATACTTTGTAACAAATTGCAAGCTATGGGTATTCACATTGACTCTGTCAAATGGTTCAAATCATACTTATCTGACAGAAAACAGATTGTTAATGTAAATCAGGTTGAATCCAAACCCATGAATATATCATGTGGCGTTCCACAGGGTAGTATTTTAGGGCCCCTGCTCTTCTTGTGTTATGTTAACGATATGTCATCAAGCGTTAACTGTAATCTTTTGTTATATGCTGACGATAGTGCCCTTTTCACATCAGATAAAGACCCAAAAGTAATTTCTGACACTTTAAGTAGAGAACTTGAGTCGTGTAGACAATGGCTGATCGACAACAAATTGTCATTGCACCTTGGCAAAACAGAGTCTATTTTTTTTGGATCTAAACCTAGACTGAGCAGGGTGGACAAGTTTGAAGTTTCTTGTGACGGAAAAATTATAAATCCTACCAACTCTGTCAAATATCTTGGGATTACTCTCGATGAAAATCTCAGTGGTGAAACTGTTGCAAAATCAGTTGTCAAAAAATCTTGTGGTAGATTAAGTTTCTTATACAGACAAGGTCATTTTTTGAACGAAAGATCTCGTAAGACCCTTTGCACCGCCCTTATACAATGCCATTTTGATTATTGTTGCTCTTCATGGTTTTCTTCACTTTCTGCTAAGTTGAAAAATAAGCTGCAAGTTGTGCAAAATAAGTTGATTCGCTTTATTTTGAAGCTGGAGCCCAGGTCCCACATTGGTGATGTAGAATTTAAGAAGCTGGGAATGCTGAAAGTTGAAGATAGAGTTAAACAACTTAAACTCAATCATGTTTTTAAAATATATAATGAAATAGCACCTGAGTACTTGAATTCTCAATTTACCAAATTGTCCAACACTCACAGATACAATACCAGGGGCAGTGCAACAAATTTTCTGGTTCCCAAAGCTAAAGGTCAGCAGTGCAATACATTTTTCTTTACGGGTATTCGGGAATGGAACTTGCTACCAACTCAGGTTAAAACATCCAAAACCCACGGGCAGTTCAAAAAGGCAGTAAAGAGTCACTTTCTATCTTGATTTTTCATCCATTTTTATATGCAGTTCTTTCATAAAAAGTGCAATATTATTTTGTGTGCAAATATATATGATCTTTTATAATGTGCTGTTTTAATAAGGACCCCAATGGAAATAAGCCCTTTTCAGAGCTTTCTTGGGCTATCCTTGGCATTATATGTTTTCTTGTATTAATATGTTGTGTTAATTTTGTAAGTTTTTAAGATTTGTATATTTGATCTGATGTATTGTATCTCTGTGTCTTGATATGCCAAATAAAACTAACTAACTAACTAACTAACTAACACGATGACCTAAGTATGAGTCCATCAGGAGTACCGTTTAAATGAAGAAAAAGACAGGGATCACTTGTCGAATGACTGATAGTTGTTACGGATGATGTGTTAAATCAGTTGTATAGCCATTATACCGGAATTATAATAGTCAGAACAACCCTGGTTTGCAGGAAGTACTTAAGCAATATTTGTTTAAGGTTCAAGATCATTTGGGCAATACTATTATTGGACATTTTCCACAAAGTTTTATATAAACACTCCTGAACTGTACAGTTATTTTCATCGTTAATTGAGTATATCATGAGGTTGATATTAAAGGGATAAAATAATAACAGTCAGAGATGTTCGGAGCAACAATAATTGAAGTTGATTGAACGATAAACATGAAAAGGTAAGGATAGTGATTACATTTCTTCAGGATTGCGACTAAGACACTTCCAAACCAGTAGGCCTACGTACGGCGTTTCATACAATGTAAAAATAGGTGACGTGTGACGTGTTTCGCAACCAAACATTTGACGTGTGTTCATGTTTAAAAACAAAACAGTGTTTAGCTGAAACACTAGTATTCAAGTCATTAAACACCGTGACATGTTTAGAAACTAAATGCTGTGACACATTTTATTGTCTGTAACAGTTTTTAAGCACTAAATGGTGTCTAAATCTTGATAACTAAACACGTGATATATTTATGACAATGTGTTTAACTAAAAGGAGTTTAGGATTTTCAATGTTTTTACTTTCGATTTTCGGATAAGGGCCAGTCGAATTTAGGCCCTAAATATATGAATCAGATCTGTAGATGGCTATGAAACCAAACTAAAACAACACGATAGAAAAAGTTTGAAAAATCAGACTAAAGAGGGCTACTAAACACTGTAATGCGTTGAATAACTTTTACAAAGAGCTTTTAAGAATCTAAACACTTGCTTTATACAGTCATTGACAGTGTACGTAAGTCACCTGTGAAGAGTTACACGATAGTCGCAAAAGTGATATATTGCCTCAAATATACAAAACTACCAGAAACATTGAAGTAAATAGAAACATAATACCTAGTAATACAGACAATCCTGAAGATAATGACCTGTATTATCAGAGAGGGACGCTGTCCATATCTTATCCCAAAAGAGAAAGACAAGTATGACCTCGAGTTTTATATGAAAACATCACATTGACGTTTTCATTTTTAGTGGAAAGTTGCTCTTTGTCCTCTTCATAACTGTTGCTACGTAACCATGGTAACATTCATAATACTGCAATAAGGCAAACAAAGCTATGTGTGCGCAATAACGTGTTTTGTTTTGTTTTTGCTTATGTTCTTGTCCGTTTGGTGTCCTTATGTGTGGTCCAGTGGAACAGCGCGGGACTCATGATTATGAGGTTGTGAGTTCTAGCCCCGTCAGGGCTAACATGTTTGTGTCCTTGGGCAAGATACTTAGTCTCAATTGCCTCGTGCACTCAAGCGAGATTGGGAAGCTGATTACAATAAGTGCTGATATGTTTGAGCACTTAGGCCTATAGCCAGTTGCCACGATATGTGAAGCGAAATGATTGTGACGATTTCCTAACGGCAGCGTAATAATAATAGGCTACAGGGCCTCGGAATAGGCTGCCTAGATAGATGGCGCTATATAAATTGATTATTTTTATTATTAGTAGTAGTAGTAGTATTATATTTGGTTTTCCCTAGTATTGCTCGAATGATGAGTTTGGGGATGGGTCGGACCGTTTACAGAAGGGTTTGCCGCCTAGAAATTAACGCTTTGATAACACTTTCCACGGCGGCAGACGTCTGCAGATGAGATTCCAAAATTTTACAAAACGTTTAAAAATGTCAACATTATTGAAATTCATTACGATATTTGGAATCACCATGAGAAATGCGTTGAAATAAGTACAAACATGCAAAGTATTGGTTCAGTAATCCTTGAGATAGACTTTGAAAATTGGGAAAAGCTTCTGAAAAAGCTATTTTGTATATGGTCCCTATAATGGCCGCGTTGAAAAAAGTGTTAACACATGAACAAACGAGGAGATTGCTATGTTGGATCTGAAGCCAAAAACTTGATCCAATTTTTTTTCTTCTGGAAAGCTACCACGTCCCATTTGACCTACGCGGACTGATAATCCAACTGCCTTGACGAACTGCTTGTGAAATGGAGTCAAATAATCATCTATTAGTTTGTGCACTTAACTCATTTTGTGTCAAGGGTGCCCTCTACCGGTTGTGTTGGGTGTTTCCATAACCTGCCCACAATTCTTTATCTGACTACTTGTTTTGACAAACAATTAGGGTTAGAGGGCTCGGTTTGGGTTACGGTTAGCATGGTTAGGTTAGGGATAGAGTTAGGGGTTGGGTTAGAAATTCTACATATAGGGTGTCTAAAGATTTGATTATTCAGTTCCGGAAAAATGCTTCTATTACTACAAAGACTAGTATTTTAACAAAATTCAAGTAGATTTCAAATAAAATGCATCAATTACATGTATACATGAACATTGATTGATTTTAAAAGTCACCCTTTTCTTATGTAAAGGTGTTAATTTTAAACATATAGGGTGTTTAAAACATTAATTTAGGTATACGTGATTATCCACAAATCATTAAATTGAATGAATTTAAATTTGCATCTGAAACATGATTTTACATTCCAATTTGAAGTGGCAAATGCTTAAAGTGGTATGAGTTTCAAATAATGTTCAATAAAAAGGGGCCCTTTAACTACAGGGCGACTCAAAATTTCCCAATGGCACATGTTGAGTGGCATACAATTAATTGCGTTCATCCTTCTTGCATCTTCATGATGTGCAAAGCACATTCAAATGAACAAATCAGGTTAGTTTCCATAATGTTTGAACCCAGTATTCAAATTTTAAGATTCTGATTTAAGATTGAATTATAAAATGTTATCGTTTTACGTTGTATTCAACATATAGGGTGATCCAATGTTGATTGGCAAACTAGTAGTCACTAGTATCGTATCAACTTACTTTTCAGTTGCATTCCTAAGAATTAAATAATTCTCCTGAGTTTACAAGCTTGATGAAAACCAGCAGTTTTTTACTTATTTGGTAACACAGTTAAAAACAAGTAATAACACCACACAAACGCATTTAACAAAATGTGCTATTAACATCCAGACAATACAGAATACATGAGGTTAATTACATATCTTCTTTTAATTTTTAAATTTATTTATTCAAAAGGGTACCTCAACCTTTCTATACTTTTAAAATGGACAGTTTGGTGCAGGAAAATGTTTGCATACATTCGCAAACTGCGACCAACTTACGTTTCTTAACAATTGTTTGAGCTTCTTAATGCTAATTAATGATTCCTTAATTAACTATTTATATTTTTAATTCAAATATGCTTCAATAATGTTATGTTTTCAATATAGAATTGTACCAAGAGTGAAACCAGTGCATTTTATGTTTGCCCAATGTACACCTAGCACATAAAGTCCCTGACCAGGTCCTTTGAGGTTGGCTGATTCAAAATGTATAATCGGTACTAAAAATCAGAGATATACATTAAATGAGCAAATTTCTTCTCCGGAGTTTGATACCTCATTCAACAAAATCGAATGGATACTTTTAAAGTTATGGCGATTTCAATGACCACGCATAGCAACAGAAAAGTGGCACTAGTAATAGTATAGGGAATCATTGATTTGTGTGATTACGCACTGAAAAAACTCACAGCTAATCAGCTAAGACTTGTATTCTTCACAGCCAGATACACCCTTTGTCCCGCACACTGCGGTTATCACTACAGACCCATTCATCTGTCTCGTTCAGATAGCACACAGTTATGACAGTTAGACAGTAATCACACACAAATCAATGATTCCTACCTAGTGCCACTTTTCTGTTGCTATGGGCGGTCATTGAAATCGCCATAACTTTAAAAGTATCCATTTGATATTGTTGAATGAGGTATCAAACTGCGGAGAAGAAATTTGCTCATTTAATGTACATCTCAGATTTTTCGTATCGATTATATATTTTGGATTAGCCAACCTCAAAGCACCTGGTCAGGGACTTTATGTGTTAGGTGTATATTGCACCATACTTGTTCAACTATGCACTTGTTCAACTATGCACTCCTCCTCCTCCACATACTCCTCCTCCGCATACTCTTCCACCCCTGACTAATTGGGTTTAACGAACTATTGTAATTAACAGAACCATGGTAGTTTATATTTATCTTTTTAAAATAAAGGCCAAATACTTTCTCATCAAAATAAGTCCAAATTTGAGTATGTGTGATAAAGAATAGCCAAAATATATGCATGCAAAGTAATAATATGTAGTGCAAATGTAACAGATCCACCTTTTTTGGGTACCCAGTATAAAAAACATGACCTTGAACAGGTTTTTGACACCTTTATTTACGTGCGCATGATTTGAAAACGGATTAATTATCATTTCTAAGGACTGTTAGGTAAAGGCCCTCTATCCCACCTCAATAAAATACAATACAGAGAGCATTAATTGCGCCATTTCCAAAATTGTGTCGGAATAGTATACGCCTAGGCTAGGCCTAGTGGGCAATGTGTGGGACCTGTATTGCTCTTTAATTATACTAACTAGGCCTTTATCATTGTCGTTGTTGTCAATGCAAACGCAAGTCAATAACGTCGCCAATGGCCAATCATGTCGGCACATAGGTTACGAGATATTAAATAATTCGCCTATAATTATGTAAGTTGATTTAGGCCAATTGCTCATTGTACTGATTGTAGACTCTGCAAGCCCACTATCAGTCTATCGCAAAAGTAAGTCCAACTCCAACGTTTAGGTGTCAATGCAATGTAAGAGCTTATAAGTAGACTCTGTCCTAACCTTGACTTTGACAATGCAAATTATCATTATAATTAAGACAATAAGCACAACTGTCGTTATTTGCGTGAGACCAGAATGTGTGTGTGCACCAGGGGCACAAATTATCGATATCTCACGTAATGGTATATAGGTCTATGTCGATGTCGGACATCACAGACTGTAGGCCTGTCATGCCTATATTGAACATTTGACCATGTTTTGTTAGCATTATTCAACTAAATAAGATGGCTTCGGGAATTTTTCCTTGGCCATTTTAGTTAAAACTCTTTGTGCGCTTCGCGCGCATTCTTTCTACACAGGTGTCAACATTATAATGGATCTCGAACCAAACCAAATATTATATGGGGGACGTTAAAAACGTCATACTGGACCCTTTAAGTGTTATAAATGCCAAATGTTGCGCACTTCGCGCGTATTAGTTTCAATGTTTCATTATTCAAGCTGAACAAGATGGCTTCAGGAAAGTTTTCCATGACCATTGCGCTTTGCGCGCATTCTTTTCGTTCTACATGTATCAACATTATAATGGCCTCGAACCAAACCAAATATTGTATGGGGGACGTTAAAACGTTATACTGGACCCTTTAAGTGTTATAAATGCAAAGTTTTGCGCGCTTCGCGCGTATTAGTTTCAATGTTTCAATATCTAAGATTAATTTATAGTATCAGGGAGCTTCAACCAGTTTTCAATGACCTTTTTAGCTCAAAAACAGAATTGCGCGCACTGCGCGCATGTATGTAACTATGTATATCAAACCGTCAAAAACGTCATACTTTACCATTTAAGTGTTAGAAATGCCAAATTGTGCGCGCTTCGCGCATATTAGTTTCAATGTTTCATTATTTAAGCTTAACAAGAAAGCTTCAGGACAGTTTTCCATGACCATTCTAGTTCAAAAACTGAATTTTTTCTGCAGGTTTAAACATTATAATGACTCTCAAACCACTTTAAATATTATGTGGATGACATTTAAACGTCATACTGTACCTTTAAAAATCACAATTTTTGCGCGTTTTGTATTTGAGTTTCAACATTTCAATATTTAAGATTAACAACAGGGCTTGATGATCCCCCCCCCCCCCCCCCAAAAAAAGGTCCTGGATACGCCCTTTGCTCCTCCATAACTATTCAATTAGCGCTACGCGCGCTGCTACGCGCGCTGCTTTATTTTAAAATTATCATTATCAAATTTGTGTCCCCCGCCCCTAATAAGTCTCGATGCTATATCCTGGATGTATAATGACATCAACTTATTTCGCGTTCCCATTAGGCCAAAAAAAAAAAAGTTGTGTTGCCCTCACAAGCCTAAAATCGGGAGGGACGGCCGGCCGGATTTTTTTTTCTTTTTTTTTTCTTCTTTTTTTTAATTTTAAATTTGACCAAATCAACGATTTTATACCTATTATTTCAGTCAACATGTGTGAAGATACTAAGGAAAACGCTTACTGGATGTATTTTCAACCCAATGGTGAATATTTTGGTTTCTTGCCCATCTCTTTTCACAGATTGGAAGATCTTGAGAAAAAAAATCTTGAAAAAAAATCTTAAAAAAAAAAATCTTGAAAAAAAGAAAAAAATAAAAAAAATCCCGGCCCACATTCTCAGAATTTTGACCCGGCCGGATGAGGGCAACACAACTATTTTTTTTTTTTGGCCCTAGGCTTTGAAGTGGACTCGATGTAGGGGCGAGCCAACGGCCTGGTAAGAGGTATAGTATGAACTCGCCCATATAAGTATCGACCAATAGAGTAGTTGTTTTCCATATATTCTATGGTTTTCCTTTGAATGTTGGTCAATTATTTATGTTCATTCCCAAAATAATTCAGAATCCGTTCTGATTTCACCGAGAAAGAGAAACACTAAAACAACGCACACACATTAGTATATTTATACCGTATTGTATTTTACCATCAGTTTTTACCAGCTATTTCAACAACCATTTGTAATGTCCACTAGAACAATACAGAAAAGTATGGTTATTATATCATAGTAGTATGTCCCATTTCGGCATACAAGTACTAATTCATGATGTTACTAATTATCTTTGTATATGAGGCATCCACGTAACGGATTAGCTGCCATCTTGGCGGGAAGATTAACCGTGTTTAAGATTATCAGAAAGAAGACACACCTGTTTCGTGACATGATAGGTCAATTTGGTAACACGGATCATGCAATGAATTGGACGTCATGCACCGATTCAATTGAATGTATAGAACAGACCGGGGTGCGATTCCCTTATACTCTATTTAGCTTCCTCTGGACAGTGACATAACTAACAGGCACAGCTTTTACCCCCGCATATAATGTATCTTCCGCCTTTCAACGCTAGTTTGTATACGCCAGCGCCGCAAGTAGGCGTGTGTTACGTGCTGCAATTAGTAGAATACGCGGTTACGTCACTGTCTCGTGATGGCCAAATAGTCCGTGGCTCATGGCTACGCGGATAACCTCTATGTTTATGATTTGTTCAAACATACCATAAATGTTATGAGTAATGTATTACGGAAATTGCTTGGGGTACAAAATGATATGCACCGCGATGTTATAAGTCCCGAATGAAAAATACCCGATGATCTTTCATATCGTGTCATGCGAATTATACTTCACATACTGGATTACTGGTATCATCAGGCATGAGAATGTTCAGTTTTAAAACTGAATTCAGGATTTTTTGGGGTCCAAATTTCCGCACTTTCTTTTAATTTCAGCCTGTTTTTGGCCTTTTTTGCCCAAATTCACGCGCTTTTTCAGGAATTTTAACCACTTTCCTGCTTTTCCTGCTATTTTCAAAAACTTCATTCTCATGCCTGTATCATTCATTCTCTGCATAACTTTTACTAATCAGTTCAATAATTTCTGGAGCATCATCCTTACATTTAGGCTAGGCCTATATCTTGCTAGACGTCCCGTGCGTAATAAGCCGTGTACTAACTGCAACACATATGAATTTGGCACGAAAAGTTGTGAAATAACTGGTATAATCTCCCTGGATTTTTATTATGTATAACATAAACACAAATATACTTTTTACATTGGTTAGGTGTTGTTAACTATAGCTACATCGAGTAAATTATTATCTATATAAGGCGACAAAAAAAGAAACCGTGTTCTACGGGCAAATGGACCTCTCAGAATGGGTCGGTCGGTCGGTTTTTTGTTGTCGGTTTTTTGCCTTTTTTTTAAGATCAAACAAATCTGTAAACATCTAGCCACTTTTGACAAGCCAAAACAATTAGTTGGGTCGGTATTCATTTGCACGTGAAAATCTTGTCACCGATCTCTAAAAAATGGGTCGGTCAGGCCCGTATCGCGAATTTATTAATCGTAAACAACATTTGGTCAAACACAATCAGTCTCATCATGTACATGTATACTATACGCTTTATTCCGTCAAAGTATCAAATGTTGTTTACGGTAAATAATATCGCGGCCCGTACAACAGACCATTCTTTTTTCGTCGCCTAACTACTTATTTTTGGTTGAAATTATAATATTTCAATTCATGTAACTTACATTACGTTATTTATTTACTTTGTATTGTACGTGCATGCGTCACACTGTTCCAAGATGAGCTGGGAACAAGTCTGAGAAAACAAACTAAATACAGAATATCTTCAAATAGTTTCATTTTGGATAACGCTGTCGTTGTTTGATACGGTAACGATTGTGTCATATTTTAAACCACATCTCTTGTGCGCACAGGAAAGTGAACAATTAATCGGTTGCGTATAAGAAAATTACACAACACTGTTTAATATATGAACCTAGCAACTATTGTTACACAATTGTGTAAATTTTCATACAACTTCTTGTAAACTTTCACAAGGTTGTGCAACATTTTAAACAAGTTGTGTATTTTTTTTAACAACCGGTTGCTAGGTTTCATATATTAAACAGTGTTGTTGCGTAACGTCTTTTTTACACAACCGGATTAACAGTGTATGTCCATTCGTATAGAGTTTAGATTGGAAACCTCAATTTACTTGGTTTTTGTATAATAGTGAATTTACTATTAGTATTTGATCAACTTGGGCTAAACCCAATCGTCTGATCAACGTATCCTTGATAAATAACACTACTAACCAATGGGTTGTTGTTGCACCCCCACCCCCGGTTAAGTTAGACAAGGTGAACAGAGTGGATTCAGTTTTAACATTGACATAGAGATGCTGTAAGATATTGAAACACGTTTGGAAATTATCGTATCAAACAGGTTCGGTAGGTGTTGTTTTTTCGGGACACCTTGTATAGGCCGCCAATAGGAAGTCAACCAGGAGCTTGAAAAGGAACTTGAATTGCTCAATATTGAACTTAAGCCGCACGTGGGAATCGGTTGCTCAACAATATATGCACCAATATATAAAGTGCACCAACGGATATGGTCAAAACAATAGACCTTATGTGTAAATACGCTTGGTATTGTGTAGCTAAAATTGTTGGGGAAAACACTTAATTAATTGAAGATTGCATTGTGACTTGTAACAGTCAGACGCGTCATCCGTCAGACGAAATGTTCAAGTTAGCGCGTTGCTTTTTGGATTTAAAATAGGCCTGCCCGGAAAAATCAATATTTTGACATCATACTAAATAGAGGTGCTCCATGTAACAGATTAGCTGCCATCTTGTCAGAAATTTTCAGAAAGACATACCCGTATCATGATATTATGTAGGCCAATTTGAATTGGATGGCATGCACCAATTCATTTGAATGCAGAATAGAGCGGGTGCGATTCCCTTGTGCATGCACTTGCGAATGGTTGCATGGATCCTCTATAATAGGTTTACCCAGTATATCAATAGTCTTACTAAGATAGGCAGGCCGACCAATACCTGATACTTGGCACACAATACTGCTGATTGCAATTCTCGAGTTGTGCAGTATGCCCCTTTGAATTGTCACGTGACTGACCTGGGGATGCGCAGTATGACCAATGTCTTCAAAAAGGCATTCGTACTATTCCCCTTCGATCACTCTGCAACCAAGTTTTCGGTCTCTTTATCTTCAAAAAAGAACAAAATATCCCGGCCTTTAGGTTCACTCCCTTTTTGTACCGCCAAAGAACGATCGACAAAAATTAGTTGCATGAAAATGTTTTGAGAAAGTGAAATTCACTGTTGTTTTGATATACCCTGCATGACTAGGTGGTTTGATCCGCAAAAAGGTCTACGTGGGCCGCATGTTACACCCTTACCTAATAAGGTAAAACAATGGAACGCTAAGTATGCTGGGAGTTCCTGAACTTGGCCATGGTGACTTCCGGTGGGTTTCCGTATTGTGACACACGTCAAGTACTTACTGTTATGGTGTTAGACTTTAAAAAATAATTCTACTTATATATTTTGGAGTACCTTTAGAATACCCTACTATTACATAATTGCCCAAATGTGTTATAATTACACTACACAAATTAAGGTACACAATTGAAAGAGAACACACGAAGAAGAATACAAAACATGATATAAAGTTCATTTTTACTTTCTCGTTAGGAATGTTTGTCGCATTTTTGAAAGAAAATCGAGAAATAAAACGGATTCTCTCTAACTATAAATGCAGACAATAATACGTTTGTCTTCGCAGGCTTCAAAATTTTCGATTTAAATTTGGCGCCAACTCATCTATAGAAATCACAACTGGATCCATATTCCGAGAGGTTAAATAAGCTTTAAAAAATTGCGCTTTCGAAATTGAACGAGAAGATAAATGGACTGAACAAACAATTGATACTTCCTTAATTGAAAAAACCGCCCTAATGTCCTTAAAATCTAAAAACAAAACCATGATGGCTTATTACTGACAGCATCCGTTTTCATTTTCTATGTGCTATTTGTCAAAACACTTAAAAGAAAGAGGATTGAAATACCAATAAAGTGATTAAGATATTGGCGACAAAATACCACAAACCTTTCAGGGGCCGATTAATCCAGGTATCCCTTCAAGTCGTATTTTGGGACAGAATAAAATACCCCCAAAAAATCATTACACACACACACATAAACACTTCCCCCTTCCTTTTTGAATAACCGCTCCTCGGAAGTTTTCCCGCGCGTAACAGATTTTCATCGCTTTCGTCGCCTAATCAAGACGCCATTTTGTAAAAAATGCTACCGAATATTTACGAGAAAAGATAAACACTTAATTATCAAAATGTAATGCAATTCCGTCCTAGGATCATACTTATTACACCTTAGACAACTAGTAGCCTTAAACTAACAATGATTACTTTGGATTTTATTTAAAATTACCCTTAAAATAGTGGAGGGGTTTATACTTTACCGGAACTAAACACTAACTCATGCGTGAATGCTCTGCACGTACTGCATTATTTAACGGCATGATTCGTCAGCCAGTCTAACTATTAGGTTTTGATTACTTGTGATTTTATTTCAAATTACACTTAGTAGAGGGGGTTTATACTTTGCCTGAACCAAACACTAACTCATGCGTTAATGCGCTGCACGTACTGCATTATTCAACGGCATAATTTGTCAGCCAGCCTAACTATAGCTTTTGATTTATAGGCCTTTCATTTATGATTACGATTGTGGTACATTAATATTTGATAAACTTAAATGGCTTTTAAAAAGATGTGATATAATATGAGAATAAGTCAATACAAAGTGTATGATAATGATACGAGAAGAAGTCAATACGAACATGGAAGTACAATTTTTTACAATTTACAAAGTACTAATTCTTCCATGATACGAACAAAATATGAAAACAATATTCTAATTTGCCTCGTTCATACATCGCTGTATGAATCGTCATCATCCGGAAACTCATCATTCTCGTCGTAGTCAGTGTATTCTTCATCATCTTCATCTTCATCGTAGGAATTCTGTTGAGAGGTATGTTGTTGTTGAGGTGATTGTTCATCGGTGTATTGTTTACGGTACATAACAGGTGTGCGGTTTGTATAGGTATGTTGACTGGAATCAGGACCGGCTTCAATGTCGATTAAGACACTGTCATTGCCATCAAGTCCCGGATCAGGTAACGGACGATTTTTGTTTGGTCGATGTTGAGGCGACGA
Source organism: Ophiura sarsii (assembly GCA_035610835.1). NCBI lineage: Eukaryota > Metazoa > Echinodermata > Ophiuroidea > Amphilepidida > Ophiuridae > Ophiura > Ophiura sarsii. The sequence goes on along the minus strand of CM069455.1, from coordinate 57,321,203 downwards.
ATGCGGGGACGTCCTTGGTGATGAACGGGGGCTAGTGTGACGAGGAGACGGGGTTCGCCGTTGACGCATGTCGTGACGTTGGTGTTGCAGCGAAGCGTCGTTCTGTTCTCGCTTGTTCTTACGCTGCATCACCGGTGATGGAGAATTATAGTGTGGATATTCAACAGGGGGCGACAATCTTGCAGTTATCGGCTGTGACTCAATCAAATTCGGATCTGACCCGTGTGAGCGGTGTCGTCGGTGACCTTTGCGAGGTTTCGCATCGACATGTAGGTCTAATTCGCTTTGCGTACACCTGCGGGGACGCGGAGACGCTCCTATGGTATTATATGTGCTTGGAATTGAGGGCGAGTTTAGCTCTTCCTGGGAAGGGGAGTAGTATCGACGTGCAAGGGGAGAATATTTCTCACGCTGTGGTTCATTTGGCCAGTCCGGACCTGTCGAATTCGTAGGCTTCAAATTCTTATGTTTCCTGGTTCTGCCACCACCGCCTGGCGTTGCCGTACGACATTGTCGCGAATTATTACCACTGCTATAGCTACCTCCGGAGTCTGGTGAATCGCGGGACCTTCGTCTTCTACTTGGTTTCTTCAAATCTTCGGGTTCCGGTGAGTACTCACACTGACGGCGCCCGGCCAAAGGCGATCGTCTAATATCGGGTTGACCGGCTCCGAGAGATTCGCCGTAAACGTTGTTGTGCGATTTCAATTTTCGTCCGGTTTGCAAATTTTGAAGCTTGGGTTCTTCTTCGAAGTCTTCCATCTGACGTTCCATACTCGAGGCGCAAGAATGGGAGCATTTTCCTTTCTTCAAGGAATCGTCATCTTCATCTAGCATAGTGTCTGTGCTCATTTGTCGAGAATAGCTCATGCGACCATTGTCGCTGGCGGACATCTGCATGTGCGCTAATGGTACAGCGTCTTTCGGTGGTCGCCTGTTGATCAGGAATAGAACGCAGCATACAGTCGCGAGCAGAATAACGAGTGCGACTAAAATCACTATGATGATATAGGTGGTAGAAAACGTCACCGACAGTACTGGCGCTTTGGAGACAGAGATCGCCTCAGGGGAAGTATGTTTAAGAGTTGGTATTGGGGTAGTGGGTAAATCAGTGACGTTTAAGGTGAGGTTAGTCCGCAAACCTTGTCCGATATTATTGGTAGCTTCACATTGAATAACTAGTCCTTGATCCTCTTCTTCGACTTGAATCAGTTGGAAGACGCTTCCATTCGACAGATACCTGTCGGATGGTATTGTTGGACTAGTTGTCCAGGTGTAGTCCTTTGAGATCGGATTGCCGCCGTCGGCATTACACGTCAGCATAAGATTCGTGCCGTATTTGACGCTGCCTACAGGATCTCCATTATGGCTGAGTAAACTTATATTATATATAGGGTACGTGACATCTAGTGAGTACGTACAGGATTCCTTTTGATACGGTATAATAGATGATGTGTAATTCGACTCACATTTGAAAGATCTCCCGTTGTCTTCTTCGGTCAGAACATGTTGAAAGTACCGGGACAAGAACCCGGCAGATTTAACAGACGATGCATTGAGCAGACGTCCGTTACCGTCCGTCAATTCTAACAAGTTTAGCATCGCTTCTGGGTAGCCATCGTTAACTTCACATTGAAACGTTAGTAGATCTCCAACGCGTGTTGTAGCTGGATTCTCTGCTGTACTACTTTGTTCCACCTGTTCCAAATAGTTTATTTCAAACAGACATTTGAAGTTACTGGGGGCACTGTGGACAATCAGATACGCCGATCTTGAGATCTCAACCCTACCTTGTCCAAAGATCTGACACGTATACTTGGCTTCGGCGTCTATTTTTGCGATACCTGTTATTTTCAAATTGTATTCGGGATCGTTTCCAGTACCCATTACTTCAAATCGATCCGCATCTCCTGCTCCGATTGTACCGTCTATAAACTCGCGACCTCTAAATAAGAGTTGATCGTTCCGCAACCACCGCACTTCGTCCCCAAGGCGTAAGTCCACCGTACACTCCAGCGTCGCCGTTGTGTTTATCCCGACGGTTAGATTACTAGGCGCTTTCGTGATTTCCCCGCCAAAAACAAAGTTATTTGCCCACATCAGGGCAAATATCAAAATCCACCAAGATAACCGCATGTTATCCGATCCAGTCCTGTCTTATAAGTTAAAATCACTTCAATCTCTTCTCCGATATCGTGAATTCAGTATCTCGTAGTCCTCTGACAGTAACAATTTTCTCGTTTTAGTTCAAAATCTGTACCTCAGATTTAATGATTATAACAAACATAAAAAAGCATACCACGCCGTACGAAAGTTCGTAACAATTGATCGTCTGCGCTCTAAAGCATAAAAAGCGCGGGATTTGAGGTGAGAGACGGCCACGCCTACTTTTCACCTGCGCGCTGGTATCTGAGTGGATGATCGACACACTTTTGTTGATTCCGTTTCCGTAACAGCACTCACCTGACCATGCATGCTAAAGCGATCACAGTATATTCATTTCTGCTTGTAAATCCGTCGTCTTTGGTCCTCTGTGAATGCTAAATAACGGTGTGACAATAGTTGATGCGCATTGGTCAATAGACGTAGGATCTTTATGTTTCCGTCTGGGCTCAAATACCAAATGCAAGTTCATCACCTTTCATGCCAAGTAATCAAGGTGAAACTTAAAAAGGAGAAATAAACGTTACTGGTTCACGTTGAACTTAATTGCCCGGCAACAACATAACCTAATGGTCGAAACTTTTCCCACCAACTTCTTTGTCTCAGCATTCAATACGGCAAAGATATATTACCATGATAACCCACTGCCCATAACAATCATCTATATTAAACAAACTCTTCCTTCTTGATCCTCTCAATAACGTTCGTCTGTTATTATAGGCTTACAGTGTGTCCCATAATTGGGTATAAAACCCCCGGGGGGGGGGGGGGGCACTGACATTGGAAAAGGGTATAGGTATGTGCCGCGCTGAAGACCCCCCCCCCCTTTTCACCCTCTGCTGCTAGCTCTTATGACCCCTTTTGAGCCTGCATCAGTTCTTAAGACCCCGATTTTATTGAAAATTCAAAAATCGCGAAATGTTGCGTTCCAAAGCCCCAAATTTTGCTCTAAAACCAAAAAAAATCGAAAATTTGCGTTCTTGCTACTCCAAATTGAACTATATGCCAGTTCTCAAGACCTATTTTTTTGAAAAAACCCCAGTTCCTAAGACCCTATTTTTCGTCATAAAATCCACTCAGTTCAGTTCTGTAGCCCCCTTTTTGAGACCCTGTGCGGCACACCCCTACCCCCAAAAAATTGAGTGCCCCCCCCCCGATAAAAACGGGACGGTTGATGACTTTTCAATTGAAATTATAGCAAACGACTTCTTTATATTTTGGTAATTTGAAAGGGTACCGTATTACAGTCCTCAAACAAGCATAGATAATCGCCACAGGGATGGTTAAGTACCGGATTATCTCTATTGAAATGTTGTGTGGAGCTGGTCTATGTCTGTTGCGCACACCTGTATGACTAGCATTTTTTAAAAAGCCCGGTAAACAGAACAGGTATTGATAGTCTATTGCGGCAACTACAGTATCTAATACTAGCTAACCATTATAAACGGGATACATACAATTAGTTTGATAAAAAACTAGCAACGCTGAGAGTTAAGATACTTCTAATATTTGAAACATATAAATTTGATACACGCATTCACCGATGCGATAGATGTAACGCTATTTGTGAAGTTTATAGACACTTATTTCACCCAGTTTTCTATTACACGTAAACTCGAACACATAATAAGCGCGATGGACAATATAATAGCACTTCTTTTGAAATCGATTCCTAGCGATTTAATGCATCTGGGAACGAGAGTGGCGTATTATTTATGGATGTTAAGAAGTTATTTCATGACAGGGCGAAAGGCTACATCGGCTTTTGTGTTGAGCGACCTCGGTCCAAAACACAAATAGCTTCAAACAAAACACCCACTTAACCATCCCTGTGTCGATTATTGAAACAAGTCACTGACATGGTAATTAATAAATACACTTGTAGCTCTATACAATATGATTCCAATTTAAAAATATTAAATTACAAAACAAATTTCTCCTCGTCAATTAGTAAATTACAGACATCGTTCGTTAACAATTAAGAACTGCACACCGTACAGGCCTGCAAATAGCACCTGCCCACCTGCTCACAGCGGGTAACTTTGGCATCAAGCGGTTGATGATGCAAAAGTACCTGCCCGAGTCCCGACTGGCATGTAACATTTTTCAAACTCACAGTGTATAAGTAAATTACACTGGCTGGTAGAATTTCTGTTGGGCAGGTATGCCGGTGAGTTACCTGTCCGACTGGCTGGTTAAAAGAAATCTGAAGTTCCAGCCCTGGTAAAGGATGAACCTACAGTGCAGTTTTCATTTTTTCAATTGGTTTTGAAACACGCAGGATAGTTGGACGGAGGTGGGGGTGTGTAAATACATGTATGATCTGCATTGATCAATCGAAGCATCCCCAATCCTCATGTTGGGATGTTACTCGACCTTTGAGTTGTCGCTACCAGGTTAACATGGTTAATCAATATCAATAATCTGTTGCTACACGGAGGCTGCGTGTAGAAGAACAAAATGCTTAAATGAAAAACGGACGTGGTTTTGGTTTTGGACACATAGCTGTGTTCATATTCAGTCGATATTCGTTCACGTGTTATATCTCAAAAAAGAGGAGAAATTTTCTTACAAACTATGTAAAGTGTAATATATTTACGTATGCTCTATAGTTTTGTAGTTAAAAGCATATTTATTACCGGGTCAGTTACTTATAGGCCAATAAAAAAGTGTGTATTTTTTATTAATTTTAACCAAATCAACCATTTTATACCTATTATTTCAGTCAACATGTCGGGTTTTTTTAGCATTTTTGTGAGGACTGTATTTACCAGAGGTTACCCTGTGGAGTCTTGAGAAAAATTCATTCGAAACTTTTTGAGGGATAAGCGATGACGAGTAAGCTGGTGAAAATATATTTCCCCAAAATTTAACTGGAAATCAGTCATCAATTGAAAAAGGTAAACTTTAACAACATTAGAGGTTATCCTTGTAACGGATTAGCCTAGGGGATTAGCTGCCATCTAGTCGGGAATAATAATGACTGTGTTTGAGATTTACAGAAAGAAGACACCCGTTTCATGATATAGGATAATTTGGTAACACGGTTCATGCGATGAATAAGGCGTCAAGGCGGTCAAGCACCGATTCAACATGTTCAATTGTATGTAGTCCGTTGCGCTTGGCTCAGTGGCGTAACCAGCGGGGGGGGGGGGGCAGGGGGGGGGGGGGGGAACCCTTGCCCCCCCCCCCCCCCCCCGCTTGCCCCCCCCCCCCAATGAAATCAAGTACGGCTGTACATAAAATTTACAAAAAAAGTACACACCAAATCCACCCAATAATGACGTCGTGTCGGTTGAGATTGGCACTGTCGGTTCATTTGACGAAAGGAATCATGGAATTATGATGGTCAAAAGTACACATATGAAAAAAAATTGCGCATATGTCTTCCCAAAATGAAATATTCTTTGGTACAAGCTTGTTTAGAGCCAAAATGTAGCTCAATCGTGCAAAAATAGCTGTAAAGTCGAAAATTTTCGCGCGCTACGCGCGCATCTCTTTACTTAACAAATCTTGGATTGTCTTAGGAGCCCCCTCAATTCAAGTCAATGCCCCTTCCTGCCCCCCAAATGAAAAAGTCTAGTTACGCCACTGGCTTGGCTACATGGATAACCACTATAGCATGTCTCTTTGGATTAATTAACGATTGCTTAACACAACTAAAACTAAAATCTTACTAATTTTTAGGTTTTTTAAAAGTCTTCAAACACACTTTCTGCCCAAAACCCAAACGGCAACTGCAACTGCATGGGTGGTTATTCCTATAAAACTAGGGGGCACTGTTTCTGACATGCCGCACTTCAACACTGGACTATATCTGATCTCAATGAGCTATAGCTACCTTGGATTTACATCAAATTAACACTTTCTACGCGGCTAAGTTTTACAATATACAAAACAGAATATTCAGAAACATTTCCCAAATGTCAGGGTCTATCTCAAGGATTACTGGACCGATACTTGGCATGTTGGTACTTATTTTGATGCATTTCTCATGGTGATTTCAAATAATGGTAATGTTATTCAACAATTTTGACTTTTTTGAAAACATTTTGTGCAATTTTGGAATGTCGTCGACAGCTGCTGCCTGCCGCGTGGTAAGTGTTAAGGGCAATGAAAGAACAGATACATACACTGTCTCGACAAAAAATATCAAAAAGAAAGGTCCTTCTTTTTTATTTGTCAAATTATTAAATTGTAAGGGATCTGAGCTTTCGATGATCGAAGGCAAATATTTTCCAAATTATCAGTTTGCCAATTTTTGGACCCAGCTTTTTTGGGGGACACGCTGTACATTCATAACTTTCTTGATGCATAACTATAACCCTCATAACAATCGGAACAGGAACCTGAAAAATAACAAGATTTATATACAATATGTTCCTGTCATCAATCTATCTACTCATAAACATGATAAACAAAAGAGCTTCATATTACGTGTGTCCTGATTGCATCATCTATTTTGTGAGGTCTGTATTATTTTGCTCTATCATGTCTATATTAGCGGTAACTTTCTTATTGCTGAATAATTATTTTCTCCCTTTTTTCAATACTTTATGTTGATATTCGGAGCTTTATTTCTAAAGTTATGAACACATGTCACCCAGTACATAACTAGACCAATCTTAAATTTCAAATCGCATCATGCACAATGCGTTTTGCGGTGCTACCTGTTTCTCCAAATGCTCCATCCATAATACATTGTAGCCAGTACGGGAGGCTGCACATTATGGACACACCGACATGCCGAATAACTAACTGCTGATTGACATTGTCATGATTGTTGTATCACTTAACGTTCTATTCATTAAACCATGTATTATATGGTAGGAAAATAATTATCTAATGTTTATTGACCATTTTAATTGAATTTATTCATTTAAACGAATTTAAACTGCACATCCCTAACCTGTGATTATTTGAAATTCGCGCCCGGTTGTCTGTGTCGAAATTGCTGATGGGATAGCAATACCCAATATTGTGATGTCAGCGTAGATAAAACCGCCTCATCAGCAACAGGTCGCTGGACGGTATCACCATGGCAGGATTACCTGTCATGAAACAGAGATGCGGACATCTCGTAAGTCTTTCGTCAAGCTTTGATGAACATGAGATTGTTTTTCTTTCTATTTATTTATTTATTTGTTATTCAGCAAAATCAACATCAACAATACAAAAAAAATCAAGCACATAATAATAACATATAACATCACAAATATATTCAGACAACCAAGTCGATAAGCCAGAATCGTTCAGTTAAAACTGAACGACTCAAAAACTGAGCTTTTCTTGATTTCCTCTCCTCGATGTGCAGCTGGTATCCCATCTTACCTTGAATATTGGTGGATCCGTAGTCAGGCCTTCTGCTTCAATTAAGAACCTTGGTATTGTATTTGACAATAGCCTCACCATGAATAGCCATGTAAGTTCCTTATGTCGAAGTGTAAATTTCCATATTCGTAACATTGCAAGAATACGTCGTTTCATTGACCAAACTACTTGTGCACATGCAGCAAGATCTATGATCTGATCCTATCTCGGCTGGACAATGGCAACTCGCTTTTATGCGGTCTTTCTAATCAGGCAGTGCAACGTCTCCAAAAGCTTCAAAATCACGCGGCGCGTCTAATTTTTCAAGTTAGTAAGCGTACTAGTGCCGCGCCGCTCTTGCGCGAGTTGCATTGGTTGCCTGTCCAGCAGAGGATAGATTTCAAGATCTTGGTGCATGTGTACAACTGTCTTCATGACTCATCTCCTTCATATTTACAGGATCGGCTTCACAAATACAAGTGTAACCGTACTGGCCTTAGGTCCATGAATGATCTTTCCCGACTAGAAATCCCCAAAACAAAAAGAGCTTATGGGGATAGATCATTTTCGGCTTATGGTCCTAAGTTGTGGAACAGCTTACCAAATAGTGTACGCGATGCTCCCAATGTGAAAGCTTTTAAAAAGCTCTCAAAAACCTACCTTTTTCCAAATTAATTGCTAGTCATTGTGTATATTTTTGGGTTTCTTAAATTGTATATTTATATATCTGTTTTTATCATAATTGCTGATTTAATAAGTAGGTAATGTATTTTATCATGTGTCATTATTTTGTTGCATGCTGTAACTATATTGTATTTTAGATTGTGTTTTAATGTACAGCGCATTGGTCCATGGGAAATGCGCTTTATAAGTATCTTGAAATAATAATAAATAATAATAACCCATAAAGTTAGCTAAATATGCCAACTTATTTCCAATGGGGTCCCAAAAGGAAAAAGGTGCCTGCAAAAGGTGATGAAAAGAAGACAAAACAAAATAAATGTGCAAAAAAGGAAATAAGTTACACATATACAGCCAATTCCTAGTTCATCGACGTAGTGGACAGATAGGTTTTGACATGGGATTTGAAGGAACTCTTGTCTGTTATAGATCTTATGTAAATGGGTAAAGAATTCCAGTCTAGGGTACCATGATAGAAAAATGAGTTGGAAGCAAGACTGGTGACTCTTGGGACATGAAAATTGTGTGAACTTGATTTTGTACGGTGAGCGTGAGCAGCAGTGGTTTTGATGAAAAATTGATTCAAATAAGAGGGTCCCTTTGAGTGGAAAACATAGAACATGTGATTTAGACGGAGTTGTTTAACTCTGTCATGGATTTTTAACAATTTGAGTGAATCCAGATATATGCACCTGACCAATATGTTCTCTGGGAGACAAGTTGAGAATGAAACGAGCCATTTTGTTTTGGATAATTTGAAATTTGCGCTGGGATGATTTGTTGAGACTTGAATACCAGGAAGTGCAACAGTAGTCAATATGACACTGCAGAAGGGCAGAGCATAGATTTTCCCGTAATTTCTGGTTAAGGTATTTGGAATGTCTGTAGAGAAATTTGAGTTTGCCAGTAACTTTGTTAATAATAGAGGAAACCATTAGGTCTCCAGAGAGGCTTTGGTCAAGTGTCACTCCCAAGTATTTGATGGACTTTTGGGCCTTGATGATTTTATCATTATAAGATATCTGAAAATCAGTGACCTTACCAAGTTTAGTTTTGGTCCCAACTAAAATACACTCTGTTTCCCTACATGAAGGGATAACTTATTAGAAATCAACCAATCATTATGCACTTATCAATTGCAGCCCCGGCCCCGGGGGACCCGGGGATAGCGGGGATTAGGGCCGGGACGTACAAATTGCCGATGTGACGTCCCGGCTACAGTCGTGTACGGTCCCCGCAGGGCGGGGCACCACTTTTTGTACGCCCCCGCTACAGTCCCGGCCCCCCATGGTCGGGACAAAGTGTACGCCGGCGTACGGTCCCGGCCCCCCATAGCCGGGACAAAGTGTACGACGGCGTACGGTCCCGGCCCCCATAGCCGGGGCATAGTGTACGCCCCGGCTACGCCCGGCCTCAGACAGCCGGGCCAATATTAGCGGATCGTTATTATGTTACACGGTTTCATGATTTACCGTTGACTTCTATGGTTTTGTGAATAGTTTTAAATTATACAGTGCTCCAGAACAAAACTTACCAGAGGCCTAAAACTAATACAATAATGTTGGCATGATCTATCTCAGTTTGTTGTCAACCAGAAATGAATCGAGTCAAAAAATCACTTTATGGATGTCATATTGTGTAGCTTTATTTTTGATAGATCATGCGTACCCAATGGAAACATTGGAAAGTTTTGATCCAATTGATTTATTATGAACAAACAGTAGGCCTATTTAAGTTTTAAAAATGAACCGAAAACATGATGATTGATCTAGCTAATTGACTTGGGAGGGGTATTTTGGACCTTCTTGGGGACTTGGGAGGGGGAATTGAGGGTGGGGGCTCCCCCTCCCTGACCGTACGGGCCTGCCAGTAGGTAGGTGTTGTCTATCTGTCCGGGCCCTACCGTGTACATTATTCCAGGCAAAAGCACTATATGGTCAAATTGTACTATGTTTATACAGGATTTTAAATCAGAACTCAGACTAAAGTCGATTTTGTCTTTACGCGGTACTTTTAAAAACCTACAGGAGTTGTCTGTATAATAATAATGCAACATATGTGAGCGCTAAAGTTCCATGGCACGGATTTCCTTTAAAGATATATGATGGACGTTCGCTATTTGCATATGTCGTCTCTTTATGATCATTTTATCTTTAAACTGATGTCCCCGTTTTATCCGATCCAATATTATGAAGAATGGTGGTGAATCCGTTCATACTCCCGTCGTCCCCAGATAGATATCGGTGCGCGATCGAGTTGAAGCAAGTTCTGAAATCTAGGTCTAGGTCGGAAATTCTACAATCAAGTCTTAATTCAGTTAGGTTAGTTTATCGGATCTTCTTTCCGTGGTTAGCTGATGATCTATTTAATTGTAGAATTTCTCCTCTACCCCATTCACTGTGTACAACGTGCAGGTCTATACAGTGAGTGTCAGTTCGCCGTGATTCGGAGATTCACGTTAAGCCGTTGGTCCCGTGTATTTCAGACGCTCACCCTGAACACGTTAAATAGTTGCAGACCTCATCGTAAAGAGTAGGTGATTTCGTATGACATCGTCAATCTGGTATTTGCACAAACAAAAACATTATTAGTCACTGATAGGTTATTTGGCACCGGCACTGGCAGTATGAATTTTTAATGGCAATTAAATCCTTCTTTTGAACTGTCTTTGAACAGGCAAGCCAAGTGTACACTTTAACCTTAAATATCGTTGTCTCAGTTGTACAGACATGGAATTAAACATTCAAAGCGGGGTCGAAATTAAATTAATCTGGAAATCAAGCTAAATATAAAGAAGGCCTGTGCATCCTTTTTTCGCACCGAGTAATGGCAACGTGAAAACAAGGTACCTGTATAATTTATCTCCTAACTTTGACCAACCTAAAGAGCAATTTCATATTTAAAAAATGAAATAATTAAAATCGGTGCCTTCCATTTATTTCATTTTTTAAAAATCTTAAATGGATTCATCTTGGGCATGGGTTATCCCTTTTTAAGGGAATTTTTATATGTGTTTAGAGCACTGATATGTTTTTCTGAAAGGATTAGTCAAAAACATATCATTCCTTTCATAAAACATGATACATGTAAGTTGCTTTGAATGAGAAAAATATATCATGATTCTGGTTTTCAGTGTTAATATAATACCATTTGTTTCCTCAGTGCACAGGGTGTCTAAAACAAAATTACAACGCACCTTCAGGTGATCGTAACTTCATAGATAAGTCAGTGTTGGAATAGAACAATTCAAAATGACACAATAAAGTCAAATTTGTTGCCAATAATTTGAAGAAAACAGCGCATGATTTGATGGAATTATGTCCAAGGGATTATGAAAGGGGGTATAAGGAGTAGCCTTTGATTCGTATTAAATGAAAGGAAAAGAAAAACACTGTTGACAAATCAAGATTTGGTGTTCGGATTAATAGCAATCTGGACACAAATATTTGGTTGAAAAAAGAAATGACCCTGTTTGGAAATTACCATACAAAGATTATTTTTTTAACAATATCTTATTAATTCTGAAATTCAATATTTACAAAAGCAGGATAAAAAAAGAAAAATCTTGTTTTACCTATGGAAAGAAAGAGGTGATAAATTTGTATGTCAACGAAAAAACTACTTATAATGCAAACCTGAAAAATAAAGCTTTTAATATCCGGAGGCATAAATGGACATCTCTTTTTGAGAAATAAGATAATTAGATTGTCAAAGTTAATATCGCATGTATGTTTAAAAGAAAAAGGATAAAATACACTGTCTCTGTATAAATTTACCTGTTATAAAAATACGTTCAATCTAAATATAATTTGTTCATACATGAATGTACCCCTTGTTAAATATAATTGTATCACCACATGTATATTTGAATTGTTTTATGAGTATGTGATCTTTTCAGCGAAAGAAATGATAATAAAAAAAACAATAAATGAGAAGAAAAAAAGATTTGGTGTTCAAAAACTTATAAATCTGTAGGCCTATTCATTTGCCAAAAGGGTGGTTTTATTTACAACAGAAGCTACACGAAGAACATTTTCAAACGGTAGTCAATATTAGTTTTGAATCAGGAACCATTAAAGCACACCACACGTTTTCCGGTACGCCTCTATAACCTAGCAACTTGACCAACCTTCTAGGTTTTTCTACTGTATTTCCGCCTACAAGGATACAGACTGTAACAACAAAATATATAGAATTACATTTATTTCTCCAAGAAAATAATAAATGTTTCAGCAACAGTATTTCCTAGCACGTAGGTTACCAACAAAACAAACCAATTTAGTTGTGGCTTATATGCTTTTTTTTAAGAGTTAAGCTCATTTAAAGAAAGTGATCATTAACAACTGAGTTAGGCCAATTTTTCGCGGTTTTTTAATAGCATTAAAAAGTGTGTTTGTACTATATAATTGAAATCATATCATCATGCAGGGCTAAAAAGACTATTTGTTCACTTTTTTCCTGTTATTAATAATAATTTCGTATCATTTGATTATGTTTAAATACCATTTTTGAAATTTAACTTTTCCCACCCCTGAACAGGTGCTAAGTCGAATGTTCACTGTGTGATAGGGGTTTTACGATTACTTTAGAATATTAGACATCACATATCCGTCATTATACCACCGATTTGAACAAGACAAAGTTTATTTTGTAGCGAAATAAAGTGTTTGTATTACTGGTGGTAAGAAAACATAAAACAATACCGACATGAAAAATATTTATTTCAAAAAGATTTATTTTAACTTGCATTAATTTTGTTTGTTTGTTACAGTCTGCACGTCTGTACTTACGTTGCATTTCCAATAGCCATTATGGATGATGCAATAATAAAAGGAACTAATGATAATTAATTTTTGTTCGTAGAAACAGTCAATGTTTCATCATCACGTTTCACCAGTTATAGGCACATATACAGGGTGAGTCATACAATGTGATTTTGGACTCAACCAAGTTTGCAGATTTTCTTTAAATTGGGAAAACGATTGAGAAGATTTCATATGTATGACTGAAACCTTCTTTTCCCCAGGAATTTTGAATTTTCATTACAGTTTCTTATGTTTCAGTCTGCACACGGAATTACAGGTTTGGTCACAAGATATGTTTTTGAATGAGAACGTTTTAAATCCACGTGAAAAATGGACCGACCTGAATGAGTAAAATAGTGATTCTATAGTGTTTTTACAGGTTGTAAGCGCATTTCTTCAGAACGTACCATAGGCATGGAATATTCTTGAAATTTTCACCAAATATTATCAACACTACCAACATATACACAAAGAATTAAGTTAAGCACCCCCCCGTTTTTTTACAACCTCGCACATTACAAGTTTGTTGTCGTCAAAACAGTGTAGTATACCCATGATATTGCTATATTTTCTGGAGAAGTGATATTATGGTCACATAAAAACATAACAATCATGCCGTTTTCAATATTTTATTCTGAATAATTTAAGGTGACATTTTTTGGGAATTTTAGGCATATTTTCACCTCAATTTAAGTATGGAGCTATAGGTCCATCACGGACAGTGTGGATGACGTTTATGTTTTCTAACGTACAGTCATTGTTCTGAGAAGACCTCTAGCGATCTTTGCGTCAATAACGTGTGTAGGACCCACGTGATCGGATCACTGACTCAACCCTACGTCTCATAGACCCTGTAAGCCGTCGTATGCGTTGCTGTGGCAGGTTGTTCCATTCCCGATGTAATGCACGTTCCAATTCATCCAGATTGGCTATTGGAGGGACCATCTTCGCAATTTGTCGTCCCAACATGTCCCAAACGTGCTCGATGGGGTTCAGGTCAGGACTGTACGCAGGCCAGGGGATGGTTGTCACAGCACCTTGCTCCAGCAAGGCTCGGACGCGTCTCGCACGGTGAGGCCTGGCGTTGTCATCCATGAAGATGGGTCTGCTGGCGAGGGTGTGGTCATCGAAGTGCGGTATTACGGTGGTATTCAGGATTTCCTCGGCATATCGCTCTCCGTTGAGGTTACCTCGCACAGTTATCAGGTCCAATTTACAGTCATGGGAGAAGCATCCCCAGACCATAATCGAGCCACCACCAAAGGGTACCGTTGGTTGAATGTTTTTAGGTGCATACGCGGTGTTTTTGTGGCGCCACACCCGAACACGCCCATCTGTCACGTACAGCAAGAACCGGCTTTCATCCGACCAATGAACTCGCCTCCAAGACCGGATGTTCCATCCACGTCGCGCTAGGCACCATGCCAAACGCTCCCTCTGATGTCGTTCGAGTAGCCTTGGACGCTTGATCACTCGTCTTGACCTTAAACCGGCCGATTTCAGGCGGTTCCTCACGGTACGGTGACATAGCCTTCTGTTGCGCAGCCAGTTGTCCTTCAGGAAATTGCTCGAGGCGAAGGGATATCGTCGCACCAGTCTCAAAAGCGCTCTATCTTGGCGGACTGTTGTCACGCGAGGTCTTCCAGACCTTGAGCGGTCCTTCACCGCACCCGTTTCCTGGTGTTTCTGCACCAACCGACTGATCACCGAATGGTGGTAACCAAACGTTCGAGCTACAGCTTTTCTGGACATTCCGGACTCGATCATGCCTATTATCCGCCATCTTTCTCCGTCCGACAACCGTCTACGAGCCACCATTACGAGAAAATGACCATGTAACCCCCACACGAGCTCAGGCGTGACTTGCAATAACCCGTGATGATAGTGCATTTTCAGAAAATCACGACCACGTGGATGATAACACGTGCTGCACGAGCGATGGGCGTCACAGATGAGTGCACTCATCTGCATTTCATCAATGGATAATTGCTAATGTCATACCAATCATTATTTGATCTCACATACCTTAGAATATATGCCAATGTATACATATATTAGGGGGTGCTTAACTTAATTCTTTGTGTATACATTAGGTCCTATTTATGTCTGATTTTCGGCTCCATTATTCACCCTGAAGTGTTAACATCTGAAACTACTTATATTCAACTAGGATTCAAATCAACAATCATAGAAAAAAATTGCCATGCTGTTTGCCCGGCTGTTTGTACCCTGAAGCAGGGATAGCACTGGATCAAAAATGTGAGAGGGCCCATGAAATTTGTCAGGACCCCGTATAAGACTTCAAAAAAAAAAATTAAGAGGTCCCAAAAAAAATTGAGGGGTCCTGAAGTTTGGGCATTTAAAAATTTTACTTTTTTACGGACAGTTTTAATGTATTTATATTGTGAGCAAAGGATGGATATGTAATTTACAGAATTTCTTAAGGTTTCCATTTCCATACATCGTCAAATTTAAGGGGTCCCTTCAATTTTGATCGGGACCCGCAAGTCTTTCCAATTATAGAGATCTGACGCGTCACTATAAGAATGAGGTCTAGGACGCCCCAGAATGCGACCCCTGGCCTGAAGTATTACCCCTTCCTCATACCCATACCCCTTACCCATCAATGTTGCGCGGCCCTGTGCTGATGGTGTGGGCAAATTGTGGGATTCAAGATTGCTAAAGGGGGAAAGGGGGAACATTTTACATTACACCTGCCTACAAAGTGTTCGAACAATATTTTTTAACATTGTAGTTTCAGTCTCCTGAAGTTTTCCTGTTGTTGTCTTGTTTTCTCTAGTCCATGCGTGGGTACAAGGTGCTCATAAAAAGTGAAAGCGGATCAGGCGATATTGTCTTTCGTTTAACATCTAATTTCGATATAAAGTTGTGAAAGATTTAATTTGTTTTTCAAAATGTCATAATTGTTTCATTTTTGTTTTAAAAACAAAGAACGTCAATAAAGAATGAATCCATATTCAAAAGAATCAGCCCTATACTTTTCCCTGAAAGTGGTCGATTTTAGACCCCTTAAAACTCCCCTTCTTAATTACGCGTATTTTATTGGGGGGGGGGGGGGGGGTATTTCCTTTTTACCACCGCTTGATTTACGGTGACAGTTGACTACCCCCAAGCAAGGTTTGAACCCGTAAAATCTATAGAAACAAACTACCTCAACATAAAGGAAATGTAGTGATGTTAAAGGCATCAAATTCAGTTCAATAAAAGCTTTTCCCTTTTCCAAAATATCATTAACATATTTGTACTTTGATTTAAGCATGATAAGACTGAGTCCCCCCGCGTCCCTCTATTTGGCCATGTTGACCGTGACCTCTAAAGGTAGAGCACCATGTGTAGGTACACTGCAAAAAGGTTGCTTAAATATTTACTCAACATTTTACACAACGTTGTTGAAGTAGGGCCTATGCAACTACTGAAAACAGTTGCGTAAAATGTACCCAACACCGTTGGATAACAAGGGTGTGGGTGTGGAATGGAGCCCCCATTAGGAGCCCCCCCCCCCCCCATTTCAAGTCACTGCCCCTTCTTGCCCCCCCCCCCCCCCCCGCTCCCCTCCCCCCAAATGAAAAAGTCTATACACGCTTAGAAAAAATGGTTCTAAAGTTGTCCTGCCAGGAGAACCCTTAAAGGTTCTTTAAAGAACCAAAAATAGTTTCCCAAACATGATACAGAACCATTTTTGGTTGATACAGAACCATTTTTGGTTCTTCAATTTTCAAGAACCTTTTTTGAAGGTTCTATAAGGAACCTCTCTCTTGAACCTTCAAAAAAGGTTCTTGGAAAATGAAGAACCAAACAAGGTTCTTCATAGAACCAAAAATGGTTCTGTATCAACCAAAAATGGTTCTGTATCACGTTTGGGGAACTATTTTTGGTTCTTTAAAAAGCCTTTAAGGGTTCTCCTGGCAGGACAAAAAAGGGTTCTTTAATTTCTTAGAGTGTAGTTATGCCACTGAACATGGACAACTTTTCAACCGGTGTTTGAACTGGTTTTGAAACCCAGTTATGATCCAGTTCAAACAGGTCGGTTTTACACCAAAAATGGGCAGCTTTTCAACTGGGATCAACTGGAATTTAGACTTGGGACACGTATTGCCAGCTTCAATGTTGCTATGGTTTTGTTTTCTTTGTTTTTCAGGGATTATGAACAGACGCACTCGGATGTAATGACACAACAGGTGGCCCGATGTCTCGATATTACCGAAGTAGTTTCCTGATTGGCAATGAAGCTATCATATCCAGGGGGTTTAACATGGTTAAGGACAAACTTACCTGGGAATCTGCACTCCTCAGAGCTGCCATGTAAAAGACTGGAATCAAGACTTGAGGACTCAGCTCAAAACTGACTGGACTCTGCTCAACAAGAGTGACCACTCAATGCTGTGACGTAGCTAGGATTTGTTTCAAGGGGGCGAGAGATAATGAAAATCTCGGAAAAAGGGTGCCCCAATTTTTGTTTGTTTTTGTAGTCAGCGCAGGAAACTTGAGAGCTGGGAAGGCGGGGTTCAGGGCATGTTTTCTCAAAAACCTGGGTTAAAATGGTCCTTGTTAATGGTTATAAAGCATACTCACCCCATCCGTAGAGTGGGCGGGGGCACAAAGGCCTTTTCTGTCAGGGGCCCCCCGGTAGCTACCAGTGGCGGCACCACGGGGGAATTTCCCCCCCCCCCAGATTTTTTTTTTGCCCCCATTCCCCCCCCCCCCACCCTCCATTTAAAAAAAAAAAATTCATACCAAATTAGTTAGTATTAGACCAAATTTGACCATTTAAGAGGGGAAAAGGCACAACAAATTTGCGCGCATCATTTTTGTTCATGCCCCCCCCCCAATTATGAGGCTGGTGCCGCCACTGGTAGCTACGCCACTGGTAGCTACGCCACTGGTAGCTACGCCACTGGTAGCTACGCCACTGGTAGCTACGCCACTGGTAGCTACGCCACTGGTAGCTACGCCACTGGTAGCTACGCCACTGGTAGCTACGCCACTGGTAGCTACGCCACTGGTAGCTACGCCACTGGTAGCTACGCCACTGGTAGCTACGCCACTGGTAGCTACGCCACTGGTAGCTACGCCACTGGTAGCTACGCCACTGGTAGCTACGCCACTGGTAGCTACGCCACTGGTAGCTACGCCACTGGTAGCTACGCCACTGGTAGCTACGCCACTGGTAGCTACGCCACTGGTAGCTACGCCACTGGTAGCTACGCCACTGGTAGCTACGCCACTGGTAGCTACGCCACTGGTAGCTACGCCACTGGTAGCTACGCCACTGGTAGCTACGCCACTGGTAGCTACGCCACTGGTAGCTACGCCACTGGTAGCTACGCCACTGGTAGCTACGCCACTGGTAGCTACGCCACTGGTAGCTACGCCACTGGTAGCTACGCCACTGGTAGCTACGCCACTGGTTCTGTACACTCTTAGAAAAAATGGTTCGTTTAAGAACCCTTTTTTGTCCCGCGGGGAGCACCTTTTGGCCTAAAAGGTTCTAAAAAGAACCTTAGAATGGTTCTTTGAAGAACTTTCAAATTTTAAATAAGACCTAAAGGTATATTTACTTTCTTGTTTTTATGTAATATGCAAATTACAGTGGCGTAGCGCCACTGGTAGCTACGCCACTGGTAGCTACGCCACTGGTAGCTACGCCACTGGTAGCTACGCCACTGGTAGCTACGCCACTGGTAGCTACGCCACTGGTAGCTACGCCACTGGTAGCTACGCCACTGGTAGCTACGCCACTGGTAGCTACGCCACTGGTAGCTACGCCACTGGTAGCTACGCCACTGGTAGCTACGCCACTGGTAGCTACGCCACTGGTAGCTACGCCACTGGTAGCTACGCCACTGGTAGCTACGCCACTGGTAGCTACGCCACTGGTAGCTACGCCACTGGTAGCTACGCCACTGGTAGCTACGCCACTGGTAGCTACGCCACTGGTAGCTACGCCACTGGTAGCTACGCCACTGGTAGCTACGCCACTGGTAGCTACGCCACTGGTAGCTACGCCACTGGTAGCTACGCCACTGGTAGCTACGCCACTGGTAGCTACGCCACTGGTAGCTACGCCACTGGTAGCTACGCCACTGGTAGCTACGCCACTGGTAGCTACGCCACTGGTAGCTACGCCACTGGTAGCTACGCCACTGGTAGCTACGCCACTGGTAGCTACGCCACTGGTAGCTACGCCACTGTAATTTGCATATTACATAAAAACAAGAAAGTAAATATACCTTTAGGTCTTATTTAAAATTTGAAAGTTCTTCAAAGAACCATTCTAAGGTTCTTTTTAGAACCTTTTAGGCCAAAAGGTGCTCCCCGCGGGACAAAAAAGGGTTCTTAAACGAACCATTTTTTCTAAGAGTGTACAGAACCATTTTTGGTTCTTCAATTTTCAAGAACCTTTTTTGAAGGTTCTATAAGGAACCTCTCTCTTGAACCTTCAAAAAAGGTTCTTGGAAAATGAAGAACCAAACAAGGTTCTTCATAGAACCAAAAATGGTTCTGTATCAACCAAAAATGGTTCTGTATCACGTTTGGGGAACTATTTTTGGTTCTTTAAAAAGCCTTTAAGGGTTCTCCTGGCAGGACAAAAAAGGGTTCTTTAATTTCTTAGAGTGTAGTTATGCCACTGAACATGGACAACTTTTCAACCGGTGTTTGAACTGGTTTTGAAACCCAGTTATGATCCAGTTCAAACAGGTTGGTTTTACACCAAAAATGGGCAGCTTTTCAACTGGGATCAACTGGAATTTAGACTTGGGACACGTATTGCCAGCTTCAATGTTGCTATGGTTTTGTTTTCTTTGTTTTTCAGGGATTATGAACAGACGCACTCGGATGTAATGACACAACAGGTGGCCCGATGTCTCGATATTACCGAAGTAGTTTCCTGATTGGCAATGAAGCTATCATATCCAGGGGGTTTAACATGGTTAAGGACAAACTTACCTGGGAATCTGCACTCCTCAGAGCTGCCGTGTAAAGACTGGAATCAAGACTTGAGGACTCAGCTCAAAACTGACTGGACTCTGCTCAACAAGAGTGACCACTCAATGCTGTGACGTAGCTAGGATTCTTTTTTCAAGGGGGCGAGAGATAATGAAAATCTCGGAAAAAGGGTGCCCCAATTTTTGTTTGTTTTTGCAGTCAGCGCAGGAAACTTGAGAGCTGGGAAGGCGGGGTTCAGGGCATGTTTTCTCAAAAACCTGGGTGAAAATGGTCCTTGTTAATGGTTATAAAGCATACTCACCCCATCCGTAGAGTGGGCGGGGGCACAAAGGCCTTCTCTGTCAGGGGGTATCCCCCAGCCCCCGGTAGCTACGCCACTGACTCAATTTAGCTCAAAACTGACTTATCAATAACTAGCCTCAGCTTAAAAACTCACCCCAAGACTGACATAATGATTGACTCGACTTTCCCTCAACATTCTTGTTTTTGGGGGTGCAGATAGAGGATAAAACAGCATGTGGGTATGTTGGGGAGTTGCATATTGTGTAGGTTTGTGTACAGCGTAAACATGGTAAATCCAAAATGTGGATTTTGAAAAGAATTTTTTTTAAAGAAATTTGAAATAAAATCCTGATTAAAAAATCTAGCTTCAAATGACTAATCTACCTTTAAATCAAAGTTATTCTATTGTTTTAAAAGAAATTTGAAATAAAATCCTGATACAAAATCTAGCTTCAAAATGACTGAATGAATCTACCTTTATAAGCACGCTGTAAGTCAAAGTATCTGTGATGTGATAGAGTAAAATGAGTCAGAAGTCGCAAATATTGATTTTGAGATATAACCAAACAAAGAGTAGAATTTCTTATGTTTTTCTATTGTTTTGAAAACCCTTCAATTGCTCATATCTTTAGAATTAGTTATCCATTCTTGATGGGGTTTTCGGCAAAATGTTGAATGGAAAATAGTGAATACTATCAAGTAGGCTAGACAACTACAAATATGATATTTTCGACTTTAGACTCATTTTGCGTGATGACATCATATATGGTCAATTCATTGACGCGGGATGTCACAAGACCAGACCCGTTTCCTTTGTCCTTGTATCCAAATCCTGTACCACAAGAATATCGAGGCTCTATAGCATGTTTGTAAGGCAAAAAAAAAAAAATGTTTGATTGTCCATAGGTCACTTTTAAAAGTTGGGTAGGTCGGTCGGGATTTTTTTTTTTTTTTTTTTTCTCACTTGCCCTTTTTCAGGTACCAAAAGTAAAATGAGATGTACTTGTTGTGGTAACCAAAACGGGGAACAAAATCTTTAATATTTTGATGAGTATTTTTATTTTCTCAACACTTAAAAAAAAAAAAAAAAATTAAAATTTTGATTTTCGACTAATATTTGCAAAAAAATGACTTTAAAAAAAAAATGAAATTTTCAAAAAAAAAAAAAAAAAAATCAAAAAAAAAAGTTTTTGAGTCGGAATGATTAAGAGGGTCGGGCGGACGAGGACAATCAAACAATTTTTTGTCAAAGTCCTGTCTGAATAGCTACTAGGTTGTTAAAATATGGAGTTGTTTTTTATGCTGAGCAATTGATATATATGAGCAACTATAACAGATGGCCTTTTCCCGTTAACCATTGTTAACCATGTTAACAATTTGTAATGTGCAAAGGAACTATCTGTAAAAGCTAATGTGTTGTAGGCTATACTATCTGTAGTTTGCCAACACCAGTCTAACGTTATAGCGCCATTAGGGCAGCGAGACGAATCTTGGCGAGTTTACAGATTTGATACATTTGCGTTACATGTAGATTGATGCGCTTTATTTCGTAAACTCGCCAAGATTCAGCTTCCTGCGCCATTAGGCGCCTATTTTGACCTGGAGATTTACTCCAGGTCAAAGGTCATCTTTACCAGTTGAAAGCGGTTATATTATTATGTTTATTCATGTTCATGTTGTTATCTTGTCAGTGTAGATATGGTAAAGACTATTAAAGGCACACACAATTAAAAATGTTACCGTTTAATACATTGTTTAATTGTTTTAATCGTAGACTGTTGTTGGCTATAACGTAGGTTTACAAAAACTAATGATAAAGTGAAGGAGCTATATCGATGAAATCTTGTCAGTGTAATCACTTAAAAAACATTATGGTGCAAAAATGGTCTTATATAAGTATGTTTACTTTTTATACAGGTGGCGCTTGATGCCAAAGCCATGTAAATCAATGACGTCTCCCAGCGGTGCTGTGTATACATGGTAAACGATAATGGTCCAAAAACTGATCCATGTGGGTAGCCTTCCAGAGGAGTATGAGGCTTAGACATTTTGTCATTTACAGAGATAAATTGAGACCTACGAGTGACAAATAAAAACAATTTAACACTAAATTCTGAGCCTACATTAATATTCTTCTGGAAAAATCAGTTATTGGACCATTATAATTTACCATGTACACATCACCGTTGGAAGACGTCATTGATTTAAATGGCCTTGGCATCTAGCGCCACCTTTATAAAAAGTAAACATACTTATGAGACCATTTTTGCACCATGTTTTTAAGGACCAGTAATTACACTGACAAAATTTCATCATATAGCTCCTTCACTTCTGGGTGATTTCAAAAGCTTTTTGATACCCCCTCGTATATGGTTAATAATTTATATCACTAAATAAAATTCAACTCAGAGCAGCTATTGTACTATAATAGCCTATTTGGCCATCATGAGACACTGACGTAACTGCGTTTTCTACTAATTGCAGCTCATAACGCGCGCGGCTACTTGAGGCGCTGGCGTATACACACGAGCATTGTAATACGCGTGCGTCAAAGCTGCATCTGATAAGTTACGTCACTGTCCAGAGGAAGCCAAATAGAGTATAGCAAGCAACCTTGTGATGTGAAAAGGCATTATCTCTAATATCTGGTGTGTTATACTCTCTAAATGTAAAACGAGTGGAAAGAGTGGAAATTCACTTGAAAAGGAGTGAAGGGAGTGAAACACAGGACAACCCGTTTTAGAGTGGAAAATTTCAACTCTAAAATGAGTGTGAAAGTTAATTTTTCACTCTCAATAGAGTGGAACATTGTCATATATAAATCCCCTTTCACTCCTTTTAGAGTGTTTTTCCACTCAAAAAAGTGTTGTCCTGCGTTTAATTCCTTGAAAGAATAATATGGTGTAGGCCTACTAAGGTAAAAACACAAACCTATCAGAAAGCAGCCATCGCACATATGGACTTCTGGCACCAAACTCTCAATATGTAACTACAATTCAGGAAAATTGGTGTTGGACCACATAGTCCATTTCTTTGCTAATATCTCACTTTAAGGGACTTTTTTCAAGCGCTGATTTTGCAACAAACTTGTGTGGGGAGCTTGAGCTATCTACTAAGTGATATCCCTCCCCCGCCCCCACCAATCAATGTTGAGGGTCCCAACGACCGTGGTGATGAAACGGTTCCGAACAACATTGAATGGGGGGACTGGGGGGTTGATTTCAACGAAGTCCTCAAAGTGGTTCAACAGTTTTTTCCGGAATTGTCTGAGGCTATTGGTAAATGCTCAATATGACAACTGTCTATAGGAAATAACTCGTGTTCTATACATTGCATATTCTTCTAATTTGGAGAGTGACAAGATATGTATATAATTGTTATATACGGTAAAGATAAAGTAAATACGACATTTACATTGTTAGGGACTGGTCATTTTATGCGTGATTATGGCCCGTTTGTATGGTAAATCACTCAATATGACAACTGTCTATAGGGAATAACTCGTCTTCTATACATTGTATAATCTTCTAATTTGGAGAGTGGCAAGATATGTATATAATTGTTATATACGGTAAAGATAAAGTAAATACGACATTTACATTGTTAGGGACTGGTCATTTTATGCGTGATTATGGCCCGTTTGTATGGTAAATCACTCAATATGACAACTGTCTATAGGGAATAACTCGTCTTCTATACATTGCATAATCTTCTAATTTGGAGAGTGGCAAGATATGTATACTTATTGTATATGGTAAATATAAAGTAAATACGACATGTACATTGTTAGGGACTGGTCATTTCATGCGTGATTATGGCCCATGTATATGGAATGCGCGAGTGTTACATGTAGTCTTACATAGGGTGCAACGGGTGAAATTCATTATTTAAACTAATTATATGACAGTAGTTTATTATGCAACAATCAATTAAAATCCTTTTCGTTATCGCAATGCGTTTCTTTTTTGCTAAGGGACCGGTCACAACCGCATTATAGACGCTATGAAGTGATAACTATTGTGTCAATTATTGTAGCGTTGTATTTGCCATTGAAGTCATGGAATGATTGTATTTTATTTGCATTTACTTAACTTGACGGTTATAATTTATCTTCCGTGTTTAATAAATGCATTAAAAGTACGAAATGCATTGTGACAGACTGGTCATTTTACATGTGGTAGACAGAGAGAAAGAAGGACAAACAACAACCACCGAAAAAAGTTCAAAAATAAAGAAGAACAAAAAACCAAAAGAGAGGAAAAACAAAAACAATATGTGACAAACAGATGAATAAAATAAACCAGTTAATGAGCCACGCGAATAACGAAAATGTTATATTAATACATTATTAAAAACACCAATGGCTCCCGCCATGAGGATTTGAACCCGTGTCTCTGCATAGGAATAGGCCAACGCGCTAATCAATTGAGCTAATCGCCCATCTATTGAATACCAAGCCAAATCAAGTGTCATATTATCTTCGGCTTTAGAAATTAGCACTGATTCACAATACACCTTTCATAGTAACGCCTTAGCGTCTTTTTATTCAGAACCATGCCCTCGTACTATCAGAGTATGGTCAACCGTTGCGTTTGTCCATCCATTGAAAAGCATGCACATCGGTCGATTGTCCCCGATAAATAATAGAACTAACTCCTATTATCTATTTAATTTAGACGGACAATCGTGTACACGCGTGCAATTCAATACGGTCAACCGTGTAATGGTTGTCCATCACCGCGTCATTAGAATGCCAAAGACAGGGTTCGGCGAATTACCTACAATGTAATGTTTATACCACTGTGGACGATGCTATTTAATATAATTCTCTTTATTTAGCTTTGGCCTTGTTATTATAGTGTTATAAATGTAATAATTCTGTAATAAATGATTGCCGCGGTATGCTACGCGAGCAATGTCGTGCGCTATGTCCGAGCCGCTTGGAGAGATATGCGCGAGGCGTGCCAATCGATGTGCACGAAGCGCTGCGCGCGAGACGTATAGATTGTTAATCATGATCTGTACACGAACAATGAATGTAATGACTGAACCTATTCATATCTTGCCTGTATTGATATGTAATGAACCGCAATCATGGCAATGTTAGTTACCATCTCATTGTTCATGTTATTTCTTGGTAACAAAGTCGAGTGCTATGCTCGAAGTTTATGCAAACGCGTAGCGCAAGCTGTAACCAAGGGATACGCATGGGATTGGGTCGAGCGCCACGCACGAACCGTCAAAGTTGTATTTAAATCATATTTTATAATGTTCTCGTGTTTATCGAGGTATCAGATGCTTTTTTTAAAATAAATAAGTCAGGCTTCCTTGAATAATAGGAGCAAATATGCAGGTTTAGGTATTTAATACGACCAGTCCCTAAGTCAGTACTGTAGACACCTCTTGATTATTAGACTGTAGGCCGTGCATGTTTTATTCCTTCAGAAAACAATTCTAGCACTCTCCATCTAGGGGATAGATGAAATGTGGCTTAAAATGAAGCTAATATATGCCTGATCAATATTTTACCTTATCCCACGTTCGTAGGTTGCACATTATGACCCTAGACCTCGATTTAGGGTCAAAGGTCACATGTGTTTCAATGGGAAGTCAAAAACTAAATTTAACATGGTAAAAAAACTAAAAAATGAGCTATTGACTATGAAAAGTATATTATATTGTTGGGATGAGTGTTTTAAACAAAAAAGTCAATCACAACTTTGATCGTAGATCAATAGTTTTTGAACTGTGACCTTTTGAAAAAGACAAGTTGGCCAAAATAGGCCATTTTGGTCATTTGTTTGCAAAATTGGCACAAAAATGACATGTTATCATCATTAAAAATATATTTTGACTCAATGTGAATTGATAAACCATGTTATAATGTTGGTTTATAGATGAACTTTACATTAAAAGACACTTCAAAAGTCAATGGTGTCCGCATGCCATGGCAAACAGCTTTAATATCCTTCAAATTCATCGAAAATGGGTAAAATCTGAGTCAAATTTAAAGGATTTGAAGGATATTAATGCTGGTTGCCATGGCATCAACATACCATTGATTTTTGAAATGTGTTGTAATGTAAGGTACATCTATATACCAACATTATAACATGGTTTATCAATTCATAATGAGTCAAAATATTTTTTTAATGATGATATCATGTCATTTTTGTGCCAATTTTGCGAAAATATGACCAAAATGGTCTATTTTGGCCAACTTGTAATTTTCAAAAGGTCACAGTTCAAAAACTATTGATCTACGATCAAAGTTGTGATTGACTTTTTTGTTTAAAACACTTATCCCAACAATATAACATACTTTTTATAGTCAATAGCTCATTTTTTAGTTTTTTTACTATGTTAAATTTAGTTTTTGACTTCCCATTGAAACACATGTGACCTTTGACCCTAAATCGAGGTCTAGGGTCATAATGTGCAACCTACGAACGTGGGATAAGGTAAAATATTGATCAGGCATATATTAGCTTCATTTTAAGCCACATTTCATCTATCCCCTAGATGGAGAGTGCTAGATTGATTGATACAGACCTACGTCCCAGTGTCTATATGGTATATCAGGAGATTCATAGCATCTCTATTTACTGAAAATTTGATCAAAAAAGACTTACAAATAAAAAAGTTGTGGCTAAAAATGTAAAATCAGATGATTTTTTTTGGACTTCATTCAGACAATTCAGGAAAATTGGTGTTGGACCA
The DNA here is from genome assembly GCA_035610835.1 of Ophiura sarsii. Classification (NCBI taxonomy): domain Eukaryota; kingdom Metazoa; phylum Echinodermata; class Ophiuroidea; order Amphilepidida; family Ophiuridae; genus Ophiura; species Ophiura sarsii. Next base: position 57,294,273 of record CM069455.1, on the reverse strand, counting down.
CATAGTCCATTTCTTTGCTAATATCTCACTTTAAGGGACTTTTTTCAAGCGCTGATTTTGCAACAAACTTGTGTGGGGAGCTTGAGCTATCTACTAAGTGATATCCCTCCCCCGCCCCCACCAATCAATGTTGAGGGTCCCAACGACCGTGGTGATGAAACGGTTCCGAACAACATTGAATGGGGGGACTGGGGGGTTGATTTCAACGAAGTCCTCAAAGTGGTTCAACAGTTTTTTCCGGAATTGTAGATAAGTGCATTGGTACTTGAATCTTGTCAAAATTATCAAATCTGATCGATATCTCCACCGTCACCAAAACAGTAGCACTTCCTTCATAGCCTATAAACTCTAGGCCAAAAAAAAAAAGGTGTTATGTTGTCCCTTTTTCAGATTTGTTTCCAGTTTAAATAGCATTGAATATTAAACTGAGTGTCACCATAATATGTGTGACTCTTTGTGTTATTTCAACTTCTTGTTGGCTGAACTTTGAGCTTAAAAATAAAAAGCCACCACCCGCCCCTCCTCTCTAAAAGAGCTGTGGAGGACAACAGAACTTTTTTTTTGCCTTATGGTGATAAAATGGTACTTCCTTTCATTAAACAATATCAACATTTGATAATATCTTGATTCAACAATCTTCCCCAATTATTTCCCTTCCATAATTAAAACAGGATACTGAACTAGGTTTTGGCCCAATTAATGGAGTTTAACATGGGATGTTGGGGTATGCCGCAAGATGGCACGTTGCCAAATTATGAAGGATTTTGTTGCCCAACTGGGATATGTTGGTATAAGGCTACGTAACCAAAACACCCTGTTCTATAGGCAAAAGGACCTCTCAGATATATATGGTCGCTCGGTTTTTGTTTTTATTTTATGAACATTTTTTATTTCAAAAATTGCAACCAAAAAAAGCAAATTGAAATTTCTTTAAAAAAATCTCAATTTTGGATTAAAAAAATATAGTAAATTTGAACAGAATTTTTTTCTTTGTCGCCTCATCAATGGATTACAGAAATGTATTTTGCATCTTAAATAAAACACAACAATATTTTTCAACTTTTATATGATCGTTTCGAGGGACCAGATCTCATATCATATCTAAATAAATTCCAAAATAAACCTTAAAGCAATAATATGTGATCTTTTTCCAATTTTTACACATATTATTTAATCTCTGATAATAAAGTTTGATTTATCAGGAAAGATTTTCTTGGACTCATAAATCTATCTTGCCTGTATTTTCTGTGAAAAACCATCAAAGAACTTTACTAAATCATAATGAAAATCTGCTTCCAATTTAAGGAATTTCTCAACATATATGTCTATGAAACCATGGAATTCTTTTTACTAAACGAAAAAACCCGTTGAAAATCACTCGGGAAAATAAGTTGTCGGAGCAGACTCCGACAGTTTGTTTCAAGGTATTCAAACCATGATTTTGAAATAAGTAGGAATCGTATGGCTCTGTAACTTAGAACTTCACGATTTATGATAATAAATGCAAATCTACAAGAACATCTGCTTTCAAAGTAAAAATTAAAGATCGACGGCGCTACTTTGGAAAAGATTTCATAATATGACTTTAACCAGACAGGCCTATTTTTTACTTGGAGTTAAATAAGTATATAGGTGGATATAACACCGAAACTGGTACAGTGATTTTGTTTATGTTTGCATGGAAAACAAAACATGTTCCTAAAATACCATGAAAAACAGGATGTAAACATGTAAAAGTATCACATTTTGTGGTCGGGTTGCATTGTAGAAGGATATGACTTGTGCTATTCATACCATCATTTATTTCCGTTATTGGCAATTCAATGTTTAGCTTGTCATAGTTATGCTTGGTATTTTAATCAACAGTCCTCAAAATAAGTAACTGACCAGGTAATAAATATACTCTTATCTCCAAAATAATAGCTCCTACGCAAAAATATTAAATTATAAAGTTGTAAGGAAATCTCTTTTAATTGAGAACACTACATTGATAAGGATGGAACAAAGTGCAGTTTACATTTTCACACTTGGTTTTGAACACGCAGGACCGTGTGACAGGTATGTGTATGGGCTGCATTGATCAATTGAAGCATCCCCAATCCTCATCTTACTATCAACCCGTGAGTTTTCGCTACCAGTTAATCAATAATCTACCTGTTGCTAGTCCGAGGCTGAGTGTCGACGAACAGAGTGTTAAAATGAAAAAAATGACTTTGTTTGGGTTTTGAGCCCATAACTGAGTTATATTCATCCAATCTTCACGTGTAATATCTCAAACTGAAGAGAAGAGGTTTCCTTACAACTTTATAATTTAACATTTTTAGTAAGAGATATAGTTTTGGAGTTGAGAGCATATAATTTACCTGGTCAGTTACTAATTTTGAGGACTGTACACAGAATATAGGGTATCAATTCGTCGCTGTTCTGACATAAGGACACATCACAACAGAATTAAGTAAAGTGATGTGTCGTTATGTCAGAACAGCGACGAATTGAATGAGTTATCAACACTTTGTCTTTTATATGTAATAATAGTAAAGGTTAGCCAAAATGGTGATTCAAATTTGTTTTTTTATTCGATGGAGGATATCGTATAAAAACAAAATACAAAAAGAATTACCCTTTAATATTGCACCGGAAACAAAATATAGGATTTCTAAGCATGCATTGTATCATATATATTGATATAGGTCAATAAATGCGTTCTGTTGTTTTGAGAGAAATTAAACAAATCAATGCACGCGTGCTGATGTTGTTGTGTGAATAATGGCACAACCCTGTAGGCGAGTGCTATTGTGAGCATATCAACATTTGCGCAATTGCATTGATTTTTCTAATTTCTTTGAGAAACAAAACATACACGTGTATTGAGCTTATCCATACACGACACTATACAAATCAAATTTACAATTTGAGCGTAATTTTGAACTATGTAAAAAACGAATAAAGACATGTTTACAAGACTTACCCCACTGCAGTTAGTGGCTGAAGTGGCTCTTCATGCTTCTTGCGAAAAAACCTCGAATATCGCGAAATATAACCCAACATTTATTGTTTTGTTTGTTCATGCGTCCTTCCGCGCGCCACTTGGACTGATGCAATGCGCCACAAGTGGCGCGCGCGCCACCATTTGAGAAGGCCTGCTCTATAGCATGTTTGTAAGTGCCATAAAGTCCTGTCTGAATAGCTACTAGGTTGTTAAAATATGGAGTTGTTATTTTATGCTGAGCAATTGATATATATATTATATATTCCATTAACATTGTTAACCATGTTAACAACTTGTAATGTGCAAAGGCACTATCTGTAATAGCTAATGTGTTGTATCATCTAGACATGATAAAGTATAGGCCCATATGAAGAGCTTTGTTGCAAAAGGGCTATGGTGCATTTTTTTCAAAAAATGTGCCCTATACATTTCTATATCAAACTCATTTGTGAAAAAAAAAAAAAAATGATTTGTTTTGTGTGGTATTTTCTCTATGTACAAACAGATGGAGTTTTGTTTCAAAAGGGCTTACATCCAAATTTTCAAAAAAAATTAAACATGATTTAAAAAATATTAAAAACTAGCACGTTTGAAATTTATTCCAATTTAAGTAAATATGTGGTGTAGGCCTACCTCTTTCATAATCCATTCAGTTTTCAATTGCTCAACTTGAATAAGTAGCAGTTTTTTGACTTTTTTTTCTCAAAAAGATCCGAAGTGGATGTAGGCCCTTTTGCAAAAAACCTCTTCATATGGTGAATAATTGATATCAATAAAATTTAACTCAGAGCAACTATTGCAGATATGGTACGAGCAACTTGTGATGTGAAAAGGCATTATCTCTAATAGCTGGTGTGTTATAACAATTGGATTGATGTTGTTGTACCATGGTAAAAGCACAAACCTAACAGATGTCAGCAATCACACATACGACCTTCTGGCACCAAACTCTCAATAATTAAACTAGAAAAGTGCATTGGTAGTTGAATCCAGTCAAAATCATCAAATCTGATCGATATCTCTACGGCGTCACCAAAACAGTAGCACTTCCTTCATAGCCTATAACACTAATGGTGATAAAATGGCACTTCCTTTCATTAAACAATATCAACATTTGATAATATCTTGATTCAACAATCTCCCCCCAATTATTTCCCTTCCATAATTAAAACAGGATACTGAACTAGGTTTTGGCCCAATTAATGGAGTTTAACATGGGATGTTGGGGTATGCCGCAAGATGGCACGTTGCCAAATTATGAAGGATTTTGTTGCCCAACTGGGATATGTTGGTATAAGGCTACGTAAACAAAACACCCTGTTCTATAGGCAAAAGGACCTCTCAGATATATATGGTCGCTCGGTTTTTGCTTTTATTTTATGAAATTTTTATTTCAAAAATTGCAACAACAAAAAAAAGCAAATTGAAATTTCTTTTAAAAAAATCTCAATTTTGGATTAAAAAAATATAGTAAATTTGAACAGATTTTTTTTCTTTGTCGCCTCATCAATGGATTACAGAAATGTATTTTGCATCTTATAAATAAAACCCAACATCATTTTTCAACTTTTATATGATCGTTTCGAGGTGACCAGATCTCATATCATATAAAATATATAAATAAATTCCAAAATAAACCTAAAGCAATGATATGTGATCTTTTTCAATTTTGTACACATATTTTTTATTCTCTGATAATGAAGTTTCTCTCTGATAATGAAGTTTGACTTATCAGGAAATATTTTCCTGGACTCGTTAATCTATCTTGACTGTATTTTTCCTGTGAAAAACCATCACAGAACTTTACTAAATCATAATTGAAATCTGCTTCCAATCTAAGGAATTTCTCAACATATATGCTTTGATTTTCATCATAAAGCATTCCCTCTATTCTGTGAAACCATGGAATTCTATTTGTGAACGAAAAAATGTGGAAAATCACTGGACAGTTTATTTTAAGGTATTCAAACCATGATTTTAAAATAAGAAGAAATTGTATGGCTCTGTTACTTAGAAGATCTTCACAATTTATGATAATAAGTGCAAATCTACAAGAAAATCTGCTTTCAACGTAAAAATCAAAGATAGAGGGCGCCACTTAGACAATAATGAACTCTCTGTATAATAACTCTCTTGTTCTTTTCATCTGTTTGACATTTCAGACGTTGTCGTCATTCGCTTGATTGACTACCATCATTGAAATACCTACGGGTTATTATTTATGACGACAACATCGTAAACTCTGAGTAACATTATCCATCGACCACCGTTGATCGCTGACTAAACATGCCTGTGATCGAGTGCCCCTTCCCGGAGTGCGCCTACAACACAGGTGACGTGGACGCACAGCTCGCCCTGGAACTCCTAAAGATACACGGCCTGGTCCACGCGAATATAGGCGCCAAACCCACCCACACTACAGCAAGGGTCGAGAAAGTTAACCGACCTGTGCTAGCCGCGGAAGGTACATCCGAGGACTGGAATTACTTCCTCACACAGTGGGCGGACTATGAAGAGGCAACCGAGATAACAGGAAAAGCCCGAATCCTACAACTACTTGAGTGCTGCGACGATAAACTCCGTCGGGACCTGACCCGCACTGCCGGGGGCTCACTCACAAACAAGAGCAAAGAGGATGTCCTAATGCTTATGAAAAACCTAGCAATCAGAGCAGAAAATCCCATGGTGACACGCGCAAAGCTGCAAACAATGCAACAGGACCATGATGAACCAGTTCGTGCCTTCAGCGCCCGCGTCCGTGGACAGGCTGACACATGCCAGTACACCGTCCCATGCCCAGATTGCGGAAAGGATGTTGACTATACTGAGCCCATGATCCGGGATATAGTCAGTCATGGCCTCGCGGACAAAGACATCCAGCTCTATCTCCTTGGAGACAAAAACCAGTCCCCCTCCCTCGAAGAAGTCCTGCAGTTCATTGAAACAAAAGAGTCCGGGAAACGATCAGCACACCAACTTGTGAACGCACACCACACCGCAGCGGCCAGCAGCTCATACAAAAAGCAGCAACGGGGACCAGCTAAAGATCGCGCACAGAAACCACAGACCCAGACTGGACAGCCTCCTAAACCTGGCGACACATGCATATATTGTGGAAAACATGGCCACGGAGCTAAGGCCCCCACGCGAGTTCGCAGAACGGAATGTCCCGCCTACGGCCAGATATGCGGAAAGTGCAACATCAGGAACCACTTCAGCTCTGTCTGCAGAGGCGGCCGACGCAACGACAATACCGCCGCCGCATCGCAGGAGGATGCCGAGTTTGGAAATCTCTGCGGCATTCACGACATCTTCCACAACCAGCCCCGAACCAGTTTGGGCCACAGCACCAGTGCAGCCATCACCCTGGACCACCATGTGCACGATCAACTCTCAAATGCCTGGCTCAAGCATTCGTCCATGCCCCAGCCGTATATCACTCTGTCTGCCAGCGTCAATCGCGAAGACTACAAAGCCCTTGGCGTCCTCATACCAAGAGACACTGGGCCCACCCTCATCAACTGCATGGCCGACACAGGATGCCAGAGTTGCCTAGGAGGAGTGCAGATCCTGTCTCAACTAGGATTAAACAAAAGTGATCTACTCCCAGTGACAATGTCAATGCGCGCCGCCAACAACGATGGTATCAACATCGTCGGAGCAGCCCTGGTACGCTTCACAGGTCGATCGCCAGATGGGGAGGCCCTCACAACCAAGCAGATGGTATACATCACTGACGAGTCTGACAAACTCTTCCTCAGCCGGGAAGCCTGCATGGCTCTTAAGATAATACGCGGGACCTTCCCCACCGTTGGTGAGTGCTCGACCAGTGGAGACAGCAATGACAAAGCGATGCCTTGTGACTGCCCACCTCGCAAGAAGCCCCCATCACGTCCCACCTCGCCCCCGTTTCCAGCCACCACTGACAACAGAGAACGCCTCCAACAGTGGCTTCTAGACTACTACGCCTCATCGACGTTCAACACATGCACACATACACCACTCCCGATGATGAAAGGCCCCCCAATGCGCTTAATGATCGACCCAGATGCTAAGCCAGTGGCACACCACACCCCCATCCCAGTCCCCATCCATTGGCAAGATAAAGTCAAAGCGGGATTGGACAGTGACGTCAGCCTCGGTGTAATTGAACCAGTTCCTGTGGGCACACCTGTGACTTACTGCCACCGGATGGTCATATGCGCCAAGAAGAATGGAACGCCCCGCCGCACCGTCGATATGCAAGCCCTGAATGCCAATGCTGTCAGGGAGACACACCACACACCGTCACCATTCCATCTCGCTCGTTCTGTGCCCAACGACACAACCAAAACCGTCTTTGATGCCTGGAATGGCTACCACAGTGTCCCTCTCCACGAGGACGACCGCCACTTAACTACATTCATCACACCGTGGGGACGCTACCGTTACCGGGTCTGCCCGCAAGGCTACATCGCATCCGGTGACAGCTACACCCGTCGATTTGATGAAATAGTCACGCACATTGCGGACAAAGTGAAATGTGTTGATGACACCCTGCTATGGTCCCATTCTATCGAAGCCAGCTTTCATCAAGCCACTGAATGGCTCGAAATCTGTGGCGACAAAGGCATAACCCTAAACCCTGACAAATTTATCTTCGCGGCAGAGACAGTTGAATTCGCAGGTTTTGAGATCACGACCGACAGCGTGCGACCAAGCCAAAAGTACATGCGGGCCATTCGAGACTTCCCAGCTCCCAAATCAGTCACGGACGTCAGATCATGGTTCGGCCTCGTTAACCAAGTTGCATATGCTTTCTCAATGGCGACTACCATGGCCCCGTTCCGCAACCTCCTCAAGCCAGGACAGACTTTCCATTGGGACGAGACCCTTGACCAGCTCTTCCGTGAGTCAAAACAAAGGATCATTGAAGAGATACACAATGGCGTAAAAATCTTTGACAAGTCAAGAACCACCTGCCTCGTGACTGACTGGTCAAAAACTGGTATTGGATACTGGCTACTGCAAAAGCACTGCCAATGTCATGCTGATGACACAGCTAAGCCATTCTGCTGTCGCGAAGGATGGAAAATCGTCTTGGTTGGCAGCCGATTCACACACCCAGCCGAATCACGCTACGCACCAATCGAAGGGGAGGCCCTCGCCGTGGCAGATGCCCTTGACCGTGCAAGATATTTTGTACTTGGATGCAAAGACCTCATTGTGGCGGTTGATCATAAACCACTCCTCGGCATCTTTTCAACGCGTGCCCTAGACGATATCAGCAACCCGCGCCTCCGCAACCTGAAGGAGAAAACACTTCGTTACCACTTCAGAGTGGTTCATATCCAGGGTGCGCAGAACAAGGCCTCTGACTGTATGTCGCGCTACCCTACGGGTGACCCAATCCCAGCCAAATACCCCCTGGAGGACGACGTAAGCTTTGCTTCGCACACACACAGGCCAACAGAATTCATGGCACTCCTACGTGACGACGCCCCTCCACACAGCGATGTTGACATATGTCACTTGAAGCTTCAGCGTCTGCATCACTCGACGGCCTACAGTCGATAACCTGGGATCGTGTCAAATTAGCAACCACTAGTGACCAAGACTTAGCTCGTCTCACCACCATGCTCGAAGACGGTAACCTGCCTCACACACGACACGAATGGCCAGTATCAATCCGTGGGTACTATCAGTTCCGTGATCACCTTTACACCCTCGACGGTGTCATAATGTACAAAGAGCGGATTGTTATCCCACCAACACTGCGTGATGACTGCCTTCAGGCGCTACACTCCTCCCACCAAGGCGCGTCCATGATGACTTCAAGAGCCGAGTCGTCAGTCTTCTGGCCAGGTATCACAACAGCCATAACAAACACCAGAGCAAGGTGCAGCCATTGTAATCGCATGGCACCATCACAACCCAGCGCCCCACCAATGCCACGTCTTGAACCAGCTTACCCATTTCAGTGTATCTGCGCAGATTACTTCCAGTACAAAGGTACCAACTACCTCGTGGTCGTCGACAGGTACTCCAACTGGCCCGTTGTCGAGCGAGCCACTGACGGGGCTGCCGGGCTCATTACCTGCTTACGACGTATCTTCGCCACTTATGGCATCGCCGATGAGATCACATCAGACGGAGGCCCTGAATTCACCGCAACCACAACTCGCAGCTTCCTTCAGCAGTGGGGCGTGCACCATCGGCTGTCATCCGTCGCCTTCCCTCACAGCAACTGCCGCGCTGAGGTAGGCGTTAAGACTGTAAAGCGTATAATCACCGACAACACGGGACACAGCGGTACGCTAGACACAAACTCATTCCAGCGGGCAATACTTCAATACCGCAACGCACCAGACCCGACCACGAAATTGTCACCTGCTCAATGTGTCTTTGGCCGACCGATCAGGGATTTTGTTCCAATTCATCCTGGCCGGTATACGCCACATTCCACCTGGCGCAATATGCTTACCGCCAGAGAAGAAGCATTACGCAATCGCCACGTGCTTCAAGCGGAGCGATGGTCTGAACACACTCGTCGGCTCTCGCCGCTCAAAGTGGGCGACACAGTTCGTGTACAGAACCAAGTTGGTTTCCACCCCAGGAAATGGGACAAAACAGGCCGGGTGATAGAAGTGCGTCAATTTGATCAATATATTGTACGAGTTGACGGCTCAGGAACAGAAACGAAAATACACGCCTGTGTATTGCCCAGAACCTCGTAAGTCAATATTTGACGACATGGCAAGATCCAACTGCCGCCCATCCCCACTCCTATTGAAGGAGCAACACGACAGTCCCATGTGCCCTGAGGACACCACGCAGACAAACACTCCCGCAAACACTCATCCTGACCATCCGATCATCCCAGCTACCCCATACAACATAGCGCTACATGGCGAACCCAACAGCGAGTCTGTCACTCAGCCAGCTCCTGACACCCAATCTCTGCCTAAGTCTACACGACCTGCTATCGAGACACAAAGGGTACTACCCGCGGCCCAATCGCACGCTACACCACCCGCAACAGGACCCCGAACGCCACAGCTAACTATGATCGATCCAGAAATGGCCAACGCTCAGCGACGATCCACGCGTGTCAAGAGACCACCTGAATGGACCAAGGACTATGTGACATAAACTCTAGTCAAACATTTTCATACGGATTTCTCAGCCCCTGTCACATCTGTCAGCTGGACAGCGACTTGGGGGGAGATAGACAATAATGAACTCTCTGTATAATAACTCTCTTGTTCTTTTCATCTGTTTGACATTTCAGACGTTGTCGTCATTCGCTTGATTGACTACCATCATTGAAATACCTACGGGTTATTATTTACCACTTGGGGAAAATATTGCATAATATGACTTTAACCAGACAGGCCTATTTTTTACTTGGAGTTAAATAAGTATATATATATAGGTGGGCGTATTACACCGAAACTGGCACAGTGATTTTGTTTATCATGTTTGCATGGAAAACAAAACATGTTCCTAAAATACCATTAAAAACAGGATGTAAACATGTAAAGTATCACATTTTGTGGTCGGTTTAATTTGCATTATAGAAGGATATGACTTGTGCTATTCATACCATCATTTCTTCCCGTTATTGGCAATTCAATGTTTAGCTTTGTCATAGTTATGCTTGGTATTTTAATCTACAGTCCTCAAAATAAGTAACTGACCAGGTAATAAATATACTCTTATCTCCAAAACAATAGCGCCTACGCAAAAATATTAAATTATAAAGTTGTAAGGAAATCTCTTTTAATTGAGAACACTACATTGATAAGGATGGAACAAAGTGCAGTTTACATTTTCACACTTGGGTTTTGAACATGCAGGACCGTGTGACAGGTATGTGTATGGGCTGCATTGCCCCAATCCTCATCTTACTATCAACCCGTGAGTTTTCGCTACCAGTTAATCAATAATCTACATGTTGCTAGTCCGAGGCTGAGTGTCGACGAACAGAGTGTTAAAATGAAAAAATGACTTTGTTTGGGTTTTGAGCCCATAACTGAGTTATATTCATTCAATCTTCACGTGTAATATCTCAAACTGAAGAGAAGAGGTTTCCTTATAACTTCATAATTTAACATTTTTACGTAAGAGATATAGTTTTGGAGTTGAGAGCATATAATTTACCTGGTCAGTTACTAATTTTGAGGACTGTACACAGAATATAGGGCATCAATTCGTCGCTGTTCTGACATAACGACACATCACAACAGAATTAAATTAAGTAAAGTGATGTGTTGTTATGTCAGAACAGCGACGAATTGAATGAGTTATCAACACTTTTCTTGTCATTTTTATATGTAATAACATTAAAGGTTAGCCAAAATGGTGATTCAAATTTGTTATTTTATTCGATGGAGGATATCGTATAAAAACAAAATACAAAAAGAATTACCCTTTAATATTGCACCGGAAAAAAAAAAAAAGGATTTCTAAGCATGCATTGTATCATATATATTGATATAGGTCAATAAATGCGTTCTGTTGTTTTGAGAGAAATTAAACAAATCAATGCACGCGCGCTGATGTTGTTGTGTGAATAATGGCACAACCCTGTAGGCAAGTGCTATTGTGAGCATATCAACATTTGGGCAATTACATTGATTTTTCTAATTTTTTTGAGAAACAAAACATACACATGTATTGACCTTATTCATACACGACACTATACAAATCAAATTTACAATTTGAGCGTAATTTTGAACTATGTAAAAAACGAATAAAGACATGTTTACAAGTTTGCTAACTCCCGCAGTTTGTTTGTTTATTTGTTTACACGGTCTGTGAAAATCGGCAAATCCGCGATTTTTCTGAACAACGAATCAAAACTAAGGGCGTGGTGTGCGCATTGAAAGGCGCACGCACACACGGAGTTCATTAGACACTGTCGATGCACTCTGCGTATTTTAGTTTCTTGCTTTCTGATTGGTCCTACACTACTAAGAGTGTATGAATGATGGACGGTTACTCCCCTGTATACGTCATAGGTGTTACCCAGGCTCGCACACAGAACCTCAACAGGTCGGTAGCGTAAGCATCCACTCATGACTTTTGTTTGTGCAGACTTATCGACCGAGACCCGGACCGATACCGAGTTGGGAGTAACACCTGTTGCGTAGTAACGCGTCATCTGTATACAAGTTCATCCCACACTAAAAAAGAAACACTGGTAATTATGATTGATTTTATGTATATATTTTTCCCCTGGACAATATTTAAAGAATTTTTTTTTGCATTATATTCTTCTAAACATACCCCATCGAATAAAATATATACTTGAATCACCAATTTTTGGTTCACCTTTAACAAAACTTTACATGCTTAATTTTAAAAAAAGTTGACCAAAGTCAAGTGCTTCACAAGAAAAATTTAGAATATTGTGATGTGGTCAAACAAAATGAATCTGAAGTCACCAATATTGATTTTGGAGATATAATTAAACAAAGGTTAGAACTTATTTTGTTTATATCGTTTTTGTATACACTTTAATCATTGCTTATATCTTTTGAATAAAGTGCTCATTTATTTAAATGGGTTTTACTGCCAAATGTAACACATAGCAAATACCAAATAAAATCACATAGAGAACTAAAATTGTGATATTAACGACATCAGACTCATTTTGCTTGATCGCATCACATATAACACTAAAGGTGCGTTCATACTCGCGTCGTTGCGTATCAGTCGACGTCGACGTCCAAAAGTTGACATTGCTTCAACTCGCGCACTGATGTCTGTAGACGTCGGCTGATGCGCAACAACGTGAGTATGAACGCACTTATAGTCCCCTAAGACTCAATCCTCCTGTCTTCCCTATTTTACACAGGGCCCCATGCGAGGGTGCTCAAATGTGAACACTTGGAAAAAATACAGTTCCAAAAGTGTGCACTGATAAACTGATGAATATACATGAGCTTATTCACGCACAATCACGCAGCAGTGTGCCGGTAGTTTCATGCGGCGTTGTACACCGCATGACGCGATATGGCGCACACTATTTTCCTCCCCGTGACGATTATTCGATGCACTGCCTTTGAATTGGACCAATCGGGTGGTATTTCTGTTGTTGTGTACAAATGCGCATGCTCGGTATTGTATGCATATTCATATGCTAAATACTCGTGGAATTCCAATAGTAAACCGCACACTTTTTGGACGTACTATTTTCCCAGTCCCTCTTTTTGGTCCAGCATTTTTAAAGATGGCGGCCATATAGAGGGACGCTGGGATCAGTCAAATAGACCCCCCACACCCCATGAAAGTGAAATGGACATTTCAGTAATGTGGAAGTTGAAAACTGATGGTTATATAGTGATTACTTTGCCATGTAATTCATTAAGACAAATTCCCTTTAAAGGGGAAGCCCCGCTCTGGACTGCCAGATCCTTGTAAAGAATTTCCCAAGGTTCAAACTCTGTTCTGTTTGTCATCAAGTGAACAAAAGAACTGTGCATGGTGGGTACCTATTTAACACTTTCCATGCAGCTGTTAGTTTGACCATACAAATATATTTTTCAGAAACCTTTCCTAACTTTCAAGGTCCATCTCAGAGATTACTGAACCAATACATGGCATGTTTGTACTTATTTTAATGAATTTCTCATGCTGATTCCAAATATGGTAATGACATTCAATAATTTTGACATTTTTGAAACATTTTGTGGAATTTGGGAATGTCGTCTGCAGATGCCAGCTGTGTGGAAAGTGTTAAAGGCATATGTGAACTTTTCCAGGAGGCAATCTCTATTCATGATTTTTTTTAGAAAGTAGATTTTCTTGCAGATTTACATTTCTGATCATAAATCGAAAATAGAATAGAGGGCGCCTCCTGGAAAAGATCACATAATATGCCTTTAACTATCAACTTATGTTGTTTTATATGAGAGAAATCTTGGCTTTCTGCCAATATTGTAAAACCAGCTGTGCTGTTTAAGTATAACCATAGATCCTTGTATTGAGCTTCTCAAGGATCTATGGTATAACTTCCTTCCTCAGTCCAGGTGATGTACAGCAAATTATGGACTATCCAATTTTTGAAAGGGTGTATAAAACATGAGATAGAAACAAACTTAAATGTACGCCCTAGCAATTACCCTCCTGCTTTATAACTGACCAGTGACCATACACAATGTACACACAAAAAAAATGGGACATTTTTTCTGAATAAATGGAAATGGGATTTTTTTCTATCAAATTTGCAACCCACCTACAAGTGTAATGGTGTTTCCCTTACAGAACAGAATGATAAAATATCATTGCTGTTGTCAAAACCTTGTATTTCCTGCCCTTCAGCATGTATACAGTAAAACTGCCCAACAGTTATGCATAGGAAATATTGCGCTATACATGTTCAGAGGCAAGAGCACTTAAGGTTTTGATAGATGATGTTTTGTTGGCCCTTGAACATGTTCAGAGCAGACTTCCCAAAGGTTATACATAGGAAGTATTGCTTTATACATGCTGAAGGGCTAAATGGAGATAAGCGGTTTTTACAAAACAGCGGCGACGATACCTGTAGTAAGTCATTGGCAGTGAGCCAATAATTTGATTGACTATCTGCAGTATTACGGTATCAAGGTCTTAGCTAGAAATTTTAGAAAGGATCCACCACTTGCGATAACTATTGTCCAGTCAACCTTGGACTGGCCCTCGGTTGGTCACAAGGTACAACCTGTATCTAGGATTTTAGGTAGAAATGAAATGATCGTCATTTGTGAGTGCACTATAGCTGCCCCGAAAGTGACCTTGGACATAATCGTAAAAAAAACAAGCTATTGTAGTCTACTTGTGGTGAATGGGTTTATACCATGTGTGTTGCAAATGGTTAGAGGGTTGCTCCGCTTCAATAGCTTAACCCCCTGAAAACTACCGGCCGATTGGTCAGAAAGATGGATACATCATTTATTGCGCCAATCAGAGACAGTGTTAAAATAATTGTATCCCTGATAAAGATTTGGGTGAAATAGTTTACAAGCTACATTTGAATTGGCTATTCATATGAGTACTTGTAATTAACCAATCAGAATCGCTGTTAGATAGACGGATTAGTTTTGCAACATAATTTCACCAGGTGAAGAAATATTGCTGCTATTATTTTGAACCATGGGGGTTGGGGGGGGGGGGGGAGGTTAGGACATGTTTTAGTCCAAAACGGCCTGAAAAAACGCTTTACACAATGGGAAATGGGCCAAAAAAAGGTACATTGGTACAAAAATGTTTTCAGATTTAGTTACGGGCCTGCGAGCGGGCTACAGACAATCTTCTTTGTTTGGCCTAATGCAACTGCAATGGTTTTAAAAAGGCCTTGATCTTACCATCAAATGAAAATGAGATTCTGACTATGGTATATCAAATGAAGGTTCATAACGACCACAACATCCCCAATACATAACAACATGATCCATTAGTTGTTTTGTGACCTCGTCCTAGTCCAGGGTCAATTGTCAAGTTTACAATGGACCTACAGCACATATTTTACAGGGTGAGTAAAAAAGAAGTTGTACGCATTTGAATATTGTTTCCTGAGAAAGAAAAAAGAAATTGATATAAACCTCAACCGATATTTTGACGAGAATATTCTTCCGATCATCTGCAAAAAAAGAATGACTGTAATCGATCATTCCTGTACTGAGTTAACGCTATATATTACTAAAAGAACCCATTATCTTAGCTGTCCAGCGATACGTAAAACACAAGCAAAGAAAATGTTTAAAGCTCGCCATTATCATTTCAGGAAGTAATTGTTTTATTCCTCATAATGCAAAAACCATAGAATCCGTCAAAAAGAGAAGGTTCAAAGTTGGAACATTGTTCGAAGCTGAATATTTATTTTATGCACACCATTCCCACCTGTTTGAAACTCCCGGGCTTTAATCCCATTTAAATATGAATGCCTGTGTGTACATTTTGCTGCCCACTAAGAGTGGATAGATTTCAAGAGGATTACTAAGCGTTCTGTGGACAGCTAAAAAGAGGGGTTCTTTTTATTTAAACAGGCATAACTCTGGTATAATTCGTCGCTGTTCTGACATACCGGCACATCTCTTTACTTATTTCTGTTGTGGTGTGCCGGTATGTCAGAACAGCGACGAATTGATTGATTTCAATGATTCCTTTTGTCATATGAGTGGAATGAGTTGCTCTTTGAATACGTGCCTCATGGTTTGTCAAATTTGTTTGGTCTAATTTTTAAACAAATTTTCATTCCTGTACAACTTCTTTTTAACTCACCCTGGACAATGGTCATGTCATTGGTGTTCTGTCAAAACCTTGTATGTTTTTCTGGCTCCAACGGTTTTTATATCATGGTTATACATAGGAAGGGCTGCTTTATACATATTCTGGGGCAAGCTTTTGATAGATGTATTTTTGGCCCATCATACCAGCATGCCAAACACTTGCATTTCTTTTCTGAGCAAATTGTCTATTCCAGTTAAAATTCATATCATACTCCCCCTGTGGAAGATATAAACGTAATTAGTCCTTTCCCCACAGGGAGTGTGAATTTCAAATGGGGTTACCTGATTAGGTGACTACATTTTAAATCTACACTCCCTGTGTGGGAGATAAATGTCCCTGTGCTTATTTGTGCGCACCAGTAATGGACGGTATTTGATTGGGTTGCACGTATCTCGTATATTCATGAGGTTTTTATTCCATATTAGAGGGTGTATGGATTTTCACGGGGATAGCACAATATGAAATGTTTTATTGAACAAGGTGGAACTGTCGATGGTTTAGTGCAACAAAGTCCTATCTGCAATGGCTGCCATTTGTTAGATAGTGATGTCACAAGGGCATATCTTATAAAGCATCTTTAATATATAACATGTGGCAGCTATTGTAAATAAAACTGACATGTTAGTGAACAAATGTCCTATCTACTATATCTGCCCTGTGTTACTTTTAGTTTATATCAATGGGTCTGCTATTGGCTACCACATACATGATAACATCTGGCAGCTTTTGCAGATGGAGCCTTGTTGCACTAAAAAACCCTCGATTTCATCTTTCAACAAATGACGACATTCTTAGCTTTCCATTTTTGTAATGCAAGTTATACACAGATTTACACAGACATTACAGTTTGCACAATTTTATTCTCTGCATATTTGCTATTATACATTTACATACAGCGGAACGGAGTAAATAGATGACAGCCCGGGGGGGGGGGGGGGGGGGGGGGGGGGATTTGGTTTGGTCGGGGTGTGCCGCTGGAGATTCAAAACCCCTATCCATTTCTAAGGGTGATTTTGGAAAATCGGTAGTACCCATTTCTATGGATTTTGCTTCATTTTAGACCCAATTTTTGCAAATGATCTGGAAAATAGACCCAATTTTGGCAAATTATTGGGAAAATAGACCCAATTTTTACAAATTATCGGGAAAATAGACCCAATTTTTGCACATTTTTGAAAATAGACCCATTTGTAAAAAGTGACCCCATTATTAGGGATTGTCCAGCACAAATAAATCATACCCCATGTTTAGGGATTTTTTGCAAAAAAAGCGACCCATTAGAGCGGCACATCCCCGTACACCGTATCAGGCGAGTACCCCCCCCCCCCCCCCCGGGATGACAGCATACATTTTCCCTCAATATCAGTAGGAAGGAAGACTTGGGAACACCTTACAGTACTAGTAGCAGGGCAGTCTTGTGAGGTTTTATTTGTAGGCTTTTCGAGTTAAACGATGTAACTTCGAGTTTCAAAGCTCATATATTATTTGTTCGCCATAGGGTAATGGTTTATAGGGTTAGTTCAAAACTGATAATGAAGCAAATGGCAACATTGATCAAAACGGTAAAATCACAAAATTAGTGCTGCAAAAATATTCCACTATTTTGTTCAGCATGTTTTTGTTAAATACATTCATTTGTTACAAGACGATATCATTTGTTCAAGGTGAATTAAGGCACTTTTAAAAATATATTTGATCATATAATTTGGTCCATAAGTCTTTGGTATCAGTTCATAGTATTCCCATTAACGTCACATACGCATTCCTGATCAAAGGTGGAATACCGGTATCACTAACCAGCTTCCAGCACTCCTGGTTAAAGGTATATTATGTAAACTTTTCCAGGGGACGCCCTCAATCCTCAAAAAAAAAAAAATAGGGACAGCGGTCCCAAATAGGTCGTCCGTTTATAGGGTAGATTAAAAACAAGGTGGATCTCAAACCACAGGCATCTAGAAAGAAAGAGGTTAGACCACTAGCGGATCCAGGATATAAAAAATAAAATAAACATCCTGGAGTTTGGTTGCAATTGTACTTCACCTGTTTAAATGTAATTAATTTTACATATGCAGCTAATTTTACATCTTGACCTCATATGACCTTTGACCTTGGTATGTGACCTTTGACCTAATTAACATATGAATGTGTCCATGTTGCATCCGTGACCCAAGTTTGGTTGCAATTGGTCATTGTATGGAAAAATGAACAAGAGACAAAAAAAAAATGAACAAGAGACAAAAAAAAAGTGTACTAATTTTTACATCTTGACCTCAGATGACCTTTGACCTTTCTATGCGACCTTTGACCTCATTAACATATGCGGGTGTCCATGTTGTATCTATGACTGAAGTTTGGTTGCAATTGGTCATTGTATGGAAAAGAAATGGAAAAATGTAATCAATTTTACATATGCAGCCATTTCTACATTTACATCTTGACCTCAGATGACCTTTGACCTTGGTATGTGACCTTTGACCTCATTAACATATGAAGGTTTCCATGTTGTATCTATGACCAAAGTTAGGTTACAATTGGTCATTGTATGGAAAAGAAATGGACAAATGTAATCAATTCTACATATGCAGCTTGACCTCGGATGACCTTTGACCTTGGTATGTGACCTTTGACCTCATTAACATATGAAGGTTCCCATGTTGCATCTATGACCGAAGTTTGATTGCAATTGGACATTGTATGGAAAAGAAATGGACAAAACAAAAAGTGTATACCATCTATTTTCAAACCATGATTTTGAAGTAATTAGGAATCGTATCGATCTGTAACTTATAAGATCTTAATGATTTATGATCAAAAATGCAAATCTGCAAGAAAATCTGCTTTCATAGTAAAAATCAATGATAGAGGGCGCTACTTGGAAAAGATCACATAATTTGCCTTTAACAATGAGGATCATCTGACCACCATAGACATTCCTGGTCCAGGGTCACCGTTACTATGACCATCTTTCAGCATACTTGGTCCATGGTCAGCCTTCCTCTGACCATTTTACAGCATACTAGTAGTACCTGGTCCATCCACGGTCGTTGTTCCTCTAACCATCTTACAGCATTTCTGTGGTCCACGGTCAGCATTCCTCTAACCAGCTTCCAGCATACTTGGTCCACGGTCAGCATTCCTCTAACCAGCTTCCAGCATACTTGGTCCACGGTCAGCGTTCCTCTGGCCATCTTGCAGCTTTCCTGGTCCACGGTCAGCGTTCCTCTAACCACCTTGCAGCCCTTCAGGTCCATGGTCAGCATTCTTCTAACCATCTTACAACAAACCTGATAAACAGCTAGAATAACCTGCAGCAAACCTGGTAAACGACAGGACCGTCTAATCACCTAATCAAGCATCCCTGGTAGATGGTCAATGTCATCTGACCGCAGGAAGATCCCGGGCATAGTTTGTCCAAAGCGTACTAAGGCAGGTCACATCCTGAAGTGGTCAAGAAATAGGAAAAAAGATAACAGGGCATTAAGCGTAATTCATAGAATGAATACCAACATCTATTATCGTATTCTTTTTGTATATGATTAATAGTGCTGTCGTCGAGATCTTTTTTTCATGTTGACATGTTGCTATTTTAGAATCTCGATATCGACATGATGTCGACATATTATGATCCAAATACCAAGCCGATTTGTCCCCGCAAATTAATGTCCGCGATAGTATAGAATATTACCGCAGATTGAAAATATCGCTAAGTCCTGAATATGATCAAACCAAGCACAAACCAATAAAAAAATGCGCTTATAGAATTTCCGATGCCATGTTTGTTTCAGTTTTGTGAGGTTTTTTTCGTAATTTTGTGGCCCCGCTTGTGTGTTGCATGAGAACTTGGACATTTTATGTACTTCCTAGTCGAAATATGGCATTGCAAAATATGCGATGGAGCAAGTGGTGAGGAGGGAACTAGCATGATTACTTTTAACGGTTTGCTATTGTTGGATATTGTTTTTTTTCACAACTCTTGCCGATTGTCATTTATGAAAATCACTTTACCGATTATTTACTGACGATTTAATGTCAATGATATCGACATGTCGGGATAATAGCCGATATCGACATAATGTCGACATCGTCCATGTCGATGACAGCCCTAATGATTGGTTTTCAAAATGAGGAAAAATAAATATTTAAGTTGTTGAAAATCATTAAAACGTGTATCATGAATCAAAATGTGGTATCATTTTGTTCAATTGTTGTCAAAATTTACTTAAACTCCTGCGAGATCTGAAAATCTGTGTGTGGGACATGTCGTTGTTTTGGTCACCTAAGCTTTGTGTCTACAAAATGTATATTTCTATGTTGCTATGGATATTTGACTATTTTTTTAAACTTGTAAAAATACATAGCTACTTTTCTTAATGTATTTTTTTGTTAATTTATTTGCTTGTATGTCTTGTTTGTTGTCATAGGGACGGAAGTGGGGGAACACAGGGATACGTCCCTCCTACAATTTCACGGGTTAGTTTCAATGATTAATCAATTAAAGGTAGATGACCCGATCACATTTTCGTAACACAGAATTATTTCAAACATACGGAGATTTTCATATCAAATGAAAGCTCGTATTTTTCTCATCATCATACTGAAATTTGACGGCCTAAATCGGTGTAATTACGGAGAAATCGATGAAAGAACGTCGAATTACCGCGAATGGTGGTATACCACCGATATAGTTTGTGTACTACTCAATGGGTACAGTTCACAGCATCTTGTGCGTGTAAAATAAGAACCATTAGAGCTATGCAACTCAAACTTTGGAACACGACTTTTTTAAAGATGACCTTTCATGTACAATAGAAAACTTCAAGTTGAAAATCGGAATGTGATCGGGTCATCTACCTTTAAAGCTCTACTAGTTTTCAATTTGTCACACACAAAAAAGCCTCAGGAACGTTTTCTAAACCATTTCGGTTCAAAAACTAAAAAAGTGTGCACGCTTTGCACACATTTTATTCTACAATTTTCAACATTATAAAAACAGAATTTGGGCTCGTCTACCAAAATTGTTTTTGCTTCTGCACCCACTGGTTGTTGTTATCATTCATTTTCGTTTTGTTATTCAGTTGGTTCTTAAAACAAAAGGCGTGGGAGGGTAGACTATTTGAAAGTTCCCCTGTATTTCTCAAAACAAGTCTATTAATAATGTAGCAAGGACTATAGTTGCCTCTAATTAAAGTGGCATTGAGAGATATGTATGGGAGTGCGCCCTCAATTATCCTGGAAATCAGGGTTTTTTGCATCAAAGTAATACTTAGGCATATACTCACTACCATCTGAAACAGTTTACCAACATTCGCCGTTTATCATATCAAATTTCATGATTTTCTTAGTTTCGATATCATCATATCGAAACTAGGTGCTGAACTCGGAAGTAATGCGATCGTTTTACATACATACTTTCGCGGCAAATCTCAACCCGGAAGTGCCATTATGTGCTTATTTTGCATGAAGGCGATGTTGGAATTGTATGACATTTTGGATTTGAGCTATGTTGATGATTATATTTACGTTATTTACTCATTTAGTATATCGATACATCTCTCAATGCCCCTTTAAAGTGCAACATAGCTCTCTAACATTATTTCGGTGTAATAACATGGGTGTTGACAGTAAACTGTCACTAGTAAACTGTCACTCCTATTGGGATATTTCATTTGAAGTACATACACCCCTTATGGAAGCCATACAGGCCCTATGGAAGATATTACCTTAACCGTAACCTATTCATGGGGTGGGCAATCAAGCTAACAGGGGAGAAACACAGGACAAATCAGGACAGAAAAAGTGGTTTGTGCCCCTCCCCCGGAATTAAACTCGTTCTGCCGCGGCTGAAATCCATGTGATCGTGCATCATGCATCACGCTATGGGGTCGCGCTCCAAAGATTTAATTTTTGGAGCCTGTGTGTACCTTAGCGAGATTGTGCAATGCAATAGACTGGGGAATGAAGTCCATCGGCACAATTCCAGTTGGATTCTGTTGGATTTGGTTGGTGCAAGGGTTAATCTTTCCCCACAGGGAGTGTGGATTTCAATTGGAGTCACCCATGCAGGTAACCCCATTTGAAATTCACACTCCCTGTGAGTAAGATTAAGGCAATGCCTTCTACAGAGGGTGAATGGATTCTAAATGGGAAAGCCTCTTCCTTCCCACAAGATATCAGGATGAGCTGGCACAGCTAATAATAATTATCGTAAATACCAAAGCAACTATCTGAGACAATCGATACTTCTATCAAAACATGGGCGTCACATTATATTGACCCAATTATTGCAACATTATTACTTTTGCCGGAAACGATGATCCATATGATGAAACAAACACATTGATAGTTCAATGTTGATATCAGATACGGTATCAGAATGAAAATAATAATAAATAAATTCTCATTCATGCAATATTTCAGAATATTTTTGTCTACAAACCCTGGGGTGCTCAGTGGTCATTTTACAAGGGGGGTATCAGGCACGTCCAAGGACTTTCAAAAAGCACCCTAAATAAGTAATTGCATTTTAAATGTGAACACACACCCCTAAACAAGTATGGAGAGTATTTTACATACCCTAAGCAAGTAATACTAGTATTTCCAATACCTTAAACAAGTAGTGAACATATTTTGATACCCTAAATAAGTAGTCGAAATAGTGTGATATACCCTAAGCAAGTAATGTGTATATAGTTTAAACCTTTACCAAGTATGACACATTTCAAACCCTTTTCCTTCCCTATAGTAAAACTATTATGAAAAAGCTGAGCTGATCTAGATCCCCTATGCGATGGATAGAAATTGAGAAATGTCCTGCCATTAATCGCGGCTATTTATTCTGCACGGAAAATATATAGACCCTAAATATGTAAGGACATTGCATGAAAAGTATACCCTTTTTCTTTAAAGTTTTCATGTTTTTATACCCTATTTATGTTACGTACGAAACGTGCCCCGGCTTTAAAAACTGCCTAATACCCTACTTGTAATGACCACTGAACAACAAACATGGTTCCATTTTGTGATTTCCGTTACCAATTTGACCACATACAATCCCTGCATGATACCAACAGGAATACACGCCCATGCATCGACTTCCTCATCTCTATTCACTACACTCTGTGCAGTGAGGTCAGAGCATATTCTAGTGATCAACACAGCATTTACTGTACAAGTGGTAATTTTGTGCGATTAAAAATGTTCCCGCTTAGCCGACTTTCAGCCATTTCGCATGTTTGAAAATGAATTACATAGACTTATACACAAAATAAATATGTTTGTGTGTTTTTATTTTCACGGTAGCTGCTTGCAGCGCGAAAATTAATGTAGCGTTTACACTACTTGCGAGTGTTGGGTTTCATTAGGGAGTCTGTAATAATGGGAGTGGAAATTTGAACCTCTATTTGTTTTCCTCTGGACAGTGACGTAACTTTACAGGCGCAGCATTCACGCACGCGTATGCATGTTCCGTCTTTCAACGCTCGTGTGTATACGCCAATGCCTTGAGTAGCCGCGCGCAGTTATGTGCTGCAATTAGTAGAATATGCAGTTACGTCACTGTTTCGTGATGGATACACTAAGTAGAGCCTTCCATATAAGGGCATATACTCGCGAAGTGACTCTGAGCATATCAACCGCTAGTAGCGCTATTCTTGGCAACGCGTCGCCCTTGCAAAATGATTGACAGCTTGCGTGACTATTGTCTAGCACACTGGAAGCTTCATTCTCGGTATTGACAAGCAAGCGTGTAGTGGCACAGGCCTGCATGGTTTCATCTATATGAATATGATTGTGTGTGTACTGACGTCACTACCTTACCATCACGCACGCAATAATGAGGTGTGTTCTTTTGAATACGCTCTGATGTCACTGCAGAGTTAGATGAATGAAGTATAACTAAATTCAGATATGAAGATGAGGTTTTTCTTTCATTTTCTAAGAGTCTTAAAATGTTATCTTTACCATATTTAATAGAAATTAAATTTTAAAAGAAGGCCGAGTTTAAGGAAACAAGAGTTCCTTTTAAGAAATGGAGAAGGCATGCAATTTACAGCAGATTGAAAGAGGCACCAACTTCCTCCAAGGCAATGCACTTATGAATGAAGTGAAAACAGCCAGAAATTGAGGGCATTAATGCAAATAGGTGGGGCATTGAAGGCATTGCCTTTGATGCCTTTGATTAATTTGAGCCCTGAATTTAAAACCTTGTTGTCCACTATGTTTTTTGTTTGTTTGTTTTGCTTCTGTTTTTTGGTAATGGGGGGGGGGGGGGGGGGGGGGGAGCAACCAACTATAATTCAACTTGAGAATAAACTTTAACAGCATACATTTTGTTTCATTCTTAAAAATATTTACTGTGTATTTCAGTGTTATTTCTGTTGTGTCGTTATTGGCCACAAACTATATGACTTTATACTGAATGATTTCTAAATAAAAACAGCGGCACTTTGTCAGTTAAGTATCCATTCGATGAGACAAAACGATAACAAGTATTAGGAAACTCAAATCTAAACTAACAAAGCCAATCATAAAGAGTTCAAATTTTGTTTCTGTAACATAAAGGACAATGACATGCGGGTCAAAATTACGCATTGTTTGAATGTGTTTCCCATCTACCCTGGTAAAGATACAGAATTGGCTGGATCTGATTCCGGGGGTGGGGGGCACTCAACTTTGGAAGTGAAGGGGTATGGGACATATGCGGCGGAAGTGGGTGACATGTCCCCTACCCCCCTACAATTACTATACTTTGCATCCCCCAATAATTTGCCATGCTCCCCATAGAAAACATGTCCCCATCCCATCCCCCTTTAATTCCGCCGCCATTGGTATGGGATGATCAGATATAATGACTCAAAAAGGCAACACGGTTGGAATTAATCACAGAAAATTCCACAATCCTATTTAATTTTAAGTCTCTTTGTAAAAATCCCTCAAACGTTCTGCCCATGACTTGTTCATAACGAAGGCATTCAGTGATGGAACTATTTTACCAAAAACAGAAATAGTTTTAGTAAGTTACGAGGGTCATTTTGTGAGGATTGAAAAAGGTGGTAATTGGGTGCAAATAGGTTAAGGGGGGGGGGGGGGGGGGCACTCCATGACTTTCAAAAAATGGGATAAATGTGGCTAATCTTCTCTGTCACCCAATTTTCCAATTCAAGGAAACTAGTGCCCCCCCCCCCCCCCCCCCCCCCCCCACTCCCAAACCCTTGGTTTCATAAAATAATCTATATCGAAAATTGCAACAAGAATCATAAGAGTGTCTGACCCACATAGTAAGCACATGGTTAAGGCATGCTAGGCACTGAGCATGAAGCGTGCAACACCAGAATTAAAAGCATTGTTTTTTTGGCTAAAAGTATCACATGTCATAAACCTCATCTGAGGTTGCTGCAGTTCATCCAAAATTGGGAAATACATGCAAGTCAAATAGGTCACGGTTGCAAGATATTTGTCAGTATTGAAATATATGTTGCGCCACCAGCTGTTTGCCCAAGATGCATTGTGTGAAAATGTTGACATGGATGAGGATACCCAAATCATGCAATATTTCACAACACTTTTTTTGTTTCCTTGGTATAATGGTGTTACATAAATTGAGCAATTTTCATTGAGCTATATTCCATTTTCTGTTCATAAATCCTACAGAATCCTTCATTACATGGTGAATACAGTTAATTAAACCATTGTCTGTGTGTATGAAAAGTGTTGTAATCAGAGGGGGAGGGGTAGGGGGCAGGGGCTATTGAGGGAAATTTTGCCCCACTTACCCCCACCCTTGAAAATTGCACTTTTATATATATTGTCAAAAAATAAATTTCCACAGCTTAGAATAAGCTATAATCAAAACAAATAATTGTTGTTCTGAGTATCACTGTCTGGTTGAGCAATCGCGCTCGTGTTCATCCAAAGGAGGTTGAATGCGCTCTTGCGATGAACTGCATTCCAAAACAACAGGCGCACAGCGCTGTGCAAGTACATTTTGGAGTCGCATATAACCAAGGGATTGGTTTGAAATGATCGACAACAGGGTTCTAGCCAGGACCATTTTAGTGCCGGATACATTTACTGACGGCGAATGGAGAAAGTGTAGCGAACGAAGTGCAGTGGATCATGGCATGGGATCCAGAGGCCTTCTTAATGTCTTTTTAGGGTTTTTTAATGCACTTTGAGGGTTCCTGCCACATAATTTCTTGTTTTATGAGGCAGTTTAATGATTTGATCCACAAATTGTTAACAAATACACAAAAAAAATCTTTTTAGTGCTGGGCGCCCAGCCCATTTTGAGCCCTAGTCCTGGGCGGATATTGTCAGTGCCGGGCGGCCCCGCCCAGTGCCGACCACCGTAGCTAGAACCCTGATCGACAATCATTAATTTGTTTGGATGAAGTTATACCAATCTGTATATAAATCGAATAGAATCCTTGAAAGATTTGATTGGAATACATTATCTAACCAACCAATTGCGTGCTCATGCGATTTTTACAGGAACAGCGATATTAACCCTGGATTTTTGTTTTAATGTCTTGATTGTCTGTTTGGCTGTCAAGGACAGATGGTGAACACACTTTACTACGTATGCGGTAACTCAACGATTGAAACTGGGAAATGTTAAGATCATTTATTTCAAGCTTTCTGTAACCAATAGAGATTATATTAGTTCAAAACCTTTACATAAATATGATCATTAATTCACATTCTCTACATCTTTTATTATAAAAATCAACCTGAAAAAATGTCAAACTTGCCGATTTTCTTTCAAAATATCAAATTTATTACAATATTATTCTAGAAAGAAATTGTAAATTCTGAAATTCGGTAGAAACAGCCATCATTTTTGGCTTCTTACATCCTATTATATTATATCGATATTGTTAAACAACTGAGGAATTAGACTAAGTAACCAGCAAAGGATTGTGGGAAGAATAAAAAAACATAATGCCCACTAACGGAAGTGGCGATCGCAATCGTGTACGATATGAATATGATCGAGATCGTTCTGCAAAGTTCAAATGTAATGAGCAAGTTTGTTTAATTGCTAATTTAGCGGCTTTTAAATGTTAATAGAGGTTGCATTTTTAAAACCATTTAAATAAAAGCTTATCAAATAAAATACACATTTGGATATCGACATGTCGGGATCGATAGCGATATCGATACAATGTCGATATTGCCCATGTCGATGACAGCCCTAGTTATTTGCGCTACCCTACTGCGGTTTGTCTCAAATGAACAATAAAATGTTGCATAGAACAACTCCACCCCAAATTTTCAAGGTTTATAAATAACCCTTTCTAGGACAAATAGTCTCAGATTGGGTCGGTCTCGGTCGATGATCATTTTGTTTTTTGTGGGTTTTCATGTTGCTTCCACAAAAATCTCTAAGAAATGTTGCTGCTTTTGACCTACAACAAAAACAAAATAATTTGGGTCTCTAAGTCATTTGTACAGAATATTTCTTTTCCTCAAAGAAAGAAAAATAGGGACAGCGGTCCCAAATAGGTTGTCCATTTATATGGGTAGATTAAAAACAAGGTGGCTCTCGAACCACAGGCATCTAGAAAGAAAGAGGATCCACTGGCAGATCCAGGATATAAAAAATAAATAAACATCCTGGAGTTTGGTTGCAATTGTACATCACCTGTTTAAATGTAATTAATTTTACATATGCAGCCAATTTTACATCTTGACCTCAGATGACCTTTGACTTTGGTTTGTGACCTTTGACCTCATTAACATATGAAGGTTTCCATGTTGCATCTATGACCCAAGTTTGGTATAAAATTGGATAGATTAAGCCCATTGTAATTGGTCAAGCTATGAGTTTTTAAAAATGCGTGTCGCCCAATATTTTAAAACTCATAGCGAGACCAATACATATTGGGTGTAAATCATCCAATTTGATCATTATTATGTTTTGGATCCAATATTACCTCAAAACTTAATAATGGTTGCAATTGGTCATTGTATGGAAAAGAAATGGACAAGACAAAAAATGTACCAATTGTTGACACACTGACAGACTACACAGACGATGGATGCAGCCATAAGGTCTCTCCTACGGACGACCTAAAAATGGGGTCGGTCGGGCCAGTACAAAAGGGTTGATTATTGTTGATGCCTTGAACATATTTTGACAACAATCAGTTCCTATGCCCTTTCCTTACAGTAGCACATCTCTACAAAAAGTTTCAAGAGAGATATATATAACCCACAACACTTGTGTACCCACAAACCTAGAACTACTAACACTTTCCACGAGGCTGTTGGTTTTACCAAATACAAAACAGATTTTTCAAAAACCTTTCCCAACTTTCAAGGTCTATTTCAAGGATTACTGATACAATACTAGGCATGTTTGTACTTATTGTAATGCATTTCTCATGTTGATTCCAAATATGGTAATGACATTTAATAATTTTGAGATTTTTGAAACATTTTATGACATTTTTGAATGTCGTCTGCAAACGCCTGCCGTGTGGAAAGCGTTAACAGGATGTAGCCTATAGGAAGCTATAGTGTGACATGGGTTCATCAAGTAGCACTTTTGTGTAACACAACAGATACCTGTTATGAGTATGGATATCAAACACTCCGAGGGCTCAGAAACAAAAGGCCTTATCTCCATTTTGACCATTTTAAGATAAAGCCTATTGAAGATTCGTAAACACATTGGGGAGATAGAGATGAGGCCTTGTGATACTGGCTATAACTTTGAAAGGGTTTGTGTTATGGAGATAGGCTGTGTGTTACGGGAAAGAGAATTTCTTTCTGAACATTTTGATACCAAAATCTCATTTGTGAATAAATGGAGATGAGGCCTTTTTGTTTATGAGCCCTTGACTTGTTACATTCTTGACCAGTCTTTATTATAAGGCTCTATTTTGGGATATATTTGACGTGTTCTACCAAAACCAGACGGAATTGGGCAGAGCTCCAAACTGAGAAATAGCCCAAAATATAATTGGGGGTGATTTTGGGGGGAATTTGAGTTTATGGTAAATAATTAATTTTCAAAGTGTTTATAACAATATTGTGAAAGATTCAGATTTAAAAATCATCCTAAATGTATGTTTCGGTGATTTGAAAAAAACCTAGTTCTATTAAAAAGCCTAGTTCTAGTAACTTTAAAGGGCGATATCTCAGTTTGGAGTTTTCATAAAGACCGTAAAAGATGAACTTGAAAATGATGTAACTCCGTTTTGGGAAGTTCGATTACAAAAAGAGAGTACCACTGTAAGCTGAAGATCTCTACTTTAATAATTAATTACTAACTCAATTTTGATATCTTGCCCAATTGTGTCTGGTTTCGGTAGAACACGTCACATATTTTACTAATGGTGGCAAACACGATTGTGGTTGTGTATCAGCATGTAACAAGCACCAATGACAAAGCAAACAGTAATGTCTTGATTGAGGGTATACACCACCAATGCACAATGGGATATCACGTCCGGTAAAAGTTTATCACAGCAAGAATTCCTTTTTTCGGTATAAATTGCAAGATTTTTATAGACTTTTTACAATTATATCGATCACATTTGGGGTATTACACATTTTATGAGTGTGCACAGTAAACATTTCAAAAACAAAACGCACTAGTTTAAACGACTGAAATCGGGTTAAAGGTCTGTCTTGAGTTTTGGGGCGTAAATAAAGGGCCAAAATCGCTACATCAAATCGCGAAATATTGAAAAAACTAGTCAAACACATTGCGGTATTCTTTTACTATATTTTGCGGACATCCCTTAGAAATAATCTTTGTAAATGGGCAATTCCAAGCAAATGTCAACCAAATAGCCAAAATTTCAAATGTGCATTGAAAGTTTAATTCTATGCCTATAATGTAGGCAAGAGTCCAAAGTTCAGGAATTTTTAGTTTGTTTAGCGATACTATGTTTTTTGATGTATAAACTAGCTAATTAACATAAATTTGCATCATATTTGCAGCTTACAAAATCAGTGAAAAGGCTTGTTTTTATTTATTTCATATCTTTTAGACACATAGGTATGATGTTTAAATAAATGTCAGGCACAATAGTAGTACTGATGGGAAAAGTTTTGATATAAATTTAATTTTGATCAACGGCCAATTAGCCGCGTTAATCCAGGTAATTAGTATGCATTGCATAATCTCATGTCATTCCGCAACGCAAAAGTACAATTTTTTAGGATAGCAAGAAAAAAAATGTACCCTATTTTCATTTAACTATTTTTTCTCTGCACACAATTGACATGCTTCACAATGACCAACATTTTTTTGGAAAATTCTGTTAATTAATAGCCCTAACGAGCGTTGCGGAATGACGTGTTGCGGAATGACGGTGCGGAATGACAAAGGTATTAATCCCTATATTTAGGCAATTTATTGAGCAAATTGTGATATTTTTGTGTACTTGGTATAAGATCATCCTTATTTATGATAATTCATTCAAATATGGACTCTAAACTTCTAAAAAAGTTTCAAAATTGATGAAAACTCATAATTTGCTGAATTAGGCAACTTTGATGTGCAAGCTGTTGAATTCGGCAACTAAATCACAAAATCATGGCTACTTTACCTGTAAATGATGATTTCAATGTGAAAATAGTTGGGTTACTTGTATTCACGAATTTGTAACATATGAAATGCCACTGATTACTCTTTCTTTTATTTTTTATGCATATTAAAGCATAAAAACATGTTTTTTCTTTTCTCTATGGAGTTTTGCACACAAATTCACACTGTCATTCCGCAACGTCATTCCGCAACACCTACTTTTATTTTTTGATGACCTACTAGAAATCCTAGCTGATGATTAAGTTTTATGAAAATGCTTTTGTCAGTTAGCTAACACTTCAAACCTTCTAAAAAGTAACTTCAATAATGATACACTCTAAAAAATTCACAGAGTTTTCACTTTGTGTAAACATGTAAAAAAAACACCAATCGTCTGCGTCATTCCGCAACGCAAATTTGCATATGCAAATTAGGCTACTTGGAAGCGCAGTCTAATTTTTTCCCTAGGTTTAGTTTTTGAGTATCAATCGCTATTATCAAATAAAGTTGTAAAATGGGGAGTAACTACAAATCTCTGGGTTTTACACCCAAAAGAAAGTGGATTTTTGTGTGTAAATGTCATTCCGCAACGCGTGGAATTGCCCAAATGTCATATAAGGACGCATGGGATAACTCAAGATCGAGCCGATTGTTTGACCCCAACTTTGCATAGCGTCTATGGAGAGCGCATTGGTGGTGTGTACCCTTGACAACTACTGATCAAGTTCCCCAAACCTATTCCACACATCAATTGCTAAAATCAAATATAATGCAGAAATTTGATTGTGAGTCCACCGCTAGCTGAGACCAATATACCTGAATTGAGTCTGACCACTAGAGGGCCAAATCATAGAGCAATCATGCAGAGGTTTGGTGTATAACTTGAAGTCATTGCCAGTCAATAGTTAGGTCACCTAAGCCCTATATAAAAGCTATGAAGATTGTTAAACGGGGTCAGTCGTTACAAACATGCACAAACACAATAGTCAAACGACCTCGCTATTGTCAACACTCCCTACACAGAGGCCTGCAGTGCAAATCTGTACGATTTTTGCCATGTAATGTCTATGGCGGATTTCATTCCTTGGTATGAAGCTATGACGTTTCCGTGGTCTTCGCTATCTCCAAGCAGATAGAGCAATACGTACATGGACTTTTTTTGTGGACAAGGGTTCATTTCATGATTTAGTGAGGTTTAGAATGAGTTAGGATTCCTGTAATTTCGAAGACCACAGATTTTCAAAACGTGAATTTTCCAACATTTTACGACATGATTTTAGTCATAAAACATATTTAATTTTAATACTATATATTTTACCGTTCTGCAGATGTTATTTACCCTCCTCTAAAATTCTACATGATTTTTAACACGTTTCTCAGTTTTTGAGATGCCCAAATAGACCATTTTCCGAAGCTATTTCTAGCAAATATTGCAGTCACTGATACTTCATTGTTTTATTGCGTACAACAAAATCTGACATGCAGCGTGACCTCCCTGCTGACTGTTGCTGTCATGCACCACAGATCAGACATACAGAATTAATGGGGATATATTAGAGGTATGAGAAAGTGTGATGCAGGATGTTCCCACGGTAGAAATACTGTTTGATTCCTCTATTATCGATGCCATGAACATCAAAGACATTAATTATTTATAAGTATATGAAAACTCATTCACTATCAAACTGTGTCTAGTATGCGCAAGTCACTAACAGAGAATCATGAACATTATTCCACCCAAGTCTGTGGTGTAGATAGGATTATTTTCAGGGGGAGGGAGGCAAGATCAGAAATGTTTGTAAAAAGGTGCCCAAATATTTTGTGCTGTCAGCTCAGAAAACTTTAGGGGGAGGGCATGTTGTACACCAAACGCCCACAAGGGCATAAATAGGGCTGCGGGGCGGGAGGAGGCATTGGGCTTTGCCCCCGCCCCCCACCCCGAGGAAGTTACGTCTGTTCTGTATCGTTAAATGATGATTTTAAGTATTGGTTATGAATTACAATAATGATTTTGATCAGTTGTTTATTCGGTATACCTACCGCTCTCGTGCAATTCATTGGTTCCATCCAAAGTGAAAAATGTTTGATTCTTCACAGTTACCACTGTAAACAGTTTAATTTCACGGCAACTTAATTTAGCGAATTAGCAATAGTCAACTTTTTGCGGCAAAACTAATTTCACTAATTTGTATCATCTTCCTATATGTGATGCGATCTGTGAAAACCCGCCACATGGTGGCATTTTTTATATTGGAGATATTTATATCATAAGAAAGCTAAAACTGTGCTGATTACAGAACTGTTTCGATCATTTTTCTACGATCACTACAAAAAAAGTTATGAGTGAATGATGATTGTGATGTCACCAAAAGCTACAAAACAAGAAATCATGAAAACAGGCCAAAAAGATACATAATTCAATATAATAACATTATAAGGTTAATAATAAAAGTGACTTAAGTTTTTGAAGGTGACATTTTATGAAAGATGATGACACAAAGTATTGGAAACTAATTTTCTTTAAACAAATCTAAAAAATAAAAAAAAAGTTTTTTTATTTTTTATTTTTTTATTTTTTTTAAAATTACCCATAATCCCTAGTTTACATTTTGCGACATCCGACGGGTTTTCACAGATCACATCACATATGATAACCATTATAATTTTTTGGTGAATTGGATCTCCTAGCGAAATTAAATTGCTAGCAAAATTAAGTTGTTTTACAGTATCTTCAAACAACTGGCACGCAGTTATTATCCTTTAAATCAAGTTTTTCTTTTGTGTATCATAATAAATTAAAAAAATGTCCTAATATATTTTTCACTATTTAATTAAGTACCTCGTATACAATTGTTTATATGAAGATATATTTAGAAAAACAACTGACTTCTGTATTATGTTTTCACTGTTATCTATTAGTTTTTGTTCCACTTTTTTTCAGAAGTCATATGTGGAGTTGCAGGCTTATGCTAAATAAACCCTCATTACATTACATTAATTATGGTGGTTTTATGATAATTCCCCATCAAGATTCAAGACATTCCATTAATTGACCATACACCACCTGTGAAATCCTTAATAATTCCTACCATCCACAGAGAGTATGAAAGCTTAAAGAGACGGCCAAACGGTCAGCAGGATACGTGTGCAGGATATCAACAGTACAAACTTATCCGGTTGTGGTGTCGGTGGTGTAGAGATAATACACAGTAGGGAATCACTTGGAACTCCCCAAATACCCAAATTTAGAATCAGAATAAAATTGCTTAATACAGAGAGCACTTTTTCTCCTTACAGGGTTTGGGTAAACACCACAACAGTTTCCATGTTACCTAATGTTTTTACACTTTCCATACGTCAGGCGTCTGCAGACGACATTCCAAAATTTTTCAAAATTGTCAAAACTATTGAATTTCATTACCATATTCGGAATCACCGTGAGAAATGCATTGAAATGAGTACAAACATGCCTAGTATTGGTTCAGTAATCTTTGAGATAGGTTTGAAAGTTGGGAAATGTTTATAAAAATCGGTTGTATACCATATTCAGAATCACTGTGAGAAATGCATTGAAATAAGTTCAAACATGCCTAGTATTGGTTCAGTAATCTTTGAGATAGGTTTGAAAGTTAGGAAAGGTTTCTAAAAATCTGTTGTATATGGTAAAATTAATAGCCACGTGAAGAGTGTTAATATAATACAGTGTGCAAAATGATAAACATTGCAATAATATGATACCATGGAAGTACTACCTATTGATACAAATTAATCTCATCTCCATGTTGACTTGCGTCTGTTTATTTGTTTGCCTGCTTGGTACCTACTTCTTTAGTTTGTTGTTTGTTTGTGTGTTGGGGTGTGTCTGTAATTACCTGCAAACTAGGACGCACACCCGTTTTTTACATTCCAACTGCGGACACACCTGCAACCGAGGACATCCTCGGTTTCCTGATACGTGCAAAGTATTGCAAACAACATAAAAAACGCTATCTAAACGAGGTCCTCTTTGGTGATACTCTCCCCCCATACACCCTTTAGGCCTCTGTTGGATAGCACAGTCTAGTTGGCGGTTTGACACCCAATTCGGCCGCCATTTTGGTCCTCTGTGTGACGGTGTGTGTTTGGATAGTACCACGTTTGGTCCTCGTTTGCAGGTCATTACAAACAGGGGTGTGTGGGGGAGTATTACAGGGTGTAATTTCCTGGGGTGGGAACCAGTGGACTATTACACTGTAAGCAAGTGTGATCACAAAAATGCGTAATAAGAGGTGTTTTTTTACATGGGTGTGTTAATCATGTTAACACTTCCATGCGGCAAACCTGCAGATGACATTCCAAAATTTCACAAAATGTTTCAAAAATGTCAAAACTATTGAATTTCATTAACATATTTGGAATCACCATGTAAAATGCATTGAAATAAGTACAAACATGACAAATATTGATTCAGTAATCCTTTGGATGGACCTTGAAAGTTGGGAAAGGTTTTTGAAAAATCTGTTTTGTTAATGGTAAAACCAATAGCCGTGTGGAAACACAAAAACCTCATTTTATGGTGAATTTTGGCTTCAGAAGGAAATATGCATTTCGGGGATGTCTCATAAATATATGGTCAAGCATGCTGACAGCCTGATAGTGGACTACCCCTCCCCCGGGAATTATTGGTGTTTGTTTGTTTGCCAGGGTGTTTTTGTAGCGTTCATTTGTTTCGTGTGTTTGTGTGTTTTTGATTTTGGGTTTTTTTGTATTTTTTTTCTTCAAATAAATAAATTTGTTTGCATTTGCATCTTTTTAGCATTGTCAAAAGTGGAGATTTTACTAGCGTTCCTTAACCCCCTGGGGTGAACCGTCTATCTTACAGTGGTTCTGATTGGTCTATTACAAGATGTACTCATATGAATAGCCAATTCAAATGCAGCTTGTAAAATGTTTCATTCCCATCTTTATCAGGGATACAATTATTCTAACAATGTCTCTCATTGGTGCAATAAATGATGTATCCATCTTTTTGACCAATCGGCCGGTAGTTCTCAGGGGGTTAACAAATATTCAAGTTCTTATTCAACAGATGCATCACTCAACACACACAAAAAAATGTTAAAAAATAAATGAAACACCGAGTCGCTAAAGCTAATATCAGTCAAGATTGCGCTACAATGACAAGCACTGGTTTCAATTGATATGAGAGGCATTGTTACAAAGCAAGTTACGATTTACATTGTGTTGTAGTTGTTATTTTGGGCATGTTTATACGCTTAGCAAGTTTCATTTTGATGCTTTGATGCGCTATGTACACATCTATTGCATCCTTTACCAGGGTTATTTAAAAGGCTGGACCACTTTGTCAGATCACAAATTATCTTAGGGTTTGTGAGATACTGTAATACTTTAGCAGGTCATGGTCACAAAAGTTTCCGTAGGTAGTGTGGCTTTTCAGATGTTACCATGTCAAAATGGTTCACTCTTAGGTGACACTTTGTTTACTTGGCCGTGCAATTCTTACAAATCACTCTCATACTAAACACAGTTTTAGCAGAAACGTTGTGGATGAATGCCATTGTATGAAATGGTATTCATTCAATAATCAGCGATTTAAATGGGCTACCAATCCCCGGGAGACCCAAATGTGTTGGTCCCCCCTCCCCCCATTTAACCCTTTCCACATTCTTAGGTTCATCGCCACTGCAAGACCGTGGGGGTTAAATTAAACACATTTTTGAGATTTGCGCTTAATTAAATTATGTTTTTAAAATCAAAGTTAAACATAAATACATACGAGAATATGGCCCATTAAATTTAGGGGTTGTGGCCATAACAAATATCTTGACAGTGTTGACAGATTATAGTCACAGAATTCAACAGTACAGGAGAGCGGGGAGTGTTCGCCCCATTTTCATTTGAAATGGCCTAGAGAAGTCAATTTTAAAGATTTAATGACCTATTGACATTACATGAAATATTGATATCTTGGCTACATACGACCAAAATTTCAGTACCCTATGCCTTACTGTAAAGGAATGAGTAACGGATAAAGACAGGTGTCAAAAATGGTGAACTTGGCCGACCCCGGGGCAGGTTCGTCCATAGGCCGGGGCAAGTTCGCCATGGTCTCATAATTAGGCTTCGTAAAGTAGTATGTATCAAATAGATATACACATTTGTTATGCAATGTGATTTTCTTCCAAAATAACATTTAGAGAGTCCACAATTTAAGGATGGGGTCATTTTTACAGAATATACTCGTTTAGAATTTTAAAATTATAATAAATACCACATTTAAAAATATTATCTTCTAATTTATTGCTACTCCATTCCAGATAGCTATTTTTATAATTACAAATAGGCTATATAGGAGGTGAATTATAATTTTAAAATTATACAAAATCTTAATCATGTAAATCCCCATTGGCGAACATGCCCCCATCATTAAAGGGCAAATGTGCCCCATAGCACAATAAGTGCATTGACCCGATAACCACCATGTCCCACATACAATGATGGGTTTATATCTGCATCAAATCCATAACCTATCCTATACCTACCTTATGATGATTTACATTAAAATCTTCTGTACGAATATCTTTTAAAAAAAATCAATATCAAAAATGGAAGAAACTCCACTTTTGTGGTGTAAAACTGTTTTTTTGATGATAATTTGACAAACGTTATACGGAGATCAGCCATGTTACCATGGGAAGATCGCAACAAACAGCGGAACATATTGTGTGTTCATCAAATTCAACCTGTGGCCGCAATAATGAGAATCACATGGTGGGCGAACCTACCCCTAGGGTGTACACTCCCCGCTCTCCCCTATTTTATTTTTGTTCCATGTCAAGATGGTTCATTTTAGGTGACAATTTGATTGAATGATCAGACCATTCTATCAATCTCACAGATGGTTTAAGGTCTAGAGGTGTTTTAATCTAACATGGTGTTTCTGTAGTTATACAAAAATAAATACACATCTATTGTTCCTGTGTCAAAATGGTTCATTTTTATGTGACAATTTCATTAAATGACTGGACAACTATCAAATCACAGATTATTTTAATGATCAAATGTAAAACTTTGACAAATTATGGCTACAAATCTCAGTATAGAGTTGTTTAGATCTCCAAAAAGATGTGTGTGTTAGTGTAGTGTTTTGGGCATGCTTTCATTCCCTTCCCAAAATGGTTTATTTTTGGGTGACAATTTGATTTAATGACTGACCCATTCTATCAAATCATAGATTGTTTTCAGGTCTGTAATCAAATGTAATGATTTGATAAAGCATGGTCACAAATCTTCATCTAATGGTGTTTGATTTTTTTTCATTTTTTTAGGCCTATTTTTATTCCCTTGTCAAAATGGTTCATTTTAGGCTGCAATTTAAGTATATGACTGGACAACTCTTATCAAATCACAGATCAATTTAAGGTCTGTGATCAAAAGTGTGACATATTATGGTCACAAATCTTCATCTAGGTCTTTGATAACCAAACAGATGTGTCTGTAGTTTGATGTTATAAATTGGCATAATGGTGTTACCTCGTCAGAATGGTTCATTTTTTGGTGACATTTTGATTAAACGACTGAACCACCCCGTTTAATCACAGATCATTTTAGGATTATGTGATCAAATGTAATAGGCAGGTCATGGATTACAAATGTTCACCAAGAGAAATTTGATCTAGAAAGAGGTTTCAGTAGTGGAGTGCTTTAATATGGAATATAATATGTTCCCTTGTCAGAATGGTGACATTTTGATTGAATCATTAGACCATTCAATCAATCACAGATCATTTAATTTCTTTTCTTTAAAAAGACGTGTCTGTAGTGTAGTGTTTAAAATTGACATATTGTTTTTACCTGGTCCGAATGTTTCAATTCTAAATGATAATTTGTTAAAACCACTCTTATCAAATCACAGATCACAGGGACTGTGATCAAAAATATAATGTTTTGAAAATGTATGTTTTTGTTACCTCGGCAGAATGGTTCATTTTTCGGTGACATTTTGATTAAACGACTGAACCACTCCGTTTAATCACAGATCATTTTAGGATCTTGATATGTAATACTTTGGCAGGTCATGGGTTACAAATATTCACCAAGATGATTCAAAATGGTTCGGTTTTCACTTTTCAGTGACATTTTGATATAATAACTGGACCATTCTAGCAAATCACAGATTGTATTAAAGTCTGTGATATAATGTAAGAATTTAGGTTTATCCTTCATGTAATTCTGCACGGAATTAGCCTAGCACAAAAGCATTTAACAGATCATGGCAATACTCATGGGTCACGAATGTTCTAGAGGTATTTGATCTAAAAAGGTGTTCCTGTAGGGCAGTGTTTTAAATTGGCATCATTTTTACCGTGTCAAAATGTTCGCTTTTGAGTGACAATTTGATTTGATGACAAATCACAGATCGTTTTAAAAAAAAGGAGATCCTGTAGTGTAGTGTTTTTAATTGGCATAGGCCTATTTTCGTTCCCTTATCAACGTGGTTCACTTGTTGGTGACACTTTGATACAATGACTGTTTAATCAAATGTAAAACTTTGACAAATTATGGTCACAAATATTCATCTAATGAGGGTTTATCTCAAAAGATGTGCATGTATTGTAGTATTTCAAATTGACATATTTTTTTCCCATTGTCAGAACGGTTTGATTGAATGACTAGACCATTCAATCAATCACACATCATTTAATTTATTTTCTCTAAAAAGATGTGTCTATAGTGCAATGCTGGAAATTGACATATTTTTGTTACCTCGTCAGAATGGTACAATTTTAGGTGATACTTTAATTAAATACCTGGTCCGCTCTCTCAAATCACAGATGGTTTTAGGGTCTGTGATCAAAAATGTGATGTTTTGAATTGGCATGTTTTTGTTACAATTTTTTGCTAATAAATTGGTTCATTTAGCTTAACACTTACCATGCGGCAGGCGTCTGCAAACGACATTCCAAAATGTCACAAATTGTTTCAAAAATGTCTAAACTATTGAATTTAATAACCAATCACAATGAGAAATGACTTAAATAAGTACAAACAGGCCTAGTATTGGTTCAGTAATCCTTGAGATAGACCTTTAAAGTTGGGAGAGGTTTCTGACAAATCTGTTTTGTATTTGGTAAAACCAATAGCCGTGTGGAAAGTGTTAAATGACAGGACCATTCTATCAAGTCAGATTGTTTTCAGGGCTGTGATGAGATGAAATACTTCAGCACTTCATATGATCACGGGCCACAAATCTACGTATATAGGTATGTGATCTCTCAAAAGATGTGTACACTGTATATAGTGTAAGGTTTTGAAATTGGCATAATTTGTATTACCATTTTTGGTTAATATGTTTGCTCCCTTCTCAAAATGATTCATTTTAGGTGACAGTTTGGTTAAATTAAATGACTGAACTATCAAGTCACAGATCAAATACAAAACTTTGATCTAGAAAGATGTTTATGTAGTGTAGTGTCTTAAATTTGCATGTTTTTGTTACCTGGTTAAGTTGAGGGAGCACACCATTAAATTGGTTTTGCGCAGCACTTCCGGCAAAACTTGAGTACAGTAATAGTTCCTTTTGATCAAATGAATGTGCAAAATTGGCATCAATTTTACGGGTAATGATATCAAATGTGTGTTTTATGGATTTTATGAATTATATATTTAATGTTTAGAAAATTCAATGATTTTAACTGAAATATAAGTAACGGGCCGATTTACACACATGGTGTGTGAACGGGTAATAACCGAATATTGACTCGCGTAATCCTACCATTTATTTTCGCCGACTTCTAGCAAAAAATCTTGATGGCGTATCTCAGTTCATATTAAGATATGTCAAAAGACAGGGATGGTATGGTCCTATAACATATCAAAAATTCAGAGATCAAAGTACTAGACAAATGCATTTACAGCGATTTGAATCCGTAGTACGTAGCGTGTAAAGTCAATGGGGACCGACATAGTGTTGTGCTTCCTTGAAGTTGATATGATGACTGGACTTTTTTTATTGAATCACATATCGCTTAGGGTATTTGTCCACTGAAAACTGCATACTATTGTTCCTTGTCAAAATGTTTCATTTTGGGTGACACTTTGATTCTAGTGGATGTCATTAAACCAAGTATATTACATCATACAGATTGATTCCATCAAGTACAATGATAGAGAGTTTAGATAACAATGTCTGCCATGTGATGAATAGGTCATACATCCTGACGACCAAGGATATATTATTGCAGTAGGCCTAACAGGCTGCCTGTGGCAGATAAACGCAATATGAGCCGGTTAAGTTTACTGGCGCATAGAAGGGAGCCCTCAGAGTCTTGTTGCATTTATTAATCAAACACATATAACCATATCCCATTCAGCCTTGTACGTAATCAGCAGTGCAAACACCCAAATAGGTTGTAGAAGAACCCCACAAGTCACAAAACTATGGTTTGATTTACGGCTTGCACCAAGAGTTAGAAGAATAGATCCCCCTTTTTCCAGCTCAAAATCAGAAATACAAAATCAGTTTATTTTGGTTGATGTTGTACAGCAGTTATTGACTTGTGTACCCTCTTCCAGATTTTAGCACTATGTAACAAATGCAACATATGATCTTTTCTCTACTAACCTTGATCGCAGTCTTACTTGCTCCTTGACTGTCTACTAAAAGAAGTACACTTTATGTTTTGCTTGGAAATTTACCCACAAATATACACAACCATTTCTCATGCATGGCTTCATTGTTACTCAGCTGCTACTTTTGTGGTAGTTTACTGGTACTTTACGAGTACCCATCTGGGAACCGGGCATGCAGTTCCCATATACACCTAGCACAACAAAGTCCCTGACCAGGTGCTTTGATGTTGGCTAATCCCAAATCGATACCAAAAATCTGAGATATACATTAAATGGGCAAATTTCTTCTCCGTAGTTTGATACCTCATTCATAAAGTTCAAATTGATACTTTTGAAATTATGATGATTTCAATAACCACAAGTAACGACAACAAAGTTGCACTAGAATTGGTTTCCTATGGGATATCATTGATTTGCAACACAGATGCATTGTCCACTGTGTGCTATCTCAACCAGTCAGGTATGGGGATGAATGGGTAACAGGCATCGACAAGGAGTCGGTACACACACATTTTCAATGCGTAATCACACACTAAGCAAGGATTTCCCATTGAAATCCACTTTTAGTGCAAGAATTGTTTTGGTAGTTGTTGTCAATTAAACAATCATAACATCAACAATATCCACTTGATTTTTATGAATGAGATATCAAACTACGGAGAAGAAATTTGCTCATAAAATGTATCTATCAGATTTTTCGTATCGATTATTGATTTTGGATTAGCCATCATCAAAGCACCTGGTCAGGGACTTTTTGTGCTAGGTGTAGGTACTGCATGCCGGGCATGAGAAAATAGCTGTGCAGTTATACAGTCAGTACTAACCTTGACCACAGTCTCGTTTGATGTCATAACTGTCTCGAGAGTAAGGGGTACACCTTTGGTCGGTTTTCTTCCAGCTATTGGTTCCAGGTGTCTCTCTGATCTACAGAACCAAAGAACAACAGAGAAAATGATTTTACAAGTTCTGAAGCATTCTCCGGGAAGAATGACAATACACCGTCGGGACGGGTCATCTAACAGCATATTTTCAAAATTTGATTTTTAAGTAATTAGGAAATGTATTGCTCTGTAGCTGAAAAGTATTTCAATTGACAATTGCACGGTCAAGCGGACCTCTCAGGTCAGGTGGGTCAGTCTGGCTTTTTGTACTTTCTTTATTTTCCATCTTATTTTGCCTTGAAATTGACCCTAAACAGCCAGTATGCAACCACACGAAAAGTCGTTCCTTTTCTAACCCAGCAAAGCGACCCGGAAGTATTCCCCCGTAACGATACTGCTTCGCAGTCATAGTTGACCTCGTAATAGCACAATGTAAATGAGCTCTTTTCATGATTATAATCACACATTTCAAACACATTTGCCATGAAATTGTAAAATAAAAAGGCATATTATGCGAATAATATTATCTAATATTAGCTGTGACTTCATG
This sequence comes from Ophiura sarsii, assembly GCA_035610835.1. Taxonomy (NCBI): domain Eukaryota; kingdom Metazoa; phylum Echinodermata; class Ophiuroidea; order Amphilepidida; family Ophiuridae; genus Ophiura; species Ophiura sarsii. The sequence continues at coordinate 57,251,428 of CM069455.1, read as the reverse complement.
ACATGTTGCATTTTCGGTGCAAATTATTGTCATCACACACAGCCGAATTCGAGAAAAACTTGACGAAACTAAAGCCAAATTAACAGTAAATATTCCCTTTTTGAAGAATTAGGCACCAATTGTATTGATGGTATCATAATATTCATAGTCTTTTGTAACTAGAAACATGCTTAAAATATTATGAAATTATTTAGTCCAGTCAAGTGAATAGTTAATAAAATGGGTGTCCGAATCTGGCTCGAGCTATATTCATTTCGTACCGTCGTTGGGTTGTTGATGAAGTGTTTAAATCTCACGAATCGAATTAGTTTCGCTTGATAGCTCAGATGGTAGAGCGTTAGACTGAAGAGCGAGAGGTCCGGGGTTCAAAATCGATCCTTCTGCTCTGCACAATTTCATATGATATTTTGTTTCTCGTCAAAATCATTTTTCACAATTTCATCACACAAAATGCATAAATTCGGACGTTTTCATTGCAAAAACGGTATTTTTTCCCAAAATTTCTAATGAATTCTAACGCGGGCATGAAAATGAAGCGTGGGCGGGTTATAGGAAACTAAAAATCAAGTTGGCGAGGCCTAACGGGGGATCGTAAGTTTCGTTTTCTGACCGAAAATCGGTGAAAATCAAACTCGGTTTTTCTTATCAAAAAAGAAGTCGGGCATCAATGTTTTTGATATGAAATTAAAGCTTAAGATTCCGTTAGTACGGAAATTGCTCTTAAAATATCGTACACATTTTAGTCCAGTCAAGTGAATAGTTACAAGAAGCAAAGTCACGAAAGTTGTTAAATTCTAAAATTAGCGATAAAATCACTGTTTGTGGACCAAATATGTCAGATTTGGCATCATATTATAGAGAAAATTACGAACAATCCACCTACTTCGCCATCATGGCTGCCAGCTAACCCTACCTCAATTAATTCAGGGAAAACAAACTTCTCGTAAGATTTTAGCGCAAGGTTGACATCCTGAAATCGATCTTTGCGCGGGTTAGAAATCGGCAAGGTCACGCATTGAAAGCGGCCTGTTGCGTACTGACTGTAAATAATAGAAGGAATCTGTTAAACATTTTGCCATTTTTTGACAACCAATTTTCTTTTTGGTATGATCGGTGTATTCATTTGCTTGTGAAATAGTTGTTCAATTTTTAAAAAAATGTGCCGTTCGGGCCCGTACAACAGTTGTTTTTTTCTCTTTATCTTAGTGTCATGTTTATAAATGTAATTTGACCAAATACAAACAAAAAACCCATTTAGAGTAAAAAACAAAGATCGAGGGCGTTCCATAAAAAAATAAATCACAAAATGTGCCTTTTAACGCTCTCCACACGGCAGGCGTCTGCAGACGACAATCCAAAATTTCACAAAATGTTTCAAAATGTCAAAATTATTGAAAATGTCAAAATTATTGAATTTAATTACCATATTTGGAATCACGAGTAATTTTTTTTTTTTTTTTTGTATATAAAGAGCAAATGTGAACAATAGCCCAACAGACATAATTTAACAACGTAACTAATGAACTGAGTGATTACAAATCAAACGGGTAACTCTCAACAGAGAGCTCTGATGGGCCAATCAATTGGTTCACTGCAACTCAGAAAATAATCAAAAATACAAGTAAATACAATTGGGCGAGTAAAAAAGCCAATGAAAGTGGCGTGGGACAGGAATAGGATAAACACCCAAACATAGAGAATAACATCAAAAAATAAGACGAAAATAATATCTGGAGGTCATTGATACATCGAGAGAGCTTAGCCAACATACTCTGAAGAGTTGTAGAAAAAGTGTCTGTTAACACGACATTTAAACGATTGTAGTCCTTCCTCTTGGATGTTGCCAACAACATTGACTTGTTCCACAGTGGAACAGCTGTATGGATGAAACTTCTGTCTAAGCAGCAAGTTCTGGCAGGCGGCAGTGAAAGGGCATGATCTGGCATTGCAACACTTGCACGCGTAGCACGACGATGAACATATGGTGTGGGGAGCAGTGCTGCTAAATCTTGTGGGCAGTGGTTGGTATGCATTTTGTACAAGACCGTGGCTGCTGCTACCTGTCGCCAGTGAAGTAGGCTTGTGATGCTGAGATGCGATAGACCAGTAGCATCATGAGCTCCAATGATCTTGAGTGCTTTCCTTTGGATGTTGTCAAGCTGGCTTAGGATAATAGGTGAAGCGCTAGACCAGCCTAGTGAAGCATACTCCATTACACTACGGACTTGTGATTTGTACACAGTAGATCTGCCCAATGCCGTCAATTTATTTGCAACCTTGCGAAGAGCGCCAAGCTTCTGGCCAGCCCTGGTTGAGACAGCCGAGATGTGTTTGGACCAAGTCAGCTTGCTATCAATGGTAACACCCAGGATTTCCAGTTTGTCTACAGATGGTAGCTTGCAGTCACCAAAGTAGAGTTCAAGTTGGGATGGGGTTCTCTTCCTAGAGATTTCCATGGTCTTGCACTTGGTAGGCTCAAAGGTCACTTTCCATTTATCAGCCCACGCTTTCATATTGCTTAGATCACTGTTAAGGCTAGCAGCTACTGCATTGAAGCTGGTTGAAGACTTAATCGGTGCGAAAAGTGTTGAATCGTCAGCGTACAGGTAGAGCTCGTTGTCACAGACATCCACAAGGTCATCAATGAAGACAGAAAACAGTAGTGGACCAAGGATAGATCCTTGTGGAACAGAAGCATTTATGGGTGCAGTGTTGGATGCTTGTCCCGACATGACGACATTGATAGATCTATCAGATAAGTAGTTGTGTATCCATGAAAGCAGTCTTCTGGTAACACCCTTTGACATAAGTTTTGAGCAGAGTCCATTGTGCCATACTTTGTCGAAAGCTCCTTTTATGTCAAGGGCAATGACACAAACCTCGTCACTTTGGTCTAGGGAGTTGTTCCATTTCTGTGACAAAATGTTGAGGAGATCAGCTGTACTGTGGCCTTCTCTAAACCCAAACTGTCTGCTGGAAATCAGATCATTGCTGAGAAGAAAGCGTTGAAGTTGTTTCTGCACAACAGCTTCCATGATCTTGCTGATATTGCTTAGCAGCGAGATAGGACGGTACTTTGTCGGGTCAGCCTTGGAACCTCTCTTGTGGATTGGAGTGACAGATGCTGTTTTCCATTGGTTAGGGAACACACCATGAGTGAAGCAGAGATCAAAATGCATTAACATAAGTACAAACATGCCTAGTATTGGTTCAGTAATCCCTGAGATAGACCTTGAAAGTTGGGAAAGGTTTCTGACAAAAATTGTTTTGTATATGGTAAAACTAATAGCCGCGTGGAAAGTGTTAACTAGCAGTAAAATAGAATATATTATTACTGTAAAACAAGTTAATTTCGCGGCAACTTTTTTTCGCGAATTGCTAATCATCACTAGTTTCGCGGTAACTTAATTTCACGAAAGTAATATTTGTACCACTACTGTCATCTTCACACACATAAGTTTGCGGCAATATAATTTCGCAAATTTGAGCTTCTCGCGAAATTCGCGAAATTAAAATTGCTCGCAAAATTAACTTGTTTTACAGTACCTTAATATAATATTACCTTCTTCTTGAGTGAATTGAACCTGCAGAGCTTTCTCTGCTCCCGTTGAGAAGACCAGATCTTGACTTGCTTGTTGAACTCTTCTTCTTTCCGTTACCAAACTCATCCGTCATAGAATGCAAACTCAAACTCCTCTCAATCAAATCCTCCTCCCTCTCTTCCGGAATGGTATCTTCCAACATTCTTGTGATTGCTGATAGTATCATAGGGTTAGAGCTGCTTCTGTGTGGACTCCGTGATGCGGGTGGTAGGGGTATGGATGGGTTGCAGCTTGGGTAGCTGGGGTAATAGTCTGGTTCAGGGTAAGTGTTTGCTTGGCTATGTAACATACCACCCTGTGGAGAAAAAAAAATAGATTGAAAAAAATAAAGATTTAAAAGTGGGTACAATAACAGTAACATATGGCCTATTCTATCAAAAATATTTTTTGTGTAGTAAAAATGCACAATTTTGCGAAACAGTGTGGCTCTAGAATGCATAAAATACTCCCAACCAATGTTGGAGATTGATATATATATAGGTTTTCCTAGTTAGTTTAACACTTTTTTCATTATACTTCATATCTCGTTAAGTTAGAATTCGTCCCCAAAATCTGACTTACGCATTTTGTTAGATAAATTTCGTCAATGAGCATTATATTTCAAAGTATGACCATTTCATTTAATTCATTGGTCATTTTTTTTCATCAAGGAAGGATTGAATTTGTATCACCTGATGGGTAGCGGGTCGGTCTATGCACAAATATAATTCGTCTTTGTTCATTATTTTTAATACTTTTATCACATATATTCGTCAGGTGTTAGAAGAATAGGCCTACATATTACTGCAGGTTAGATTTGAACCACCGATATGTGTTCTTTTGCCTTGTTGATTCAGATCCGAACAGACCTACATTTCATATCAGCTGTATATATATATATTAGACCTAATAAAATATGGCTGCAAGACCAAATGGAGGTCCCAGAGGGCATTACAATGGAGTATCTAACCAAGATAGGAACCGCATAATTGATGCATTTGAGAATGATGCTATGGACTATGTGCAGGTAGCGGAGACTCTTGGGGTTAAACGACAGACTGCGCGTTCGATCATTGTTGTGTACTTGCGTCAGGGTAGGCATGATGCTATACCAAGGCGCGGGTATCTTCGTCCCAAAGTTGACGATGACATGAAGGACACTCTTCAGCAAACTGTGGATGAAAATCCATTGTTAACTTTGGAAGCCATCAATGCTGAACTTAGAAGGCGACTTCCAGAGAAGCCTGCAATCTCACGCAGCACACTGGCCCGTGCACTTGATGGCATGCTGCTTACCATTAAGCTTGCTGAGGATGTCCCTGAAGGCCGGAATGCAGAACGTGTTCTTCAACAAAGAGTTGACTATGCTCAGTAGTTTTTAAGAGAGGGGGTCCTAGGGCATCTAATTTACATTGACGAGTGCGGTTACAACCTGTGGACGAGGAGATCGTATGGCAGAGCACCAAGAGGGCAACCAGTCCAATAAGTTGTACATAACCAGCGTGGAAGGAACTGCAACTGTACATTTGCAATATCTAGTGAAGTAGGCCTTGTCCACCACACAATCAGACTTGCCTCTACGACCCTGCTAAGTTTCCAGCAGTTCATAGACGAAATGTGTGCTGCTGCTGTCCAGATGTTAATTTCTGGCTGGTGATCAAATATTTCTAATCTATGACAATGCCCGCCCGCATATCAATGCTGTGGCTCCCCCAGAATTCAACAACATCAGCGTCAAGAGATTACCCCCTTACTCTCCATTCCTCAACCCTGTAGAGATGGCCCACTCCGCATTCAAGGCTGGCGTTAAGCTAGCTCTTTCACTTCCAGCGATGCAAAATAGGGTTGGAGATCGTGATGCTGCTGCAGAGGCTGGCCTAAATATGCAGGGTTGGCGAGCAGGACTGTTGGAAGAAGTGGCAGCAGAAAATGTGGACATAATAACTCAAGAAAAGTGTCATCGTTGGTATAACCATGCACAAACATACCTTCCACCTTGCATTGGAAGACAGGTTATTGATGGATAGATGAATGGATCAAAATCCTAACATCAAAATAAGATAAACTGTAGGTCCTATAGGTCTATATTGAAACAAAACTGAAAACATGGATATTGTTTTTGCATGGTTTTACCATCTAAAGATACCACACCAAAGTGCAAACAACTTGCACAAAGTCCCATTAAGTAATTCAAGAAAGTTGATGATATAAATCATATGAAATAAAAGAAAAAAAGAACGTACAAGAAAGAAAGAAAAAATAAATATATATATATATATATATAAAACGTATAGGCCTATAGCTGGATTTTACATGCTTATAGGCAGGACGTTCCACATGGGACGAAATAAAGTGAACTGAATATAAAACTATTTGATCAAAGACGAAATAAATGTATACATTAGTAGGTTACCGCGGTATCAGACGAAATGGAAGTGTGTTAGGACGAAATAAAATGAACATTAAATGAAATTCATTGCGCAAAATATGAATATACTTGACCAAAGACAAAATTTACTTTAACAAATGCAACCTTCAACATTTTGGGACAAATTCAAACTTAACGAGATATGAAATAAAATGAATAAAGTGTTAAACTATCTGGGAAAACCTATATTAAAGCCCTTGCTGGAATATATGCTCTTACATGGACCAACACTGAGTTTGAGGAGAGGGACCACCGTTTTCACAGGAAGTGTCCCAACAGTTTTGAACATGTTGACAGGTGTATAAATGGGTATTGGAATTAATTCATGTTGTGAAAGTAAAACAGATTGGCTGTGCGTGAGGAGTGGTGAACCCCCTACAGCAAAAATTACATGGAGGAGTCTGGCCCAAACGCTAAGGAAAGAAAGATGGATACTCCGCACGCGAGCTAAGCTCAGCACAAGTCTTTACTTGAGGATAAATTGTGTGTGTTGTAGTATACATACCACATCTGCAATAGCCAGGTTGTCCATGGTTTGTGAGAAATCTTCATTCTTTTCAAGGATTCTGTAAATATACAAAAATAAACACATACGTGAGGCTACATGTAAGGTACAAATACTGGCAGTCAATGAACAGTGTGTAGTTTTCGAGTGAAGAACAGTTGTAACTAAGATTTGAATGACAAATTGCTCACCAAGAATTAATAACACTATAGAGTTAAAACTGCAACGATTTCAATACTCTATGGCCAAGCGACTTTTAAGTCACGGGGCGACGAGCTGCTGTTAAGCGTGTGTTTGTGTTGACGTGTTTGTCGATATCTGACACCAACTATTTTTGTTGCTGCAATGGTGGGATCTGGCTTTAGGTTTCCATGTTTTTACCGACATCCCACATTTCAATGCGCATACACTCCCTTGCCTTGCCTGATGCGTCAGTGACATCACATACATCTTTCTCAACCTCTTCCACAGACATCCCACATTTCAATGCGCATACACTCCCTTACCTTTGCATTGACGCCTGATGCGTCAGTGACATCACATACATCTTTCTCAACCTCTTCCACAGACATCCCACATTTCAATGCCCATACACTCCCTTACCTTTGCATTGACGCCTGATGCGTCAGTGACATCACATATATCTTTCTCAACCTCTTCCACAGACATCCCACATTTCAATGCCCATACACTCCCTTACCTTTGCATTGACGCCTGATGCGTCAGTGACATCACATACATCTTTCTCAACCTCTTCCACAGACAACCCACATTTCAATGCCCATACACTCCCTTACCTTTGCGTTGAGGCCTGATGCGTCAGTGACATCACATACACCATTCTCAACCTCTTCCTACTTACTTACTTACTTAATTCGGGTCGTGTCCCCGATCTACGATGCTTCTCCACACTCTTCTGTCGTTCATTGCTGTCTTTATGTTACTTTTCTCCAGTCCAGTATCTTGCTTGAATAGATCGATAAATGTCAGTGCAGGTCGTCCCGGTTTTCTTTTGCCATGTTTGGGGATCCAGTGCACCAGTTTGGATACAGGCTCCTCACTTTTGTAGCAGTGGCCAGCAAACCTTGTTCGTCTCTTCCGGATCTTCTGACTTATTTTGGGGAGGTCGCCATACAGTTGGGTGTTTGGTATATGTTGTTTCCAGTTGACATTGAGTACTGCTCGCAGCATTCTGGTGTAGCAGCCATCTAGCTCTTTCTGAAGCTTGGGCAGTAGTGGTCCAAGCTTCGCATCCATATAGCAGAACTGACTCCACCGTTGAGGCAAACAGGCGAAGTTTGAATTTCCGAGATAGAGTTGACTTCCATATTTTGTTCATTTTGCTACATTCTCTCCATGCTGCTGCTTTGCGTTGCTTAATGTCTTTTGCCGTACTCTCCATCCAGGCACCAAGATATTTAAAATCTTGAACTTCCTCCAGCTTGTTGCCATCATTTGTCTGTATGGATCCCTTCTGGCTCTGGTTATATGACATAAACTTAGTCTTGCTAGCATTCATTTTGAGACCGACCTTTGCTACTGATGTCTCAACTCTTTGCAGCAGATCTTGTGCTTGATGAAATTTCTCTGACAACAATGCAATGTCATCGGCGAAGTCAAAGTCTGTCACCACCTCTGACCCAATCCTCCTACTTCTACACCTGTCAAGATGAAAACCAAGTTCTTCTTCTCTCCCCTCTATGGCTATCCTCAGGGCAAAGTCCAGCACAATCACAAACAGATATGGGGCGAGTGTATCTCCCTGTAGAACTCCAGCCAATATTTCAAACTGTGCAGTCTCTCTGTCAGGTGATATCACCTTAGCCATGGTATTCTCGTACATTCCTCCGATTGCTTCAACGACCTGTTTTAGTATTCCATAAGCTCGCAGAATTTTCAGCATTTTGCCACGGTGGATTGTGTTGAAGGCCTTTCTGAAATCAATGTAGGTGATTACTGTTGCTAGGTTATTTGCTTTAACTCCTTCTATGAGCCTCCTCAGTGGCAGTATGTGGCCCGCTGTCGTCCTTCCAACCCTGAAGCCGTTTTGATTGGTTCTCAGATGCTGATCCAGCTCTGGTCTGATTCTGTTAAGGATCATTCTGTTGTATGTTTTGGCAACAATAGAACTTAGGCTGATACCATGGTAGTTGCCTCCAAGGCTAAGATTCCCTGATTTTGGTATTGGAACAATGTTGAGCACAGACCATTGGCTTGGTTTTTTCCCTTTCACACCCTATATTCAATGCGCATACACTCCCTTACCTTTGCGTTGACGCCTGATGTGTCGGTGACATCTCATACATCTGTCACAAACTCTTCCACAGGTATCCCACATTTCAATGCACATACACTCCTTACCTTAGCGTTGAAGCCTGATGCGTCAGTGACATCACATACATAATTTTCAACCTCTTCCACAGATATCCCACATTTCAATACCCATACACTCCCTTACCTTTGCGTTGAGGTCTGATGCGTCAGTGATATCACATACATCTTTCTCAACCTCTTCCACAGACATCATTCAATTCAATGCCCATACACTCCTTTACCTTTGCGTTGCGGCCTGATGCGTCAGAGACATCTCGTACATCTTTCGCAACCTCTTCTCTTTATCTCTGACCCTGGCTTTTTGCCGGTAATCTTCTCTCATCTCCACGCTCTCTTCCACAGATATCCCACATATAAATACATATACACTCCCTTACCTTTGCGTTGCGGCCTGATGCGTCAGTGACATCTCATACATCTTTCTCAACCTCTTCTTCTCTTTATCTCTGACCCTGGCTTTTTGCCGATAATCTTCTCTCATCTCCACGACCTCTGGTTCTTCTTTGGGCGGGTCAAGATCCATGTACAATGCTAACATATCGGGAAAATCAACCTGGGGATGGAAGTAGGTTTTAAAGTCATTTATATATTTATATGATTATCATGTTATCAACTGTCAAGTTACATATGTATTTGAAATAAACACTATGCTTTATGTGAGCACATTATAACAGTCTGTTGTTGAACTAAAGTTCAGATAACAATCACATTGTTGTCCATCTTCCTCTGTTGTGAAAATGAGGTGGCTTTATCATTTAAATAGCCTTTTTTGATTCATAAAAATGGAATATAAATATTTGTAAACAAAGAAGTTGCAATCTGCTTATTAGGCATCCTATGGCCTATTTTCAAGTTCAAAATCCAGATGTTGCAATCCCTTTAATCTTTGTCTATCTTTGCAGCTCTCATGTTGCATATCAGCAGAGTTTATTTAATATCAGTCTCAGCATGGACATCCCGAACATTGTCATTCTTATTGTGCAGCTTTCTTTCAGCGAAGCGAATCATCATCATCATCGACAAGTTCATATTTATCACAAGGCTTTGTGTTTTCATATCATTCATAGTAGACTATACTGTTCATATTCACAATACAATACCAGTCTTTGTATCAAGCGTTGCCGGTGTTTCATTTTAAACATCATCGTTATGTGTCTCACCACCAGTCTATTGCTTATTTATCACACTGTCACAGCTACGTTTGCGTACTATCGTTGTTTGAACGTCTTATTTGTGTAGCAAAAGTTCTGGAATTACATCCTGAACATATTATTGTTGGATGGCTTACCAAATGTTCAGTGCTGGCATTTGTATAATTTATTAAACAGTTACATATATCATCACACAGTCTAACTGAACGGCCTTTAGTCCTTGCTGGAAACACTCTAAAGTCTCTGCATGTATAATTAATAAGCTTGAAATATTTCACGAGTCACGACGAACCATCATAAGTTTTCTCACTGGATAATCTGTCTGACCGAGTTGTCTTTCTTCTTCGCCGATCTCGTTTCTCTATTCAAGCATTCAAAAATACAATTCTTTCAGTCTCTGCTGGTATACAATAAGCTTACTAATTCTCCCGACGATTATCTGAAGTTTTCTCTCTATTGAGTTGTCTTTTCGTCGTCTTATTTTCAGCTGTCTGTATTCACGCTGCTCACGCCGTCTTTGTTTACTTTTCGCTGACAGTTATCTACAGCCGGTAGTCCCGTGCGTCAAATGCGCAGCTTGTAATCATATCCGGTCTGCTGTCTGGATGAAAGTTTTTTCTCGTTTAACGCCCACAATGTTGACTCTGAAATCGGTCATTTCTCACTGTATTCAGGAATCCTCGGCGACAGGACCTGGTTCAAAATGGGCGGGAGCTTTCACAAATGTCAAATCCCACTCTGACACCATGTAACGTAGATTAGTATTGGTGTAAAGCACGTAAATAAAGAGGACTCTTGGAGACCGTGCTTTAAGGTTAGATGACATGTTATTAACTCAATGTATTTAGTACTGCGCATGCGTGATGTAAAGCGCTAGATCTGGTGATCTAATAATACATTATAATATATAGGGTTTACTCCCTATAACACAGACCTTGCAGAAGCATTGCTTGATAGAGGAATTCTTACATGTGGGACAGCTATGACCAACAGACGATCATTTCCAAAACAGCTAATACGGAAACAGGGTCAGCTGCAGAAAGGAGACTCCGAGTTACTCTTCAATGGAAGAGTGGCAGCAATCGTATGGCAAGATAAGCGGCCAGTGCACTTTGTAACCTCCACATATGTTGATGCTGCAAATACTACAGTTCCAAGGTATGATGCCAATGAACACAGAAGGATTCAAGTTCCATGCCCCAAGGCTGTCAAAGCCTACAATCAGTACATGGGAGGTACTGACAAAAATGATCAGATGACCCGCCTCCAAAGATCTCGCCGCCATTACAAATGGCCCCGCAGACTAGTAATGAAATTCTTCATGTGGGCAGCATATAACGCCTACGTGTTGATGGGATTTTATAAACCTCATAACCATCATGGCCATAGAGTGTACACATTCCATGCTTTCTTGGAGGAACTCTGTATACAACTTGTTGGACATGTTCGCTGTACTACACAACAAGGACGCCGGCGCTCCAATGGAGATCCAGATGCTAGACTGCGAGACGTTGGTCTTCACCATGTGGAAAGATCCCCGTATGCTACCGGTGCTAATCGCTGTGTTGTTTGCACTGAGATATACAAGCGGCAAAAAAATAACAATCCACACATCCCTGAGAAAGAATTGCCAACAAGGTGTAGAACCAAGTTTTGGTGTAACTTTTGCGAAGCATATCTATGCATTGGGACACCGGACTCCAACTGCTGGAAGGATTGGCATACAAAGGTTCGATACTGGGAATAAGGTAAGCAAAACACAAGTTGTGTTCATGCATTTATAACCATGTCTTTATTCTATATACATACTTGTGCACACAAATAAATACAGGACAGTATAACATTAAAATTCAGCATTTTACCCCCGGAGAAGTCAGGGTGGGTGTACCGAACCCTCATAATAACTCAGGGTTCAAAGGGTTAAACTAAGACAGGCCATGATACTGGCAATATCTTGTTAGGTGACTTGTTACACTACTGAATAAGCTTGAAGCTATGGAGTAGTATAGCATTTATAACAGTTTACGATGTCACAGGTTACCAAACAGGACATTCCTCATTGTCTTACCCTTGGATAGCGTTGTTCCATCTCAGCTACTTTAGGATGGATAGATTTCCTGCTACTTCTAAACTGTTTCTGTGAATAGGAAGACAGACAGAAAGACACATTATAGAGCGAGTCAAAAGAAAAGTGTATTACTTATGTAGACAGGCAAGATGGAGATACAAAGTGTTGACAGAAAAGCGACAATATTTAAGGCTTAAAAAAGGTGTTGGATTGCCCTTTCCCAACCGACCGTAAAAATTGGGAACTCAGTCACATTTTTTTTTCTTACTTTTTTAAAATGTTAGAATTCGTCACCTAAATTACCTCAAATGACCCCTATGTGACCCCACTCTGAAATAGTTATCAATGCCACCAGACTTTTAATATCAAAATTTAGAATTCTCGAATTCGTCACCTAAATTACCTCAAATGACCCCTATGTGACCCCATTCTGAAATAGTTATCAATGCCACCAAACTTTGTCTTTTTAATATCAAAATTTAGTTAAATAATAAACCACAATGTATTCCAGTGTGATTTGGTCATTCTCTGAAAACTTAAAAACACCCAAATATATATATATCGACCTATCGACCCCAAAAAAAAATTGAGGTGAAAGGGCAATTGTTGATAATTTCTTGAAATCCTTTTTTTGTGACAGCCCTACATAAATCTCACTGCATACAAGAATACAAGTAAATATTAGGCCAAAAAGAATAAAATGTTATGTTGTCCTCGACTGCCCGCTCGTCAGATTTAGGGCCGCTCCGATTTTTTTTCTTTCTTCAGATTTTTTTTCTCTCCAGATTTTTCTTTTTTTTTAGATTTTTTTAAACAGTTTAAATGACATTGAATATTAAATTAAGCATTTATAACATATTATGTGCGACTCTTAGTGTGATTTGAACTTCGTGTTGGCTGAACTTTGAGCTTCCGCTGTTTATTATTATAAGAAAATTAAAATTAAAAAAAAATCTGCCCGTCCGCCCCTCCTCTCTGAGAGCCCTGGAGGACAACCAAACATTAATATTTTTGGCCTTAGGGCAATCCAAGTGCAAATGGTAAAAAAAACCCACTTACATTCTTAATTTGTGTCACCGACTGCCGGTGTTCATTTCTTGTGTTGTGCCTACTGATGCTAGCATTGGTCGGCTCTCTGTCCTCGGCTATTCTGAATAAAGTGTGCCCTCCCTCTGTTCCATCGTACTGCTGCAAGGAAGATACTGAAGATGTTCTGCTTTCGGGTGCTGGAGTAAGTCAAACAGAATCAATATCAACATCTGGATCAGGTATGTGATGATTAGTGTATCAAAGATCAGAAATATAAGACTTGTTATGAATTTGAATTATTTTGACCTTGATATTTGTGCTCTTAAATCGAATTAGCTACTGCCGCATTCCGCCTCATTTACTCATGTTGGGTCACATATTACACCACTTCGCAAAAGGGGTCATGCACCCAAATTTAACAATTCTATCTGCATTTATCTCCCGTTGTGATCGCCCGGGGAGTTAGACTGAGAGAGCCTGCGTTGCCAGCATGGTTTTCAAAAGGGAATTCATGGGGTTCAGGGGCTGTAAGGGCTATACTATCTTCAGACTGGCAAAGAAACTGCACAGGAAATTGATGAAGGCCCTTCAATTGTGAATCTTTGGGATTCATTTTCTACCTGGCTTTGACTGTTCTTACCTGAGCTATCGCTGTGATTGCTGCCCACACTCTTGGCATCCTCCTCTCCATCCTGCCCATCAGCAACTGTCTCCTCTCCCTCCACCATCCTGTGGAGTGTATCCGGGTCACTGACATCTTGCCAGAACTGCTCTACATCTTCCAGGCAATCCAACTTGCCATCTCTCATCAGTTTAGTCTGTAGAACCATAACCTAGGGAATGGACACAAGATATGAGAACAGAGTTACCCATAGCAATAAGTCACCGGGTAACCACCTGGTAGTTACCGGATGGTTCACCGATACCTTGCGGAGAGTATTCTTAAAGTAATCCGACCATCTCCGCTAGCGGAGAGCATTTTGGGAAGCAGTTAGCTGCTTTGGAGAGTTACCTGATGGTTTTCCAGAAACCTGGTTACTCTCCAAAAACTTACAGTCAGCCATATACATTCAGGTTCATTAACACTTTCCATGCGGCAGGCGTCTGCAGACAACAGTTCCAAAATTGAACAAAATGATTCAAAAATGTCATCAAAATGATTCAATGTCATCACCATATATCTGGAATCACAAGAGAAATGTGTTGAAATAAGTACAAACATGCCTAGTATTGGTTCGGCAATTCCTGAGATCAACATTAAAATTTGGGAAAGGTTTCTGAATAAACTATTTTGTATGGTAAAACTAATAGCCGTGTGGTGATGAGTTTTTAAATGTGATGACTTTTATTTTTCTAGCTTCTATTTGAAAATTAGCTTTGGTTCATTGTCTGTAGTTTTAAGTATTATAACATATTTTGTGGGCAATCGTGTATATTATCTTGTAATTATCTATTGTATTTATCTTGTGAAGCGCTTGGAGATCCTGCGTATCAAGCGCTTGAATAAATGCCGTGTATTATTATTATTAAAGTATTTAAGTGTTAAAGTTAAAATTAGATGGTAAATTTCATTTTTGAGACAGAAACCAGGCAGAAGTCTGTTCAAAGACGGGATTAGGGGCCAATTTCCGGATGACATCATTCTTCTAACCCGTCTCATACCTACAAATTCCTACAGCGTTACTAAATGCTATTGCGTGCCTGCTTATGCTAGCGTGCTATGCTAGCGTGCTATGCTAGCGTGCCTGCTTATGCTAGTTCCTAAATGCTAGCGTGTGTCTATCTTATGCCACGATTCGCCAGGCTATCAAATGGTATTTGAATTGAATTGAATTTAAAAAAAACACCCAAAAACCTTTTGAGTGATCTGTTGGCGCACTCAGTCAGTTAGGCATCGGACTTCTACGACGGCGTCTCAGGTTTGATACCGGCCATGCTGAAGAGTGATTTTCCCAAAAAAAATTGACCCGCTTTCCTCCCCGGATAGTTTTATCCCCAAAAACATTATAATAATAATAATAAAGTATTCTGGAGTTTATCTATCAAAAACTCCTTTGTTATACGGAAGTGAGAGGTAGGAGTTTAGTGGCGTCATAGTTACCTTCTCATCCAATCAGAGTTGAGATGCATTCAACCGCCCCTTTTGGTTTACGATCACCCGGCCACTCTTGGTCATTATGCTTTTTGGCACCATCCGAGTAGGTTCAATTATTAAAAATAATAAACAACACAACGTTCTTATATAAGCGCTTTCCACCATGCAAGCGAAGTCCCAAAGCACTTTTGGCCAATTATTATCGCTGCCAATTTGAATCAGAACTCTTTTCATCGCTACACTTATATAAGGTGGCTACCGGCCAACAGTGCACAGCCTATCAGCACTACTTAGATTGTGATTCTTAATTTCTTAAAGTGTTGGTTTAGAGAATAATGACTGCGTAACAACTGTTTTCGTGAATTTGCTTTGAAATCAGAGGTTTTTGTTCTGGTCCGAGGAATTATCCTCAGGGGCTGCGAGGGACTATTTCTAATGACCAGAACAACAACTATTCTCATTCATTACTGAAAAAGATGCATATTTATCGAAATAATTGATTTATACCGATATAATTGCGCTAATACTTAATTTGTTTTCTGTTTACTTTGCCCATCCTTCTAAGTTATTGAAACAGTCCAAGTCGAGTCATCCCCTCATTAACATTTTTATCATTCAACCAATCAGAAATAAGCTTTAATCTTGTTTCCTCATAACTCATTAAATATTCAGTTTAGGGGCGTGAGGCTTTAATTTGATTGGTCGGTCAATGAGCAAAACACACTTTGGCGCATTACTTTCGGGCAATTATTAGTAACCTGCGCTCGGCATGCGCATTATAATCTAACGATTCATTTGATTGGAACACACTTGGTATGCAGCTATCACGATTACTCATGAAGTAATGAATTAATTAATAATCTTATTCAAAAATCCAAACTTACCTGATAGAGTCTGGATTTTGGTAGACTCTTCAAGAAGGTGTTATCTACAGCTTGAAGTGATTGACTCAATCTCTTCTGCACATGATGACTGGCTTCCATCTGAAGTTAAAACATAAAATAATAAACCAATATTAAACTAGAAACAAATCTGAATATATATATAAAATATGTGATGCGATCTGTGAAACCCGTCGGATCTCGCAAAATGTGAACTAGGGATTATGGGTAAAATTGATTTATTTTTTATTTTTTATTTTTATATATTTTTTTAGATTTAATTTTCAATACTTTGTGTCATCATCTTTTATGAAATTTCACCTTCATAAACTTTTCATAGCATTAGGCTAATGAAATATGATTCCCAGTTTCCCGTTTCCCTACCGACCCAACTTTTCAGTTTTACCAAAACTTTCATTATTTTGTGCAAAATTACATTTTCTGACAAACTTGAATAAAAATCAAAACTTTTAGTGGCTCAAAATACCAGGCATATCTTCCTGTTGATTTTAAGGGATTTTTTATGGCAGTGGTGTCATGGTATGGTTGATAATGAAATTGTTTGCATTACCTACCCAGATTTCAGACGTAATTGACGTTGCAATATTTCAGACAGATTTGTTGACATTTTCAATAACACATCTACAAATGCTTCCTTAATTGTTTTTCAAAGTGTTAAAGTGTTAATTAAGGTGTAATATAAACAAATCAATAGGTAGTTAGTAGTTAACACCCCTTTCAGATGCAATAATGAAATTGAGTGAAATAATGAATAATGAATAATGAAATAGACACCTACCCACTCTTTTAAAAATATGAAACGGGAAACTGGGAATCATATTTCATTAGCCTTAACCTTATAATGCTATTCTATTGAATTATGTATCTTTATTGGCCCTGTTTTCATGATTTCTTGTTTTGTAGGTTTTTATGACATCACAATCATCATTCATTCATAACCTTTTTTGTAGTGATCGTTGAAAAATGATCGAAACAGTTCTGTAATCAGCACTGTTTTGGCTTTCTTATGATATAGATTATCTCCAATATGAAAAATGCCACCATGTGGCGGGTTTTCACAGATTGCATCACATATTGCAAGATAATTTTTGCAATGATAGTGTTAAAGGTGGAGACCTTGTGTTGATATTTTAATCTCTCAACTGAAGGCGGATTTAAAATTGAATGAACACATAAAGCAGCATATTGCTTAATTGCGCGGACAACCTGCGACAAGATCATTTCGGGCGCCATCATCTTTGCGCTGCGTGCGTGTTGTTCGTTCAATTATTAATTTGACTATAGCCTATTCCAGTAAGTATTCACACATTTTCAAAATAATTCACAACCCTTCATGTCAAATATTGTCATATTCAAAAAGTTGAACAGTTTTCATTTTTTTCCACCTTGGCCTTTACCTCTTGTTGTTTCTTCTGCTCAATCTTCTTCTTGAGTTCTTCTGATTTCTTGTGAATGTCTTTTCTCTGTTTCATCACTTTGGCATCAAGTTTATCCTTATACTCGTTGTAGTAATGGTTTCTTAGCTTAGCTAAGTCGTCTAGGCTCCGCATGTGTCGCTACAAAAGGGATGAATCAAGAGTAAGACCATGAGGCCAAACATTTCTTCTTCTTTTTTTAGAAAAAAGGCTATGAGGTATGCGATTTCTTTTTCTTTCTTTTTTACAAAATATTTTTAAAAAAAGGTCTCTGTAAGCTTGGATTAGCAACAACAAAAAATCACATACCTCATAGCCTTTTTTCAAAAAATAAATAAAAAAATTGCACAGCACTTAGCTTTTTTGCCAAATGTTTCTGAGACAGAACTTCTTCTTTGTTTGGCCTAAAAGTGTTAGATACTGTGTACTATAGTTTGATCCGTTCCAAATTGGCGAAAAATATTCCGTTTTTATCTCTCCGCAAGCAAGCAAAAGTAATCCAAGCATACGCGAGCGATTATGACCACACGCACGGTTTGGGCTGAACGCACGTGTCTCGCTTATGATGCGCTTGTTGCCTTCGGCGCACCTGCATCCTTCTGTATTCATTTGCTGTTGTGATGAGTCTTCGCCAATTTGGAACTGATCAAATTATAGCGACAGGTGAAATGCGCTATAGCACAAACAAACAAAATCATCTTTTGCCAAAACAACCCATTTTTTCCCATCCTACAGCACATGTTTTCAAAAGTTGTCCAAATTTAAAACATAATGTCTATTTACCAAAAATCAACAAACTGTATTGTCTTTGTTTAGTTTTAATTTAGTTTTTAATGAAAAATGATGGTCTTGACAATCAAATAAGAATGTGTAAACATCGAAAAGCGCAACATAGCCGCACATTATGGTTTATTTTTAACGCATAACAAATATTTATACAAAAAAACAAAAACATTTTTTTCAAAAAGTACCTTTTGCCCCCCCAAAAAACACTTTTTCCAAAATCAAGCAGCACATTTAGTAATTTTAAAAAGCGCAAAAAAAATCTAGTTTTATATTGTAAAAATACAGACTCTTTTTTGCCAAGACTATGAAAATGGCATT
The DNA here is from genome assembly GCA_035610835.1 of Ophiura sarsii. Taxonomy (NCBI): domain Eukaryota; kingdom Metazoa; phylum Echinodermata; class Ophiuroidea; order Amphilepidida; family Ophiuridae; genus Ophiura; species Ophiura sarsii. The sequence continues at coordinate 57,232,816 of CM069455.1, read as the reverse complement.
TGTTCCATAGACAAACTTGTATCAATGCCATATAGGCAGTGCATTGGCGGCATCAGCATACAGTAAATGTGGGGGGAGGGGCAACCAGGGGGCAAGACCAAATCTGGGGGGGGGGGGGAGGGGGGGGGGGGGAAGGGGGGGGGAGAAAACATTGGCTTTTATTGTAAAAATTGCCTGAAATGGGCTTAATTTGTTCTGAATTAGACATTTCAGACCAATTTTAAGCTAATTTTTACATTAAACACAACATTTTCGATTGTTTGGGGGACAAAATCGGGTGGGGTTTGAGCTAACTGGGGGGAGGACAAGTGTGGGGGGGGGGCAAAGGTCATGACTGGGTCATCACTCCCCCCCCCCCCCCCCCCCCCATACATGGTGCCGCCACTGCATATATAATGTTTCAGATCGAGTTACTTGTATGACATGAATTCAGATCGCAAGGAGTAGACATTATTTTTGGATTGTAATAAAAAGTCATTGTATTTATAAATTAGAATGTTATTTGTGATGTGTGCAGCAGCCATTGATCCAGCTAATCCTGTGTGTAGACCAACCTAATGTTGCAAAAGGCAGTGTTTTAACACTGCCTTTTATCTTAAAAGTGCAGAGAAGGACACATTTTGTCAATTTTTTAAAAGTAAACCATCACATCAAAACATACCTCTTGTCGGATTTAATAGTTTCTAGATATGAAGTAAAATCTTGAAAATTAAAAAGAAATCAATAGGAAATGCTAAGCTTCTATTCATCATATTTCCTGATTCTTAAGGCTAAATTTTTAATTTTGATGGTGTTAAAATCAGCCATTCGATAAAAGACTCCAAGGGAAGGGATATGTTTTGATGAGATTGGTCACATAAAGAACCGGTTGGTAATATTATGTAGATCATCACTATACAGGTCTGAAAATGTATCTCTACATCTCCTATAAGTAAGCCCCGGAGGATCCCGCGATCGCGGTTTTCTCGCCGTGATTCCCAGGTTTTAACATTTCCCTCGGTTTTCTAAAAGTATGCCGAGATTTTGCGGAATTGTTGGTTTATTCCTCAAACAAAACAAAATTTCGAATTTCTACACAAAAATCGACCGTAATTTTAGTCCAAGAAAATCTTAAAATGTCATGTGGAATTTCGATCTATCGGGGATCTATCGTATCAATCATAAAATCTATTTTACCAATGTGAACTTGGTTGGGAAAATACCCCCGGAAAATACCATGAATCGCGGTTTTAGTAAACTCGCCTCTCCGTTTGTGCCTAAAAAGAATCGCGGGATCCTCATGGGCCTACCTATAAGACCAAATCCAAAATCAGTCATCTTCTTCGTCTTTTACTCCTTCCAGTAGTCCCAGTACAGTTCAGGTTTCAGTGACTGATGAAGTTAGATGACATGTGTTTGGATGGGCAAATGTTGAACGACAAGAGCCGAGCGAGCTCTCATGTTTCTCTCATAATATTAAGGCCTATAGGTAGGTGTTAGTAAAAAACATGGTGCTGGCTGTCTACTTGACATAAAGTATTATGTGCTGTGTAAAATACTATATTATGCTCACCTACCTAGATATCTAATCAAAACTAAATGAATATTACAAATATTATACTGCTGTATCAATCCACTACATTTTCTCAACATTTTATGAATTATGGAATCACCAAATATGACTCTCATGTTTGTTCACACTATATTGGCTAGTGACCTAGGGTAAGCATGGTAAGGGAAATGAAAAAAGATATATGGGTACCGTATTATCCCTATTAAGCGCCCAGGACCTTATAAGCGCCCACCCCTGTTTTTCTCAATGACTACCAACAAACAATCCCTTATAGCGCCCCACCTTTTCAAATGGTCAGCATCCTCAAATGACCACTTGTACATGTATATATTTCATTTAGTATGTGAAATGGTCAGCCTCCTCAAATGACCAATTGTACATTTTCGTTAGTACGTCAAGTGGTCAGCCTTCTCAAACTACCACTTGTACATTGTATTTAGTACATAAAATGATCAGCATTCAAATGACCATCAAATGGTCAGCATCTTCAAATGACCATCAAATGGTCAGCATCTTCAAATGACCACTTGTACATTTTATTTAGTACGATAAATGAGTTTAAGAAAGGTAACATAATAAGCGCCCAGCCCACCCAAAATGACTTTGCTAACCGCACTGGGCGCTTAATAGGGATAATACGGTACGTGTAGACCTATATGCCGCACCAAATGGGCACAATTTTAGTTATTTCTCTTCCTGCGGACAATGACGTAACTTTGCAGGCACAGCAATTACGCACCCGTATAAAATGTACGTTATGTATATCGTCCGCCTTTCTAAGCATGTGTATTACACGCCAGCACCTTGAGTAGGCGCACACACTTGTTATTGTGCTGCAATTAGTAAATCCCAAAGTTATGTCACAGTCTTGTGATAGACAAATATACTATAATATGTATCAACAAACTTGTATTTCTTCTCTGTTTTGGTGCATGCAGAGAAAGGTGTGATTTTTGGACACACATAATAACCTCTGATCTCTGTAATGACCAGTGAGACCCCCCTGGCACACCCCGTTCACAATCGTTGCATAATATCATTGCAACTAATAGGCCTAGATATAAGGCTTGAATTTCCCTGTAAATAAGTATCTTCCTGAAATTCCCATTTTTCCCCAGACCTACTTGACTTAACAAATGATTTCACTATATTTTCGTCAGATCATGGAGAAGCCATCCGTCAAGTTCCGCACACCCTCGGAAGTATCATGGAAGTCCTCCGAGCAGAAGGCAGCAAGACCTGCATCTATAGAGTCATTAAATACTACCAGGTCAAGATTTCTTAATGCACCAGAAGCGCCGATATCAAGTGAAGAAGCACGCAAGAGGGTACGTAGGTGTTTGTACCAGGGGAATAATGTACCATAGAATTTATTCATTGCATGGAAGATACTTTTGGTGGTAAACTAGGCTAGTTTTATGGCATCTACTAGCTTGGACTCTCACACACATGTCATTCTTTTGAAAATAGTATTTCTTGAATTGATACTTTTCCGAAGTTTTAAAGGCATTATTCATGATTTTTGTTAAAAAATAGATTTTCTTGCAGATTTACATTTCTGATCATAAATCATGAATATATTCTGAGTTACAGAGCGATACGATTCCTAATTACTTCAAAATCATGGTTTTTAGGTTGAAAATAGATTGTTCGCTAGCGATCAATCTATTTTCAACCCTTAAAAAACATGATTTTGAAGTAATTAGGAATCGTAGGCCTATCGTTCTGTAACTTAGAATGTATTTATGATTTTAACCTCTGATCTCTGTAATGACCAGTGAGACCCCCCTGGCACACCCCCCTGGTGCCTGATGGACCATTGTGTATGGGGAGGAGGGAACAAGGAGGTCATAGCCATATTTGGTGATTCCTCATACTCGTCACTCAGGTGCATAATTTAAGATAAACAATGAAAGTAAATACATTTGAAAACAAACCCACATCAATCAAACCCTTCTTACCAGCATGAGATTTTTGAGTTTCTCAAAAGCCATTTTTTTGGTCTCACTCCACTGGATGGCCTGAGTTGCAAATACATCCATTAGGAATAGGGTTGCATATGGGGTAATTAAATACAATGCTTGTTATTGTTATACATAAATCCATTTTTTAGACATCCCTACATCTCACTATCAGCCATTACTGGTGGGGATCCCTACATCTCACTATCAGCCATTACTGGTGGGGATCCTTACATCTCACTATCAGCCATTACTGGTGGGGATCCCTACATCTCACTATCAGCCATTACTGGTGGGGATCCCTACATCTCACTATCAGCCATTACTGGTGGGGATCCCTACATCTCAGTATCAGCCATTACTGGTGGGGATCCCTACATCTCACTATTAGCCATTACTGGTGGGGATCCCTACATCTCACTATTAGCCATTACTGGTGGGGATCCCTACATCTCACTATCAGCCATTACTGGTGGAGATCCCTACATCTCACTATCAGCCATTACTGGAGGGGATCCCTACATCTCACTATCAGATAATCAGCCATTACTGGTGAGGATCCCTACATCTCACTATCAGCCATTACTGGTGGGGATCCCTACATCTCACGATCAGCCATTACTGGTGGGGATCCTTACATCTCACTATCAGCCATTACTGGTGGGGATCCCTACATCTCACTATCAGCCATTACTGGTGGGGATCCCTACATCTCAGTATCAGCCATTACTGGTGGGGATCCCTACATCTCACTATCAGCCATTACTGGTGGGGATCCCTACATCTCACTATTAGCCATTACTGGTGGGGATCCCTACATCTCACTATCAGCCATTACTGGTGGGGATCCCTACATCTCACTATCAGCCATTACTGGTGGGGATCCCTACATCTCACTATTAGCCATTACTGGTGGGGATCCCTACATCTCAGTATCAGCCATTACTGGTGGGGATCCCTACATCTCACTATTAGCCATTACTGGTGGGGATCCCTACATCTCACTATTAGCCATTACTGGTGGGGATCCCTACATCTCACTATCAGCCATTACTGGTGGAGATCCCTACATCTCACTATCAGCCATTACTGGAGGGGATCCCTACATCTCACTATCAGATAATCAGCCATTACTGGTGAGGATCCCTACATCTCACTATCAGCCATTACTGGTGGGGATCCCTACATCTCACGATCAGCCATTACTGGTGGGGATCCTTACATCTCACTATCAGCCATTACTGGTGGGGATCCCTACATCTCACTATCAGCCATTACTGGTGGGGATCCCTACATCTCAGTATCAGCCATTACTGGTGGGGATCCCTACATCTCACTATCAGCCATTACTGGTGGGGATCCCTACATCTCACTATTAGCCATTACTGGTGGGGATCCCTACATCTCACTATCAGCCATTACTGGTGGGGATCCCTACATCTCACTATCAGCCATTACTGGTGGGGATCCCTACATCTCACTATTAGCCATTACTGGTGGGGATCCCTACATCTCACTATCAGCCATTACTGGTGGGGATCCCTACATCTCACTATTAGCCATTACTGGTGGGGATCCCTACATCTCACTATCAGCCATTACTGGTGGGGATCCCTACATCTCACTATTAGCCATTACTGGTGGGGATCCCTACATCTCACTATCAGCCATTACTGGTGGGGATCCCTACATCTCAGTATCAGCCATTACTGGTGGGGATCCCTACATCTCACTATTAGCCATTACTGGTGGGGATCCCTACATCTCACTATCAGCCATTACTGGTGGGGATCCCTACATCTCAGTATCAGCCATTACTGGTGGGGATCCCTACATCTCACTATCAGCCATTACTGGTGGGGATCCCTACATCTCACTATCAGCCATTACTGGTGGGGATCCCTACATCTCACTATCAGCCATTACTGGTGGGGATCCCTACATCTCACTATCAGCCATTACTGGTGGGGATCCCTACATCTCACTATCAGCCATTACTGGTGGGGATCCCTACATCTCACTATCAGCCATTACTAGTGGGGATCCCTACATCTCACTATCAGCCATTACTGGTGAGGATCCCTACATCTCACTATCAGCCATTACTGGTGGGGAAAGGGCATTCCAGTTGAAATCACCCAAAGTGTGGTCAACTCGTGGTGCAAAATATGAACTGTATTTAGGAACCCATGTTACCAATGAAAAGCATAAGTGCAGACTTTCAAATACTAGAAAAGTGATGTCTAACAATCAATATTGGCTCTTTTAATTCCATGCCTCTTCTAGTTTTTTATCTTCAGAACTCAGAGGGTGAAGTGATGGTTCTGACTGACGATAAGTGAGCTGTAAAATTATCAAAGAATTATTCCTCCTAATCTTTAGGGGTATACGGTATCTCATACTCTTATAGTTATAATCTTTCATAGCTAACCATGCTGGATCTTGTATCTCAAACTCTTATAGTTATGAAACTCTTATAGTTATGATCTTTCATAGCTAACCATGTTGGATCTTGTATCTCATACTCTTACAGATGATATTTCATAGCTAACCATGTTGAATCTTGTATCTCATACTCTTATAAGATCTTTCATAGCTAACCATGTTGGATCTTGTATCTCATACTCTTATAAGATCTTTCATAGCTAACTATGTTGGATCTTGTATCTCATACTCTTATAAGATCTTTCATAGCTAACCATGTTGGATCTTGTATCTCATACTCTTATAAGATCTTTCATAGCTAACCATGTTGGATCTTGTATCTCATACTCTTATAAGATCTTTCATAGCTAACCATGTTGGATCTTGTAGATCTCATACTCTTATAAGATCTTTCATAGCTAACCATGTTGGATCTTGTATCTCATACTCTTATAAGATCTTTCATAGCTAACCATGTTGGATCTTGTATCTCATACTCTTATAAGATCTTTCATAGCTAACCATGTTAGATCTTGTATCTCATACTCTTATAAGATCTTTCATAGCTAACCATGTTGAATCTTGTCCCGGCCCCCCAACTCAACACAAAAGTTGGTAACCATGACTGTTCTTTATTTTTTCAAAGTACCCCTTTGCAAGGATTTTTCAACAATTTAACCCCCCTTTTTTGGCAAAAGCGAGGACAAAATTGGGGTGAAAAATACCCCCTTTTTTTGGTTTTCACTGACTACCATTTCAAAACCCCTTTTCAAAGACACTTTATACATACATTAAATAGATAAAAACTTGTTGCTCCCAACAGTAACAGGCGTTTATAGTTCTGTTATAAACTGGTGTACCCCAAATGGTGTATTTGGGTTGTTACCATGTTCTAATCAAATGATTAAATCCATACTGTGACTTTTTTTTTTTTCCTCTTTGTAAACTACCCCTTTTTTTGAATTTCGCGGAGACTAATTTATAAAATACCCCCCTATTTTCCTGATTTCGCTGTCAGCGCTGACAATTGAAAATATACCCCTTTTCCGCGATTTTTAGAACAGTCATGGTTACCAACTTTTTTGTTGAGTTGGGGGGCCGGGAATCTTGTATCTCATACTCTTATAAGATCTTTCATAGCTAACCATGCTGGATCTTGTATCTCATACCTCTTGTAGTTCTTTTGCTCTCTTCCTATCATCCTCTGTCTCGGGCACCTGCTGATGAACAGATTTCTTCTTCTTTTTCTTACGTCTTCGTTTTTGCTCCTCCAATGCCTTCATTTTCTCTTCCTAAAACATTAGCAGCGTTAGATGCAAAAGTTAAAATCATTCACAGAGTAAAGATGCAAAGTTAAACACACTCACAGAGTAAGATGCAAAAGTTAATGTCATAAGGCCAAAAAAAAAAGAAGGTTTGTCTCAGATGACATGAGAGACTGAAAATCTAATGCGGTCTGCGGATTTTTTTTTTTTTTTTTTTTTCAATTTAGACCTGATCGTCATTTGTTTGGTCAAAAAGTTGGATTTTGCAAGAAAATTGAAAAAGAAAAAAAAATTGGAAAAAAAATTGAAAAAAAAAAAAAAAATTGAAAAAAAAAAAGCTTACGCGGGCGGTTTCGGGAATGCGCGCGGGTCATCTGAGACAAACCTTTTTTTGTTGGCCTAACAGAAATGTAAAATAGAATCAGTGTCCACAACATCTGGATGTCCTGGCAACAACAGCATTGCCAGAATGCCAGAAAGTAGATTTTCTTGCAGATTTACATTTCTGATCATTAAATCAAAATCATAAATACATTCTACATGTAAGTTACAGAACGATACGATTCCTAATTACTTCAAAAACATGTTTTTTAAGGGTTGAAAATAGATTGTTCGCTAGCGAACAATCTATTTTCACTCTAAAAACCATGATTTTGAAGTAATTAGGAATCGTATCGCTCTGTAACTCAGAATATATTCATGATTTATGATCAGAAATGTAAATCTGCAAGAAAATCTATTTTCTAACAAAAATCATGAATAATGCCTTTAAAACTTTGGAAAAGTATCAATTCAAGAAATACTATTTTCAAAAGAATGACATGTGTGTGAGAGTCCAAGCTAGTAGATGCCATAAAACTTAGCCTAGTTTACCACCAAAAGTATCTTCCATGCAATGAATAAATTCTATGGTACATTATTCCCCTGGTACAAACACCTACGTACCCTCTTGCGTGCTTCTTCACTTGATATCGGCGCTTCTGGTGCATTAAGAAATCTTGACCTGGTAGTATTTAATGACTCTATAGATGCAGGTCTTGCTGCCTTCTGCTCGGAGGACTTCCATGATACTTCCGAGGGTGTGCGGAACTTGACGGATGGCTTCTCCATGATCTGACGAAAATATAGTGAAATCATTTGTTAAGTCAAGTAGGTCTGGGGAAAAATGGGAATTTCAGGAAGATACTTATTTACAGGGAAATTCAAGCCTTATATCTAGGGTTCGGCAGAATCCGTGATTTTTTAAGGCAAAATCCGTGGGCAGTTTGTGTAAAATCTGTGATTTCCGTGATTAGTGTGATTTTAAGCAAAACCGAGATCAAACCTTAGTAATTGACAATGACACATGAAATCCACGCGGTCATATCTTTAGGCACTCAATTCAAAATATATATTGCTCAAGGGATATTAGTAAATAAATAAGTGTTAGATTGGAATAAAAATAGGATGGAAAAAACAAAAATAAGAAAATGGCGATATAAAAAAAAAAATCATGCAGTGTGGTTCTCAAAAAAGCCACCATTCGGATAATTTGTGATTCTTATTATCAAATAAAACTGTAAAAATCGACTTGTTGGTCAATTACCACGGTTGAAATAGCATTTCCGTGATTTTACGGTACAATTTCCCAAATCCGTGATCAATTATGAAATCCGTGAATTACGCCGTGAAATCCGTGTTCACGGAGTCTGCCGAACCCTACTTATATCTAGGCCTATTAGTTCCAATGATATTATGCAAAGATTATGATTGGTCAAGTGGGAGCTATTATAATAGCGTATACATTAGACTAGCTTTATAGTAAGGGCCAAAGTTTTCCGTGTTGTATCGCGGAATTGAGGTTAAACGCAGAAAACGACAATTTGATGAAAAGAAGGGGAAAAATGCACAAAAAACGTCCAAAACACAACATTTATAAATAGTCTTGAATAAAACAATATAAATATTAAAAAACGATACGTAATAAAACCTAAAAATGATGTGTTTTTCTGTAAAGTAAGTTTATTTTGGTTTTATAGATCGTAAATTATAAGCTTTCTTGGGGAAAATTACATCACAGAAAAATGGCAAAATTCACAAAGCGGAAAAACGCGGAATTCGACAAAATTACAAAGCGGTAAACTTTGGCCCTTACTTTATACATTGATGTAATCAGTAATTTCTCAGTTGTGGGTTACCGGTTAGGGTTCATTGGTTAAATTGTTGATACGATAGCATGGTCACTGATTTTTTGTGTAGCCCGCGAGATGTCTCAAGATTTTTTTTTTTAAATCAATATATTTTACATCATCACAAAAAACGAGCTAGCTGCTTAGCATTTATCAGCACAAATGATGTTCCTCATTCATACACTCTATGTAGTGTTGAACCAATCAGGAAGCAGGAATTACAAATACGCGGAGTGCATTGAAAGTGTCCACTGCACTCCGCGTGTGCGCCGTTCAAATCACGCAGTGCACGTTTTGTTTTGATTCGTTGTTCAAGATTCGCGGGTTCGCCGATTTTCACTGCGGGTGTTAGCAAACTTGTTAAAGTGTTTTTAGTCGTTTTACATAGATCAAAATTATGCTTAAATTGTGAATTTTTATTTGTATAGTGTCGTGTATGAATTAGGTCAATGCATGCGTATGTTTTGTTTCTCGAAAAATTAGAAAAATCAATGCACTTGCGCAAATGTTGATATGCTCACAATAGCACTCCCCCTTCGGGTTCGTGCAATTATTCACACATCAACATCAGCGCGCGTGCATTGATTTGTCTAATTTCTCTCAAAACAACACATACGCATTTATTGACCTATAAACGTGAGTAGGTCTATATTGAGATTACGTTTTTGTAAAGATAGATTATTAAAGGTAGATGACCCAATCACATTTTCGTAACACAGAATTATTTCAAACATACGGAGATTTTCATATCATATGAAAGCTCGTATTTTTCTCATCATCATACTGAAATTTGACGGCCTAAATCGGTATAATTACGGAGAAATCGATGAAATAACGTCGAATTACCGCGAATGATGGTAACCACCGATATATAGTTTGTGTACTACTCAATGGGTACAGTTCACAGCATCTTGTGCGTCTAAAATAAGAACCATAATAGCTATGCATCTCAAATTTTGGGACACGACATTTTTAAGGATGACCTTTCATGTAGAATAGAAAACTTCAAGTTGAAAATCGGAACATCTACCTTTAAAGGCATACTATGTGATATTTTCCAGAGGGCGCCCTCTATTCATGATTTTTTTTAGAAAGTAGATTTTCTTGCAGATTTACATTTCCGATCATAAATCATATACATGTATACATTCCAAGTTACAGAGCGATACGATTCCTAATTACCTCAAAATCATGGTTTTAGAGTGAATTTAGAGTGAAAAATATAAACTGTCGGGATTCCGACAGTTTATTTTCACTCTAAAACCATGATTTTGAAGTAATTAAGAATGGTATCGCCCTGTAACTTGGAATGTATGCATGATTTATGATCAGAAATGTAAATCTGCAAGAAAATCTGCTTTCTATTTTGTTTTCGATGTTGAGGGCGTTCCCTGGAAAGATCACATAATATACCTTTAAGCACACACACCTATTGCTTGAAAGTCTTCGGATTCAAAACGTTTGAAATCAACAGCAGGTCATAGCTAGAAAATTTGGTTAGGTTTGGCCCAGTCAATTTTTCACTCCTTATATATATCTGGCCCATTCATTCAAAAAGGTTGCCCACCCCTGATCTAAGGGTCCTGGACCCCCGGACCCCTTAAAACACCATCCCTGACTGTAGCCTTCTTAATTTTGTTATATTTGTGAACAATCTCCAATCGAGGAGAAATTAATCTGTAATTTTGTAATTTGTTATAAAAGATGGAGTTATTCAATATTCATAGCGGATTTATTACTGGCCTGGTATACATTTTTAGTGGTCGTTACTTTTTGAGGACTGTACTGTTTCGTTTTTTGTACACCTTTTTTTTGCCGCTTAGCCTTATTTCGCAGCCAGTTTCCAAATTCTTGTTTCAATTTATTTTAAAGTTAGGCTATGCATGATTATGAACCACAAACACCATGAACAAACACTAAACAGTACAGATGAACAGATTCCGGCTATATCTTGCCTCACGTCCCGTACGGAATAAACCGTGATTCTACAACGTATTTTAATTGATTTGAGCATGCGCACTTGAGTTACGGGACGTCTAGCAAGACATTGCCCAGATTCCTAGAAGAAATTAGAATGAGATTTTTTTATGAATGAAGAGTTGATTGACACTGACAATTCATGCAGGAGCCGGGAGGTCCTCCCTGGTTCATGCATATACTAGTTGTGATGAATGCAAAGCCATGCCATCATCTTGTTAGTACTTTTTTGTATTTTATTTTGTAAAAAAGTAAGTAAGTTAATTATGCCCTTGTGGTGTCAGTGTCACTTCTTTAGCATGTTTAGCTCTGAAACATAGCTCTTTAAAATAGATATAGATTTGATTTGTACTCACATTTGTGGTATTTTGGTACTTTTAGATCGGAAAACCGTAAAACTGAAACTGGTCAACGTTCAGTCAATTTACCGTGTCAATCCAATCGGTGGCTATTTGCTGCTGTAGCAACAGTATAGTTTTACTACAAAATAATATCCACACAGCGCCCAATCTTACACGTTCCATGACAATCATAACGATAAATACCACCCAATTGGGCGAACTGTGTGAGGTCTAATGATAGCGACAGGTGTTTTCGTGTGAAAGTTCATGACCTCTGACCGCCCGTAATTGATTGATTGCCACACGAAAACATCAGCAATGGCGAGTAACGAGTGGGAAGAAGTGAAGCGCTTAGCGGCGGATTTTCAACGAGCCCAGCTTACAAGCGCTCAGCAAAAGTAACTAAGTTCAATTATGACTTCAATAATTATTTAAAAACGTTATTCTTATATTTATTGATGCAATGTAAGCCGTAATAATCGGCCCTTTTTGGCCGCACTAAATAACCATATTGAACGGATCAATCCTATCAGGTGGCCAAATTCGGCCCCTGATAAAGTGGGCAAACATGGCCACCAAGACAAAATGTGTAATAAATTCACTATTTTTCATGTTTGAAACCCAAAATAATTGTTCCAATGGAATAAAAATCTGCTGGGGAAAGGTTTAAGTTTGATTTCCTGTTTGAATTAAGCAAATTATGATGTTTGTTGAAGAGATGAAGGGCAGTTGGTGATTTTGGTGTTGGGAAGCTTGATATCTCCCAGCACTATATCTGGGGGAGCTCACTAGCCAAAATGATGTCATAGGTACTTGTAGCCAATTAAATACAAGGGGTGTGTCCGAGACATCCACTCAGCATCAAGCAAAAGTTTTGTCTATTGTAAAAAAGTTTTAGTAGTGATGGGCACAACGGTACCATAATGATTTTTGTGATATAAATAGGTGGAGTGTATACTCTCATCCCTATTGAATTGTGTATGAATATTGATGTATATCAAGGGGAGTATGTGGCCAATGATATGCTGGGTTTCATGACAACCAGTTATGCATGGGTTAGGGACAACCAATCAGCTTTGAGAAAAAAAGTTTGTGGATATCCTAAAATAGTGATGGGCTAACTTTTATTTGTTCTCTCTCTCTTTTTCTTTCTTTTTCTTTCTTTTTGGGATTTTTGAAGAATTATTTAGATATATTTATTGTCATGAGTGTGGATTAGTTTTTTTGGGGTGTTTTTGTGTTGATATATTTTTGTTTTGGGTGTGATTATGTTGTTTTAATGGCTTTTTTAAAGGTATTTTATTGTTGTTTTCTTGTTCAGTTTGTGGTTTTTTAGTTTTGTCTATATTAACTTTATTTATTTATTCATTAGTTTATTTATGTATTTACTGTTTGGTGACTTATTTTTTAAATATTTATTTGTTTATTTATCAATGTTCTTCTTTTCTTTTATTGTTTTAAGTGTTATGGGGGGTGGGGTCTTGTGAGTATTCTAGTAGATTTGGGGACAATCTTGTACTTCTTGGCTTGTTTGTTTCTTTTTGTTGTTTCTTTTTCTTTGTTTTTCTTTCGTTTTTCTTGGGGTGGTCTGTGGGGATTGTCTTTTTGTTCAGGTGTGGGTGGGCTGTTTGTTTTTAACGGGTAGGGGGTATTGTCTTTATCCGGGGGTGGGGGGTCTTTTTCTGGATAATGGGTGCTGGGAAAAATCAAAAATCCTTATTTTATTCTAGGTTGTTGTTTTTTCTCAAGGGGGGGGGGGGGGGGGGGGGGGGGGTATTGTATTTGCTTTTTATTGATATCATTTTCTGGATATTAGATAGGGAAACAGCTTCTAATATGATTAATTTCATAACTTGTGGAGGGGATGTTTGTTTGGTGGTGGCTGATGTATGTAATTAGGATTATTGCTCTTTTTGTGTTCAAATTGGTCTTTATTAGCTACAAGAAAATGTCTTCCTTAGCTTTTTGTTATGAACCAACATTATGTCACCTACATGTACGCAGGGATAGCGCTACTGGGGGGTTCTTGCGCGTTTAGCGCATATTTTTTCATTTTGGCGCAATAAATTAGCCGAAAATCCAAAATAACTTCTTATTTTTCAAACTTTTGTGGGGTTCAGGGTTCTAAAAACCCCTAATTTAAAAACCTAGTGCTACCCCTGACATGTAGTATACATACCCTTTGATGGTAGAGTAAAATGAGAGCGGAACAGAATCTGCACCCCACTTATTTCTCTGCTGGAATTCCTTGACCATGCCTACACCAATCATGTTTGAAGCCAAATTTGCCATACTGAGATGTAAATGCTTTATATTTGAATCTAGTAAAATAATGTGATGGTAGAAGATGTTGGATCAGTGTGTGCAGATTGGAACATCGATGTGTACTGTGTGGTGGAAGGTTACCAACTGACTGACCATGTGGCATTTGTGTAACTATTGGGCAATCTTGCCTAATCCCATATACACCTGGCATGGTTGCTTTTATTATGCAAATTATAATTCAATGCATGAGCTTTTACCAGGTATCTTGTTTACTAGTTCAGTTCACCTGTATTTCAAAGTTGCTATTGTTCATATGAATGTCCATTGAATATACCTTTCTTGAATCAAAGGCGTGGTCATCTGTACATGTACTAGTATGTTTGTATGATGCAATATATAGCTAGTGGCCTTGATCAGCTGGGTCATAACAGGACTAGCCACACTATTTACTCAGCTGATAGTGTATTCAAACCATGGCAAAAACTAAGCGTGTAGCACCTAGGCATAACTTGAGTAGCAATGCAGGAAGGGGCAAGGTAGGCCAACCAGCCCAGCCTCATTCTAAATGACAATGTTCATGTAAAATTCATGAATACACTTTGAGGCTTTTATATTTTTCTCTGATATTACAAAATCCAAGTGAATCCAAGTATTTATGTTTAGAATTTGTTGCTGTTGTAACAGCATAATAACATGCTTTTTTGTACATGTATGTAAGTCCCATTTCTATCAAATTAAAATAAACTTTCAATGAAATATCTTGATTTTTGGAGGCCCAAAATGACTGACATTTAATTAATTTTCCAACAAAACATAAAATACTTTTTGGACGTTTCACAAAATGTTTAGGTATTGAGGATTTCCGTTTTGTTAATGTTAGAGCACTTTCAATGAAAGTTTGAAAATTATATTACAAACATTACAAATATTTTGGCCAAAAATGACTGAAATTGCATCATTTTTCTGGTAAAATGCAACCCAATTTTTTTCAAGTGACACTAAATATTTTGGTATAGAGTTCAGATATCGATATAGGAAGGATAGAAGATGCCATTTTGTGTGTGTGAGAGCGCTACTTTTGGATTAACTGTAAATACAGGAAAAATGTCTACTTGCCACAAAATGACTGAAATGTCATCATTTTTCTGGCAAAACGCAACCAAGAATTTTTTTGAAGCGACACGAAATATTTAGGTATTGAGTTAAACAATTGATATATGAAAGGTAGAACATGCCATTTTTTGTGTGGAAGCGCTAATTTTGGATTAACTGTAAATACAGGAAAAATGTCTACTTGCCACAAAATGACTGAAATGTCATCATTTTTCTGGCAAAACGCAACCAAGAATTTTTTTGAAGCGACACGAAATATTTAGGTATTGAGTTAAACAATTGATATATGAAAGGTAGAACATGCCATTTTTTGTGTGGAAGCGCTAACTTTGGATTAACTGTAGATACTGGCAAATATGGCCACTTAGCGGCCATATTTGCCAGTACACTGGCAAACTTGCCAGGGCTGGGGAATTCGGCCACCTGCTAGGAATGGGATTGGTATCGAATTCGACAGTTCAACACACTACACATTACCAAAACAACAGCTGTTCTACTACAGGGGCGAAACTGGATGTCGCACCCGCCCATTATGATTTCAAAAATAAGAAAATATTCTAGATGATCATTTCAATTTTATTATTATCAAGTTTCATGATCACAAGAAAATATTTTTTATTGACCATTTTAGGTCACATTTTTTAACCTGGGCACCCATAAAAGGTGGTTTTGTTACATTTTTTATTTTTTTCGGTCTTTAATCTTTTGTATTTATGTAACCCTCTATCAGATTGACTTGTGTTTGGGCTTGTTTTAAAGGCAATTAAATACCCTTAAATAATCTGAAAAGAAAAAAAACCTATCTCTTTTGATTTAATTAATACGGCTCATTAAGCATAATTAGTCGGCGGTGGTTGAGGATGTGGAGGAGGAGTAGGGATAGCTGTGTAATATTGGGTGCAAATGGATTTTTTGTCTTTAGACTTTGGTATTTTTGTAACCCTCTATCAGATTGACTTATGTTTGGGCTCATTTTAAAGATAATTTAATACCCTTTAATAATCTGAAGAGGATTTGTTTTGTTATCACTTTCGATTTGATTAATATAGCTCATTAAGTATAATTGGTCGGGGGTGGTTGAGGAGGAGGAGGGAATTGCTGTGTAATATATGGGTGAAAATGGAGTGCTGTCCTGTAATTCATAGCTTTCTTATACTTAGTCTTGATGTCATCTTGGTTCTAAATGATATAAGCATGCTTTACATCATTTAATTAAAGTATTAATTAAGCTAATTAATTAATTTTGAAATCTGAGGATGAACCATAAAACATAGTCATACTCATAGGCCTACTCATAAACTAGTTTTGTAATGTGTCAACATTTTATTTCAAGTAAACTTAGAAACAAGTTATTAAAAGGCCTTGATTTTGATGTAAAAGAAATAGTCCAAATTTAACTGCAAAATAGAAATTAATTAAATTTCTAATTAATATTGATTGGTTTATTGAATACAAACGATTCATAGAAAGACCTTAACTTCTGTCGCGATCCACATAAGGTTATTATGCCATAAAGTCTCATATACTGTGCCCTTGATCTTTGCTCACACACCAGTACTTTGTTATCTAGTGATGAACATGAAATACTGTGCAGCAGGGCCTATTGTAATGTAGCTGGGCACCCCTTAAGTACTTAAATCTCAAAAATGTAAGTTCAAATACAAGGCATATAATCTGTGTGCATGGTTGTTATTTGATCACCCTATATGATAATTAATGATAGCTTCATGTACATTTAGAGCCCATATTCTAAAACAATACTCATTCTACATGTAGTAAACTTGAGTTGTATCTATTTTATAACTATTCATGAAACAAATTGTTGAAGACAACATTATTTTGTTTAAAGCAGGGATAAAACCGGTTGCTAATTAATTAAACAATAACTGAATAATTCGCAGATCAGCGATTTTGTAAAGTTTTTGACATCACCCTGTATAAAATATCTAGTATCAGTTGTTATTTCTTGATAATGCAACAATTGCAATATTTATTGAGTTTTAACATGCTCACTATATTGTAGGGAGTTGATATTATTATCAATAACTTGGAGTGGATGTGATGGCAACATAGGGCCTACACATGTATGAACATGATCTAGTTTAAACACCCTGTATATTAAATTATCACGCGAAACAGTACTTTTTAATATCATGGTGATGATTTACCTTAATGTTAACACTCAAACCTGATCACAATTGTATCTCTTTTACGCTCATTGCAATATATTTGATCACTTGTCTAATTTAGTGGGGGTTTTCAGTATTTGAAATTGCGTATTTTGACCACCCTGTATATATATTTCCTAATAAGCTGGCCAATTAATGTTGCATATGGCTGGATGGGTAATTTACTCAAACACAATAAAAACATCCCTAGCCTTCATATAGCTCCTGCATATAGACAGTGGAAGAAAAAAGGAAATCATCATTTTGTATAAAACTTGAATTGTTACACCCTGTATAATGTTAGGTCACCCTGTATATTTGATTTCTAGTTAGCATATTTACAATCCTTAGGTTATAAGCATTCCAAATATATATGGTTTCATACCCTTTAGATGTAAACATTTTGATATATGGGCAATTCCAAGCAAATGTCAACCAAATAGCCAAAATTTCAAATGTGCATCCAAAGTTTAATTCTATGCCTATAATGTAGGCAAGAGTCCAAAGTTCAGGAATTTTTAGTTTGTTTAGCGATACTATGTTTTTTGATGTATAAACTAGCTAATTAGCATAAATTTGCATATTTGCAGCTTACAAAATCAGTGAAAAGGCTTATTTTTATTTATTCCATATCTTTTGGACACATAGGTATGATGTTTAAATAAATGTCAGGCACAATAGTAGTACTGATGGGAAAAGTTTTGATATAAATTTAATTTTGATCAACGGCCAATTAGCCTCGTTAATCCAGGTAATTAGTATGCATTGCATGATCTCATGTCATTCCGCAACGCAAAAGTACAATTTTTTAGGATAGCAAGAAAAAAAATGTACCCTATTTTTATTTAACTATTTTTTCTCAGCACACAATTGACATGCTTCACAATGACCAAAAAAAAATTGGAAAATTCTGTTAATTAATAGCCCAAACGAGTGTTGCGGAATGACGTGTTGCGTAATGACGGTGCGGAATGACAAAGGTATTAATCCCTATATTTAGGCAATTTATTGAGCAAATTGTGATATTTTTGTGTACTTGGTATAAGATCATCCTTATTTATGATAATTCATTCAAATATGGACTCTAAACTTCTAAAAAAGTTTCAAAATTGATGAAAACTCACAATTTGCTGAATTAGGCAACTTTGATGTGCAAGCTGTTGAATTCGGCAACTTTATCACAAAATCATGGCTACTTTACCTGTAAATGATGATTTCAATGTGAAAATAGTTGGGTTACTTGTATTCACGAATTTGTAACATATGAAATGCCACTGATTACTCTTTCTTTTATTTTTTATGCATATTAAAGCATAAAAACATGTTTTTTCTTTTCTCTATGGAGTTTTGCACACAAATTCACACTGTCATTCCGCAGCGTCATTCCGCAACACCTACTTTTATTTTTTGATGACCTACTAAAAATCCTAGCTGATGATTAAGTTTTATGAAAATGCTTTTGTCAGTTAGCTAACACTTCAAACCTTCTAAAAAGTAACTTCAATAATGATACACTCTAAAAAGTTCACAGAGTTTTCACTTTGTGTAAACATGTAAAAAAAACACCAATCGTCTGCGTCATTCCGCAACGCAAATTTGCATATGCAAATTAGGATACTTGGAAGCGCAGTCTAATTTTTTCCCTAGGTTTATTTTATCAATCGCTATTATCAAATAAAGTTGTAAAATGGGGAGTAACTACAAATATCTGGGTTTTACACCCAAAAGAAAGTGGATTTTTGTGTGTAAATGTCATTCCGCAACGCGTGGAATTGCCCATATGCTACTGAAACTGCAAAAGGAGGTAATTTCATGAAATATACCCATGTAACACAAATGTAGCCCAGGTTAAAAACCGTGAATAAGTGAAAACTGAAAGTGAAAGTCCATATTTTTATTATTTTTAATATTTATTTAATAATTTATTAATTTATATTATAAGTAATAAATAATTATTAAAGGTAGATGACCCGATCACATTTCGATTTTCAACTTGAAGTTTTCTATTCTACATGAAAGGTCATCCTTAAAAAAGTTGTGTTCCAAAGTTTGAGTTGCATAGCTCTAATGGTTCTTATTTTACACGCACAAGATGCTGTGAACTGTACCCATTGAGTAGTACACTAACTATATCGGTGGTATACCACCATTCGCGGTAATTCGACGTTATTTCATCGATTTCTCCGTAATTATACCGATTTAGGCCGTCAAATTTCAGTATGATGATGAGAAAAATACGAGCTTTCATATGATATGAAAATCTCCGTATGTTTGAAATAATTCTGTGTTACGAAAATGTGATCGGGTCATCTACCTTTAAATGGCTAGCCTTTGAGGGTGATACAGGAATGTACTGCACGAGCTATAAAACATTGCACAATATTATTATTATTATAATTTATGATATCATTATTTATAAAACTTTTTTGATAAAAATAAATAAATTAGCCCAAACTGACCTAACTAATACTATAGTAATAACATCAAGGAGATTAAAACACCAATTTCAAAATATTGCCCATGCGTATCATCTGCGCATTATGCATCTTCTGCGCCGCACAGAAAATATTGGATAGCAATATATTTTTAGAGTATTGGTCGCATCCTATTCCTGGTACTTTGGTTGATCAATATTTTTAAATATTGATCAACCAAAGTACCAGGATGCGACCAATAATCTAAAAATACAAAGATACACAATTTTATTGTACCGTTAAAAAGTTATATAAATAAAGATTATATAATATTGGATGGCTTTGACTTTGAGGGTGATACATCTTACAAGAATATATTTTATAGTGAGTGCAATAAATTCTTGTATCACCTGAAAATAAGATATTCATTCATGAAAAAAGGAATTGTTTCAACAGATAAGGTACTGACCAAGGCTGTGGTCGACACGCCATATGTCGACATTTATGTCGACACAAAGCATATCCTGACATGTCGCTATAATATTCAATATATCGACATAATTTGTTTCTCCCTCAAGACCTCCAAAATACCCAAGAGCCTGATTTTGAAAGTAAACAAACTTACATTTTGACACTATTATAACTTTGTACATAAAAAAACCCACTTGTTGGACATACTGAAAAGTAATTACCCCTATGATGACCCCAATAGAAGTTAAAAGTCAAACAGTTGGGATTGCATGCCAAAAGACGCGAAACTGGGTCAAGTATAGGCACTGGAATGTCCATAATGTTTTATGTTTCATATGTTCACTTAGTTGATAGTTTGTCAATATTAATACTTTTAAGTGTACCACTGCTCTAAAATGATTGTGGGATAATTGTGAATTTTCAGGCCTTTGAAATTTAGATAAAGCTTACCCACAAATGTACAGATATGCCCATGCTTATGTCGACACAGATGTCGACGTCGAGATAAAATTAATATCAACATGTCGACATGAAAAAATTGTTCCGACCACAGCCTTAACTGACCCTGCTCAGTATAAATACTTATGAGAAAACGGTTGAATAATGGCGCTCACTAGATTGAAATTTGGTTAAAGCAAGTGATGTGGTGAGTGATGTACATCGAAATTACCATTTTTTACCAAATCGTGAAATTTGATATGATTTAAGGTCGATGTACATGTATGCCTACATTGTAAGTATTATATACAATGCCTGTGCAAAAAACCTGATTTCCAGAAAAATTGAGGGTGCACTCCCATACGTATCTCTCAATAATACATCAGAATTTCAGCTTGATTTGACTTTAAAATAGTCGCTTGATTTTACTTTAAAATAATTTGTGTCGTAAAAAACCCTTTCATGATATTTGGGTTTTGGATATCCTCAGCTAGGGTCGTACGGTATGCCATCAAGTTAAAACAATTCCCAAAAAGTCCATCTCTAACGCTACGAGTGAGAGCCGTTTGGCATGACATGTATACAAAAGCGCTTCGTTGGATGCCATTATGCCTATTTTTGTTGGTAACACGCGGGTCACCAGGTGCCCCCCCCCCCCAACAAAAAATTAAGTGATGGCCTTGAGAGGGACACAGCTTTAAATAGACACCACCTCTACGCCACTTCACATGGTCATAGAGCAGGTTTTATAGCTTCCACTTTTCAACATTTTCTTTGGGTCCAGCTGCGGGACCCAATTCCATATCATTAGGGCTTAGGCTCTCAGCTCTGCATCTGTATAAATAATTAGATTTTTTTTTTTAATTTTTTTTTCTTTCAAATCATGTAAAAATCAGCCGTTTTTTGGCCGAAAATCTGTCGGAACATTTTTGTTCACACATTTTTGAACACAAATTCCTGATTTTTAACCTTCAATCCACCAGGACACCAAGTCCCTCGTGTCTTCACCATTCAATCATGTGTTTCTACATGGGTAGCTTAATTGTCGAGTACTGTAAGTTGACGAAAAAAACTTCCTGTTTCACAGGCGGACGGACCTGTCAAGTAGGGTCAGGTTTTTTTTTTTACATTTTCTTTTTTTAACCTAAAATGTCACCAAAATCTGCAAACATCTGGATTTAAAAAAAAATTGTGAA
The DNA here is from genome assembly GCA_035610835.1 of Ophiura sarsii. Classification (NCBI taxonomy): domain Eukaryota; kingdom Metazoa; phylum Echinodermata; class Ophiuroidea; order Amphilepidida; family Ophiuridae; genus Ophiura; species Ophiura sarsii. Next base: position 57,211,063 of record CM069455.1, on the reverse strand, counting down.
CAAAAAATTTCGGCAGATTTTCGGCCAAAAAACGGCTGATTTTACATGATTTGAGAAGAAAAAAATCTGAAAAAAAAAAAAACTGAAAAAAATGCAAAAAGTGGGTCGGTCGCAGTGTTGTAGTCGAGTCCACCCTACCCGAGTCCGAGTCCGAGTCCGAGTCCTTACCTCTCGAGTCCGAGTCCGAGTCCTTACTGTCCGAGTCCTTCATGTCCGAGTCCGAGTCCGAGTCATGAGTCCTTATATGTATTTAAGTTCTGATCACATTTCATAAATTTTGCTATCTATAATACGCCAACATATCAGTGATGTCAACATAATGATGTATTTCAACCTTCGCATCCCCATACATGGAAAAATGTTGATACTATTTTGAATTATAGGCATAAGAATTGATTCAGATATTCAAAAAGTTCATAGATTGAGAAATTACAAATTTGATTAAAAGGTACTGTGCTATTCTGTAGAGCACCCTTCCCCTGCCGTTTCACCTATTTCTTTTCCCTGAAGATGTCATCCCTAATTCCATCACTTTTTAAGAGCGCTGCTCTATACAAAGCTAAAAATTGCCAATGAAATCCTCTTTGCAGGAAATGTTATCATTTTTTAAACAGTATAACATACTGATACAAAAACACCTAACGACCATTTACATCGTACAAACAGGATTCGATAGCACCTGATTATCATCACTTTAATTATGTATAGGCTCCCTCGAATTGTGTTTTAATGTTTGCAATGGTTATCAATAGGTATTTTCAACAGCATATTTTAACTGTTCAGATGCATTTATGGTGATTTATGACATTATCTTTAAACTGTTGGAGATTGAATGACCAAATAAGTATTTAATTATAAAACAAAATAAGCCAATATTTATACTGGACTCGGACAGGACTCGGGCACAATTCCCGAGTCCCTCCTGCCCGAGTCCGAGACCGAGTCCTTCACCTCCGAGTCCGAGTCCGAGTCCGAGTCCGAGTCCTTCAAAATAGGGACTCGAGACTGGTCTTGAGTTACTACATCACTGGTCGGTCGGGCCTGTAAAACAGGGTGGTTTTTTTCCCTTGCCTAGCGTTATAATTTATAAAAACATTGAGTCTTTTATTTCTATTTTCAGATTATCTGAGCGGAATTGTATCGAGATTGTTAACAAGTTACTGGAGCATAAGCTGATTGATGTAACTTACACATTGGATGGTAAAGAGTACCTGACACCGTCCCAAATCAGTAAAGAAATCAGAGATGAACTTATTGTACATGGAGGTAAGTGTATGAGAAGCAAGTAGTGCCCCTTTAATACAATTTTTATAAACTCTATAATTATGTAACCTCCTTATGTGATCGCCTGATAGGCTCAAAATCTTAAAACAGATCTCGCACAGGTGATTTGCACCTGAGTATGTTTCGTGCATATTATTTGAATGCAATTTTTAATCGGCCAATCACGTACAAAACGTGGGGTACTGCAATTAGTCAATGTCACCACCTCTCTCGAGCCACGAGAGTAAAATGGCCCATGCTGGATTTCATCTCGGTCTCTGCACCTCTTGCTTTTGACTGCACAACATCTCAGACCATTATGTTTTCCGATATTATTTTATGACATGACCAACTACGATTTGAATAAAACTGAATAAAATATTAGTTCGACATCTACATTTGCAATTTGCATCCTGAGTTTCATTCGTCTTTTAGTTTAATTAAACCACTTATATTATAGAATACAGCTTGGTGATTTAATGTCATAGAGAAAAAAAATGGTTTGACCTTATTTGCATATGATTAGCATATTATAAAGAAATACATTAACATTTTGCTTTTTGGAATTTCCAGCAAAAACTATAAATGCTATTAACACCGAAGTTACAGGAAATGAAGTTCCCATCATTGCCAACAATACTGTCTGAGAAAAAGTTCACATTTATCTTTACTTTTAACAAAAACCCAAAATCTGTCTTAATTAAGCTTAATTAATGACCAAACTCGTTGAAATTATTAAGAAATACTGTGTATCCAAACCAGACTTGCATGGTATCAAATTAAAGGTAAAGGTGTGCTGCTTAAAAGAATGGTCTGAGCAGATAATTCAATATCCCTTTAGTATTTAAAATATCGTCCTCCAAACATTTAGTATATTTTAAAAAGAGAAAAAAAAACACATGTAACCACTATTTCATACAACTGTACACAGACTTGGCAAAAGTCTATTAATACTTGTGCAGCCATGCACGCAAACAATGGAAGGAATATTGAAGGACATGCCCATGCTAAAGGACTAGTGGTTTAAAATTCGCGCTACAAGACATTTGAAATGCAATTCGCCAGTGTGCAGTCATGATGGTGTATGTTACTTTTAGGTGACCGTGTGCTGACATGCATGGGTGTACAAATAGTTATCGTGTTAAAGGCCTGCACTAAGTCTAAATAAAATAGAAATGTTTAAATAGTCAAGGCCATGAAAGGAAGTAGGCAGTAGCTGGTTGGATTAGCGTGTATGGATAATCAAGTATTGGCCAATCCAAAATCAGGTTTAATAAGAAATGTAACAATGCTGATAATCATACAAGGACACGAAATAGTACTTTAAAACAAAGCTGTTTTGATTATATATGATACACATACTTAGGATTGAAATGTTCATTGTTGTACAACAATCAGGAGGCACTATATTTATAATTCAATATTTGGAAATTTATGCTCTGTTGCACTGTACTGTAGTTACGTCTCTCTTCTCGAAAACAATTATAAAATAAACAGCGTTGCACATCAAACAAATTCATTAATCAAGCAATGTGAATCATTCAGCATAAACTTACTTTTTATATAGTGGTAACGTAGATTTTCAGGTCTAAAACATTGACAAATGTATACAAAGCGTATTCGTAAATAACTTGTATTTGATTATTACACATTAAGATTTACATGGTCAAAAGTTTGAATGAGAGAATTATTTGACGGCACTAATATACATGTAGAAGTTAAAGTTGTTACATAAAATTCAAATAGTAAGACTTGCAATTTTTAGACAACAAAGAAGTGTGTATCAAGTTTATTTTTCTTATTTGTTCACAGGACGGATCAACGTGGTGGATTTACAGCAAGTAAGTACATGTATGACTTGTGCAAGATACTTAATTGTATGTCATATTACCATAGGTAGACAGTTTTGATGGATTTTTGGAACTACTTTCTGATGATGCTTTTCAGATAATAATAAGATACCATTGAAAAGAGTAATTAAAACGGGCTGCATTGTGACCATTAAAACAAATGGCTTTGAAAAGAGCTTTGGGTACTTAAGTTTGCCGCTGTTTCACTAAAACTGATGGCCCTGAACTAGAGGGGAACAGATTGTACAAGTGGGATAGAAGTCACTCGTTGGGTGAACACCAGCTTTAAAAGGGGGTCTTTTTTGATGATGCATGGTGTGTTACTTTGCATTGAATGCATAGGAAAAGGATTTTTTCATTGAAAACACTGCCCTTTTTCAAATGGAAAAGTGGTTTCTCTGTAATAAACACACAACACCAAAGTGTATACTGCCCCTTGAGTAAAGACAAAAAAGTCTCTTCAGCACACAAAATTGCTGTCATTCTGTTCAATTCTATGTCACCAATTTCCCAAAAATGATAGCAAAAACAGACAAATTTCCCCAAAACAAATCCTCTTTTGCACAACACATTTGCTGTCGCTCTGTTCTATTCTCTGCAGACAATTTCCTTGCTTTTTTTAAAATTTTAGTCCAAATTGTCAAAATTATTGCATAGATCATTATTTTCCTGTACGTTACATTCCTTATCACCGTCATCTTACAGATTATCGGAGTTGATTTCTCCCAGATAGAAGCCAAAGCCAATGAGCTCGTTAAGTCAGACGGTGGATTGTACATACAACTGGGTCAGCTTATCGATAGGTAGGTGCAGATAGAAGCCAAGGCCAATGAGCTCGTTAAGTCGGACGGTGGATTGTACATACAATGGGTCAGCTTATCGATAGGTAGGTGCAGATAGAAGCCAAGGCCAATGAGCTCGTTAAGTCAGACGGTGGATTGTACATACAACTGGGTCAGCTTATCGATAGGTAGGTGCAGATAGAAGCCAAGGCCAATGAGCTCGTTAAGTCGGACGGTGGATTGTACATACAATGGGTCAGCTTATCGATAGGTAGGTGCAGATAGAAGCCAAGGCCAATGAGCTCGTTAAGTCAGACGGTGGATTGTATATACATACAGTTGGGTCAGCTCATCGATAGGTAGGTACAGATAGAAGCCAAGGCCAATGAGCTCGTTAAGTCAGACGGTGGATTGTATATACATACAGTTGGGTCAGCTCATCGATAGGTAGGTACAGATAGAAGCCAAGGCCAATGAGCTCGTTAAGTCAGACGGTGGATTGTACATACAACTGGGTCAGCTCATCGATAGGTAGGTACAGATAGAAGCCAAGGCCAATGAGCTCGTTAAGTCAGACGGTGGATTGTACATACAACTGGGTCAGCTTATCGATAGGTAGGTGCAGATAGAAGCCAAGGCCAATGAGCTCGTTAAGTCGGACGGTGGATTGTACATACAATGGGTCAGCTTATCGATAGGTAGGTGCAGATAGAAGCCAAGGCCAATGAGCTCGTTAAGTCAGACGGTGGATTGTATATACATACAGTTGGGTCAGCTCATCGATAGGTAGGTACAGATAGAAGCCAAGGCCAATGAGCTCGTTAATTCAGACGGTGGATTGTATATACATACAGTTGGGTCAGCTCATCGATAGGTAGGTACAGATAGAAGCCAAGGCCAATGAGCTCGTTAAGTCAGACGGTGGATTGTACATAGAGCTTGGTCAGCTTATCGATAGGTAGGTACAGATAGAAGCCAAGGCCAATGAGCTCGTTAAGTCAAACGGTGGATTGTACATACAGCTTGGTCAGCTCATCGATAGGTAGGTGCAGATAGAAGCCAAGGCCAATGAGCTCGTTAAGTCAGACGGTGGATTGTACATACAGCTTGGTCAGCTCATCGATAGGTAGGTACAGATAGAAGCCAAGGCCAATGAGCTCGTTAAGTCAGACGGTGGATTGTACATACAGCTTGGTCAGCTCATCGATAGGTAGGTACAGATAGAAGCCAAGGCCAATGAGCTCGTTAAGTCAGACGGTGGATTGTACATACAACTGGGTCATCTCATCGATAGGTAGGTACAGATAGAAGCCAAGGCCAATGAGCTCGTTAAGTCAGACGGTGGACTGTACATAGAGCTTGGTCAGCTCATCGATAGGTAGGTACAGATAGAAGCCAAGGCCAATGAGCTCGTTAAGTCAGACGGTGGATTGTACATACAACTGGGTCATCTCATCGATAGGTAGGTACAGATAGAAGCCAAGGCCAATGAGCTCGTTAAGTCAGACGGTGGATTGTACATACAACTGGGTCATCTCATCGATAGGTAGGTACAGATAGAAGCCAAAGCCAATGAGCTCGTCAAGTCAGACGGTGGATTGTACATACAACTGGGTCAGCTTATCGATAGGTAGGTACAGATAGAAGCCAAAGCCAATGAGCCCTAACCCCACTAGACCATACAAAATCATCCAAAATAAAACTATCTCCACGCGCGTGCTGCTGCATTGGCTCAATTACGTCACCTACCGCAGGCATATGTGGCCACGAAGTTTGTGGCCGCATGTGCGCTGGGGAGTTAGCTCAGTTGATAGGGGCACAGACTTGGGTGCGAATGGTCCCGGGATCGAATCCCGGGGGGTGCTCGGTGATTTTTTGGGTTAAAAAAATGGTACTTTTTCCCCCTCCCCCCGATACGCGCAAAAACATAGCCGTGGGAGTTAGGGTTAATTAACACAATTTTTCAATGTTCCATAACCCTAACCCCACTAGACCATACAAAATCATCCTAAATAAAACTATCTCCACGCGCGTGCTGCTGCATTGGCTCGATTACGTCACCTACCGCAGGCATATGTGGCCACGAAGTTTGTGGCCGCATGTGCGCTGGGGAGTTAGCTCAGTTGATAGGGGCACAGACTTGGGTGCGAATGGTCCCGGGATCGAATCCCGGGGGGTGCTCGGTGATTTTTCGGGTTAAAAAAATGGTACTTTTCCCCCCTCCCCCCGATACGCGCAAAAACATAGCCGTGGGAGTTAGGGTTAAGTCAGACGGTGGATTGTACATACAGCTTGGTCAGCTTATCGATAGGTAGGTACAGATAGAAGCCAAGGCCAATGAGCTCGTTAAGTCAGACGGTGGATTGTACATACAGCTTGGTTAGCTTATCGATAGGTAGGTGCAGATAGAAGCCAAGGCCAATGAGCTCGTTAAGTCAGACGGTGGATTGTACATACAACTGGGTCATCTCATCGATAGGTAGGTACAGATAGAAGCCAAGGCCAATGAGCTCGTTAAGTCAGACGGTGGATTGTACATAGAGCTTGGTCAGCTCATCGATAGGTAGGTACAGATAGAAGCCAAGGCCAATGAGCTCGTTAAGTCAGACGGTGGATTGTACATACAACTGGGTTAGCTTATCGATAGGTAGGTACAGCGTTTAATTTAAGTGGTAATTTGGATATCCTGATGACCCAAATGTCTGACGGAAAACCTAAATTTCAATACAGGTTATACGTTGTTGTAGTTGTACAGCATTTGAAAGTGTGTCTCTGATTTCTCATCAAAATGTCTTTTTTTTTTGGGGGGGGGGGGGATGCCTGACTGACTGACCCTACCTGATAGAGGTCTGTTTGCCTGGCATGGGTTTGTTTGTCATCTAATGACCTAATAATGTGACTGAGTTGGTAGGCCTCCTCATCCCCATTCATAAGTTGTCAATGTTGGATTGGACTTACTTCAGATAGATTCGCAACACCATCTGTTTCGTTGTATATATTGCAATTATGTTTAAGTTTTATATCTGGCATTTTGTTTTGAGTTATCCCATTTTACGAAGTTGGCCTTGCCCTCGTTCGCTGTGTCCTAAGCAATAGATAACCTGATATATATGATCTTATCAAAGCATACCCAATGGCCTAAATGTAGGGCTGGTAGCTAATTCCAAATTCCAAATAGTGAACTCTCGGTACTACAGCCATGTATCAAGTCTTTTATGGAATGAAGTGAATCATATAGTTATAACTTTAACAAGTGGTTGCCTAACCTGAATATTGTGACACAACTGTATTGGCTGGGATCAACACAGAAAATCATGCATGGTGATATTTGCCATAACATTGACTCATACATTAAATTGTGTCAAAATCAGCGTTTCTTTGTTCAAATCAATTACATTTTTAGTGACCTGGTCTGACCTCCGATCTAGTGCCAGGTGATTAGGGCGATATGACAATTAGTGGATTCATTCAGCCGGGGTATAACCAGGGTTGGTTGCAAACTAATTTTGGGCAACAACAAAAACAAATTAGCAAAAAAAGTTTAAGAAAGTATGTTAAAATAAATTATTTTCTTGATGAACATATCCCCAACAGTATTTCGGAGATACGGGTAGGACCCTGGTTCGTAACATCTAGTCTTAAATTAAAGGCTTTATAACTTAAATCAGCACATTACCATGATATTTTACACCTGTAACAGCATCAAACCTATAAATAGAGCAACATTAAGTTTGTATACTTACTGATTTTCTGGTAAATAAGGCATTGTTGTGTGCCAAGTTGCGGTTGTACCCACGGTTAAGCGTGAATCAAGATTGCCGACGAAACAAAATATCTAAGCGCTGCAGCGCTCAGCTCAAATTTCTTAGCGCTGCAGTTGTGGCCGTCAACAAAGTCATGAGTGCTGCGGTTATTTTTACGTAGGTAAGTCAAGAATGTGGGAAAGGTCCTACACTCTTCCACAGCTCAATCAATCATAAAGTCGTAGCGCATTCTGAACTTGAATGAAGCAATGCTACGTAAGATATTGATACTACGGGCGTTCCGGAGCGCTTTCCTATCCTTCTAATTATATAGGGTGAGTCAAAAAGAAGTTGACCCAGATTGGTGATGTTTTAAAAAACAAACAAATGACACCCGAGAGTTCAGTAAAGCATATATTTAACAAGCATTCTCTCCTGCTTATTAGGAAAAAGGAATGACACAAATTGAGCATTGCTAAGAGGAGTTATGTCTATTTTAAAAAAGGTACTCATTTTGCAAGCTATCCACGGAATACTTGACCAAACAAATGTAAAGTATGCATTTTAGCTGCGTACTTCCCTATTGATCGAGATTGGTGATGTGTTTCAAAACAAATAAATGACACTTTAAAGTTCAGTAAAGCATTTATTTACCAAACATACTCTGCTGCTTATTAGAGAAAATCAATGAAGCAAATTAATCATTCCTAAGAGAAGTTACGCCTGTTTTACTGAAAGCGCTCATGTTTTGTCAAGCTAAAATGCTTACTTTATATTTGTTTTGTCAAGTATTCCGTGGACAGCTTGCAAAATGAATACCTTTATTAAAGGTAGATGACCCGATCACATTTTCGTAACACAGAATTATTTCAAACATACGGAGATTTTCATATCATATGAAAGCTCGTATTTTTCTCATCATCATACTGAAATTTGACGGCCTAAATCGGTATAATTACGGAGAAATCGATGAAATAACGTTGAATTACCGCGAATGGTGGTAACCACCGATATAGTTTGTGTACTACTCAATGGGTACAGTTCACAGCATCTTGTGTGCGTCTAAAATAAGAACCATTAGAGCTATGCAACTCAAACTTTAGAACACGACTTTTTGAAGGATGACCTTTCATTGTAGAATAGAAAACTTCAAGTTGAAAATCGGAACATCTACCTTTAAAATAGGCATATCTCCTCTTAGCAATGATCAATTTGTGTCATTCTTTTTTCCTAATAAGCAGGGGAGAATGCTTGTTAAATAATCGCTTTACTGAACTCTCGAGTGTCATTTGTTTGTTTTTTAAAACATCACCAATCCGGGTAAACTTCTTTTTGAATCACCCTGTATATCCTGTAATTGATGCATGCAGGGGACTAAAAGTACATGTTATCCACAAAATAGAATGTTTTAATGATATTTGTTTTATGTCGCTCTCTTTATAGTAATTATCTAGACAGCCTGGCAGAGGAAATCAACGATAAACTACAGGACAACGGACAAGTGACTATAGCTGATCTGACAAAGATATATGACCTTCCTGCAGACTTCATAACTGATGTAAGTATCGGGTGATGCCAAAGAAGATTTCTTGAGCAACACCATCAGGCTTGGAAAAATGTTGATTTCCCGGCAAGCTATCCTAATTTTCCCTCCAAATTGGAAAATGTCCCACTATTTTGTACGTTATTCTTTATATATGAGAGCAAAATGTCCTTCCAAATGCCAATATTTCCCCCAAATGCCCAAATTTCCTGGCAAGAAGCTTCCCAATTTGCCCATTTTTGTCCAGGCCTGAACACCAGCATGCTTCACTTTCATCACATGACCACTGATTTCTGTCACCATTTGCTACTGGTTCCCATTGACATTACATTGCAATGAAAGGCATATAATGTTGTTAAACGAGGGTCTTGAAGAAAATCCTGCTACAAGTAGTACAATTGATGTGACTTCAATTCAGTCCCCCTCTTTTTTTTCCTTAAAGACCAATTTATTGAACTTCTTTTCATATCTGTGGCCAAGATCCCTACATGTATCTGTACCATAACCATGTATTATGAAGATGGAAGTCAAGACGATCTCCAGCTGTTAATTACTTTAACACATGTTTTGCACTGTTTGTTCGGGGGAATATTCCTGTTGGTACCGTAAAAAGGTAAAGGTAAGGTAAAGTGATGAACCGAACAAAGCCCGCGCGTGGAGTGCCTATATCTCTTTCTTTGGCATTTAGGCCAGACTCCTCTTTTTGTAATTTTTGCTGTGGGGGGTTCGCCACTCCTCCCGCACAAAACTAGTCTGTGTTACATGAATTAATGCGGGTAGAGAGGAGTAATTGCGGTAAAGTGCCTTACTCAAGGACACAACACGGGGCTCGAACCCACAACCTTTGTATTGTGGAGCGAGAATGTTGGACCAGGCGTACCGTAGTGGTGCTATAAGTATGCTGGGCTACACAATAAATCTTATTTAGGGTGATGCTGGGAAGACTCAACATTGCCCAGTAGAGTGAGGGGCGGTGTTGTGACCAAGTCACTAACCCTTGAGTCACAAGTCAAGTAAATCAAGTCATTTCAATGTATTTTTCAATGGGACCAAATCATTAAATTTAGGACAAGTCAATGGACAAAAAGTCAAGTCAAGTCACAAGTCAAACATGTCACAGCCTTGGTGAGGGAAGAGTGATGAGGGCAAGTGAAGGCTTTAATAAACTTTTCCTCAAAGATCTCCAGTTTTTATCAAGTTTATGTAGAGAAAATGAAAAATCATAACATTCCAAGGTGTTCCAATTAATTAATATAGCTAGGATTTTGTAAGTTTCAACCTTCAAACAATCTGCTTTTACCGAATAAATTGTCTTAATATAAATGAATGGGCGTGCATGGTCTAGCGGAAAAGTCCTCGCTCCATCATATACAAAGGTTGTTGGTTCGAGTACCGTTGCGGCTAGCTTGTTGTATCCTTGGGCAAGGCACTTTACTGCGCTTGCCTCTCCTCACCCAGGTGTATGGATGGGTACCGGCAATAAATAATGTTAGGAAGGTAAAACAGGCTTGTTGTGTGGGAGGAGTGGCAACCCCCCCCCCCCCCCCCTCCCTCCAGCAAAAATTACGATCACTTACAGAGGCTTTACATCCTTATTTTTGCTGTAGGCACTTGAGAAACGAATCGGACGCATCATCGATGGTGAGCTAGACCAGTACGACAGGGGAGTGATATTTACTAAAGCGTTTGTAGACCGGCATACTGCTAAGATCAGGGGCGTATTCACTGCTATAACAAAGTAAGTACAAAACGCAGACGACAATTAAGGCCCAAAAGAAAAGAGTTATGTTGTCCTCCACAGCTCTCAGAGAGGAGGGGCAGGGGTTTTTGGGTGTTTTTTGTTGGTAAATATAATTTTCTTATAACAACGGAAGCTCAAATTTCAGCCAACAAGAAGTTGAAATCACACAAAGAGTCGCACATATATGTTATAAACACTAAGTTTATTATTCAATGTTATTTAAACTGTTACAAATATTTTAAAAATCTGAAGGAAAACAAATCTGAAAAAAAAAGAAGAACAAAATCTGAGCGGCCTAATTCTGATGAGCGGGCAGTCGAGGACAACATATCAATTTTATTTTCATATTTTACATTTTTCCCCTCTTTTTTTCAGCAAATTTCATGGCGTTTTGGCCCAAATTAACAGATTTGTAAGGAATTTGTCATCATTTCATGATTGACTGGAACTGATTAGCATCAACCAGTGTAGTTTACTTTATTTCCAATATATGATTACTTCCATCACTAACCATAATTCTAAATCAATACAATTTTTAAATATTTCTTATACAGGCCTACTCCGATACTCTCCATTCTAAACCAGTACAGTTTTCCAGAGAAGTTGTTCTATAGTAAGTATTACCATTGATTCATAAGCTATTTTTCTTTAACTGTGAACAATGATTTGTATCGTAGGCCTATGCATTGATTTACATACAGTTGTGTAACCAAGAGAAATGAGGGTAATTCCCCCCACCCCTTATGTGCCTGTATATTCACTCTCTTGGATTTATATCATTCCTTCTGTTTTTAATGGGAATGATTTTTATGCAGTAGACAAGTATTGTAGGTAACAACTCTGACCTTTTGGTTCAGGCCTAGACCTAAAGTAGGTCAAGCTTAACACCTTTCACGCGGCAAGCGTCTGCAGACGACATTCCAAAATTGCACAAAATGTTTCTAAAATGTCACCGTTACTGAATTTCATTACCATATTTAGAATCACCCTGAGAAATGCGTTGAAATAAGTACAACTATGCCTAGTATTGGTTCAGTAATCAAATTTGGGAAAGTTTTCTAAAAATCTGTTTTGTATATATATATTCAATTTTATTGACATACAAAACCCAACATACAGGTACAGTCAAATAGCACACATACAATGTAGAAAACATACATAACAGAGAGTACAATGCGCATATGCGCTTCAGTTCATGAATACAATTTACATATCATGCATGAGACAAATTAATGTTGCTGCACCATAGAACGAATATCAAACGCAGCATTAACATATTTAGCAATTATTTTAACAATGTCAAAATCAGAAGCACACATAATATTGATAAAAGTATCATACTCATCCGAATTAATATCAATATTTAAACATCCCTGAATTATTAATTATTAAGAGATGATAACAGTGTACTGCGAGGACGATTATATGCCGTACACTTCATAACAAAGTGAAACTCGTCCTCAACCTTATTTTGGGTACACAACTGACAAATTCTATTTTCAGGAGGTATTCTTGGAATTGAGTGACGCCCAGTTTCAATTCGAAGATTATGGGCACTGATACGTAATTTACAGAATAATGATCTTTGGGATCTATTTAGAATATGAAGATAATTTTCACATTGGAAAGTTGATTTGAATTTACAATAAGTACGAAGTTTTGGCTGGGCATTGGAGATACGCTGTGACCATTCATTAACATACACAGACTGAATTGTTGTGCTAACCATGGACATGATTGAATTTTTCCTAAGAATATTAGGTTTGTGCCAAATTTCCATGTCACCAACAAGTTTACAAATATTTCCAATGCCAGAGCTCCAACTGAAATAGTTATTATTACTATGGAACGTTCTATTATCAATCAAAGATTGAACCACTAGAGATGACAAACCTAACAAACAATCATTATTCAATTTCCACCAGTATTTTAATGCAAGGGCCAGCATGAACAAAAATACTGGGTAACTACCTAATTCGGCTCGAACAGCATTATTGGTTGTTTTACGATTAACACCTAAAATGAGTTTACATGACTTGATATGAATATTTTCAACACTTAATTTATCACAAATATCAATCAAATTACCAGTCTTTAAACCCTTAAGTAAGAAAGGAGCCCAAACTTCACAACCATAACAAAGAATGGGTCTAATTAATGTATTGAATAATTTCATACTACATTTACTTGAACTACCATACAAATTCTCTCTAATTTTGAAAAAAACCTTTAAAGCTTAATCTTTCAAATTATCAATGGATTTGGTAAAAGAGCCAGATGGTGTGAACAAAATACCAAGATAGTTATACTGATTACAAAGTTCAATAACAGACTCACCACTAGTAAATGTATTCCTGGAAATGAGTCGACCACCTTTGTTGAAAGTCATGATTTTAGTTTTGTTATAGTTAATTTTCAGCTTCCATTTCAAGCAAAAATTGTTTAATTTGGTGATAGCATTTTGAAGACCATCAGCGGAACTAGACATAATTATCATGTCATCTGCATACATTAAACAACTCAATGGATTATTATTTACAGTAACAGGATTACAAGTATTATCAAAAATCGAAGGAAGATCACAAAGATACATATTAAAAAGCAAAGGACTTCAAACACAACCTTGTTTTACACCAACTGAAGAGTTAAAAGAATCAGTTATTTTATCAACACATTTGACAGCAAAAGAAACGGAAGAATACATATTATGTATAGTTCTAAGGAAATTGCCATGTATATGGTAAAACCAGTACATTTAGCCGTGTGGAAAGTGGCAAAGGATCTACTGATGAGTCATATAAAACAAATAATGAATGTTCATTTGAGCAATGTCAATAATATTTTCATTCATTGAAAGATGAAATGTACCATTCCACTCGGTTTTGCTTCGTTCAATGGACCTCATGAAAATACCCTGATCATTGCCCTCTAACGCTATCTTCCACAGACATCCTAGAGGGCCTGGTTAGCAGTGGTAGACTCAATGGCTCCATATCAGGTGGTCGTCAGGACAGAGCTTCATATATACCGGACATCTATGCAAGGACTCAGAATAACTGGGTGGACTCGTTCTACAAACAAAATGGATATCTTGGTACGTTGGCTGACATGCTCAGATCTTTGTTTTGACTCAGTGATGCTTTTGTAGCCATGTTGTTTAGAGGTAAAAGTAAAATGTGACGTGTTCTACCAAAACCAGTCACAATTGGGCAAGATATCAGAATTGAGTTAGTAATTGATTATTATAGTAGAGATCTTCAGCTTTACAATGGTACCTCTCTTTTTTTTAATCGGACTTCCCAAAGCGGAGTTTTCAACTTTGTCTTTTACGGTCTTTATGAAAACTCCAAACTGAGATGTTACCGTGTACCATGGTTTTACATGTTTATATTGCCCTGTAAATCACTGAAACATACATTTAGGATAATTTTTGTATCTCAATCTTTCACAATAATGTTATAAACACTCTGAAAATTAATTATTTACCAGAAACTCAAATTCCCAAAAAATCACCCCCAACTATGTTTTGGGCTATTTCTCAGTTTGGAGCTCTGCCCAATACTGTCTGGTTTTGGTAGAACACGTCACAAATGTGACCAGTCGCGTCAAAAAGGACATGTTGTCGGCAAACACAGTTTTGAGATAGAGGCCAATATATTTGGTGAAATATAAAGAAAATAATAGAACAAATTTTGCTTTTTCATATCATATCTTGTGATTACAAGGTCCGATTACCTTCAACATGGTATCATTTTAAAGCTTAAAATGTGCTCTTTCAAGTCATACCAATAACTCAGATTTGCCTCGGGCCACCAACATGTCCATTTTGACGTGACGGGTCACAAATGTGGGCATTAAAGTTACAATAAATGTCTAAAGTATGACTGTTTAATAATGAGAATAAAGGTATTGTTTTATACCGTACCCATATGTTATATTGTTTGACATAAATGCATTTGGTAGTAGTATTTTTTGGAAGTAACAACTCCGCTGCGGGGTCATTGTTCCACTTAAAATAATACTACCGCCCTCAGTTATGTCAGACAATATAACACTGGTACGGTCTAGAAACAATACCTTTATTCTCTAGATATTACAGTTTAATAGCTCACCTTATAGTAACCAACCGCGCGAATCCGTGAAGATTCTCGCGGAAGGATTTTGCGAGAATCCATGGATTCTCGCCAATTTTGAGAATCCATGGATTTTTGCGAAATTAATGAAAATAATATCAAGAATAAGGCTATAAGCTTGCACAACTTCCAAATTCGGCATGTTTGTTGACTAAGGGTCAAATACCAGTGATCTAAGGTCCTGTTTTGGACTTAGAAAACAAAAGATTTTTTTATTTTTTTATTTTTTTATTTTTTTATTTTTTGCGGGAATCCACCTCGATTCACGCGGTAGTGATTTTACGCGAATCGATTCGCGGATTCGCGCCAAAATTCTACCCCTGAGACTCCAGATCTGCAAACGTCCTGAGTTCATAATACTTCAATTTAGCCTGTATCTGTATCCAAGACTCTAATTCTGTCATACCTGTATGTCTTGATTTCAGAATATGACACCTTAACTCGTCTGGGCATCTCAGATTCCAAGAACTTCATCAAGAGGCGATTCAAGTCTTCCAAACTGATGTATCTTCCATCTTGCTGTATCGGGCCCAGTCTACAAGATCAGGTTGAGGCTAGCATAGAGGAAGCGTTGGCATCTGGTACATGGGTGGATGTTTTGGTAAGTGTATTGTATCAGTGATTCTTATAAAGTTGGTGCCATTTTGGATGTTTCCGTTTAGGCTGATTTCCACTGATACCCATTATTTAATATGAGACAATAGTATATATGTGACGCGATCAAGAGGAATGAGTCGGATGTCGGGGAATCCCAAATTGAGATATGGCCAATTCAAAATGGCGGCTTACATAAGTTTTGATGGAAATTCATGTATACAATTTGACATAACTTTGGAACAAAACGTCGTATCGACATGGGGTTTTCAGTTTCTGAAAGCTCTAGGTGTCTTCTTTAAGACTGTATTAAAGACTCATTTTCGACCAGGGTCGACATCCGACTCATTCCTCTTGATTGCGTCACATATATGTTTGGGCCAGGCTTACTTGATACCTTCACAAAGTCAGATCATGCAACCATGAATGAAGGGGTTATTTTTGTTCCTTCTTTTGATAACTTTGTATTGCAGCTATTTCTTCCAAGTTTTATGCTCACAATTTTGATTACTTTGTAATACAGCAATTATTGCCTAGTTATTTGACCACAGCCAATGCTAGTCAGGTCCTGCAAGATGTCATGAAAAACCTTTCATGACTTCTTAGTAGTGTTTTTTATTGATTTGTTTGTATCACACGCTTTACTGCCACGTTGTCTAACCTCATTATATGTTGCAATCATTTTTGAAGGATAAAAGACCATCATGTCTGTTCCCTATTTCATTTACTTTGTATTACAGCCATTACTGCCTTGACGCCTGAGACCACAGCCGATGCCTGTCAGGTCCTGCAACAATTTATGAAGTGTAAAAGTGGATAGTGTCCCTCATCTCTGTTCCCTATTTCAATTACTTTGTATTACAGCCATTACTGCCTAATTCCCTGACCACAGCCGATGCCAGTCAGGTCCCGCAACAATTTGTGAACGATAAAAGTCCCTGATGTCTGTTCCCTATTTCAATTACTTTGTATTGCAGCCATTACTGCCTTGACGCCTGAGACCACAGCCGATGCCTGTCAGGTCCTGCAACAATCTATGAAGGGAAAAGTGGATATTGTCCCTCATCTCTGTTCTCTATTTCAATAACTTTGCATTGCAGACATTAATGCCTAGTTGCCTGACCACAACAGATGCTAGTCAGGTCCTGCAACAATCCATGAAGGGAAAAAGCCTCATAGGGGCAAAGACCACAGCAGATGCCAGTCAGGTCTTGCAACAGTTTATGTAGAGAAAGGTTGATAATGACCCTCGTCTCTGTTCCCTATTTTGGTTTTTGTATCCCAGCCATTAGTACCTTGTTGCCTGACCACAGCCGATGCAAGTCAGGTCTTGTAATAATTCATGAAGAAATAAGTGGAAACCGCCCCTCATTTCTGTTCTCTATTTCAATTACTTTGCATTGCAGCCATTACTGCCTAGTTGCCTGACCACAGCAGATGCCAGTCAGGTCTTGCAACAGTTCATGTAGAGAAAAGTTGATAATGACCCTTGTCTCTGTTCCCTATTTTGATTTTTGTATTGCAGCCATTATTGCCTAGTTGCCTGACTACAGCCGATGCAAGTCAGGTCCTGCAACAATTCATGAAGGGTAAAAGCCGCATTGGGGCAAAGGTCTTCTGTGAATCTATCGTCTGTAGCGAGAAGTTTCTACTTGAATGTCGGACTATGTTTGATAAGGTGATGACGGAGAAGGCGGAAAAGGTAAGAATTGTGAATGTGTAGATGAATTGAGGTGTGTGCTCAGGTCGCAGATTGTAATTGAAAGGCATTCAACAACTCCCCCATTCCTTAATTACAGTAGCAAAGCGTTGTCCATTTGAGTTAAACAACGCTGCTAAAACCTTCTGAACCTTCTGAATTTGTAGTCAATTAATTTGTATTCAGGAAGTTACGATCACCTAATATAAAAGTGCATTGTATTTTGTTTGAGACACCCTGTATGTGTCGGTAGTGTGCAATTTCCCAATCTCTTGGCCTGGCCCTGTAGTGTGCAAATTATGATCACCTACTTTACAGGTGCTTTGTAATTTTTTTTGAGACACCCTGTAATATTTGTTATGATTTTGAAGGATGCAGTGGAGTTAGGGTTTTAAAATGTCAGTTAGGGTAAAAATGCAAAATATGGGCTGATTTTTTTTTTAAAGAGGAAATCAGCTAAAAATTGGAACTTTCACACCCCTGCAAGCCACTAACCCCATGTTTGTTTATTTATTTATTTATTGTTCCTTTGTTTTGTCAGGATGCCAAGAATGCTCCTCAGCTACTGATGCAAGTAGACAAGAAGGTTGCCATGGCAGCATCATCGCAGGGAGGAGATGGCAAGAAAGAGAAGAAAGATGACAGGAGGAAAAAGGCAGCAGGTAACAAACCAGGGGAGGTATAATGTGTATCAGGGAAGGGGAGTCAGTGTATCTTTCGAAACGGTTACGCCAGACTCAAATCCTACCATAATGTTGCTGTTAATTACCTTCCCATCATTAAAGGATGCCGCTACTATACGGTGTGCCATATATTCGTGCACCCCTTTCGGCCGAACGCATCTGACTGTAAAAAATTCTAGCATAGCGCCATCTCTTGAATACTCCGCCTGGCTGTTGCGTATTGCTATTACTTCACGGGAATAATCAATAGACGGCGCTATCATGTCACCGCTAGCAGCATAGCCTGGGGATACGCAATATCACCTATACACAAAACCATGCACCTCAGGCAGTGAAAAAAATGGCGCGTACAAAGACCAAAGAACAGTGGCCTGGTAACTCTCCAGACATGGATCCAGTGGAGAAATTGTGGGCAATTTTGAAAGAGAAAGTCTTTGCAACACCCTACTGCACTACACTACCCCAGCTGATAGCTAGAGTCAAACGTGTTTGGCAGGAACTAGACCAGAACAAGGATCTTCTTGCTTCATTGGTGGACAAGAATTGGACAGAACGAGTGTCGGAGGTGATCGAGCACCATGGGGACAATAACTTTAAATAAATAAGCAGGATAAGGTTGTTAAAGACTCTACTAACTCTAAAGACCTCAAGGAATAAACCAATACTCTGAAAAAATTATGTAACTTTAATTTTAAATCATTATATGTGACTTTTTTTTTGGGGGGGGGGGTGCACGAATATATGGCACACCGTATATATCCATTTAAACATGTGCGGGAAGAGAGGAATAATTGAGGTTCAGTGTCTTACTCAGAGCACAACAAGTTGACCACAGCGAGACTAGAACTCACAACCTTTGGATTTCGAGTCCAGTGCTCTATTCACTGCGCGACACATGCCCCTACGAAACTAGATTGGATTATAGTAATCACTGTAATCCATGTAATCTTCATCAGAAAGGTGTGTTAATCACATAGTTAACTCTTTTCGAAGATAGTATTCTTCATAAATTCTTAATATCTCCACTAATTATGAATAATACACTGTTTACCCAACGACACACAATCTCTTGCCATCAATTTTATTTATTTATTTTTAAATTTTAAAACATTTACTGGAGAATGACTCGAATGTGAAAACGATCCTAAAAAACAGTGAAACAGACATCCTTGGTGCGCAATATGTCAGGTCGACCTCACGCTCTGATTGGTTTCCCGAAATTTGTGAGTTGTCATGCACGTGCAGTGGGCTGATTTGGTGAGCCCCCATGTGTCTGATCATTGATAGCAAAACAAACAAACCAAAATTGTTTACAGGGGGAAAGGGTGAAAAGCACTCAATCGCTCATTTAGGCCCAATTTTTGGTGCATTTTGCTAAATCGGGCCGCGCATTTAGTCATTTCACATTCCCGGTGCTTAAATTATAGGTTATACTGGCCCGAAGTGATCAGAAATATGTATTTTTCATCTCTTCGTGCACAAAAGTAATCCAAATGCACACACGTAACGAAGTTTGCCCATCTGAAATATAAACATGATTGAATTCTATTATAATGCTCCATTTTCATGCTCATATCTGTTACAAAACCCTAAATTTGGTTAAATATAGGTCAAATGGCAAACCTAGCCTAACAAATTTGGCAAATTTAATTTTATGATACAGCTGGTAGTGGCAGCTCACGAGGAGGCGGTGGGGGCACAGGTCGTGAAGTGAAGAATAAGAAAATGAAGAAAGGACGGGGACGAGACAGAGACGTGGACGATGAAGACAATGAGGACGAGTCAAGTAAGTTTACTTGTGCCATGTTATGTCTTTGTCAGATGATATGGGAAGAAATGCACACTTTTAAAGGTCAACCAAAATGGTGATTCAAGTTTTTTGTTCTCGATGGAGGATATTGTAAAAAACAAAATGGAAAAAGAATTACCCTTTAATATTGCACTGAAAACAAAATATAGAGTTTCTAAGCATAAATAATTTGTATCATAAATATTGACGATGGCAGGTTACTACCCTGTATACGTCATGAGTGTTACCCAGGCTCGCACACAGAACCTCAATAGGTCGATAGCGTAAGCATCCACTAATGACTTTTGTTTGTGCAGACTTATCGATCGAGACCTGGACCGATACCGAGTTGGGAGTAACACCTGTTACATAGTAACGCGTCATCCGTATACAGTTCATCCCACACTAAAAAAGAAACACTGGAAATTATGATTGATTTCTTGTATATATTTTTCCCTGGACAATATTTTAATGAAATTCTTTTTGCATAATACTCTTCTAAACATACCCCATTGAATAAAATATACTTGAATCACCATTTTGGTTGACCTTTAAAAGTATTTGTGATGTGATCAAGTGAAAGAATCATATTCATGTTTAACACATCATGAATATACGCGATATGTGCATCTCCAATCAAATACCATCCTTACTGCTATGCACAGATAAACGCAGGTCACTAACGATGTGCCGAGTACCGCATAAATATTAGTCACCAGCATATAATGTGTATCAAGTTCAATCCAGAGAATAAGCTTGCGTAATGACACGAAGGCACCGCTTATTTGCACCACGCAGTAGTTACCTGACATGTAAATGGTTAGCTGCGCAATTTTTTTCGACTAGATTGATCGATTTGTAATTGGGAAGCATTGTAAAATGCCGTAAAAGCATACTTTTTAAAAGTTTATAGTACACAGAGCAGTGGGACACTGTTGACCACCATGAGTACACATGTAAAAGTGGCATGTCCACCAAAACAAATGAGGGCGCTATTAATGAGTTACCAGAAGGGGTCACACACAAGGCTATATTTACTCTGTTTAGGAGGACCTCTTGGCTAGTAAAATAAAAAAAATCTAAGAGTTAAATTTTAAACCATTATTACATTGAAATATTAGTCACATTGACATATTTACCAATTTTGTCTTGTCATGAACCACGGACTGTCTGTAATAATTATTTGTCAGCAAAAAAAAAGAAGAAAAAAAAAAGAAAAGGAAAATCGACCGACCGACCTAACTTCAAGATTTTTGGCACTTGAGGTCAACACAACAAATACTTTTTGCCTTACCTCCTAACAACTCATACACAGTCATTACCGGTTATCAATTTAACTCTTTCAGGTTCTAGAAGCCACCATTCCTCTATGGAGCTAGAATTCTTATCAGTTGAAGAAATACAACAAGTACTGGAGACATCACTGAGGGAATGTCCTGAGTGCATGCATCAAGAACTGGCAGAAGACCTACACAGGTATAAACACCTGAGAACTACCGGCCGATTGGTCAGAAAGATAGATACATCATTTATTGCGCCAATCAGAGACAGTGTTAGAATAATTGTATCCCTGATAAAGATTGGAGTGAAATATTTTACAAGCTGCATTTTAATTGGCTATTCAAATGAGTATATCTCGCAATACACCAATCAGAACCACTGTAAGATATGCCGGTAGTGCCCAGGGGTTAACACTTAAATCAGAAATAAAAATGTGATGATTGAGACAAATCTTTTCAATGATCTGCTCAGATGTATGGCTCATATCAGCAATAGAAACCATTAAATACAGTATATAGACGATGTCACCTGAGTGTAACGTCACAGCGGCTTTTGTTGCCTGCCGTTCTGCATGCAAATTACATGCCAAACAAGAGCTTGCCTGCCGGTATGTGCGCGCATTTGATGGGAGTGTCCATTGTAAAATATACTCTAAACCAAACCAGTCATCTGTAATCTGTAACAACAGAAGGCAATTCAACAGTCAATGCAGTCCCCCATGCATGGAATGGAACCGGGCACTTAACATTGTTGATCAACAAGAGGTGACATAGTGTATAGAAGAAAAACAAGTTTATTGTTTTTTAAATCCTGGAAAAAACAATAAATTGACATTTTTAGACCAAAAATGCTTGAACTTTTTAAAAACCAAAATTAGGATAGTGCAAGATTTTTACACAAACTATCAAATTGAGGTGGAAATGTTGAAAAAACAATCCGGGGATGGGCAAAATTTAGCGGGGAAAACCAGACTTGCCGGCGACAGGAATTGAACCTGGTCCACCAGCGTGGAATTCAGTGTATTGTCCACTCAGCCAGGGGGTTATTAACAATTCCGACCGCGCGTATATCACCTAGACTGAAGCGCATAACTTTTTCTTCTTCTTTTTTTTTGAACGTTTGAAAATGATGCTTCTTCAAATTTGAATTTCACATTGGGAAGTACCATATCAGCTTCATTTTCTTGCTTACAAATAGAAGATAAATACAATTCTGCAAAATGTGATTTGTTTCTACTATTGATATGTTAAAAAAAAAAAATTCACATAGCCTGTCTTATGTTAACAAAAAATACTGTATTTTGCATAGCTTTTTTACTTTTATTTCATTTTTTAAATTGCATCACAACTATTCATTTATTCACTAATTACTTATTTATATATTTTTTAATAATATTTAGTTTAATTATTTCTCTTATGAAGGCCATTAACCAGATCTTACCAGGAAGTAGCGAAGACTGTTTACCAGGCGATGTCTGGGTCGTCTACTGCGCAGGAAAGAAGAAAACATAGGGGTGAACTACAAGAGAAGATTAATGGGCTCTGGGTTAATGTGAAGCTATTTGAGAAGGGAATCAAACATTTTGAAGGTAAGTCTGTATACCAGGCAATGTCTGGGTCGTCTACTGCGCAGGAAAGAAGAAAACATAGGGGTGAACTACAAGAGAAGATTAATGGACTCTGGGTTAATGTCAAGCTATTTGAGAAGGGAATCAAACATTTTGACGGTAAGTCTATATACCAGGCAATGTTTGGGTCGTCTACAGCGCAGGAAAGAAGAAAACATAGGGGTGAACTACAAGAGAAGATTAATGGGCTCTGGGTTAATGTGAAGCTATTTGAGAAGGGAATCAAATAGTTTGATGGTAAGTCTGTTTACCAGGCCAGGCCAAGGATGGAGATTTTTATGTCAGAAGAAAGCTCATGTTTTTCTTCTCATTATCCCTGCAAAATTAAGGCCTGAGAGATGTTTCATTGCGATGTTATAAGCGAGAAAGCAGTGAGTTTGCCTAAAAGTGGTTAATCATGCCCAAGTGTGGTTAACCACTCAAAAGTTTGTGGGCAAATTTCAAAGCTGGCCTACCACTTTGCCAGTTCACTACAGACGAACCGGTCATACACCTGTTCACTTGATGACAGACTGTACAGAGTTAACATGGAGAAATTGTAACCTTGTCAAATTCCCAAGAGAACTAGATGTGGCTAGTAACCCAGAGTGGTAGTTCAACTTTAAAAAAAAAAATTACCTCAATCACAAGAACCACTGGAGTAAGTCAACGCAGATTTTGGAATAGAATTGTTTTCAAGATGTGTCTTCAAGTAAGAGGGTCGTTCAATAAGCCTATGTAAACACCATGCAACTGCGGACGCACACATGACAAAACACCTTCTAACCGCAGATGAAAAGAAACTGAGGACGTCCGCGGTTGGAATCAGTATTATTTTAGTACTGTCATATGCCCAATAGATGGCGCTATAATTGTATTAATCTATTTAATGTAAGTCCGCGATTTGAATGTAAAAATTCAAGCGTATGTGCATTTGGTGAGCACTCGGGTGATTACCATACAACTGCAGACGCACAGATGACAAAACACCTTCTTACCACTGACACCCGTTTCCCGGGAATAACTCAAAGTCCCCGTTTGACGGAATTTACAAGTATTAAGGTTCTACCTCCTACCTTATAAATTTGCTATTATAAGCCAGACTTTTGTAGCTTTAAATCTCAGCTACGAATTCACAGTAAATTAGTCTGAGTACTGGTTATACTTTTCTAGAGATTCGGTAAAAAATGATTGTCCATTTAGTGTGACGGAAGCGGATGTAAAACAGCAGATTTTCTAAATGCTGATTATTAGGACAATTCTAAGAGACAAAGCAAACCTATCAGTCAAGTATAATTGTTCTAAATTTCAGATATCTCTGAATGAACTATAAACAATAAGGGGACTGATTGGTTATAGAAAAATATACCCTCTGATTAGCCAGAACTAGATTTGGACAACCATTAAGTTTAACCCTCTCGTATGGAACACTCCAATAGTCATATTTGCTTTTCATAGGCATTGAGAGATCTTCAATATACTGCTAATGACATTACTCGCCTAAATTTTCCTAGGACAAATAAGGTCTTGGGTCAGAAATCTTTCAGTGTAGCTGGTCCACAGTCATGGAACAATCTCCCTCGTACCATAAGAGAAACTGACAATATCTCTCATTTTCGTTGTAGTCTTAAGACTCGCCCTTTTCCATGCTAAATGTAATTTGTGTTCTGATGTGTTACATGCGCTACGATCTAGATGGAATAGCGCCATATAATTATTAATTGTTATGTTATGTTATGTAGGACTAGATTAAGGGATCCTGTGACTCTACTATTGACTATCTGATTGACTATTCGGAAGGTTGCACAAGAAAACTTATATAGGGACTATTATGTATCATATTATGAGGTATCACCAAAAATTTGACTTATTCCAAGGCATAGCAATACATTCGAGTTGATATTATACTATTTGCAAGCCTACAAACGCTGATATTGCTTACAATCCTAATTATTTATACATGATAATACCATATGATATTTAGAGAATAATGACTGCATAACAGCTGTTTTCATGAATTTGTTTTGAAATCAGAGGTTGTTGATATTGTCTGAGGGACAATTCGAAAGGACCATAACAACAATCGAGGATTTAAAATAATATGCTCGAAAATAGCTGTAATTAATTTCATTCATGGCTGAAAAAGATCTATATTTTATCCAAATCATTGATTTGTACCATATAATCACGCTAATAATTAATTAGGTTTCTGTTTATTATTTTTTCCACCCCTTCTAAATTATTGAAACAGTCCAAGTAGGGTCATCCTCTCATTAACATTTTTATCATTCAACCAATCAGAAATAAGCTTTAATTGTGTTTCCTCATAACCCATTGAATATTTAGTTTAGGGGCGTGAGGCTTTAATTTGATTGGTCGGTCAATGAGCAAAATTATCTAACACTTTGGTGCAGTACTTTCGGGCAATTATTAATAACCTGCGTGCACGTTCTCATAAAACGATTAATTTGATTGGAACGCACTAGGTACGCAGCTATCGGGATTATTTATGAAGTAATGAATTATATATCATCCATGGTTTTCCATTTTCCATATTACAATCGAGCTCGTACATCTAACCATACAATAAGGAGAAGGAGAAAAAACTTTATTTATTTATTTTAAGGGTAATTTTTCGTTTCCTTTGTCTAATATCTCTCTCTAGCTGTGACTGCATCAGAACAAAAGTGTAACGGATATCATTTATCATTTACTTTAAATGTGTAGCTTGGGTTCCATTCTATGATACTATAACATTGAAATCATGAAAGATAGAAAATATCCATATTATTACCGTGAATGTCAAGTCATTATTTCAGATCATTTTCAAATTCGCAGTTGTATAAAAACACGTACGAAATATAACAAAATAGGCTGGTTTTCAACACGTTTTTAGCATTAACCCCACGGGTTTTAAGTCTCCAAAGCCACTAGTGGGTACCGCGGCACATACTAAATATTAGTTTTAGTGATACTTACATTAATCAAATTGAACTTAATGTACACCGGCTGTTTTTCCTTATCTGCCATCCAAGGTGTTCTGCTATCCTCGTCGTTAAACATTGTAATACTGACAATCACGCTGCCATACACATAATCCGAGCTGGTAGCGGAATATTCGTCAAATCTTGCCGCTATTTTATCATGATGATCTTGATGTAAATTGTATGTATGTAATGCAGTGATGACAATGTAACCTGTAAGGCAGCAAAGCAGTGTTAAATATTCATAATAAACTATAGTGATCGTGCAGTCTTATGTAGAGAGTATTTACTAATAATGATATCTAAAAATGACAAAGTGACGTCGTCTCATGTGGAAAGTAAGAGGCTCCTTTGAGCTTTCTTCTGTACTTGTGCGAGTTCGAGTGGCAATATAATATATATATTAAAGGCATATTATGTGATATTTTCGAAGTAGCGCCCTCTATCATTGATTTTTACCATGAAAGCAGATTTTCTTGCAGATTTGCATTTTTGTTCATGAATCATAAAGATCTACTAAGTTACGGATCGATACGATTCCTAATTACTTCAAAATCATGGTTTGAAAATAGATTTTACCGCTTCGGTACAATCAATTTTTCAAATGTTACTCTAAATTCACTCTTAAACCATAATTTTGAGGTTATTAGGAATCGTATTGCTCTGTAACTTGGAATATATTTATGATTTATGATGAGAAAAGTAAATCTGCAAGAAAATCTTCTTCCAATTTTGTTTCGAGGATTGAGGGCGTCCCCTGGAAAAAATCACATAATATACTTTTAAGATAATGCGTGCTTTATTAATAAAGAACAATTAGAATAACCCAAACAAGTGTAATAGGATTACTTCCCCAATTTAAAACCCTCACAAAGTGATTTCTATTGTTACATTTGGCAACTTTACGGACATAAATTGTCAAATTTGAAGTGCGCCTTTCAATATTAAAGTCGTCACCTAAGGGATCACGTCAAAACTCGACCGCCCGTTGACCGCCGGTTACGGCCGGTTCCGCCCGGTTCTCACAAAACGTGTCCTCTGTTATAATATACACACATAATGAGGTCAACTAGTTACACTCTGGTGAACACGACCGGTTGATACTGCCTCGTCACACGCGTGAGCAATAAAGTCTTGAAGTAATGGGTTCTAAAGTCTCAGTTGACAACCAGTACAATACAGCTATTGATTTTCGCTGGGGTTGGCTTTTTCAATCTGTTTATAGCTCAATTAACTTTTTAAAATCAATACCGAAAGTATATGAATGGTTTTTTTTATAGAACGATTATAGAGAGAGCTATTATGACCGCAAAGTAACAGATTGATAGAGTAAATTGGTCTGGTTACAGCAGTAAGTCAACCGGCGGTTGTTCAGTATTGCATGCGTGAATATTCATATACAAGTAAAACATTTGACCTGAAAGAACCGGGCGGAACCGACCGTAACCGGCGGTCAACGGGAGGTCGAGTTTTGATGTCTTCCCTAACGGAAAGTCCTTGATTGCACACACCTTTTAGAAATCTATGTTGAGTGTAACCTGTGAGTTGTTCCTGTAGCCCTATACTCACCTTGTGTCAAATTGATTGTCGGCAATTGCACTTCGATGACGATGTCATCAAACATATATGAAATTGTCTGGTTGGTGTCTTTTGAATCGTACACTATTTTCATTATAGCTGTAAAAATATCAATCAACCAAGTTCAACCAATCGTGTTGTATTCATGTACTGTACGACAACAATACCGTATAAATTGGCCCACACACTTTTCATTCATTATAATCCAATGTTATATAATTGTATGGGAGGCAGGGCTACTAAATCCACGGGAGGAATCATGGACACAGTCGTCATATTGTGTCATATATTAGCATATAAATCACTGAATAATTGTGAATAAAGTGTCTTAGATTGACGATCTTAACTCTCAAATGACCAATCAACTTCAGTGGGTTATGGATCAAGGGGCTTTTCCTCTGAGTGCCACCATCATACATGGGCCTGAGGGTCCTTGGACCTCACCTGCCAAGTCTTTGATAAGCTGGAAGTGGATTACAGGATGAGTCAATCCATGCCTGCAAGAAATTCTCCGAACATTCGTTAATGCCAGAACTAGTATTGGTAGCACACTCCAAAACGATGTGGTCAATTTAGTACAAGGACAAATCGACCACGCCATTTTAAGTTTAAGAGTTTAACATGTTCAAAATAGGGCTGTGTATTTCCAAATCCTATTAAAGCAATAAACTTCCTTTGATCGATGGGGAAATATAGGGGGAATGTTGTTAGTGTAAAAAGTGAATTCAAGGCGTTACTTACTTGTAATAGGGCAAGGTTGGTTTCACAGACATTAGATAAAATGCTGGTGTGGAATCAACATTGCGCTGTAATTCATTTTATTGACACATTATTTGTAGTTATAGCATTCATTAAACTGAATGGCAAACAAATTCCACTTGCAAACTGAGAAAAAACCCACCACACAGCTATTGACTGAAAATGGTATATCTACTAATCACATTTTCTATGACAAAATATGAAATTACAATCGAAGACATGGTTCTACCCAGTCCTGAGTCCTAATCATTTTGACTCATCTTGTAATATCGCAGAAAATCTAGCACATAATAGATTAGTTACCAGAATTATTTTTCTCTGGCCTGATGGGTGATTGTGCTTAACCCTATGGTTCGCGGTATTTAATTTAATTTCAATGGTAAATCTGAAACCCTGATTCAATATTTATTAAAAAGAATGTACTTTTCTTGGTTAGTTTTTAAGATAACAGAACATTTCCCAATGGGTCAAAAATAGCATAAACTACATCGCTGGCGAGTTAATATGCATAAATATGTTCATTTTGTTCGTTCCCATGACAGGACATGACATTACATGACATGATATGACACGTTTCCATGGCCATTTATACATTGACATGTTATCACTATACATTGCTTTTTACAGACGTAAACAACTGGCTTACCAAAGAACCCGTTCATATCCACATCGAGATCTGTTGGGAAATTATCGTTCAACATATCCCACTTCTGTAAGAGCGTGCTGTCATTAACTCCAACGGTAACGTTCTGTTTGCATGGAGGACAAAATCAAATATGTGTCATAGATGTTCTTACCCTGATCGGAAACAGTAGGTCGTGACATAACAATATTTGACTTGGTTTTATATCTCGAAACACTATTGCCTATCGATAGTAGAAAATATTGACTGGCTAGCATACATTTCGCCAACCGTGGTTTCGCGAAGCGCAATAATCGGCAATCAATAAATAATAAGACACCGTGGTAAGCCCAGAGAACTGTCCATATTTCGTGTGAGCAGGCGTATGTGCCTAAGTTTAAATGTGGCATTTCAAAAGTCTCTTTCCAAGATGGTTGCTCTCTATTTCTATTCCATCTATGTGGTTTACATAAATATAAGACAAATTTGAAACGGGAATGAGTCAAATATTTCCCGCGGAATTGTTAACCTTGGGTGTACACATATCGGTTCCAGGTGACCTGGGAATATGTATTACCATTAGCGACGTCTCCAAAGGTTCAATATTAATTCATAACAAGGCACATACGGTATAACACTGACTGTAGCTGAAAGAAATATTGCAGCATAGTACTAGCCCCACTAGCTTTCCTGACTGCTGCAACGCCGACTATGCCTATATTCTAGATGTCTCAAGCGCTATACCGGGTGGTCCAAAAAAAAGTTGACCCAAGTTCAAGGTAATTTTTCAACCACATTTAAAGTTTCAGAGAATTTCTGTTTACTCTGTTTATTCTTGATCAGCAGTAAGTTTTGAAATTATCCTGATGAAATGGTACATTTATCTTGATTGGTTCTCCAGCTGTGGTTCATTACAGAAAGCATGCACAAAACTGCCTTGGCCACGGGAGCGTCCTTATAGTAGAGATGAAACGCACAAAGTGGACTTACACACGATTGGTCACAAATTGTAAAAATAGGAGAAAAAGAAAAAAGGAAACATCTGAAACATCTACCTGGTGTTTGACATTACCTACATATTCGTATCTACGTTTCTTTGTTGAATGTCAATGGCACATAAGCATAGAGATTGGGATACTTTGCCAGGGCGGGCTTTTCAATTCTGAAACTAGAGCATGCTGTTTTGTTGAAGACAAAAACTAAATGACGAGTCAGTTTTGTACATGTTTTCTGTAATGAACCATATCTGAAGAACGAAACAAGCTAAACGAGCCATCTTTTCAGGATGATTTCAAAACTTACTGCTGATTAAGACTAAGTAAACACAAATTCTCTGAAACTTTAAATAAATGTGGTTGAAAAATTACTTTGAACTTGGGTCAACTTTGTTTTGAACCACCCGGTATTGGAGTATAGTGTGGTCGCAATCCGAAGGTAATAATCTTAAAAAAATAAATATAGACTCGGACAAACTGGCGTGAATTAAATTAACAAAGACCTTATAAAAACGCTACATCGAACTCGGTCCCTCTAGACCACATGGGACTGTGTTTACATGGGCACTAGATGAAGAAGCACTTATGTATACAAAGCCTTTGTTGAGAGTCTCTAGCAGCCGAAACACAAGTAGTAAATATTAACAATAAGTTGGTTCCATGATTATATTATCCACCCACAATTTGTAGGGATATTGGATGCCCTTAAGTGTTGTTTAATTAATCAAGAGATACTTAAAATGAAACCTCTCTTACCCCATTTACTATCGGCGACGCCTTGGTAAACGTTGAATATAATTCTACGAACTCCAGAAGAATAGAATCTTTAGAGAGAAAAAAATCATATTTTGTAGCATATATGTCAATACAAAATAATAAAGAAACTCGTCCCAACTGAAAGGGCGAGATGAACAAATAAAACACGCCACTGTATGTCCCAACTCGAGAAAATCAAGAACATTCACCGCGCGGGACTCGAAACCACGTTTACTAGAACAGACGCCTAATCATTCTGGAAGTACCGTTGGCTAAATTGTTAGGTGCTTGTTATATTCAGCGGCGTTTATTATATTTCGCCCTTTCAGTTGGGACGAGTTTTTCTATTTACTCTATTATTATGCAGTATTACTGTTATAGACAAATGTAACATGCTGTGATTACAAATAAACACAAATATAACTATTGTTTACAAAATAATTACTCTGGAACCTTTTGTTTTGATTTGAAAAGAAAGTAGTTTTATAGTTTTCCTGAATGCAGAGTAAAGATTCATCTTACTGGATTTTACGAAGACTGTCGATGTCGGCAACAACGATTCGCTGGTTGATATAATCGCACTCATTGTATTTGACTCAGGAGAGGTCCCCGGTGTGACAATGGGCGTAATGTAAGGTGCGGATGGGATCGATGGCTTGATGGTTGTGGTCTGTGGTTGTGACATTGTTGTTAGTGACTGTCTGGCTGTTTTCGGCTGCGTCGTTGGAGGCTGAACTGTTGTAGTCGGCGGCTTAGTGGTTGTGGTCGGCGGCTTAGTAGTTGTGGTCGGTGCCTTGGTGGTTGTAGTCGGTGGTTGGGTGGTTGTGGTCGGTGGCCGAGTTGTGGTAGGTGGTTCAGTTGTGGTAGGTGGCTTTGTTGTCGGCGGGGGTAGGGTTGTCGTTGGGCAATCTTTGGCAGTCACAACACTGGGTGTACCTGAAAGATGGGTAACACAAGTAATATATATATATTAGTTGCCTGCATGTGATTGGTCATTCCCGACCATTGAGGGCTTATTATACGATTTTACTTGCAGGTTTCTATACATTGACAATGGTGGACATGGATACTACGCATATTACGCGCATAGGTCACCGCTAATAAGTTCGACAAACGGTTGGTGAATTCAAACATTGCCTCTACAACTATTAAACAAAATATAACTTACCATATATCACAGTTAGTCCCATTAAAAAATTACAGTTTTGTAGACCAGAACCCACAAAACTAGGCGATGCACCACCAGATTTTGGCTTCCTTTTCAACCGACCAGCTTCATATTCTACAGCGTATATATAACTTTTGTACAGAAGTAAGTCCTGTAAATGAGTGCCGCCTGATGACAGGACACTGGTTTGTTCTGTACACATGTCGTACTGGTGGATGGTTGCAAGTTGTTGTCCGGGGACGTTCGTTGCGTAGTATAACTTTCTCTCTGTATGGTTGACAATAATAATAAAAACTATCACCTGGTTGAAATCAAGCCTATCATGATATAATACATAATATAGTAGTGTAACTGCGAAATCAATCCGCTGAGCAGCAATGTGAAATGAATTTTAATCTAGTAGTTCCACGGTAGCATAGCATTTGCCTTGTCTTGCCATTAGGCAAAACGGCTTTAGTTGTCCTCCACACGGCTGAGTGAGAGGTAACGTGCGGGCGGTTGGATTTTGTGGTTGTTGAATAAATTCACTTGTTTGTGCGCGTAAAATAAAACCGTTGGTTTTTTGTGTGTGTAATAAATTCAATTGGGTGTGTAAAATAAATCGCTTGTATGCATAACATAAATCGCTTGTGTGCATAACAAAAATCATTTGTGCGCGTAAAATTGCTTGTGTGTGTTGGCGGCGTTAGTACACCGCACTCCTACACTGCAAAAAGGTTGCTTAAATATTTACTCAACATTTTACACAACGTTGTTGAAGTATGCAACCGCTTAACAGTTGTGTAAAATTTACCCAACACCGTTGGATAACATGTTTTCACCAACAGTTGAACAATTCCAGTTACTCAGCAGTTGCACAATTTTAATTACACAACAGTTGGGTATTATTAATTAACCATTTGTTGGGCATTTTGTGACTGTTGCTTAATTTGTGAATTGTTTTCATTATATATTGAGCATTTTTGTATAGCAACTGTTGCTTAATTTATCAAATATAGCCATATGTTGGGTATTTTATTTGTGTCAAGTTTTTATTATATATTGAGCATTTTTGGTATAGCAACATGCAGTAGGCAAAATAATGTGAATTCTGGGCGATGCAGCAGAGCTACATACATCACTTCCTCCCGGTAGTGAACCGGTAACTTGTAGGCGATGCAGCAGAGCTACATACACTATTCCCGTTCGGTAGTGAATCTGTTATTTATTTTAACATGTTATTAAACTATAGGCTTATACATGACATCTGACATCTCTTATCAATGGTGTTTTTCCTGTGAACGTTTGCAAAACGTATTCTTGCTATCTGGGTATGAAGGTATAAATAGTCCATATTATATAATACATAAACATATTTATGTGATTCTTTTGGTGCAAAATAGATCACATAACATGAACTATTCAGTATATGTCCATCTCATGACAAATGTCATGTCAGGAGGTCGAACTTGTTGAATGACCCTCATAGAAAACATATCGGTTCAAATGCCTCAAATGAAACTATTGGGTTTGTTAAGGTCACAGTGATACATAAACTAGAGTTCAATCTAATTTGTTTTGTATTCTCATGTTTATTTTGTAGATGATGAATTAGAAGGTCAACTCTCCAGATACCTAATAAGGTCATTGTGTACAGACATCGCTAATCTATTATTCTGTGGGGTCGCTAGTGAAAACTTAGTGTCAGAAATGGAACCGTCACAGCTCACACCCGAGGTATGTGTAAGAGTTTGTTAGAAGAAGAATTAACCTAATAAGGTCATTGTGTACAGACATCACTAACCTATTACTGTAAAAGCCAATATTTTCGCGTACAGATATTTTCGCGGATTTTGATATCAAAGACATTTCGCGAATTGTTTTTTTCGCGGGCAACCGTCTGAAAGCATTGCATGAATGTGTAAAGCAATATTTTCGCGTGTTATCATTTTCGCGGAAAAAGATTTTGCGCGAAAAGCGCGAAAATAAAACCACCGCGAATATTTCAGCTTTTACAGTATTCTGTGGGGTCGCTAGTGAAAACTTAGTGTCAGAAATGGAACCGTCACAGCTCACACCCGAGGTATGTGTAAGAGTTTGTTAGAAGAAGAATTTACCTAATAAGGTCATTGTGTACAGACATCACTAACCTATTATTCTGTGGGGTCGCTAGTGAAAACTTAGTGTCAGAAATAGAACCGTCACAGCTCACACCCGAGGTATGTGTAAGAGTTTGTTAGAAGAAGAATTTACCTAATAAGGTCATTCATTGTAATAACATTGCTAAACTATTATTCTGTGGGGTCGCTAGTGAAAACTTAGTTTCAGAAATGGAACCATCACAACTTACACCTGAGGTATGTGTAAGAGTTTGTAAGTTGAATGAATGTTTTACCTAATGAGGTCATATGTGTACAGACATTGCTAACCTATTATTCCGTGGTCTCGCTAGTGAAAACTAAGGGTCAGAAATGGAACCGTCACAGCTCACACCCGAGGTATGTGCAAGAGTTTGTTAGTTGAAACAATATTTTTCGTATTAAGGTCATTGTGTATGGACATCGCTAACATATTATTCTGTGGTGTCGCTAGTGAAAACCTGGTGTAAGAAATGGAGCCATCACAATTCAATTTGTTAGTTGGAAATGTTATGTAATGGGGTCATGGTGTACTGATAACGATAACGTATCATTTTCTGTGATGCGATATTGTTACGTTCAACACCTCCATCATACCATAAGTACAGTAGCAAAGCGTTGTTAATTTAAGATAAACCACACTGCTACGGGCAAATAGCACGCCGATCGAAACCAATCACGCAGATAACAGTGCTTAGGCGCGATGCGGACGCAACCGCACGGGGGGATGTTGTTTTGGAATTATTGTACACACTCTGTTTACATCAACTTTTAAAACCAACTAGGAACTTAACTTTTATTTTAATTTGTTCATTAGTGTTAAGGTTTTTGAAAATAGTTTGATTGAAATTGTTAAGAATGAAGTGCAATTAAATTATGTTCTTATTTGCATTGTCTATTTATGAAATGGCGTTCAAATCCTTGGTCGTTGTTGAAAGGGGTAAGATCAGGTTTCAGCGTATGTGCATCACCAATCTACAACTTACGTTCTGCGCGTCTGCGTGGTTAAACCATGCAGACGACGCGAACACCGTTGTAGATAGGTTATACACATACACTGAAACATGATTTAGTCTCTAATAAAAACAAAGTGTTAGCAATAGAATCATCGCAACTTTAAAATAAACTATTCTTTAGACACACTGATAGTATTCATAATTGATTGCAATGGTTTCTAAAGCAAAGTGCTGATTAACAAGTTCCACGCGGCAGGCATCTGCAGACGACATTCCAAAATTTCATAAAGTGTTTAGAAATGTCCACATTATTGAATTTCATTACCATATTTGGAATCACCATCCTTGAGATAGAAAATGGCGAAAGGTTTCTAAAAAATCTGTTTTGTACGGTAACATTAATAGCCACATGGAAAGTGTTAACACGATACATTTGTTTATCCTATCCTTATTTTCATTTTCAGACAAGGGCGAAGATACTTGTCAAGGTTCCAGAGGAGGTCAAATCACCTATGAGCAAACTCAACGCTTCACTTACAGGCAAAGTAAGTGTTTTATAATCAAATCTATGATTTGTATGATTTGGCAGATGGTGAAAGTGCTAATGAATAAACTTGATGTGCGCGTTAACCCTAAGGCCAAAAAAAAAAATTGACTTGCCCTTTCAGGGTCAAAGTCAGGGTCGGACGGTCGGATTTTTGTTGTTGTTGTTGAACATTTTTGAAAATTTACTGCACAAAAACACGTTTTAACCCTTACAGCCCCGCACCCCATGAAATCCCATTTCCCAGCCTGTCGGTTCCACCTGGCGCTGAGGTTTTTGGGTGAAATAATGGCCCCGGGCTACATAGCTCCCCCCGTGGCTCAGTTGGTAGAGCGCTCGACGGTGGGTTCAAACCCCGGGGCGTGGCACCTCTTGTTGTGTGTGTTTTTTTGCTTGAAAAAAATGTCGTTGGAAAATCCTTCAAAAGTGTTAGGGTTAAAGATTTTTTTTAAATTTTTTTGTTTTTATTTTTATTTTTGTTTTATTTTTAAACAAGCAGATACTACTCAAAAACATGTTTTCATCTTTCTTTATTGTTATGTGCTTCTTTTTTTCTTTTTTAAAAAAAGAAAGAAAAAAAGCGACCCTAGATTTCCGAAAATTCGGGTTGGTCGGAAAGGGCAAGTCAACTCTTCTTTTTTTTTTGCCTAACTCTACTACACCATACAGCAACTGGGCGGAAAACATGTTTTTATAACCCGGCATGCAGGTTTTTGGGCTACAAAACGGACCCAGGCTATATAACGAGGCAACTATACTGACCGAGTGTCGACTGACAGACGTGGTGTAGTGGCTAGGATCTGGGCCCGGGTACTGGAGGTCCGTGGTTCAAATCCCGGGGGTGACCTTTCTGGTGAATTTTGGGGTTGGGAAAAGAAATCTGTTGCCGTGTGGTGAAATAGAGTTAGGGTTATATAGGCATATTATGCGATATTTTCCCAAGTGACGCCTCTATCCTTAATTTTTTTTTTTAAATTATCCTTAGTTCTCCGTAAGTGTTGATCAAAGTGTCGCCTAATTTGCATGAAAGATGAGAAAATAACGGGAAGTGTGATAAATGATATTCCAGTAAAATTGGTTAACAGTTGGCTCCAAAAACAGCAAAAAAACTCTCGAATTTGGCTTACAAAGCCACTAGAATTGCACGATATTGTGCGTTGCACTGCGTTATCATACCGTGGTAATGCGTCGCGTGCATGTTTGCTCAAGGGCTCACTGTTGCGGCACTATACGCACTCCTACACACATAGCGCATATAAGCCACACTGGAAATGGTTATAGGGGTGTAGTTAGGGGTATGTGATGTCATGTCGGGTTGGAGTAAAACAACCGGAAATGGTTTAGGATAGGCCTAGTATTATAGTAATGTGGTACAAGTAGCGTTTTATGGGGTTGGTAACGCAACCTGATTTCTTACTTTAAGTTGGCATGCCAAACAATCCAAGGGACTGAGGGTTTGCCAACTTCCCACCCATCAATATACCAATTTTGTTAGAAAAGCACCCAATTTTGCACAAATTGGGTGTTTTTTACAAAAGAATCCTCAAAATACACCCAATTTATGCAAATTGGGCGCTTTGGTCTGTGATAAAAACACCCCATCGCTATACCAATTTTTGCGAAAAAGCACCCATCAATGTGAGAACCCCCCCCCCCCCCCCCCCCCCTGGGGGTTAATGAAGTAATGCAGTGTTTTGAGAGGTAGGGGTTAATAGCCACAGGAAATGATTTAGGAGGATTATGATTATAAATCGACCTGGTCAGCATGGGTGTGTGTGTGTTGGGGGGGGGGGGGGTTGTACAGAGGTTGGTAATGTGGCATAACCATCTAGCGGGGACCCGAGCATAGCGGGGGAAAGCAAGGGTAGCCGCTAGTATTCCTAAGCAATGAGGCGAGGTGGCGCAGTCGGTTAGAGCGTCGTAACACTGCTGCGCACCGTAGTTCTGTTGGTGGATCGTTTGAGCGTGAGTTCAATTCAATACACCAACACAGCCTCGTCCCCATGCCTCCTTCAGACCGTGCAGACTGAAGTAGGCATGTACATGGCGCATCGTGTTTCGGAAGATACGTAGAAATGTTGGTCCCGTGTATCGGAAGAGCTATCCCCGAGCACGTTAAAAGGTCACAGACTCCTTCGTAAAGAGTAGGGGATCATCCCAGTCTGTGTCTGTACTCACTTCCCTAGGTTACAGGGAACTCTAATGCGATGCAGTAACCTGCTTAATTGGAGTATAAAATTATCCAGATCCAGATCCAGATCCAGAAACAAGCAAAGTATGATTGCTGTCTATGCTTTTCTGGTCCTGTTGGTACTTTAGAGGTCTAATAGATGCAGTGCTCGACCACACTCCTGAATGACAGCTTTGTTCAGGGCCTGGGGTGGGGGTACTCGCCTAATACAGTATATGGGGATGTGCCGCGCTGGGTCGTTTTTTTTTCAAAAAATCCGTAAACATGGGTTATGATGTCTATACAGTTTTATACTATGCATTTCAATATTACAGTTTATCATTTTAACGAACGGTTGGAATTTGACAACAATCTACTACGCCCATTTTGTCACATAAATCGATCACCGGAAACAAGCGATTGCTACTAAACTGCTCACAAAAAGTATCGAAACACTTAGAAATGATCCAATACATAACGGCTCGAAAGGGTATGTGAGCAGTTTAGTTTGTTATCATTTGAAAGACGAAGACATCAGCTTTCCATTGATGCGCAACACCCTATGAGTTTATGATGAAATATACAAAATGCAGGCAATTGGAAATAAATTCCTAACATTTTTGAGGGGTTTATTTCCCCCCTGTGTAAATTAATATTTTACACAATGTGTAAATCCAATTTTCAAATGTCCATGTTTTTTTTCTCAGGATGTGAATGAGTTCCTATCGAGACTTGACGAGGCCTGCGATCCCAGTATATGTGATATATTGCTCAAGAAAATGGACAAGAAAAAAGAGAGGTGAGCATCAATATTTGAATTGGTTACATATTCTGTTAGTTTGACCCCTTTGTAAGCGCTGTGAACCTCCAGGGAATGGCGCATCACAAACGCTTGTTGTATATAGGGCCAGGATTCCTGTTAAGGTTTGAAAAATGCGCCTCCACGTGACGCAAGTTTGCCGACGAGGTGGTAAAAAAGCATGTCCAAACGGAAATATGTGCGTCCACGGGCCGATTGTTAGGGCCCCATCTATTGTCAAACTTAAATCCAAGATGGCGGATCGCCAGCCGATAAACCTGGAAATGAAAATCGGCGGCAAAATATCACATTTTAGCAAGCATAAGTGTCAGAAAATGCACAGATTTGACTAAATAAACCCATTTCCAGTGAATCTTCCCTATTAATTTGCACTATTTAAGAGTGATTTGGCCAACAATTTGTTTTTTTCTAATAAGCTTATTATTTTTTTGTTGAACTTTTATTTTTGAGTTTCGGTAAATTGCGCATCCAAGTGGACGCAAAATATACATGCCTAGAGTTTGAAAAGGCGTCAGAATTTTCAAAATCGTGTGTGACACAATGACGCGTGCTAACGGGAAGCCTGTTAAAACCGTGTATGTATGTGCTGCGGTTTCGCACACATTTTTACATTGTTCTTTTATTTATTTCTGATATTCATATCATTTGATTTAAAGTCCACTGATTACAGAGCTATTTGGATGGACGGTCTTGTATCCCTACGGAAAATGTTATGACCAATAATTACGGTAATATAGATGAAAAGACTACAAAAGAAGGTCACAAAATAGCCTCAATCTGACCTGACCATGTCATTAGTTATCGTTGGGCAAAAGTGTGTACAGTTAACTCATTGGTTATCTGAATATCTAAATCATACAATCAACCAATCAAATAATACAGTCCTCAAAATAAGTAACTGACCAGGTAATAAATATTACCTCCGAAACTGTAGCTCCTACTTAAAAATATTAAATTATAAAGTTGTAAGGAAATCTCTTCTCTTAAATTTGAGACATTGTTCATGAAGATCGGTTAATAATTGAGAACACTTCATTGATAAGCATAGAACAAAGTGCAGTTTACATTTTCACACTTGGGTTTTGAACACGCAGGACTGTGTGACAGGTATGTGTATGGGTTGCATTGATCAATTGAAGCATCCCCAATCCCCGTC
Source organism: Ophiura sarsii (assembly GCA_035610835.1). NCBI lineage: Eukaryota > Metazoa > Echinodermata > Ophiuroidea > Amphilepidida > Ophiuridae > Ophiura > Ophiura sarsii. The sequence continues at coordinate 57,171,731 of CM069455.1, read as the reverse complement.
TTACTATCGACCAGTGAGTTGTCGCTACCAGTTTATCAATAATCTGCCTGTTGCTAGTCTGAGGCTGCATGTAGACTACCGAAATGTTAAAATGAAAAACAGACTTTGTTTTGGTTTAAGGCACATAAACTGAGTAAATATTCATTCAATCTTCACATGTAATATCTCAAATTAAAAGCAAGAAATTTCCTTACAACTTTATTGTCTAATATTTTTATGTAGGAGTTATAGTTTTGGAGTTGAGAGCATATATGTATTATTACCTGGTCAGTTACTTATTTTGAGGACTCTGTTATAAATATTGTTCCACCATAGATAATTGTTATCTGAGCAGCTAAGACAGGAATCAGACCCGGCTATGTCAATACATCTCATTGGTTAACCACATATTTATATCATGAAACTAACCAATCAAATACTCTGTTACTTTTAACTCTTTTACAGACAAATAATATTCCATCATAGACAAGCGTTATCTGAGCAGCTAAGACAGGAATCGGACCCGGCTATGTCAATACATCTCATTGGTTAACCACATATTTATATCATGAAACTAACCAATCAAATACTCTGTTACTTTTACTCTTTTCAGACAAATAGTATTCCACCATAGACAAGCGTTATCTGAGCAGCTAAGACAGGAATCAGACCCGGCCATGTCATTACATCTCACTGTCGTTATAACATTCCAGAATTCCACGCAATGCATGCTACATGCTCCAGGAAAGTGAGTACTGAACTTTGACCTCTGCACATTGACCTATTTTCCTCCAATTCCACACAATGCATGCTACATGTACATGCTCCAGGAAAGTGAGTTCTGACTGTCCCATTTTCCTTATTTAACTTTCCCTGCATTGTGTGTTCGATGTGTTGTAATTCAGTTATCAGTGCTGCCATGAATAGGCCCCAGTACTTTTACATGTTAAAGGGGTGTTACAAAACATAGATTTTCTCGCCTATAAAGTGACCGGATTTTTCAACTTTACAATTTTCTTAAAGTTCATGATATTTGTGATCATTGAGGTACACAATTTATGTAGGGTAACCCTGAAAGTTCCGAGAAATAAGCCCCCGATTTTGGACAGCTGGCGTATCGCTCTCATTTATCATCAACAAATTGAGCAGTGTTGACAGAACATGTACAATCAAAATCACCCAAAACCTACAAAATGGACTGAAATATCTCTTTTTTGCACTGTGGTACTAGATGTTAGTCCTTAAATCAGTATTAGATGACAACTTTAATCATTCGTCCCCTTAAAACCAGAACTGTCTATGTCCAAAAATTGCATTTTGAGAAAAACGTGTTTGAAAGTTCAATTGAAGCTGAAAAATCAAATAAATAAAGTCTAAATCTTTACTCATACTTTGTTAAAAGTGATTTATGAGCATCATACTCAAAGACCCCCAGGTGGTCGAAAAAAATGGACATAACCAGGTTCTGGTTGCAGGATGTGACAATCGTAACAGCCATGGTGATCAATCTATGTTGAAAGTCAGAAAAAATACTATTTTACTTCAGTAATATTGCGCTTGTATCAGTTGCTTACGCAATACAGACTGCACACAGATGCATGTTAGTGCAAGTCCAAGAACATGCTGGACATAATCAGTTTTGGCTGAGAAAAAAAATTGGGTAATGGACATAGACCTGGCACATAATCAGTTTTGGCACTACCTTTTTAAAAAGAAATGGACATATACATTATTGGAATTCCTAGGGAGCCCTCTATTTTTTTTGATCGGACATAGACACTTGTGGCATAGATTGAGGATCGATTAACTACTATTATGGTGGTACTAACTCAATTTTGCCCAAAATGGACATAGACAGTCCTGGTTTTAAGAGGACAACATTTTGTTTGCATTTAAAGGCATATTATGTGATCTTTTCCAGAGAGCGCCCTCTATTCATACTTTTTTTTTAGAAAGTAGATTTTCTTGCAGATTTATATTTCTGATCATAAATCGTACATACATTCCAAGTTACAGAGCGATACGATTCCTAATTACCTCAAAATCATGGTTTTAGAGTGAATTTAGAGTGAAAATATAAACTGTCGTGTTAACACGACAGTTTATTTTCACTCTAAAACCATGATTTTGAAGTAATTAAGAATTGTATCGTCCTGTAACTTGGAACGTGTACGATTTATGATCAGAAATGTAAATCTGCAAGAAAATCTGCTTTCAATTTTTTGTCACGATGTTGAGGGCGTTCCCTGGAAAGATCACATAATACTTTAATTTCATTACGTTTTTCTTCTCGCTTCAGATGCGTGCCTCAAATAATTTCCTTCCTTGGAAGTCATATAGCCGTGGACCAGCACGCTTTACTCATACAGTACCAAGGCCTGGTACAGACACAACTCGGTATCGACAGGAAAGAACAGGACAGCGACACCACAGACCCGGAGATAGAGGGCGTTAGTCGTCAATTGCGTGATCTCCTACAAGAAATGAAAAACGTTGCTCTGGTGAAAAAGCAGGCCGCTACACCCGAATAATGTCGGTTGTCAAGGATTTATCTTTCTTTAACCACTTGGGCCCTACCTGCCTTTCTAATGGTGTTTGTGATTGGTCAATTACGAGATACACTCATTTGGATAACCAATTAAAACAGTCCTTTTAGAATATTTCACTATTTTCTTTATCAGGGATACAAATATTCTAACAATGTCCCTGATTGGTGCAGCAAATTTAAGGAAATTAGACCTGTACATTTACCAAAAAGGGATCATTCATTTACCAGACAGGTGTAAAATGGGACCCTATTATTTGGCACCTCATATCCACTAAGTGGGGGGGGGGGGGGGGCGGGTATGTCTGTTTGCCTTTGCTTTTGGGAGGTTTCTTCTTGAAAATATTTAAAATTGTCAAATATTTTCAAACATGTTGAAGTTGTCAAGAATTTACAGACATTTTCAAAAATTGACAAAAGTTATCCTTACCAAAAAAAATAACAGTTTTCAACATACAGGGCGAGTCAAAATATTTAGGTCCCACTTTCAATGAAAACAGGGTTTACTTTAAACTTGAATATTCAATTTAAACCTTGACACATTTAAAGCAAAATGTAAATTTTACTGATTTATTTTGAAAATGAGACGTGAATATTTTGACTCGCTCTCTAAATTGCACAAAGATATTAATTAGACATGGGTCAGTTGAAAAGCAAATGAAAATATTTGACATTTTAGATCAACATTGCATGTTAGGCTAATATATATTTAATACACTTTTTCTTTCTGTTTTGAATAACAAATATGTTATGATGTTTTAAACACAATTACACCTTAATAAAAGAGCTCAATTACACCTTAATAAAAGAGCTATATCTATCAAATAGAAATATTGGTGTCATTTCTTGTCGTATATTTTGCAGTGTGATAGATTTAGATTTGAGCAATACCTCATTTCAAAAGTTGCTAAAAGTTCAATATCGCGTGTGCTCATTCAAGCAGTACCTGTGCAGTGTACAAGCAAAGACACTGATTCAAGCTGCTTAACCATCCTCCTTCAATACAATGAATACATCCCCAATACTTCATTTAGCAACTTTTGAATTGAGGTATTCCTCCATTCAATGTGTGCTCATTCAAGCATTACATCACCTACGTAGTTATAGCCACGTGCTAGTGTTGCTATGAACACAATATTATGTGTGCCAAAATCGTTTCGATTGAGCAGGAAAAGGAGTAAAAATATCAGGCATAATCTAAAGGGGAACTTATTGTTGTTGAACTGTGTATACTAATTGTTCAGGGGGTTCATATCCTAGTGAACATTTTAAACCGAGTTTACAAGTGCAAGATTGCAGTTATGGTTACATAGTAACAATCTCTCTTTCCAAGTAAATCTTTAATGGTTGTCTGTTGATCCTGAATATGCATTTAGTTGTCTCAGTCTCGAAATTGTCAAGTAAAAGTATTATTAATTCTGTGACTGATATTTGTTGCAAAATACTTTGTGGCTCTCCCAGGAATGCCTGAAGTATCATGATTCTTATAATGGTGAAGTAGGCCCGACCGAGTCTAATTTAACTCTTCATACATGTTGTTGGCTCCATTGATACTTTCATTACGTTCAGGAAACGCCGTATTCTATGTTAACCTATTGAGCTAGAAGTATCAAACTTCATCCCAGACAGTGACATAACTACATGTAGAGGTGGGCGAGTTCCCCACCCTTTGGGCATTTTGGGGGGACATTTCGGATGGGGAAAATAAGGGGTAAGGAAAGAAAGGGGAAAAGAAGAAAAATTGGCAGAAAGGGGAAAATGAGGAGAGGAAAGGAGGGGGAAAACAGAAAGGGGGCAATGTGTGTAACCTTGCCTACTCTTAACTGCACACCTGGTTACGCCCCTGATCTCAGCGCATAGGATATATGGACTCGGAGTAGGCCTAGACTCCCTGGGAATACCAATTGACGACCTTAATATTATCCACAGCGAATACCGGTACCCAAATATACACAGAGAATATTAATTCGTCAAAAATGTGGTGTTATTTGACAAATTAAAAACTTGTCATAAGAAATGGCAGGTTTGTGATTAAAGAAATATTCTCTAATGGTGCACATTTATTTGTGATGCTAAAAGAACAATTTAGAATGTTTCTAGTTAATTTTTCATCCTTGACTGAAATATATTGAACTTTTAATGACAAATTAATGAATGACAATTGAAATGACAAATTAAATGACTAATTACCAATGAAATGACAAATAAAGATTATTCATTTAATTTGTCATTCATATTAAATGACTAATCATTGATTACAAATTATTCTTTTAATTTGTCATTTAATTTGTCATTCATTCAATTGTCATTGAAAGTCAAATATGTATGAGTAGTGAAAATATTTGCTATGTTGAAAAGTCATTAAAAATACTACTAATTGGTAATTTAACATTACAAAATAATTGTTTAGCATTACAAAATAGTTCTTAACTGACAAATCTTCCATGACAAATGTTTAATTCGTCAAATAAGGCCACATTTATTGATGAATTAATGTTCTCTGTGTACCATACTATGGAACGCCGTTTGTAAACATTTGAACAATCATAACTTGTGTGTGTATATGTAACATTTGTGTGTATATTATTGGTTGTGCACACACAAATTATGATTGTTCAAAGATTTACAAACGGCGTACCATGGAACGCCGTTTGTAAACATTTGAACTTTCAAAGATTTACAAACGGCGTACCATGGTACGCCGTTTGTAAACATTTGAACAATCATTGTTCAAAGATTTACAAACGGCGTACCATGGAACGCCGTTTGTAAATATTTGAACTTTCAAAGATTTACAAACGGCGTACCATGGTACGCCGTTTGTAAATCTTTGAACAATCATTGTTCAAAGATTTACAAACGGCGTTTGGAGAAAAGGCACTGTTACTATATAGTATTAAATGTAATTGGATGACCAGTTATGCAAGCTCAGCTATACAGGACCCTAAACAAGTTAAAGGCAGTGTTGGAGCAAGTCTGACTCGGACTCAATGGATGAGTCCTAGTATGGACTCATACTCATACCCATTGGCCTCGGACTCAAGCCTTGTGGACTCGGACTCGAACCCGAGTCCGTCGGACTCGAACCCGAGTCCAGTCAAACATGGCAAATTTCAACTTTTAATATATAAGTCCAAATACTGAATAACTTGGAAATAAAAGTGTCTCAATTAGGTCATTATAATACACGTCAACTGTCCACAATATACTGCCCTCACATGTATAGCAGTATCTTGTACAATCATGTGTAACTTAGGCCTAAAAAAAGAGGCTTGTTTGAAATTTGCCATGTTTGACTGGACTCGGGTTCGAGTCCGACGGACTCGGGTTCGAGTCCGAGTCCACAAGGCTTGAGTCCGAGTCCAATGGGTATGAGTATGAGTCCATACTAGGACTCATCCATTGAGTCCGAGTCAGACTTGCTCCAACACTGCCTTTAACCTGTTTAGGGTCCTGTATAGCTGAGCTTGCATAACTGGTCATCCAATTACATTTAATACTATATAGTAACAGTGCCTTTTCTCCAAACGCCGTTTGTAAATCTTTGAACAATGATTGTTCAAAGATTTACAAACGGCGTACCATGGTACGCCGTTTGTAAATCTTTGAAAGTTCAAATGTTTACAAACGGCGTACCATGGTACGCCGTTTGTAAATCTTTGAAAGTTCAAATGTTTACAAACGGCGTTCCATGGTACGCCGTTTGTAAATCTTTGAACAATCATAATTTGTGTGTGCACAACCAATAATATACACACAAGTGTTACATATACACACACAAGTTATGATTGTTCAAATGTTTACAAACGGCGTTCCATACCATACAGTTTAAATGATGCTAGACAGAATTAAGTGTATCAACACTATTGTACGGTCAGCGCAGGTGTATCACTCGAAATTTAAGGTTATTTTTAAGTGCTTTAAGTCAATCAATCCGCCTATTCGCTGATCCTTACGTACTGTATCGGGAGTTTAAGACAAGTATTTACTATTGGTATTACAAGTGGACGAAAATTACCAATTTCAACACCAATGTCACGGTTCAATGGCCAAGGGGGTCCTCCAAATCTATCGGGCTGGGATCAAAGGTTCCCGCAATGTCAGCAAGCGCTAATCAGATGAGTGGCACTTTCTCCCCACTTGATTGGCACTTGGAGGCTACTTTATAAGTGGTATAAGTGTTGTGCCTTACTGACTATTTAAGGCGGTCCTGGTTAAAACTCGGCAAATTCTTAAAGGCATGGTATGCGATCTTTTTCATGGACCTGTAATTTCGTCCTATATAAAATGCCATTTTATTTTTCAGATTAGGCCAAGTAAAAATAAAAAGCAGATTCTCGTCCCCCCTCGCGCACCATTTTTCAGGAATTCTATATAATTATATATATTTTTTTTTCTGTATTTTTTCCATAACTTTTTTGTTAAAGTATTTAAAAAGCTGACATCTTGGTAATAGATTTACTATATTTCAATGAGCATTTTAAAGCAGGTTTTGTGTTCACAGACCTCCCAGAACTATGAAATAAAAAGATTTTACAAAGACCTCGTCCTCTTCAAATTATGCAATCAATCATGCAATACCACGCTGGTTATGGTGATTTTTGCATTGTTTACTAAAAAGAAGAAAAAAGTGCCCTCGTCCTCCTTTTTAAAAAGTTAAGACGAGAAACTAGTTTTTTTTTGTTGCCTTACATTTATGAGCATAAAACTAAAATATATTCAAAGTTATACAGAGCAATACGTTTCCTAATAATTACTGCTAAAATAAAATTGTCGGATAGGCCAGACAGTTTATTTTTCTGTTCCAACTTCTTCTCTAGTTCGTGTAGAATTCCATTGTTTAACTAGAGATCGAGATGTATAACACCACATGACACCTCCCTGGTTTTACACTCTATAACGCCGCGTATAATATTTTCGGCTATGATCGTAACTGTACACAAGTGAACGCAATCATTTAATGCCATGAAAATCGAAAAACATAAAACATACGCTGACAAATTCCCAAGAAGATTGGAAGCGAATTTCCTTTATGATTTTATAATAAAGAATGTGATGGTTTCTGGAAAGTGGTGAGTCCAGGAAAGTATATCCTGTGTCCTATTGCGAGATTCATCTAAAAGAAGAGTTATTCTACTTAAGTTTTCAACTCTTCTGATCTTAGGAAGACGATTTAAGAACGTGTGAGTTGGTCTTCATCCTATATACTAAAGTCATATCAAACTTTAGAATTGGCCCTTGCATAGGCCTAAGAAGAATTAATCATAACTCTTCCCAAGTTGTAAGTTCACAAAGATCGTAACTTTTATGCAATAGGACCAGGTATTAGTCTAACTTCATTTTAGACTTTAGAGAGAAAAAAATGTGTAAATATGTGAAAAAGAGCACGTAATATTGCTTTAAACAGAGGGTGATGTATTTTGCCAGCGTAAATACACGTGTGTAAACTATACAGTGGCCAAAAGCGAGAAAAGTAAAGAAATGAAGTGTTACTTTGTTAGTTCAAACCTCATTGATAAATACAAGTGAGCTAACATATCCCCAATGTACGTACATTCTGTGAGCGATTGTGTGCGCTGTCATTGTCCGGGGGACACACACACAGCAAATTGCCTATGCCTACTTTTAAGGGGGGTGTTAAATTGGAGTCAATTTTCTAATTTCTGTGAGAAAGTGTCAGAAATTGAGAATAAACGCTCCAAGTGAATCCCAAAATGCTTCTTTGAACCATGGAAGTAACATACATGTTTAAACACAGAGCTTCAAACGTCCGTATTATTTAATACCATGGAAGTAACTTTATACTTCCATGGTAGGCCTATTACGCAGAACTTGTATAAAGCTACACATACAGACGAGCACCTCTTATTTAATTAGTTCAGTTCTACAAATTAGAGATGAGTGCTCGGTGTACATGTGTATTTAAAATTGACTGAAACTTTAGATAATCAATCCCAAAATTGAAAATGAGGGCGAAGAAAGAAGAGCACCCATATGACGCGTGACGTAAAGGAAGAAATTAAAACATCACAAAATTTCGTTAAATGGCCTATATAGCCTTTTAAGGCTATATTTTTAACCACATTTTTAGTGCCAAGTGGAAAAGTGGAAAACAAGACAAAATTAGACCTCAATTTTACGGGGTTCCTTTAGAATTGGAGTCTTTACAGAACGTTCATGCCGGGTGGATAGTGACGATATGTGGGATTGAAGTTTCAGTTTCAGATTTATTTTGTGTAACGAAATTTCAGCTCGATTTGTGGTTTTTTTTAAACTTTCTTCACGGCTGCTACGTGTAGGCCTACCCATTTGTTTTGTGTAATAAAAAATTTAAAAAAAAAAAATATATATATAAGTAACATTAAATTATTTTATAACAATATGAAGAACTCTTATTAATTAGATAGATTCGTATTCGTTGCACCATCAAACCGCTAGAGGCTTTTTTTCTCTAAAGTTAAAGGGAAATATATTTCGTCAATTTAGCCTATGAGTGCCTTCCCCGGATACAATTGTATCCAAACTATCGCTTTAATTGTCCACCCAGTCGAGCATTCTTTACCCGGAGTAATTCACTAATTATACAGTATACAGAACCACAATAGAAGAGCACAAACATTAATTACATGGCCAATAATTCGTCAATAGATCTGAATCACGGGTGGGCTAAAATAGGCCAACCTGCTTTTACATGGTCTGATGCGACGTGCTTACACAGGTGTGCTATACCCGTAACTATCGGGTGAAAACCCTGGGAGGGAAAGGGTATAATATCAACATGGGGTTACGGGGACAATAGAGCGGTTAAACAATGCGTGGGGTGGCATTGGGATCGACTGATTAACGCATCTTTCGTAAATGCGAAGTCGGGTGAGTTTCTTTTCTAGTCAAATAAGACCGGCATTCAAGTCAAATTGATCTCCTCCCACTAATTTGAGGAAGTGTAACCTCTTCCTTGACAACCATTTAATCGGTCTACTGAACTGAATTAATCCTGAAAGTTTAAAACAGTAAATACGCGGTAAATAAACCTACAGGTCTAATTGGCTTGTATATTTTTCTCTTGATCGCGAATTTCGAAAATGTTGTAATGATATTGCAATTGACATGAATGATGTATTGACTGATATAACCGCCCTGCCGTGCCGTGCCCCTGTCACAGAATGTTTGAATTTGTTTTGCGAAAAAATGACCACCAAAATATGCCGCACACTATACGCTATACCATTGGCTAAAAGTTTTCATTAGGCCATACTCAACATCATGTCACGCACGCGCCGCGCGCAACAAACAAAACACAGTCTTGCCCCAAGCTTGGCCTACTTTTGCCAGGAGGGGGAATTACACAGGAAAATAGATGGTACGCATGAACATGATTTAAGCCTCAGATTACAAAAAAACCAATGTAAAATATTGTTTCAGTTTAAACTATACAAAGCCTAGGCCTATAGCCAAAAATAGATAGGTAGGAGGCCTACACA
>CM069455.1:56881044-57161626 GCA_035610835.1 Ophiura sarsii | reverse complement strand
CCACATTGGCTTGATCACATCACCCCGTAGGCCTACGCATAGTTGAATCTTGAATATTCGTGAACGAGCATATGTCCGGCGTGGTATGGACCGAATAAACCTTTATCCATAATTAATAACCCAAGCGCCTGAGGGCGGTTGAAGGTTTGCATCAGTGGCCAGACGACGCTGGCCACGCGTCTCGGACGATCCAATATGGCAACGGGAGTGCACCATTTTGAAATATTTTTAACAGTCATCGCCCGGTTAAGATGAAAATAATTGAAAGAAATAGCATTATAATTGGGGTGATTAGCCACCCAGAACGGTTTTGGATTGGAAATTTTTTCTTCTAACCTATGATGAATTTTTCAAAATGATTAGATCAACATTCGCGATTACGTGTTATTTCAATACGAATTCAAAATTTAGGTTTCCGCATGTCCATCGTCGTCTGTCAGTGGCGGCCAGACGACGCTGGCCACGCGTCTCGGGCGACCAAATAATTATGGCAACGTGAGTGCACCATTTGAAATATTTTTAACAGTCATGCATCGCCCAGTTAAAACGATGAAAATAATTTTTAAAATAGCATTTTACAATGGAGTTGGTTAGCCAACTCCAACGGTTTTAGATTGAAAAAAATCTTCTAATTATGATGAATTTTTCAAAATGCTTAACATAAAGATTAACATTCGCGATAACGTGTTATTCCAATGCGAATTCAAAATGTAGGTTTCGCGTGGCCACCGTCGTCTGGTGGCGACTGAAGCAAAGAATTAAGGGGGTGGGTTGTGGGTTGTGGGCGGTCGGTCGGTAAAAAATTGTGTTTGATGTTGAAACTTTCATTATGCACGCGAAGCTCGCCAATATTGAGACTTATTGTGGATAGTCACACAACTAAAACACCCCAACACAAAACGTACTTGTGAGAAATAACTACGTTGAACTGAGAATTAACCAGCAATAAGTGTTCACAAATATGCAAAGAAATGCGTTCTTTTATAACGTGAATTTAAAATGAAATCAGTGTCGAGGGGTTGGGGGACAGCCCCCTCCCCCTCCCCTGGGACACGCAAGCGTATTCGGGCCAACGCTTCGCGCATGGATAGTCACTTTCTAGTCACATAACTAAAACACCACCAACACAAGAGTTACTGATGGGAAATGACAACGTTGAACTAAGAATAAACCAGCAATTTATTTAATTGTTCGGAAATATGCAGGGAAATTAGTTCTTTTAAAGCGTAAATTTCAACAACAGGGGGGGGGGGGGGGGGGGGGGGGGGGGAACCCCCTCGAACTCCAGACACACAAGCGTGTCGGGGTAGAGCATCACGCATGCAGTGGCGTATCCAGGGGCCAGCAGGCCACGGCCCCCATTGAAAAAAGAATTAAGGGGGTTGGTTTTGGGTTGTGGGCGGTCGGTCGGTAAAAAAGAGGGAACCCCCTCGAACTCCAGACACACAAGCGTGTCGGGGTAGAGCATCACGCATGCAGTGGCGTATCCAGGGGCCAGCAGGCTACGGCCCCCATTGAAAAAAGAATAAATAAAAAAGGAGGAAGAGGAGAAGGAGGAAGAGGAGAATAAGGAGGAAGAGAAGGAGGTAAGGGGAGGGGGAAGGGTAAGGACATATGCGGCGCAAATGGGGGGGGGGGGGGTACGGGGTCACGTCCCCATAATTTTAATGTGAGAGAAGTTAAAAACGTTATACTAGACCTTTTTAGTGTTAAAAATGCCAATTTTTGCGTGCTTTGCACGTATTAGTTTCAATGTTTCATTATTCAAGCTTAACAAGTGGCAGGAATGTTTTTTCTGGACCATTTTAGTTCAAAAACTGGTTTTTTTTTGCTCGATTCGCGCTCACTTTTTTAACAGGTTTCAACATTATAATGGGTCTCAAAACACACCAAACATTCTAAATATTATGTGGGGACGTCATACCATTTAATTAAGTGTTAGAAATGTCAATTTGTGCGTACACCGCGCGCATTAGTTTGCATGTTTCCTTATTCAAGCTTAAAGGGACATTAAGTGGTGTTTAAAATTTTAAATGTTTAAAAATTTACTTCAGAATTCAAGATGAACACTAAAAATTGCCATTATTGTTGTTTCTACTAACAAAAACACAGCAAAACTTGATTAAAACAATATCAACGCTATTTATTGAAAAACGCCCTCTATGCAAATATGGTTCGCGTTTTGTATCAAACGTACTGCAGAGGGATACTGTCGGACGTAAAATGCTCGTCCTGGCTGTACGAGCATTTTTGAATCGACGTTTTCTTGTACAAAGAGAGCTGATTTTTCTTAATCCTTATAGGTGTGAGTTCATACATGTAATTCAATTATAAAAATATACTAATCTCAGTTTTTATCATAATTGAGGGCGCAGCCTCCAACACATCTCTTAGTGCCCCTTTAACAAGATGGCATTGCAGGACAGTTTCCCATGACAATTTTAGTTAAAAAACTGAAAAAGTTTTCGCGTTCCGCGCGCATACTTTCTACAGGTTTTAACATTATAATGGCCCTCAAACCATGCCAAATATTCTAAATATTATGTTGGGGACGTTAAAAACGTCATGCATACTGGACCAATTTAAGTGTTAGAAATGTCAATTTTTGCGTATTTCGCGCATTAATAGTTTCAATGTTTCATTATTCAAGCTTGACAAGATGGCTTCAGGACAGTTTTCCATGACCATTGCGCGCTCCGTGCGAATAATTTCTGCAGGTTTTAACATTATATTGGCCATCAGACCAATATGTGGGGACGTTAAAAACTGGACCAAAGTTTTAATGCAAAAACCACACCAAAAATTCTAAATATTAGTTGGGGAACGTTATCATCATACTGGACCCGTTAGTGTTATAAATGCAATTTTTTGCGCGCTCCGCATTAGTTTTAATATTTCATTATGTAAGCTTTACAAGTTGGCTTCAGGAGAATTTTCCATGAACATTTTAGTTAGAACTCAACAATTTTGCGCGCTCCGCGCGCATATTTCCTACAGGTTTTAACATTATAATGGCCCTCAAACCATACCAAATATTCTAAATATTATGGACGTTAAAAACATCATACTCGACCATTTAAGTGTTAGAAATGCCAATTTTTGCGCGCTTCGCGTGACTAATTTAAACATTTCATTATTTAATCTTAATTAGGTGGCTTCAGGACAGTTTTCCATGACCAATTTTAGTTCAAAAACTCAAACATTGTGTGCGCTCCACGCGAATACACGTTTTAACATTATAATGACCCTCAAACCACACCAAAAATTATAAATGTTATGTGGGGGACGTTATTATCATACAGGACCATTAGTGTTAGATTTTTTTTCGGGCGCGAACGCGCGTATTAGTTTCAATATTTCAGTATCCAGCTAATAACAAGATGGCTTCAGGACAGTTTTTCATGACCATTTTAGTTAAAAAACTCAAAGTTTTTGCGTGCTCTGCGCGCATGTTTCCTAGAGGTTTTAATATTATAATGGCCCTCAAACCACACAAAATACTCTAAATATTATGTGGGGGACGTTAAAAACGTCATACTGTACCTTTTTTAGTGTTAAAATCTTCGCGCGTATGCGTATTAGGTTCAACATTTCAATATTTATTATCAACAAGATGGCTTCAGGTTTTTTTGCCCCCCCACCCCATCCAAACATTTCCTGGATACTATTACACCGTAAGCATTGTAAGAATGATCAATCAAGTGTGAATTAAAGCACATTCCCTATAGGTGCGCACCTTGTAGAAAAAAATGCACGCGAAACTTGCGAATATTGTGACTTTTTGAACTTAAATTGTATTTTTTTAAAACGTTCCTACAAGTCGCTTGAGTGACAAATTGAATTCAAATCGCGCAAATGGATTATAATTCCATGGCAAATAATGGTTGGTTATCAATCTGAACGATATAATCATTGGTATGTTAAAGGCATGTTCATACATGATTTTGTTGAAAAGTAATGGTACATTTCTTTCATTCACAATTTTGTAACAAATAGTATACGTTCAAATATTATTGAATATTATATTATTTAAAATTCACGTTGACGTAATAACAAACATTAGATTGTATATACCGTATTTGGATTCAACCTTTTAAAATTGTCTTTAACATCAGTAACAATTATAATGATTTAATCATGAAAAGTTTTATGTAATATGTTTTTTTAAAGTTTTTTCCTTGTAACTATTCTATTGTAATCAATGGTACACAAACCATGTATCCAAGCAGCCTTGAGTGACCAGCGAAATGTTGAGCCCCCTCATCCTTGTTGAGCGTGGCCTTCCCCTTTCTTCGAATCCAAATGGACTCCTTTAACCATCTTGTATTCCTTTAACCATCCATTTGGATTCGAAGAAAGGGGAAGGCCACGCTCAACAAGGATGAGGGGGCTTATCAACTCAACAACATTTACGATCAGTTAATCTCATCAAGACCGCCCTCTACTTCCGGTGGTCGACAGGATTAAAAGCCTGTGATGAGATCTGACGTCAAATAGTCTGAAGAAGTGCTCAGTGTAGCATGAAACTGTCACAAGTGAGTATAATAATTTGTTTTATTATTATACTTCATCTAACCTTGGATTTGTCATATGAAAACAATTTCTTATAATAATTAATGAACAATCCTGATGAACTTACACCAAGATATCAGCATTAATTGTCAATAACAAAACAAAAGGGTCAGAGATGGGAGGCATAAATCAATACTGCAATAAATGTCATGGTTAAAGGTATATTATGTGATCTTTCCAGGGTACGCCCTCAACATCGAAAAAAAATAGAAAGCAGATTTTCATGCAGATTTACATTTCATTACAAGTTACAGGGCGATACGATTCTTAATTACTTCAAAATCATGGTTTTAGAGTGAAAATAAACTGTCGGAATCCCGACACTTTATATTTCTCACTCTAAATTCACTCTAAAACCATGATTTTGAGGTAATTAGGAATCGTATCGCTCTGTAACTTGGAATGTATGTATGATTTATGATCGGAAATGTAAATCTGCAAGAAAATCTACTTTCTAAAAAAATATAATGAATAGAGGGCGCTCTCTGGAAAAGATCACATAATATGCCTTTAAGTAAACAGAACATATTGGTGTCTTTTGTCTTTTTTCTTGATTTTGTCTGTGTGTGAAGCTTGTAGAGTTCCCTTCTGGAATTGGGTGAATAGGAGCTTTAGCAACTTTTGAAATTCTACCTTAAGCCACTCAACAAGTGCCCATAAATCCGCAAAACAACATCGTAGCGCAACAAAAGAGGTGTCAAAATGCGCAGAAGATAACTGTAAATCGAATTAATTTAAAAAAAATGTGCATACTATTTCAGGTTCCGATACATCTGGCCATTTGTAAGTGTTTAGATACTTTATTGGCGCAGTTTAGTTAGCTATGCTACCATAGGGTGGTATGTAATACTGGCGTTGCATTTTGTCAAGGCCTTGGGTGTTTGGTGTCGAATCATCCATCTCTCTCAGACAAGTAACTCAACAACTAAAATGTGGTAGAGCTAAAATTAAGCCCATAGCTAGCCTATACATCTGCATTGCGTGATGATTTTGTTACTCGCTGAAGGCAGAGTGTTTTACATAATTTCATACTGACACGACCTGAGTGATAATCAAACGGTCCCCGAACGATGTCCTGGCGCTGTTGAAGTCAGAAATATCATCGTTCCCTACAGTCCGAGCGTTCCCACATTGAATTTCACCTAGAATATTCGTCACACGAACCTATGTCCGCCATCGTCTGAATATCGAAAAGGCCCTCTGGAGAGTCAAGGGGACAACATTTTTTTCTACGCATGCGTCCGATCGCTTTGGATTTGTCCACCAAAATTGTGGACAAATTCCTAATGAGTATGTGCTGCGACACTACTTCTTGCAATGCGCTAGTCAACCGTAGATCAACCCCCGGGCTCCGTCCAGTTCGCGGAAAAGGTTCAGGCGCGTGTCATTCTTTGACGGTTTGAACAATGGTAGGCCTATATCACAGATAGGCAAAGTGGGTATATCCAGTGACAGTTGTATATCTCCCTTGGTATATAATATTTAATTTTGACTAAGCGGCAGCCGACAATGCATTGATTGATAATAACATCCAGAAGTGGTTTGATGTGATAGTAAGCGGCCGCCGTGAGGAGCCGTGTAGCGATGGGCCACGCCGAACTATGATCGAAAGTGACCAATAACGCCGCATGCGGACCACTGGCGCGCGGCGGGCCGGCCCAACATGCGCGAATCAGTGGCGTAGCCAGTTTTAAACAAGGCCAGAGGGAGGGGGAGGGGTGAACTTATCAGACAGTAATAAGTCCGAGTTGTATACCGACGAACGGCATGCTGTACAGTCAATAAAACTATACGGTAGTGCCCACATGTTGTGGCGAATATAGGGCCTACACTTACTTGCAACAGAGTGACGCGTGGAATCCAGGGGCCGACTTATACGACCGTAACAGAGCGACGCGACAGTAGAAACCGGTGTTTAATTTTTTTAAAGTTCAGTCAAATTGTTAATATAGTCCCGGTTCTGAGCACTTCTCTAGCCCGCCCGGCCTGTGGGCCTAAATGAGACGCCGTGCACTTTGCGCCGTGCATATGCTATAACCATCTAATGATTGAAAGCGTAGCAGCATAAAGTATTATGAGAAAATGTGTACAGATTCTGGAGATTCGGAGTCTACCATCGGACCGGGCTTTCAGTTGACCTACGCATAGGAGCATCGTCGAAGCGAGAATGTCCCCTGTAACCTTTTTCAAGATCTTTGGCACTGAAATTAAAATTTTGGTTCATTATAGAGGGATTTACTCATACGTGCCCGTAATCACCCTTCAAAGGTACAAGACTTGATCGCGTCTATCAATAGTTGTCTGATTGCCTTTCCACATATATTTCGACATGAATATTGCGTCTCCCAATTCGTTTATTAAAGCTAGCTAAATTTGGTACAAGAACTATTGAAATAAAGTTGTACCAAAGATTTTCTAGAAATTCATCGGTTGTACAGATTTAAAAAAAATGGTAATCATGGTAGATTTAACATTGGTAACGATCTAAAAAAAAAATGATGTTACATACATCTACAATCAAGTTTAAAAAAAAAATAGAAAGCAACAACGAAAACACGGATATTCGAACCCGTGATTGCCGATTGCAAACGATATGGCCAACGTATGCACGCCACAGAGATCGACGAGTGTAATTGTGTCAGTTTTATTATTTAACCACTGATTCTTTTATTTATGACGAACGGATTTTTATCGTGCCATTTTGGACATTTTAAACCATATTTATATGTTACTCTCGCACAAAATGTGTTTGTAATGTGATTATACTCCTTATTTTCGAAAGAATGGTAAAAACGTTGACATTTCGAACACAATAAATGGCATCTTGTACATGTATACTGTTTATACAGTCGCTCGACTGAACGTTGTGTGACATGTTGAATTGCATTATTCATGTTATGATCTGTTTATGTATGCTTTGGTTATACTTCTCAATCGCTCATCGCCAACTCTGTAGGGGAGATGCGGGAGAGTTGAGCCACCGGGAGAGTTGAACCACCCCCTATAACTCGAAAAGTAGTAACTTACTAAAATTGATATTGGCATATATTGTTTATAGCATCAATACGACATTCTTAGTGTTGACCTCTACTGTCATGTGTGCTCAGTATCAAAGATACCTAAACAAAATAATTTTTTTTCACTTTTGAGTGACAAATAGAAAAATAAATGTTTTGTCTTTTTTCCCATAGCAAGACTTAGAATATAATAGCGGTAATTTGTTTATTGAAGGGAGTATATATGACCATTATTTTAGAAAACTATTGTAAACTACCAAAAGTTATACACCAGGCAGGATTGGGTTATTTACAAAATGGTCACCATGAGGAGAGTTGAGCCATTGGTCATGGGGAGAGTTGAGCATAGGAAAACATGTAGTAACATTTTGATTTTTGGAATTAAGGTGAAAAATGTATAATAAATGAGAGAAAATGTTATTTTGAACCATGATAATAACAATTGAGCACCATATTTACTTTAAGGATTAATAAATCAAAAGTTGAAAAAATATGATTTTGTTTTTTTCACCAGCCATTGACTTATCATGCTGGCTCAACTCTCCTGTAATGGTGGCTCAACTCTCCCATACTGTAGGGAGAGTTGAGCCACTTTACCAATTTTTGTCAAACCTTTTAAATAAGCCTTTACTGCTATCCCAACTGTTATTGTTTCACAACGAAAACAACACTCTAAAGTTTACCTTACACTAATTTTTTACAGGTTTGTACTTTTCTTCCGCATATGGTGACACAAAATATAAAAAATGGCTCAACTCTCCCGCATCTCCCCTACACGAAGCTTCATGCGCTGTCCCAACGCTGTCGTTAGAGAACAATAGAAAAGTCCCCTCGACTCTCCGAGGCGACCTTTGACTGCGTTCACGGGGTTAATCATATTAATGAGCAAATATGCAAAGGAGCTACTCTCAGAACAGGTATTAAAAAAACATGGGTTAAAAGAATGTTGGTTAAAAAGTATACTACATTGGTTAAAAATGAAGCGTTGGTTAAAAATTACTTTTAATACTGCGTTGGTTAAAGAGTAAAATTATAATTCATTTTTAGTTTATTCAACGTTGGTTAAGGCATCATAATTTTAACCAACAATAGGTCATAACAAGATTCCCGCCAAAGAATTTTAATGGCGTGAAAATATTTTGCGCACATTATTTAGACCACGTAAGAATTTGTATATGCAATCAATCGTGTTAGGCCGCCCCTTATACATTATGCCCGATGTTAGCCTTGGTTCAAAGCGACTCTATCCTCCCCCAACCTCTATCCTACCACCCTCCCTACCACACCCCTCCCCTGCCCCATCCCACCACACCACCCCACCCCACCCCTCCCCCATCCAACCACACCCCATTCCACCTCACCTTACCAACAACAACCACCGCGACCGGTGGGCAATTTTCACGGTCCGGCGACTGATATAGCTCTACACACAGGCAACCACTGATAGCTCTACTCTACACACAGACAGCCGCGGACCAGGGGCGGAAAAATAACACGATTGATTTCATATACGAATTCTGACGTGGTCTTAAAATTGCGGCCGTTTTCACAAGTTATCGCTTACCGGCCTTATGGCTAGGATCGTGTGCCTTGTCCTTCGCCTTGTCCTGTCCCTTGCCCTTTGCCAAAGTTGGTCCTGGTTCTGGGGTTGCCGCCAATAATGAAAGCCAATAATGGGCCGATGAAACATCAATATTGTAATGTTGTCTGGGTTAAAGTTTAGCGAAAAAAATAAATGTTTAACCAACATTTTTTAACCAACTGCTGTTGGTTAACACATTATTAACCAACAAATGATTAAACATTGTAACCAACCCCAGGTTAAAGTTTAACCAACCACTGTTGGTTAAAACATATTAACCAACAAATGATTAAAATTTGTAACCAACCACAGGTTAAAGTTTAACCAACAGCTGTTGGTTACGGTTTTAACCAACCAATTGTGTGGTTCACCTGGTAACCTCCCGTTGGTTAAAATTTTAACCAACATGGTTAAAGATTTTAACCTTTGTTCTGAGAGTGTAAGTGTCGCCTCCTATTATATATACTTCTTGGTATAGCCAGGCCCCTGGCCGTGACTCCATTGCCCCCACAAGTCTTTCACAAGGGAGACTGGGAGGTGGGTGGCCGCCTAACCCATTACACGGAGAGATAGTACTCCATCCATGCCGACAATTGGGTCCTCAGGATAATCGCAGTAGGCTACAAATTGAAATTCACGGACAGCCCTGCGTTAGGGCCAATGAGTGAGACTCCTCTACCCCGGAACGCGGAGAGATTGACTCTGGTGAACGAGGTGGAAAAACTCGTCCACCTTTTGGTCATGGCTTCTGGTCAACATTCTTCCTTACAACAGAGACAGATGCCCATTCTCAACCTCAAACCCTTGAACCAGTTCATCAAGCCAGAAAATTCAAGATGGAGACCTTAGCTACTATTTTCCGATTACAGGCAACTGGGCGGGCTCAATCGATTTGAAGGATGCATATCTTCACGTGTCTCTCAATCCCTCTCACCAGAAATAGGTGCGCTTCATGCTGAGCGGGCAGGCTTATTCTTTCCAGAGTCGTCCCTGTCTACAAGCCCGAGGGTTTTCACTCGCGTCGTCCAAGAGGTCGGAGATTATCAAGTCAAAAGGTCTGGTAGTCGTGCCCTATGTTGAGGGACTGGCAGAGAAAGCCTCGCGTGTCTTCAGGAAACACGGTTTCGCGACGGCTATGAAGCCTCACTGCACCCTACACAACATGCTAGTCCATCCTAAGGACAAGCGGGACCCTCATCAAACGGCCGAAATCATATATGAAATACCATGTAAAGGTTGCCCAAAGTCATACATTGGAGAGAGTGGACGTTTATTTGGCACACGGCTCAAAGAACACAAAACGGAAGTTGACAAAATTAGTGCAAAATCATACACGCGGTCTCAAAGAAAATCGTCAATAGAGGAACAACACAAATCCGCGGTGACTGAACATGTCGCGGCCACGAACCATGTCATCGGGTGGGATGAGGCCAAAGTCATTGACAAAGAGGCACACAAAACAACAAGATGGCTAAAGGAAGCAATCTGGATTCAACGGAGAGGAAAGTCGACTCTTAACAAAGACGACGGGGCTTACCAACTCAACAACATCTATGACAATTTGATCTATATACCGCTCTCTACTTCCGGTGGTATTCACTACAAAAAGCCAGTGAAGAGGTCAGATGTCAACTAGTCTGATGAAGTGCTCAGTGAGCATGAAACGTTACGTTTAAACTGTAAGTATAATAAGCTTATTATACTTTACACCATGGATTTGTAAAAAGAAAAATCAACCTTTCTACTATCAAGATGGTTTATTATATATTATAAGTACTATAATGATGATTATATGAAGTAAATAAAATCATTAAAGAAAGGGGTATATATAGACAAATATATGAGGCATCTGAATATCACAACCATGTAACCATTTAACTAGGTTCATACCGTTTTATCTAATAAATGTGCAGTCGAGAATTTCGCTTGCTTTGTACGCCATTAGTATACTGCTATTTACACGTTAACCACGAAAACTGTATAAAACATGGGTTTCATGAGACATGAATCCTTTTTACATGTTAAATAATATGGAAATGTGTTTGTAAAGAAAATACTGCCTAGTTTCCGCGTTGTCATTCACTGATTTCTGTGTATTCTAACCGTTGGAACATATAGGGCCAATTGCCCCAATGATGGGGTAACTGGTCCGTGCCAAGTAAAGTTTTTAGTAAGTGGTAATTGGCCTTTTCTTTAGATATTTTTTAACTTTGATTATATGTTATATGTAAACAGTTACATGGGTGATATTTTCATAGCAATTCCATAAATGTTTACATGAGCTTTAACCTTTTATATCATGAAATATGCTTAACCGGACCAGTTGCCTCATCCTCCCCTACACATAGTCAGGGCCACTATGTAATTTCGTTGGATTTTTGTGGGGAGTTGCTAATTTTTGCATCTAATTAATGTTTATAGACCACTGATACCAGAAAACAATGTTTACACATTTTTAAAATTTTCAATGGCGGCCATATTGGATTTTTAAAATGGCGGCCAAATTTGACATATTTAAACTATTTTTAAACAAAACATGACATGTGGTCACTTTTTAAAGCTTTTTTTTTGTATAACTGTCATGTCTGTTGCCCCTAAAGCAGAACTAACTAGCCCTGATCTTAATTTCATAATGGCGGCCATGACTAAGGGGTTATTCAAGATGGCGTCCAAAATGGCCGCCCAAAATGGTCAAATCTCATAATATGACATAGCAATCAAAATGTATATGGTTTAAGTATAGTTTTAATAGTGGGATGCATGTATTACATCACTAGACACTCATATCCAGAATTGTTGCTTTCTTAACACACCTTAAACCAAGATGGCCACCAAAATGGCCGCCAAAAATTGTAAAATTCCATAAATTGGCATATGAATCAACCTGTATGATCAGAGTATAGCTTTAACAATGGAATGTATGTATTAGATCACTAGAACGTCATATCTAGTATTCTTGATTTGTTAACATACTTTAAAACCAAAATGGCCGCCAAATTAATGGCAAAAAAGGGTCAAATATGGTCAAAATTTAATAAAATAGCATAATATCAACCGATATGTATGATGAAAATATGATTTTAACGATGGGGTGTATGTGTTAGACCACTAGTAACTCATATCCAATGTTTTTGCTTTGTAAACATAGTTAACAATTCGAAATGGCTGCCAAAATAGCCCCAAAATGGGTCCCAAATGGCTGCAAAAATGGTCAAATTCTATTAAATGTGATAATATCAACCAAAATGTATAATGAAAATATAGTTTTAATAATGGGATGTATGTATTAGACCCCTAGTAATTCATATCCAGTATTTTTGCTTTGTTAACATACTTATAAATACAAAATGGCCCCAAAAATGGGTCCCAAAATGACTGAACAAATTGTCGGAATTCCATAAAATGGGATAACATCAACCAAAATGTATGATGAAAGTATAGTTTTAACATTGAGATGTATCATATAGACCACTAGTAACTCATATCCAGTATATTTGCATACTAATAGCATACTTTAAATCCAAGATGGCCACCAAAATGGCCGCTGTAAATGTAAAAATAGTCTACATAAGTGTAAGATAATCCAGAATAGATATTGTAAGAGTGTATATTACATTACATGCAGCAAATAGTATGTTCTAAACTGTTGAGCATTGCTTTTAGATATAAGGCCCACCTCTGTGATAGTTTTGATTCGGTAAAACTTTCCAAAATGGCTGCCAGAATGGTTAAGTTGATGTTAAATGACCCAAAACAATTGTTTTGTATTGTAAATGACCATATTATGTAATGCCAACACCCCAAATCTAATGGGACAGCATTCACTTTTATGTCTATGATAATAACTAGGGGCTGTACTAGATCTAGTTTGAGTATTTTAAAATATATAAGATGGCTTTAAAAGGTTAAAATAACTGAAAAGCAGTATTAGTTCATTGTTAGTGTTACATTAGATATGACCAAATTATTATAATATGTATAGCTTTTAATCCACCTAGTAGACACATTTGTATGTGACAATGTATGATATAATGTTATCGAGTCCATTTCTTTCCAGTCTGACCATATTTTAATCAATTGGTGACCACTTGTAGTAATTGTTTTGACCATTTGGAGGTAATTGTATTGACCATTTAGAGGTAATTTTAATGAAATGGTCATTATAATGGCCATCGTAATAACATTACATTGTCAAAATGGAGTCTATACCATTCAATCATACCTTGTACGTACAAATACGTTTACTGGATGGATTAAAAGCTGTAGATATAATAACTTGGTCATATCTAATGTAACCCTAACGATAAACTAATACTGTTTTTCGGTTATTTTACCCTTTTGCCGCCATCTTGGATATTTTAAAATACTCAAACTAGATCTATGCTTTATCATAATAATATAGTGAATGCTGTCCCATTAGATTTCGGGGTGTTGGTATTACATAGTATGGTCATTTACAATACAATACAATTTTGTTAGGTCATTTAACATCAACTTAATAATAGTAGGGACTGCTCAGGAATATAGCTACAAGAAAAACCGAAGTCAATCGAATAACTATAGACAACGCAACACATAGACGCAACACCTTGAGCAAATCATGATTAGGGGATACACAAGCCAAGCCCGGTTGAAATAGTGAAATGTCACGGTACAAAGTATAGTGATGATACTTTTAGGTTTATTAGTTGCTAAATGGGAGTGCTATAGTAAGATAGATTTATTTCGTAAACATGTAGGCCTAACTCTAATTAATTGGCAGAAATTGGTATTTCAACGTGATAGTTAAGCCAATAAAGCTAGAGTAATATATGCTCAAATGAGCATGAAATATTATACACGTTTTACAGATAAAATCTTATAGTAACAGGCGATACCATGGTTTCATTGGGCGGATAGGGCCTCAAATCATCAGTCGCCGACCATTTGGTCAGTTCAGGGCATGTATTGAATAAAGTAAACATGAAATATTCACTGATTGAGCATTGTAGGCTTATATATATAAATATATAGGGCATGCGTCGTTCTTAAAAGCACGCACTTATGAAATAATGGCAGTAATGGCAGCCATTTTGGAAAGTGATACAGAATCGAAATTGTCACAGAGGTGGGCCTTATATCTAAAAGCAATAGCTCAACAGTTTAGAACATACTATGTGGTGTATGTGATGTAATATTCTTACAATATCTATTCTGGATTGTCAGACACTCATGTAGACTATTTATAGCGGCCATTTTGGTGGCCATCTTGGATTTAAAGTATGTTATTACAATTCAAATATACTGGATATGAGTTACCAGTGGTCTAATACATACATCCCAATATTAAAAATATACTTTCATCTTACATTTTGGTTGATATTATCCCATTTTATGGAATTCCGACAATTTGTTCAACCATTTTGGGGCCATTTTGGATTTTTTAGTATATTAACAAAGCAAAAACACTCGGATATGAGTTACAAGTGGTCTAATACATACATCCTATCATTACAACTATATTTTTATCATACATTTTGGTTGATATTATCCCATTTTATGGAATTTGACCATTTTTGAAGCCATTTTGAGACCCATTTTGGGGACATTTTGGCAGCCATTTTGGATTTTTAACTATGTCAACAAAGCAACAGTACTTGATATGAGTTACTAGTGGTCTGATACATACATCCCATCATTAAAGTCATATTTTCATCATACATTTCAGTTGATATTATGTTATTCTATTGAAATTTTTATAATATTTGACCATTTTTGGCCATCAATTTGGCGGCCATTTTGGTTTTAAAGTATGTTAACAAAACAAGAATACTAGATATTAGTTTCCAGTGGTCTGTATCATACATCCCATTGTTAAAGCTATACTCTAAACATACATGTTGGATCATATATGCCAATTTATGGAATTTTACCATTTTTGGTGGCCATTTTGGCGGCCATCTTGGTTTTCGGTGTGTTAATAAAGCAAAAGTTCTGGATATGAGTGTGTAGTGGTCTAATACATACACCCCACTGTTAAAACTATACTTTCACGGTTTTCACCATACATTTTTATTGTTATACGTCATTTAATGAGATGAAGATTGGCGGCCATTTTGAAATTCCAAAATGGCTGCTATAACGGATTTTAAAAATGTGTAAACATTGGTTTTCACTTTCTGTAGACCTTTACTTTCATGAAAATGCAAAAATTAGCAACTCCCCACAAAAATCCAACGAATCTACTGCAAAGCACATAGTGGCCCTGACTAACATGGCATTTTGTACTTAATCACCAGCGTACCACAACGAAATGGTAAGACATACTTATGACTTTCGTATTCACATTTTGATTATCAACTCTCTTAACAACGAAATGTACCGAAGACGTTGAAGAAGTAATTTTGACGTTTTTCGTCACATTTTGATTCTAGATCACCTCATCATTATGCTTAACCGATCAATATTACTTTACCTCCAAACTTTTCCCATGCTGCACAGCATTCTGCATTCACACCCGCGATAACCATGCCAATGAGAAGCAACATACAAATGAGTATCTTTATGGTGACAGTCAAATTTTACTTGAAGCTTGAGAAGAAAAAACCCCAACCAATTCTGCTTCTCGCTATAGCCTTCCCCAGTCGAAATATTAATGAATGTAAAAGGCCATACAAAAATTACTGGTGCTTATCTAAATAGACCAATTTGAGCATAATTTTGAAACGGTTAATAGTTTAATGTCGTGACAGATTGACTATCATAAAAACGCTCAAACACGTATCATCCAACATCATCGTATAATCTTGCGCAACTTAACCCAACAAAATGTACAATATTAACATGTTATTGTAAATTAATGGGTCCTATAAAACTAGTTACAACTAGAGCGGTTCTCGGGTTTCGCGGTTTTCGAGTTTCGCGGTTGATGGGGTTTAGCAGTGTCAGATGTAGTGGTTATCAATAGAGCAGTTATTGACATTGTATTGGTTTTAACATGATATGTTAGGATCTGACCAGAACCATGGAGGACGGGCGGAGAGTGATGGTATGAAAATGAAATGATTATGAAGTGGTTTGGATTTATTGTGTGGGAGATAATATTATTTGAAACCCGTTTATTTGTTCTAAAGGGTTTGCTTTGTATTTGATTCAACCATAAGAATGAATTGCTGACAGAGCTGCTGTTGGTGTTTGATGTGGCCTGGAGATTGTATTTAGGTGTGAAGGTAAAAAGTTTGATTTGATTAATGTACTTTCCGGTTGCAACATTCGCCCTAAGGGGACCTAGGACTTAGCGGTGACCATGCGGGTAAGAAAATGTTGCCTTTCTACGCAGGGACAAGATTCAGTACTCATTAGTGGTATATCATTACGTTTTGTCACCAATACAATTGTAGCAGGGAGGTGTAGGTAATATAACATCTCTCTGATTGTAGCATGTAATTTATATAGACATGCTTGTCTATTAATTAGCAAGAGTTGAAATGCAAATTCCATTTAAATGGAATGGGGCTGGTGAAAGTTTGAGTGAAGTGCACATTTAAACACACTTGTACACAAAAATGCACAATATACAAAGAAGAATAGGCAGTAGAAACAGTAATGTAATAATCTTTACATAAACAGTTTATTAAGATGAACATGGGTCCATCCACGAAGTTGCGTACACAAGGTGTGACATGATAGTCAAATTTAGTTGCCTGATTGAATTCCAAAACATCATTTTGAACTAACAATCCTCACAATCACGAGGGCCGACTTGGCTAACCTATTCGTTATGCCATCACCGGCGAGAGATGAACGAAACTGATTAGAGCATGCGCATTGTGTTCTTTCAACTTCGATCAGCTGATCGCCCGGCGGCATATGATATTATTGTTTACATCGTAAAACAAGGCTTATATACACACATGCGCTTTTGAACGGAATAGCCGCGATCGATTAAAATTAATAACTTTGTAAATTCGTCTTTGTATACCGACAGTCCAGGCAAACGCTAATTAAAAACTTGGCTTAAAATTTCTTTAAACTGCATAAAGAGGCAATTAAAAGCTTTGCGGTAAAATGGGTTTTGCTTTCAATTGACAGCGAATACGCATAATTCGGCAGTCTCGCGATGCATTGAATGACTGAGATTAGTTTTCGTAGTCGATTGAAAACAGATATTTTGCCCGTAATTTGATCAGCATGGATATTAACATAATGTAATCTTAACTCTAGTGTGATTATTTTTGTCAAAGATTCAATAATTCATCTTTATTTAATTGTTTTGTTACTGCCATTCACTTGCACTTTAGTTTACACTACAGTTAAAAAATGCCAGTGCAGTAGTTGCTTTTTGTTGTTTTATCACCTTTTTAGTTACCTATGAGATCAATTTGACAACAATTATATTCGCATAGAAATCATAACGATTTTTTTTAATTTGCCTGACCGCCAAATGCCGAAATTTGGAAAATGGACCCAAATATCATTATATGTTTTTTTTTTTTTTGGATACGTATGAGATCCATGAAAAAAAAAAGTCAAGCCGCAATCAATTTGGCGACAAAAAAGTCATTCGCATAGTATTTTTTAAATTTTTTAATTCTAAAATATCAAAATTTGAAAAATTAGCCCAAATACCTTTATTTGGTTAAATAATTCAATTTTGTTTGGGTACGTATGAGATCAATGTTACAAAAAAGTCAAGCTGCAATCAATTTGATGACAAAAAAGTCATTTGCATAGAAATCATAACATTTTTTTTAATTCTAGGCTTGACCGACAAATATCAAATATCAAAATTTGAAAAATTAGCCCAAATACCATTATTTGGTTAAGTAATTCAATGTTTGTGGGTACATATAAGATTGATACAAAAAACTCAAGCGGCAATCAATTTGGCGACAAAAAAGTCATTCGCATAGAAATCATAACAATTTTTTTTTTAATTCTAGACTTGACCGACAAATATCAAAATTTGAAAAATGAGCCCAAATACCATTATTTGGTTAAATAATTCAATTTTGTTTGGGTACGTATCGATGATACAAAAAAATGTCAAGTCGCAATCAATTTGACGACAAAAAAGTTGTTCGCATAGAAATCATAACATTTTTTTTAACTTCTAGGCTTGACGGACAAATAGCAAGATTTGAAAAATTAGCCCAAATACCATTATTTAGTTTAAATAATTCCAATTTTTGTTGGTACGTATGGGATCGACGATGCAAAAAAGTCAAGCCGCAATCAATTTGGCGACAAAAAAAGTCATTCGCATAGAAATCATAATTTTTTTTTTAAATTCTAGGCTTGACTGACAAATATCAAAATTTGAAAAATTAGCCCAAATACCATTATTTGGTTAATATTAAAGTAATTCCAATTTTTTGGGGTACGTATGAGATTGATGATACAAAAAAGTCAAGCCGCAATCAATTTGACCACAAAAAAAGTAATTCGCATATAAATCATAACATTTTTTTTTTAAATTCTAGGCTTGACCGACAAATAGCAAAATTTGAAAAATTAGCCCAAATACCATTATTTAGTTAATTCAATTTTTGTGGGTACATATGAGATCAATGATACAAAAAACTCAAACCGCAATCAATTTGGCGACAAAAAAGTCATTCGCATAGAAATCATAACGATTTTTTAAAAAAAATTCTAGGCTTGACCAACAAATATCAAAATTTGACAAATTAGCCCAAATACCATTATTTGGTTAAATAATTCAATTTTGTTTGGGTACGTACGTATGAGATCGATGATAC
This sequence comes from Ophiura sarsii, assembly GCA_035610835.1. Classification (NCBI taxonomy): domain Eukaryota; kingdom Metazoa; phylum Echinodermata; class Ophiuroidea; order Amphilepidida; family Ophiuridae; genus Ophiura; species Ophiura sarsii. The sequence continues at coordinate 57,142,715 of CM069455.1, read as the reverse complement.
AAAAAAGTCAAGTCGCAATCAATTTGACGACAAAAAAAGTTGTTCGCATAGAAATCATAACAATATTTTTTTAAATTCCAAGCTTGACCGACAAATATCAAAATTTGAAAAAATAGCCCAAATACCACTATTTGGTTAAATAATTATTTTTTATTTTTGCTACGTATGAGATCGATGATGCAAAAAAGTCAAGCCGCAATCAATTTGGCGACAAAAAAGTCATTCGCATAGAAATCATAATTATTATTTTTTAAATTCTAGGCTTGACTGACAAATATCAAAATTTGAAAAATTAGCCCAAATACCATTATTTGGTTATTAGATTAATTCAATTTTTTGGGGTACGCATGAGATCGATGATACAAAAAAGTCAAGTCGCAATTAATTTGACGATAAAAAAGTTGTACGCATAGAAATCATAACATTTTTTTTTTAAATTCCAGGCTTGACCGACAAATATCAAAATTTGACAAATTAGCCCAAATACCATTATTTGGTTAAATAATTCAAATTTATTTTTGGTACATATGAGATCGATGATGCAAAAAAGTCAAGCCGCAATCAATTTGACACACAAAAAAAGTTGTTTGCATAGAAATCATAACAATTTTTTTAAATTCTAGGCTTGACCGACAAATATCAAAATTTGAAAAATGAGCCCAAATACCATTATTTGGTTATTAAAGTAATTCAATTTTTTGGGGTATGTATGAGATCGATGATACAAAAAAGTCAAGCCGCAATCAATTTGGCGACATAAAAGTAATTTGCATAGATTTTTTTTTTTTAATTCTAGGCTTGACTGACAAATATCAAAATTTGAAAAATTAGCCCAAATACCATTATTTGGTTAAATAATTCAATTTTGTTTGGATACGTATGAGATCGATGATACAAAAAAGTCAAGTCGCAATCAATTTGACGACAAAAAAAAGTTGTTCGCATAGAAATCATAACAATATTTTTTTTAAATTCCAAGCTTGACCGACAAATATCAAAATTTGAAAAAAATAGACCAAATACCATTATTTGGTTAAATAATTCAATTTTATTTTTGGTACGTATGAGATCGATGATGCAAAAGTCAAGCCGCAATCAATTTGGCGACAAAAAAGTCACCAAATTGACTGACAAATATCAAAATTTTAAAAATTAGCCCAAATACCATTATTTGGTTATTAAAGTAATTCAATTATTTGGGGTACGCATGAGATCGATGATGCAAAAAAGTCAAGCCGCAATGAATTTGGCGACAAAAAAAGTCATTCGCATAGAAATCATTTTTTTTTTTAAATTCTAGGCTTGACTGACAAATATCAAAATTTGAAAAATTAGCCCAAATACCATTATTTGGTTAAATAGTTCAATTTTGTTTGGGTACGTATGAGATCGATGATACAAAAAAGTCAAGTCGCAATCAATTTGACACAAAAAAAAAGTTGTTCGCATAGAAATCATAACAATTTTTTTTTAAATTCCAGGCTTGACCGACAAATATCAAAATTTGATAAATTAGCCCAAATACCATTATTTGGTTAAATAATTCAATTTTATTTTTGCTACGTATGAGATCGATGATGCAAAAAAGTCAAGCCGCAATCAATTTGGCGACAAAAAAGTCATTCGCATACAAATCATAATTATTATTTTTTAAATTCTAGGCTTCTGACAAATATCAAAATTTGAAAAATTAGCCCAAATACCATTATTTGGTTATTAGAGTAATTCAATTTTTTGGGGTACGCATGAGATCGATGATACAAAAAAGTCAAGTCGCAATCAATTTGACGATAAAAAGTTGTACGCATAGAAATCATAACATTTTTTTTTAAATTCCAGGCTTGACCGACAAATATCAAAATTTGACAAATTAGCCCAAATACCATTATTTGGTTAAATAATTCAAATTTATTTTTGGTACATATGAGATCGATGATGCAAAAAAGTCAAGCCGCAATCAATTTGACACACAAAAAAAGTTGTTTGCATAGAAATCATAACATTTTTTTTAAATTCTAGGCTTGACCGACAAATATCAAAATTTGAAAAATGAGCCCAAATACCATTATTTGGTTATTAAAGTAATTCAATTTTTTGGGGTATGTATGAGATCGATGATACAAAAAAGTCAAGCCGCAATCAATTTGACCACAAAAAAGTAATTCGCATAGAAATCATAACATTTTTTTTAAATTCTAGGCTTAACCGACAAATATCAAAATTTGACAAATTAGCCCAAATACCATTATTTAGCTAAGTAATTCAATTTTTGTGGGTACATATGAGATCGATGATACAAAAAACTCAAGCCACAATCAATTTGGCGACATAAAAGTAATTTGCATAGAATTTTTTTTTTAAATTCTAGGCTTGACTGACAAATATCAAAATTTGAAAAATTAGCCCAAATACCATTATTTGGTTAAATAATTCAATTTTGTTTGGGTACGTATGAGATCGATGATACAAAAAAGTCAAGTTGCAATCAATTTGACGACAAAAAAAAGTTGTTCGCATAGAAATCATAACAATATTTTTTTAAAATTCCAAGCTTGACCGACAAATATCAAAATTTGAAAAAAATTGACCAAATACCATTATTTGGTTAAATAATTCAATTTTATTTTTGGTACGTATGAGATCGATGATGCAAAAGTCAAGCCGCAATCAATTTGGCGACAAAAGTCATTCACATAGAAATCATAATTTATTTATTTTTAAATTCTAGGCTTGACTGACAAATAACAAAATTTGAAAAATTAGCCCAAATACCATTATTTGGTTAAATAATTCAATTTTGTTTGGGTACGTATGAGATCGATGATACAAAAAAGTCAAGTCGCAATCAATTTGACACAAAAAAAAAGTTGTTCGCATAGAAATCATAACATTTTTTTTTTAAATTCCAGGCTTGACCGACAAATCTCAAAATTTGATAAATTAGCCCAAATACCATTATTTGGTTAAATAATTCAATTTTATTTTTGCTACGTATGAGATCGATGATGCAAAAAAGTCAAGCCGCAATCAATTTGGCGACAAAAAAGTCATTCGCATAGAAATCATAATTTTTTTTTAAAATTCTAGGCTTGACTTAATATCAAAATTTGAAAAATTAGCCCAAATACCATTATTTGGTTATTAAAGTAATTTCAATTTTTTTGGGTACGTTTGAGATCGATGATACAAAAAAGTCAAGCCGGAATCAATTTGACCACAAAAAAGTAATTCGCATAGAAATCATAACAATTTTTTTTTTAATTCTAGGCTTGACCGACAAATATCAAAATTTGAAGAAAAAAATAGCCCAAATACCATTATTTGGTTAAATAATTATTTTTTTTTGGTACATATGAGATCGATGATGCAAAAAAGTCAAGCCGCAATCAATTTGGCGACAAAAAAAGTCATTCGCATAGAAATCATAACGATTTATTTTTTAAATTCTCGGCTTGACCGACAAATATCAACATTTGAAAAAATAGCCCAAATACCATTATTTGGTTAAATAATTCATTTTTTGGGGGTACATGAGATCGATGATACAAAAAAAGTCAAGCCGCAATCAATTTCATGACAAAAATGTCTTTCGTATAGAAATCATGAGCATTTAAAAAAAAAAAATAAGTAGGCCTGAGTCTGACCGACAAATGTCAATATTTGGAAAATGGACGCAAATATCATTATTAATGTTTGGATAATTTTTTTAATTTTTTTTAAAGAACCGATCATTTCTATGTGCGAGTCGATAATATATTCAATTAAAAGATATAGCCTATTATAATGCTAGGGATGTTCATATCATTGACTTCAGAGGGCGACATTTTTTTGAAAATTAGTTGACCAAAATATGTAGAAAACTCCATGTTTACCTAGATGAATACAGCGATGTAGTACGATGTGGCTAGAATGTATTCACTGATGTCTATATAACCCCGCACAAGCAACTAAAAATCATGAAAGTAAACCGCTTTTTACCTAAAATGGTTTAAAAATGTGCATGATTTGCCCATAGTTCTTTACGAACTAACGATGTGGCCAACTTTGGCAATGATTTTGAATAGATTACATCCCCCAGTCTTCAATATTACCGTATGGTGTAATACTAGCATGCATTACAATGGTATAACTAAAACCGCGGCGACAAGTTTTTTCTGTTTGTTATGTAAACATAAAATAATTATGTAAATGTCCACGCTCTTTCCATGTACTAATGAGTAATGGGCCCAGCGTGATTCAGTGAAAAAGGCATCCAATTGTTACGTAAACATCAAACAATTGATTATCTATACAGCAAAGATTCGCCCTCATACATCAAGTATGTGACGTAGCAAGTATTACAATGGTATAACTAAAACCGCGACAAGTCGGGGGACTCTGTTTGTTATGTAAACATCAAACAAAAATAGCAACGCTCATACATCCCCGGGAAAAAAGGGGGGTACTCAGATTTGGTTTGGTCGGGGGTGTGCCGCTGGAGAATCAAATCCCCTACCCATTTCTAAGGGTGATTTTGGATAGACCCATGTCTAAGGATTTTTCAGTTGAAAAGCCTACCCATGGCTAAGGATGTCTCATGAAAAAACGACCCACTGGAGCGGCACGTCCCCGTATGCCTTACATACGTGAGTACCACCCCCGAGCATGCATCGTTGTATTTTACTAAGAAAAATATGCTTCTCAAGGCAAAAAAATAGTTTTACTCCTATGAGGCAGATTAACCCCAACTTTGAACTCGTCCAAGTTATTTGCGATTTGTACATGCTCACAAAATCCGGAATCCATTGATGGATTAATAAAGACGAAATCGCAAACACAATTTTTTTCTGAGGCAATCTCTAGGGGTGGTACATAGCCTAGCGGTGAACAAACTCAATTGCGCGTAGTGGCGTTTGGGATGGGGGGATTCATATAGTTTTAGCTTCATGCTCTATTACGCTTGAACTCTTTCCGCCCACACACATGAGTAGTAAACCACGACAAAACAAAATTACGCCCCTTGATTGGAAAAACGGTGATCCACGCTTGCGATCAGCGACGGAGCGCATGGAGTATATAAAACATTATGGTGATATACGGGGGGTACAATAACTAGAATCGCCGCCATTTTCTTTGATGTGACGATGTCGGAATAGAAAATAAATATCCCTATCGCGGGAACATTATCCCTCATAATTCTCCAAATAACCAGTCACTCGAACTCAGCCGAGGTAAATACTGTACCAATATCGTGTCCACAAATCTGACTAATTCAAGCTGTATTTTTCGAGATATTTCGCACACAAACTTCGATTTGAAAATCTTAGGATGCCGGTACCCGTCCTCCAATTATCCTTTTTTCTCATCCATCTGTTACAACAATTTCTGGTTATTCCATTTGAACGCCGTGCAACGCCTATGGAAGACATTTACCTCAATCATGGAAGGATGTTATGTATTTCATGGGGGTATATGAATTTCAACTGGAATAGCCCATTAGACGTCAGTACAACTTTGAATTGATTTCACTCTTTAGATACAACATCCAATTTTATCATTTTAACCAATTAACTTATTTAGACGCTTTACTTTTTTCGTCCAGAAAGTTTAATTCTACGTCGAAATAACTTTGTGAGGGATTTTGTATGCTAATTTACTTTAAAACCGTAAAATACGTTAAAGAAATATAAATCTTACTTAAGTTACTACATTGAAATAATTCTGTTTTCTGGAAATTTTTATTTGCTTCAAAATCATATAGAATATACTAAAATGTCCCAAAATTTGCAATATGAAAATACGAACCTTACAGGTAGGTGTTCCGATATCTGGACCAATTTTCAACGTGATGTTTCTATTCTACATGAAGAGATGAAAGGTTTTCCTCAAAATAGTCGTTTTCCAAAGTTTGAGTTGTATAACTTCAATGGTTCTTATTTAGAAGCATAAGGTGATATGACATTTGCATATTAAGTAGTACACAATCTGGCCGGTGGTTAACCACCGTTGGTAGTAATTCACTGCATTTTGGCCTGTAACGTCTAAATGTAACATCTCTTGCGCCAAACATTTTACAGAAATAATGAAAACAATATCTTCTGATATCAAAATATGTTGATGGGCAAATACAAACAAAGTGATCGGAACATCCACCTTTAACATTGACAAAATGTATTTGAGAATATTATAGAAAGTCTAAGATTTTGATCCGATGTCAGACCCCAACCCACGAAATATTGTTGATCAATTTGGTTCGTTTACATGCTGCAAATGAAAATCAAATTAAATTAAAACAAAATACTTCGTAATTAATAAGATGGTCAATCAACGTTGAGCTCATTTATCACCATAATCAATTAAAATGAGATTTGCAGAGCAATAATAACGTTATACGATCAATCAAATGTAAATACATTTACCCATCAAATCGGTATGATCAGGTTTGATTAATTTTTAATTTTATGGTCAGATAAATGCAATCACTTATGAAATATTTTACAATAACATCTGACAGTTTTTATAGTTGGACATATTCGGCAAAGTAAAAAAAACACATGTTTCACGTCCGGATTTTTTCTAAAAAAAAGGAGGAAGAGGGGCTTCTTATTTCTTAATTTTGTATTTTCAAAATGGCCGCCATTTGAGATTTCTGATGTTTTCCCCATTATTAAATGAAATGATAATTTAAAAAAGAGACAATTGTTAGACAAACAAGAACTCAACATACTTGCATTGTTTTAATAGTAAGAGCACCATGTTATTGTTAATACATATTTGTAACACTGTTTTAATAGTGTTTAGCACCATGTTTTACACTTCTGAGTATCAAATTCAATGCAGATCAGATAATTGATGCTGGGATAGGATTGAGAAAAAAACATCCATGCGGCCTCAAAAAAAGATAGCGGCGGGGACGCGAAACATATATTTTTATTATTTGGCCTTATATAGTTATCATCATTCTCATGGTTAATTATATCTAAGATACCGTTCAATTATGTGAAAGTTGAAAAACGCACGTTTATTTCATATTCTTGCGCAAACTTCGTAGTTTCACAGTATAACTCTCTATTCCAAATTGTAAACTGATTTTGAACCAGAATCAAAAATCAAAATTAAAAAAGGTTCAATTTAGAAATCATGTCAATTATAATTATATAATTAGCCTTATTTGGGTATCCGAATTGAAATTCATGACAAGGATGGTTATTATCATCAATGTAGCACTTTGTGAGCTTTTGACCCCAAGTCATCCCTGGATTGAACTTTAAATGAACACCCGGATATGATTTGTTCAGAAAATTAAAAATACTTCGCGTTATTTTGAATTGATTTTTTAAATGACAAATAATGTCTTCAAATATTTCTGGAATTAGCATTTTTTTATATATGGCTAAATACATACAAGGCAAAATCAAGTGTTAAAGATGAACGTGTTCTGAACATGTTCAGATGTTAAAATCTTTATGTTAGTGTTATTAAAATAACGCAAATGTTTACTTATTAACATTCAAATGTTACATTATCAACACAACTGTTAAGACATTGTTATAGAAGTGTTTATGCAGCATTACTGGTGTTAACCATAACGCTCTAGTGTTAATATTTATACGTTAGTGTTCGACCACTCTGTTGAACATGATGATGAATAAGCACATGGCGTTCTAAACGTGTTATTAGTTAACATGTTCAAACGTTAATATTACTATGGTAGTGTTAAAACAAGAACACCAATGTCGATTTATAACGTTTAGTGTTAAAGATGAACGTGTTCTGAACGTGTTCAGATGTTAAAATCTTTATGTTAGTGTTATTAAAATAACGCAAATGTTTACTTATTACCATTCAAATGTTACATTATCAACACAACTGTTAAGACATTGTTATAGAAGTGTTTATGCAGCATTACTGGTGTTAACCATAACGCTCTAGTGTTAATATTTAAACGTTAGTGTTCGACCACTCTGTTGAACATGATGATGAATAAGCACATGGCGTTCTAAACGTGTTATTAGTTAACATGTTCAAACGTTAATATTACTATGGTAGTGTTAAAACAAGAACACCAATGTCGATTTATAACGTTTAGTGTTAAAGATGAACGTGTTCTGAACGTGTTCAGATGTTAAAATCTTTATGTTAGTGTTATTAAAATAACGCAAATGTTTACTTATTAACATTCAAATGTTACATTATCAACACAACTGTTAAGACATTGTTATAGAAGTGTTTATGCAGCATTACTGGTGTTAACCATAACGCTCTAGTGTTAATATTTAAACGTTAGTGTTCGACCACTCTGTTGAACATGATGATGAATAAGCACATGGCGTTCTAAACGTGTTATTAGTTAACATGTTCAAACGTTAATATTACTATGGTAGTGTTAAAACAAGAACACCAATGTCGATTTATAACGTTTGGACGCAACACTATGAATGCCGGTGTTCAGAAATTATTGTAGTAGTATACAAATAATGATGCTAGTGTTAATTTCATTTTAACTTTTGTTGTTTTTAACTTAGGCCTAGATGTTACAAAAGCACTTGTGTTACCCAGCAAACACAGAACGTTTCCGCAACGTTGCACCTAGGTTGCAGTTAGGTACATCATTTTTTTAATCACCCACATCTGGCTTCATCACGACGTTCATATAACGTTTACACAACCAAATTATATATGTTACCTGGGCTGTAATCGCTAATTTGCATATTTTACCTGGCCTTACATGAGTCGAGTAAATTGTGGAAATAGCTCATTAGCATAATTTCAATGGTACAAAAATTAGCACCGGTGCTCGTTTGTAACCTTTAAATTATGGTAACTAGCGGGCACCAGCGCTTCGCGCTGGACCCGCTAGAAGATTTCACGGGGAATAAGTCAACAAAGCGTAAGAAAATTTGATACAATAATATCAAGAACATGTCCTACATATGTATACATAATGCAGACAGGGCCCTATAAATAATCCGAATAGCGCAGGTGCTTTTGATAATCCAGGTATACATGTGCCTTACTCATGTTAATCTAGGTAGGCCTACGTTTGTGTTTCCAGATACCTATGTATAGGCCTCCCATGAGACCTGAAATGCAGGTAGGCCTACCCGTTGTCCCATTACATCCAGGGACCTCATAGGCCTAAGCCCTACCCCCTAATCCAGTTACCCCTGGTGCCCTTAATAATGCACCGAATACCACATAATCAAGGTAGGCCTACTGCAGTGTGCCGTTATCTCGAGATACCCAGGTGCCCTTACTTTATCATAGTCAAGTATATTAAACGCGGGTGCCGAAGATAGCGGGCAGTAAAAGTCATAGGCCTATCACATAGGCAGAGGTGAGTATATCATAGCGTTATAAATGTTTATATAAATATCAAGAGTATGTCCTTAAATAATTCAGGTACTAAAGTGCCCTTGATATCATGTAAGTGACATGGTGCCCTTAATACACCATGAGCCTAGGCCCAATGTGCTCTTAAATAATACAGATACCCATGTTCCTAATCCAAGTAGGCTTACTCCATCAACGTGTTCTTAATACCCAGTTAGTACCTCCTGTCAGCGCATGTCTCTACCTATTTTGTACCCCAAATAATAAAAAGTTGAATTTTAATGTCAAAATTGAAAGTTACTTAAAATTTAGATTTTAAATGTCTCCCCCGATTCTTTTATTGCCCCACCACACCGTTTTCCTCCTTTAACATTTTGGTGCTGGTGTCGCCACTTCCCATATGCATGCACATACTGTATCCACGGTAATTCAGTAGGCCTACGTTCTGAGCGTTATAGTTTTATAGTCGGTCGTTTAGTTTTATGGTCGTCCGATTCTATCATCAAGATCACTTGTACCATTCCACGCTTGTACTTTACACAATGTGTGCCATCCGGGTTTTGTTTGGCCTATTTACATTTAATACATTATTCCTCCAATAGGCATGTGGGGCCTTAACGTATAGTATGTAGTCCCTTTGTCATGTTTGATGTGTTCTATAAAGCCTCCCGAGATACTATCTGAGTGTACACCCTTAAAATGCAGTTATCACAGGTGGCCCACCTGTGCATAGTATTAGTATCCAGGTAATTTGAGACTCGTTTTATAGTGAACCCCGTAATCCAGATACCACGGATGCCCTTAATAATCCAGACACTCTATAATAATCATGATAATGTACCACACAAAAAACACGTTCCGTTTATCCAGATGCCCCATGTGCCCTTATATCCAAGTGCGGAGAGGAGGAGGTGGCTTTAGGGTACACTATTATAAATAAGGGTGCTTCAGAGGGGTTCTTGGCTGTCCCGTATGTGGTTTAAAGGTTCTTTGATTTTAAAGGCCCCCAAAAGGTTCTTGTGGAGAACCTTTAGCGGTTCTAAAGACCAATGTTTGCCCATATTTTGCCCACTTTGAACCTTAAAATGGTTCTTTTTGGAACCTTTTAAGGTGATAAGGGTTCCATACGGGACAGCGAAGAACCCCTGAAGCATCCTTTTTCTTAGAGTGTACGGACTGCCTGCTTTCACCCTGCCACGTTACAATGTGCAGTTTGCGCCACAAACGCGTATACACTTTGTATGCGTCATTACGTGTGCGCTGAATCGCGCGCACAATGATAAACGCGGTCGCGCAGCTTCAACATAGGAACTGTTGTTATGGTACCGCCACAGTTTCTTTATCGTTAGCAAACTACGCGTGCATCTATGTTACTAATGCGAGAGTGTCACTTTAAGATCTGTGTAAGAGTTTTTATTTACATTTAGAAAATGTCGTAAAATAATTTTATTTGTCGGACGGATAGTCACGTATAAATGCTTGTACTCATGCGATCTTTAAGAATAACAAACGGCCGCATATACATAAATGTAGCTATATCCCTGATGAAAATATTTTGGGTGAAGACCATATGTCATCACTCACTCCGAAAACCACAATTTTTGCCCGAACAGTAGCTATCCGAGTAAAATAAATTCAACATTTCGGATTATCATCTGTGATCCTTTCTGCGCATGTCTGAAAACGTGAAAATACTGGGATTGAACTATCTAATTAGCTAGTGTATTAGAGGCGCAATTCCCACGCTTTTTCAGTTGAAGAGGGACGCGAGTGTAAAATTATTATTGAACTATCTAATCAGGCGAGGGACCGAAAATTAGTATATAGATGAGCTAATTTGCACCTTTTATTTATTTAAACCTATTTTTTAAAAAAAATTAAGTCGATACATACATTTAACAGCTTTTAACACCATAGAAAGTATTTTGATCTGTATACGTAAGTTCTCATATGTATAGCTAAAGGCAAGTCATTGTTCACTAATGCCATATACATTGTACATTGAGCAAGAACATAGTATACATGAAAAGGTCAATGCCCGCCCCCTCCCTCTATAATACCACTACCGTTCCCTGGTTGCCATGGTGTAACTAACCGAATTTGATGAAAGTTTTTTACACGTTTGGGATAAAATGTGAACAGTAGCATTAATAAAATAAGTTATTAACGCAATGAAGTGTTAATTAAGTGTTACTTCTTATTAACGTGTCAAAGTGTTAAATATTATTAACATATGAACATGTTAATACATAACATTAATGTTGAAGTATTAACATAGACGTTATTGCCTGGCAGCACAGTTATGTTAACGCTGATGATACTCATGAACATGTTCATGTGTTAATGATGAACACTTGAACGTGTTCATCATTAACACATGAACGTGTTAATTAAGTGTTACTCTAAGGTGTTAATAAAAGTGTTCAAATATTAACACTTGATTTTGCAGTGTATTCATAATACGTATTTATAATACATATTTATAGATGAGGTGACCGTTGTTTATATTTAGAACGCCCTCTGTTGATTTGAGACAAAACACACCGGGCAAGAGTTCCTATAGTTTACATAGGCCAGATCAGGTTTTCTATTAAACTAGATTGTGGTGTCACAGCAAATTGTTATCAAAACTGTCTTTAAACTTGCTTAGGAATGCTATAAGCTATCGCATTTCACACAAAAAAAAAAAAAAATGAGTTTTACAATTCATTAGAAAGAAATTTCATGTTGTCTTCATTAACTTTACTGTATATTCTGCCTGGAGGGAATCAACAGAGAGTGTCCCATTTGTAAATACATGACGTCACCGGTCACACCATCTATAGAACAGACACTCTCAAAATTTAGTCACGCGCATACATTAATGATAGTCGTTTGAGATACCGTTGTGACCAAAATCGTTTTAAAATGTCTCAACCAATAATGTGTATGAAAATGACTAACTTAATTTAATTTATAATTAGCTTTCTTGATCTCAGTCTAACATCGTCTATAGATTATTTGCATCATTCAGGCTCTCAGCATTTCTTTATTTGTCACCCCTTCTTAGGTTGATGAGACAAATTAACGCTTTCCACGCGGCATGCGGCTGCAGACGACATTTCCAAAAGTTCACAAAATGTTTCAAAAATGTCAAAGTTATTGAATTCTATTACTATATTTGGAATCACCATGAGAAATGCATTGTATTAAGTACAAACATGCCTAGTATTGGTTCAGTAATCCTTTAAATAGACTTTGAAATTTACGAAAAGGTTTCTGCAAATTCTGTTTTGTAATGGTAAAATTACTATAGAAAGTGTTAATACAAGTTGGGATGGTTTTTGACAGTCAGTAACTGACAATAATATTACAAACCGATGTTTAACGATGACTGTTTTAAAACAAAATCCAACATATAAAAGCCATTTTGGCCTTTTATGATGTCATTACTTTAATGAGACGTTTGATCCGGGATTACTCTACGTTATATGCCTATTTGTTCACCACTCATCTGCTTCTATTGGTACAAGGAGCTTCATGATTGGCGTAACACCCACGGAAATAAAGAAGGTTGTTATCACCCATCTGTGTGTATTGATTTAACATTTGAAAATCTCTGGTTTCATATGGGAAAGTTTAAAAGTTTCACCCATCTGCGTGTATTTATATAATTAATCACGAAAGTTACGCAGACATTTTAAAAATATCTGAGTAAAAGTGGATTTTTATCACCGATATGTCATGGATGTGTGTGTTGATATAACCGTAGAAATATTAACGATGTCCATAAAAGTGGAGAAGCACCTCCAAAATTTCAATATAAGAAGAGTGGGGAAAATAATTATTGACTATTCAACCTCGTTATCTACGGGTAGACACAATTTGTCAGCAAATATTATTTCCAACCTTTCATAAATCGGCCGACGACAGAATCTGATAGTGCATCATGAAGATACTTGTGGGAGCGTTGATTCTTTTTGGCATGGTTGCCGCGGGTGTGAATGCAGGTATTTTTTAAAATTTTTATACTTAACAATGCTTAATTAAATTGAAACAAAGATTTCTTTTTTGTATATTCTTATGTTTGACAACAATCAGTCAGGTAGGCATTAAGTGTGCACAAATCGGGCGTTTTATTCGAGCTCTCAAGGCGCAGCCCTGGCGCGGCCCATTTGGCTCGTGTTGTGTGTGCACTAACCTCAATCGAACAAGAGGCTATCCATGTTACGGTATAGCTGCCATCTATAGTCGGGAATAAGATTTTCATAAAGAAAACACCACCTGTTTCATAATATCGTCAGCCTGCTTCGATAATTGCCTAACTCATTTTTTTTAGTTCTTAGAAAACAACAAAAGTATGAAACCTGTTACCTGTGTACCTGTTACTCATTTTGCATTATTGATGGATGGATATTCATTATGTGGAATGAGGCTTGTATTGTTGATGCCTCAATTGGCGTGCATGGATGCACTAATCCAAGTCATATAGAAACAGATGAACACAGCCATACAATAATTTTGATTTGTCAATGCAAATTCAATAATGCAAAATGAGTAACATGTTGGAGTGGTCTGGTGGCTCTTTTGCAACAAAGCTCTTCATTTATCAACCCTTTTGATTGGTCAATGACTTAGGTATTATAACAGCATGTGCATAATGTAATGAAGTCATGATTTATGCAAAAACTCAATGTTGCTGAAAAGTGAGTTAGGCAATTATCGAAGAAGGCTGACGATATGTACTGGGCCAATTTGGTAACATAGTTCATACAATTAATTGGACGTGATGCACCGATTCAATTGAGTGTATAATACAGGCCGGGTGCAATTCCCTTTTTGGATAATCTCCGTTACAAAGTGAGTACTGACTGTATACGAAGTCGCGAAACTCGTAAAGGCATGTTGTAGCAATGAATTTTCTAGTACATGGATACTTATGTGCGCCAAGTCGTTGGACATGTTTGAAGCTGTGTGTGTTTCGGACCAAGAAAAAGAACGTGTAGTATTAGGGGGGGGGGGGGGGGGGGGGGGGGGGGGGGGGGGGCGGTACCGCGCCATTTTGTTCCGAAGCAATGGTTATGACGTCATATTTTTGTCGATTTTCAGAACTCTTGTATTGGATTTACGTGCAAAATATATGCCCTCGGCATCAAACTTTCCCAGGTGTGCAGTTCATTTTAAATTTCAGATGTTCTAAAATGGATGGTTACCTAACCAATTCGAAATCGAACTGCACACCTCAGAATTGCTAAAAAAGGCTTTAAACAAGTCCACTTAATGTGTCTTTGAACAGAGTGTTTGTCGGGAATGTAGGATTACCGATTAACCCATGTGCATTAACCCATGACCCCGGTCCAATTAATAAAATTAGATATTAATACATTATTCGCCAACATTTTGTTAAATTAGCACGGTTGGTGTAGTGGACAGAACGTTGACATGAGAAGCGAAAGGTTGTGAGTTCGAGCCCCATTATGATCACTTTTGTTTTATATGCGGGGTCTTGCCGCTGGATTTGTTTGGCCTGCCGGCATCGTCTGTATGCGTGCCCACACGGACAGCGCTGCCTGCTGGTGTTGACCGTATTATGACGCAATTTTGTGTGTGTAAAATGTCAAAGTTTTTTACCGTTCTTTCAAAAATAAGGAATACTAGATCTAGTTCTGGTCTAAGACCAGGGCACCTTGATTTTTATGAGAAAATGATTCGTAGTGACCTCTTCTTGACCTTTGACCTGGTTATGATGATTGACTGTTATTCTTGCCTGATCGAACCAAAAAAGATAAAACAGGTCTGATCTAATTCGGAGCATGTCTTGAGTTGACCCCTAGTGACCCCTTTTTGACCGTTGACCTGGTCAATATGATTGACTTATTTTCTTGGCTCATCAAATCAAACAAGATGCAACAAACCCGGTCCAAATCGGAGCATGTCTTAACTTTTACCCCTGTAAAGTTCAATGACCCCTAGTGACCCCTTCTTGACCTTTGACCTGGTCAATATGATTGACTTATTTTCTTGGATTATCAATTGAAACAAGATGCAACAAACCCGGTTCAAATCGGAGCATGTCTTAACTTTTACCCCTGTAAAGTTCAATGACCCCTATTGACCCCTTCTTGACCTTTGACCTGGTCAATATTATTGACTTATTTTCTTGGCTCATCAATCCAAACAAGATGCAATAAACCCGGTCCACATCAGAGCATGTCTTAACTTTTACCCTTGTAAAGTTCAATGACCCCTATTGACCCCTTCTTGACCTTTGACCTGGTCAATATAATTAAATTATTTTCATGGCTCGTCAATCCAAACAAGATGCAACAAACCCGATTCAAATCGGAGCATGTCTCAACTTTTACCACTGTAAAGTTCAATGACCCCTAGTGACCCCATATGACATGTCACTTTTAATCGCTGAAGACCCTATATGGGCATGGACCCAAGGAATCTTTTGACCAATTATGAAGGTCATGAGTCATTTCCTCTGAGACAAGATGCATTTTAAGTGATCGAATTGAAAATTTACATTTTGACCCCTAGTGACCCCAAATGACTTTTAATTTTAAAAACCGAACTATTATATATGCGTACGGTCATAAGGAATATGTGGACCAATTTTGATGATCCTAGGTCATTTCACCAAATTGGAAATGCGTTTTAAGTGAAAATCATGTTTTGACCCCTAGTGACCCCTGTGTGACCTTTGACCCCAAACTGTGAAGACCCTATATGTAGGTCAGGTAGGGGGTCCTACTGACTAAATCTGGTGATTGTAGCATGTAAACTGTAGGAGAAGAAGCATTTTGTAGATATTGCCAGAAGATGATGATGATGAAAGAAACGGCAGAGATAGAGTACCTCGATTTTTGGAAAAAATCAAGGTAATAATCACATTACAAACACATTTTGTGTGAGAGAAACACACACATTTGGCAAAAATGGCACAATAAAAATCCGTTCGTTATAAATAAATGGATATGTTTAAATAATAAAACTATCACAATTATACTCGTGGATCTCTGTGGCGTGCATAGGTTGGCCATGTCGTTGGCAATCAGCAATCACGGGTTCGATTTTCGAATATTCCTTGTTATCATTTTATTTTTCTATTTTTTATACTTGATGGTGGATTAATGTAACATCGTTGTTATGTCAATCTATATAAATTATAAAGGCCGCCCATGCGTTTATAGTTTTATTTTTATTTATTTATCTATCATAAATTTATCTCTTGATTTATTTAACTTGTAATTTTGTATCTAAACAATTGAAATGCGTAAACAATTATATTATTGCTCGATAAATAAGTTATTTAACTTGAGTTCAGTTTGAATATTGATAGCAACACTTGTTGTAAAACCATTTTACCAGTGTGCCAAACAATTTCTCCTTTGCACACTTTGTTTATATACATACATTCACTTTTAGCTTGTTATAGCAGGGAGGTGTCAAATTGACACCTCCCTGGTTATAGCTAGGCTAATACTAATAGTATACAATTATATGCAAGTTTGCGACCGGGTTTGCGACCTCTTTGATTTTAAACTGGTAACACAATCCCACAGTGCATTTCGTTAAAACAGTGTAAAGTATTTTTCAACGATACGTATCACGTGATAACCACGATCGTTTTCGCAAAATATCGCAAAATGGCGCGGTACCACAACCCCCCCTATTTCAAGACAGGGTGAAAGGCTACATCGGCTTTTGTGTTGAGCGACCTTGGTCCGAAACACACATAGCTTCAAACAAAACACCCACTTAACCATCCCTGTGTCGATTATCTATGATTTTCGGCAGTTGCTAGATTCATTGGTTTGCTATATCCTAACACATATCAGCCGGGACGCAAGTTCGATTTGACCCCAAATTATTAGGTACGAGGGCGTCCTAATGTAAACACGAAAAATTCAAATTTAGTCGATCACCTATTTATAAATAACTAACACTTATTCAGGACGAAATATATACAAAAGGAGACCGCTGATCGTTTACCCACTAACCTACAATGAAGCATACATCTATTTTACTTCATACTGTTTTATCGAATCAATATATTCAGACACCAACGACCCGAAATGTGAGATTTCATGCTACTGCATCGGCGTAAAAACTGACATGAACTGGAAGAAATGGTAGCCAATTTTAGATGAAAACGTCCGTAAATCCCTTATTTTTTACAACGTCGTAAAAAATCCATCTATACAGTGGCACACTATAATGAGTTGTTTGATATCCTTCGTGTTTGAAACAGTAATAGTGTTTAAGATGATTTTTGCCGCATCATTTGAAGCCCGATGTGAAGCTCAGTTGTAGTGACCAAAATTTGGCACTTGACAATAAGTGTTTGAATCTCCCGATTATAGCTAGTTTCCCTGATAGCGTAGATGGTAAAGCGCTCGCTTGAAGAACGGGAGGTCCGGGGTTCGATCCTGCACAATGTCACGGATTTTTTTTTCTCATCAAAATCAATTATTTTCTAATACACTTAGCTCAACCGCAAATAAGAATTTTCCTATTCAGCTATTCGTCCTCCTGAAAGAAACACATTCATTATAAACACAATTTGGGGAGCACGGCACTTCGATGACGAGCACATAGCCTCCGCTAACCCCTAATCAGATATCAAAGAACGGGCAGTACAATGAACGGTTAGGATTATACTTATCAACACGGATTTATTACTGAAACAAGGTGTGAAACCATCACACTCAATCATACTATTACATGAGGTAACATCAATACAAGAGGGGGGCCTATAACTATATAGGCTCAAAAATTACACTCCTAAATTAGAAGAAACAATAAGTTGGTTGTTAAGTTCTTCTTTAACATACCTATCTTTGGAAACATCTGTTTTCCATCTACCATGTTTTTTAAGCAAACGGTCAGGAACTCCTACCGCCGCAGCTGCTGATACCCCACCTGACCTCAAACTATGAAGTCCAAAATGTTTTGGATTCAATCCAATTTCTATAAGTGCAAAATGCAAAATCTCACGGCATCTACTGTATGAGAGCTTACCACTCCTAGGTACATATTGCTGTGTAGACTTTTTAAAAGTGACCTGCCTGAAGAGAAAGTCATCAGAACTTGTATCTAGATTAGCAAGAGATAGATATTTCTTAAGCATAGAAACTGGGCATGTGACTTTACCAGAGACAGCAACTATCACCCATGCCCCTTCTCTATACTGGTCAGTTTTACTTCTTCTGACAAAAAACTTGGCATGTGATGAAAACAGCTGCACATCACACAATCTGAGATTAGAGATTTCTTCATAACGGAAGAAACCGGCATAAGAAACCAGTAGCATAGCACACATTCTAATATGCATAAGATTATTACCAAATCCAAACTTATCCACTACTTTGTGCAGCATTTCAGCTGTAATTGGTTCCTTCTGCACTACAGGTTTAGCTAGTAATCTTTTTAATCCATCAATGAGTAATTTGAGAAATCTCATGTCGCATGGGTTATCTGAAACAAGTGGACAACAGTCAAAATGCCACTTAATAGCATAAAATGCTGACTCAATCGAAGAGTAAGGAACATTATTATTATAAAGATGAATAAAGTACCTTGCTAAAACATCTTTACAAGCAGGGAGGGGACACAGCCCATTGTCCTGACACCATACTGTCCATAACCTAAAAGCACGCTTATACTTCGATACGGTACTGTCAGCCCTTGAGGCTTCCAAAATTCTCTCCATGGTAGAAAGATACTCTTCCTCCCTGTACAATAAAAAATACATAAAATGTAGAAATTAGTATCATAATACATATTCAAGCCCTATGGCTGCTCATAATGTCAAGCCCAGCGGCAACGACAATAATCTAGCCCAGCGGCTAAATAATTCTGACTGTCAGAATCAAAGTCCAAATCCCCAGCGAGATATGACTATGCGCTTGGAATTCACCCAGTGGATTTACAATTCCAAGAAAGGTTATATATTCAGAATATATAAGCTGCTCATAAACTAGCATTACTCCTGACACATAGGACATGACTTTTCATCATCTTGGATCCAAAGATCGATTTGTGATATCTCCCATGTACGAAAACATGTGAAGGATCAGAGATCCTAATGACATGTGAGACCATAAAGTTCCAAGAACTATTGGGACCAAAAAGCATAGGCCAGAAAGATGCTGAAGGCCAATACGGTACGATGAGAGTACCGAGAGCTTGACTAGCTTTAAAATGTTTAATCGCTCTAGGAACTAGAGCAATGGGCGGAACAACCCAATTATTGTCCCCAGCCCAACTAATCGAAAAGGTATCAACATGATCTGAACCTGCACACCAGTACTTAGAGTTAAATTTGGCTAACTTGTTATTAAAATTGTCAGCGAAACGATCAATAGTATGAGGACCCCAAATACCATCCAAAAATTGAAAGAATTGCCAAGAGACGCCCCAGTCGTCAAAATCAATCTCCTTACTGAGAAGATCTGCCTGTGTGTTTTCTTCACGTGGAATCCACTGAACATCCAGAAGGATATTATTGACTTTACACAGTTTATAAATCTCCAGGCTGAGTATCTGTAACTCTGGTTTCATACTACCCTTACTCACGATAGATACAACACCTTTGTTGTCAGTGAACAGTTTCACACTTTTCATATTTATCTCTGGCAGAAATGCTTCTAAAGCCAGGAGAACACCTCTCAACTCTCTCCATGTCGAGCTTTTACCTGATTCTTGTGAATCCCATGATTGGTTAAATTTCAGTAAACCACATTGTGCACCGCATCCCACTCCACTTGCATCTGTATGCATAATGATCTGTGGTAAGGAATATTCAAAAAACATTCGGTTATTCAGAGATACAATGTTATCTTTCCAAAAGAATAATTCATCAATAATACCACTGTCTGCGGGAATCATAAATACCTTATCCCAGTGCCATTGTCTTGAGATCTCATGATGGACAAATCTAGATTTTAACTGGCAAATGGGACCCACTACAGGGTATAGAGAAATAATTTTACCAGCAAAAGAAGCTAAAGATCTAGCTGTGACTGAAGGAAATGCTTCTAAAATAGAATCAATACAGAGCAGAACGTTAGATACTCTCCTCTTGATAACTGCCAAGGAACCTAATTCCGCATTCCATGTCATTCCCAACCAATCTATTACCTGTGTTGGCTCCCAAACAGATTTTTCTTTGTTTGGCACCATACCGGCAGCTATCAGGTCTGCTTTAATATCATCAGCATCAGACTTACACTCCTTGTATGAGTTATTTCTGATCCACCCATCGTCTAAGTATAGGACGATGTATATACCTTTGTTACGCCAATGTCTAACCAAAGAACGCATACACTTGGTAAAAATATACGGGGCTGTAGATAAGCCGAAAGGCAAAACTAGAAAAGAAAAATATCTAATACCATCACCAAAATCCCAAGCAAAACTCAAATATGCAGTGTGATCAGGAAATATGTTAATGTGATGATAGGCTGATTTAAGATCGAACGAACACATACAATCAACTTTGTTGAAAAACTCGATACCTACACGCCAATCGTCAAAGGAAATCTTGTCTTTCCAGAGAAACTTATTAACATAACGCAGATCCAGAATTAACCTCATCTTTCCTGAGCTCTGAACGGAAACCGACAAGGGATTGATAATACAAGGTGCTGTAGATAATTCAGTAATCAGATTATTGTTTAATAGTTCATTAATAGCATCTGAAACGAAAACAGTGTGATTAAATGACGATCTATTATTCTTCAAACACTGAGGTGGTGGAGAAGAAACAAAAGGCAACTTATAACCATCCGAAATGACGGATAACACCTCCTGGTTGGTGTTTATGGATACCCAAAAATCGTATGATGATTTTAATCTGTCCTTAATAATAGGAACTGAAAAACCCTGTTCATATTCATAAAAGTTATCCAAATAAAAAGCGTTATCGTACCCGTGTACGTCCTCTGCAAGATGTGGCATTCTTGCCCATTGATTGTCAGTCGTATCCTGCCCGCTATTATTAGTAATACTCGTTGAGTCACTGGTACTAGGTAAACACATCTGTGTCGTAGTACTCGGAGTCGTAGACGCAGTCGTAGTGTCAATTATTGTCATGCCTGTGTCTAAACACAAATAAATAACATATACAAAACACTGTTATGATCAGATATGTACCGATACAACTAGGTACTGAAAGTAGAATAAACTACCAAATAAATGCGCACTCAGAAGAACGCATAATAGTATGTGATGAAATACATCATGCATACGTACACGTACACTGACGGTACTACAGGAACGATCATTTCGTTACAACTTACACTAGTCACAAAAACACCTGCGGTAAACAGCTTACCGCGACGCCCAACGGCACGGGAAAGTAAAATGTTCAAACAAAAAACACATGACATAATGCTTTAACCTGAGTATACAATCTGTAAAGTACCTCATACCTGTATTATCTGGATAATCTGCTCCAGCTATAAAACCCATCCTACGACCACTGGACGCCGCCATCTTGTTTACCAGCAGGTTTGGTTGTTTGAGCAACGCAATCTCTTCTCCAGTGCCCAGTTTTTCCACACCCGAAACACCTGTCAGAGGGGCCTGGTCGCCTACTGCCGAAACTTGACATGCTTGATTGGCCAAACTGATATTTATTCTGTGGGTTATACACCTATCAGTTGTAAGACGCACCCTATGACCCCCGGGAGTGGTGCGTCACTTTACCGAGGTGCGTCGACTTCTCATGTACCATGACGCACCCTGTGTCAAAAAAACGACGGACCATTGCCTTCCAAATACGCACCCTACGTCAATTTTTGGACGCACCATTCGTGGATTCTGACGGACCATGACGACGCACCCCGTCGTCAGATATCGTTGACTATAACTGGATAAAACACGATCTACTGGAAATGAAACTACATTTAATTCACGGGGGATCTGCCCTTATTCGATGTTGTCAACCCTGGCCCTCGAATAATTATATAGACCCCGGACCGGGACCGGGTAGGCCTATGTTTTTTATTTGAATCTCCTGCCGCACATCCCCGACCAAATTCAATTCCGGGGGCCTGTCCTACTACCTCTGTGTTCTTAGATTGTTCTGCGCTTGTGCGGAAGAGCGCAATGCTGATCCCCTATCTTATACCATGAAGATGCTTGTATACGTGACACTTCTCTTAAAATGAAAGGTTCTCGGTCTACTGCGGTTCCTTGTTTTTTTTCGTTGCCAAACTCTTGTATTGATGATCGAGTGATTTCAGGCATTTTAGAACATGCGGTATAAAATATCGGAGTGATGTTTGCGGTATTAAAGTGGAATCTGGTTGGCGGTATTAAGGAGTTATGTGGTATAGTAGCCCTATAGCGTATATTTAAAGGTCGTATTTTGTTGTTCGTAAACAGATGTACACTGTGACGCACCCATGTAAAGTGACGGACCTTGACGCACCCTCCGTCATTTTTTTGACGGACCAAAGGCTGCCACGGACGTACCCTCCGTCAATTTTTTTTGGTAAACGACGCACCCACGACGCACCTCTCCCGGGGGTCATAGGGTGCGTCTTACAACTGATAGATGTATTAAAACCTCGAAAAGAATAATTGCTGTCAGGAAAACCACTGAAATCCTTCTGAGTACGGCGCTTAGACTGGGACTGTTGTTTGCCAGTCTTACCTTGCTTTCCCCTCTTCCTCTTAGCTGCTCTAGCTTGAGCACTACGGATCTTCTTTTCATCCTCGCTATCCGAAGCCAATTCTTCAGACAGGTACTCCTCAATCACTTTCCACCCGTCCTCGGACTTATCTGCCAATCTGATGTGCTTATTCCGTTTCTTCACTTCTGCTACTGCTTTATCCACCTCTCCTAAAGCAGAAGGAATATTCCCCGCTGAAAGGGACTCTCGTGCCGTTGAAAGATTATCCAACAAATCAGAATTGAATTCGTACTGGATACGATTTCCCTTATAGTTAAACTGGATCTGAGCAGCTTTTTTAAGCCGAAGCACTTTCTCATTAGCTGCTGAAATAGCTTTGTCACTCGCCTGTTTCTGCTCGTCCCACTTCTTATTAAAGTGAGCTTGTACGCTACCAATCACTTGTTGAGCGATACTAGTAACAGCCGATTGTGATAGAACAGTTACAGGAGCCTTAGCTGGCTGTTTAGATGAAGATTGTTCTTCAGAAGACATAGTCACTGCTGTACAAAACCAAATCAAATTCCACTGCCAGATCACAACACGTTGATAAAGCTGATAATAAACGCGCGAAATACAAAAACACGAGAAGACCAATATAGCTTGTCCTTCTGTGCCGACTCGAATACCGTCAGTGGATTCGTCACGCCCTGGTCACCTTCAATCATACCTCGTATTGACCTCTTCATTACCATAACAATACCGCATTCCCAGAGTACTACTGCTAACTATAGGAAATTCAATTTTGTTGGGTTTTTAATTTATTTATGATTGTTTTATGATGATTTATGATGACCATGTTTCTTACCCGATATTCCGTCTGGGTGCGATTGTGCTCAGGTTATCCCTTCACCCACTCAAATATTAGTTTCACTAGACACATTACGCATAATGATGAAAATTAGGTGTAAGTGCAGCAAAACATTGTCATGCAAACCATCTTCTAAACGTCACATCATGGGCCGTCCGTGACTCCGTGTGTATATGAAACAAATACGTCGCGTCTTTTTATCCCAGGAAATACAATACAACTTCAAAGTCTCTCTGATCCCAAGCACTATGCCGAGGTTTGTTTGTTGCTTTGGGATTATTTATACTAGAATGGTGGGGATCTGTTAACTTATGAAAAAGAAATGAACCAAACATTCATAAATAAATCACACACAAAAAATGATTTTGACGAGAAAAAAATAAATCATATGAAAATTTGCAGAGCAGAAGGATCGATTTCGAACCCCGGACCTCTCGTTCTCCAAGCGAAACCTTTACCATCTGAGCTATTAAGGGAAACTAGTTATATCCGTGAGATTTAAACACTTCATCAATTCTGTTTCTAGAGCCACATGATGCAAAAACATCATTTATTCTGTTAGATAAAAAGGATATCACAGTTATTTAGCTCATAAGTTGAAAAATATTTCCCTCGAAAGATGTCCCTCCTATGCACAAAGCCTGCAATCCGCACAAACATCAAAATATAATGCGATCGCATAGGAATGGACAATGGACAAAATACCAATGGTTCCAAATTTTACTCTCTCTTACAATCTGTTTTTATCTACTTAAATGGTCACGTCGTAAAATCAATTTAGGAAATAATAATGACTAAAACCCTCATTTATCTGAATATGTGACAATTTTGTAATTTCGCTGGTTAAGACAGCTGTTTGTCAGATCAATGTAACGCTACTTTTGTACATTTCACTTTCGATATCGAAAAAATTGCAAACTTCCCATGTGAAATACTCTGCTTGTAAATGTCTGAGACTGGTTTTAATAAGTTAGTAAGGCAGATTGTATTATTAGGAATATTTCAAGACATTAATCTCCAAAAAAGATTTACATTTGACCTCAAGATCACCCTTGAAATGATAGTTCAGATTCCGCGGGAGTTTAACTCGGTTTTAGTACCGAAAGTGCGCGGTTCACAATTGCGAAGTTCGTTTCGGTAATAATTGACCTTTAACGGTTATTCGGCTAAGAGGCGTTCCGACTAATATAAACTTTCATAAATTGCACTAACTACAGGGTGTATCAAAAAAAATAGGACACTTTTTCATGACGGTGTAATACTTGTTATAATTATTGGACCATGACCAATTTAGTCTCAATGTAAAGCCCAATTAATAATTATGATATCCTGACAATATGAGATCAATCCGATGAAAAATAAGAAAACTAGCATAATTTGCGTAAACCATGTCATTTACTGGTTTGTACAATGGGATTTACATGTATAGACCAGTAAATAACATGGTTTACGTTTCAATACGTTACAATAATTATAAACATAGGGTCAGAAGTCACAAACTGGTCCAACAAAATGTTTCACTTCTAATAATGTTGAGGAATGCACCAAATCTGATTAAACGGGACAAAACTTAAGTTTTACATACTTAATGACCCACAAACTATATATTGTTGGAAAGCTTATGAATCAAGGTTTTTCATTTTTGCAAAAAAAGAATCAAATTATACAGGGCGTGTAAAATTTGTATAGGGTGGAACATAAAAAAGTTGATCGTTTTTGCTCCTCACAAAATATTTTGATAGTTTGTACAATTAGGGTTTAGCTGAAGATAGTCACCAAAATCAGAACAACCGCAGAAGGTGCTACCAAATTTGCTAAGAATCACTTGCCCAAAATGTTCACAGGAAAAGTACAGGGTGTCTAAGATTATGATGAAATAATGCATAAAATTAAGGTTTGTATATAATATTCTATGAAATTAAGTTAGCATGGACTATTTAATTTAAAAGAAAATGGTTATCAAAATGAACTACACGAATATCGTTAAAGTTCCTTTTATTTTAAATACAGGGTGGTCCAAAATAGGTCTAAATAGCAAAATTTTCATAAATCTGTGAACAATTCTGTGAAGAAACACTTCTGGCTTTTTTAGTTAAATGTTTTACTACCCAGGGTAGAAAAGGACCGAAGAGTCACACAAATGAAATAGAGAGACTGCGATTTGGCCATTGTTTAATCAATAAAATGTATAAAACTGTGTGTTTTTTACATTAAAACACTCCCTGAATTGAACATCATATTCTAGTAGAGAATGTCTAGATAACAATTCAATATCATTATTCATAGTAGCAGGCACATGTTATTAACACATATGAGAAGTTTGAAAACTTTCCTATGTATAATTTTAAAATGGCATCAATTTCAAAAGTTCTAGTTTTCCACTATTTTGTGTAGAAACCTATGGGCGCCTCATCCACCGGCTCCTCGTCCACCGATCCCACCCTTGACTCACTCGACGTTTAGATTGATAACTTCACTGTTGCTAAACATGTGGCTTTAATTCTTTTTTTATTCGGTAGCTGGATAAATTGTCGTTAATATGATACCAAAAATGTTATGTTTCTTTGACAACTTCTATTTAAAATAGAGACACGTATCACGATTTTAAGGATTTTTTGAAACGATCCCACCTTA
Organism: Ophiura sarsii; assembly: GCA_035610835.1. NCBI lineage: Eukaryota > Metazoa > Echinodermata > Ophiuroidea > Amphilepidida > Ophiuridae > Ophiura > Ophiura sarsii. The sequence continues at coordinate 57,116,288 of CM069455.1, read as the reverse complement.
TTTGATATACCTATTAGTGACCTGTGACCATAGAAAATAATATATCTGTCAATAGCAAAGCTTAGTTTGGTAATCCATTTAATTCTGGCACAAATCAATACTGGCTAAATAATCCGGTAATCCATTTAATTCTGGCACAAATCAATACTGGCTAAATAATCCACAAATCAGATGCATGCATATTCTGTGCAAATCAAAAAAGTTCTCGAACCCAGTGTAGATGGTTCATTACCATGATATTGGCATAAATAGTGTGCGCGTTCATGTTACTCTACTGTTACTGTGTGAATGACCATTGTACATACTACAAAATAGATTGCCTTGTCTAATAGGTCACAATTTCCTTAATTAATGATGGATTTTTCTCATCTCTTCAGGATTTTATCTTTATCGGTTGTACTTTACATTGAAATAAAAATTGGTCATGCTTCAGTGATTTAACAAGGATTTAAACCATCATCAAAAAGTGTCCTAATTTTTTTGATACACCCTGTATAAGCAAGTTTCAATATGTGCATTTTTTTCGGCATAATTTTCACTATGCATCTTGTGTCTTCTAACGCAGGAGGCTTGAAAATATTGGGAGGTTTCACCGATGTGTATAGTACCAATTCTCAAACTCACTACGGTAGGAAATATGAATGGGGATCGCACCAAACTGGCCAACCAGGAACAGAGGTTTTGTCGGTTACCAGAAGTTATTGTTGGAACTCGTTTGCTATAGGGCCCGTGGATATTGCAAACTAAATCTGATTGTATCTACTCAAAACGATGCCAGCGAAGAATACTATGAGATTCTTGGTACGAATCAGGTAGTTAAGGATAGTAGAAGTCAGTACATCGACAGAATCAGACATAAGTATGAACAACAACATGTCGACAGTGGAGAATCAGATGTCACGGTTTACTCTGGCGAGTCCTGGAGTCCTGGAAACCACGCATGGGGTTACGCCTTCCTACATTTCATCGTAAAAAGATCAACCAGACCTTCTGTAACGGACGCGTTTTCAAGGCAAGCTCGGAACGCGGGAGACGAACATTTCTCACAATCTGAAAACTTTTATGGATCTCGAGCGTCCACTTCCGAACGCGCAACTATCGGACAATTCCGGTGCTGGACGACTGCTTGGGGAGAAGATAGTAACTGTTACACATATATTTGGAGAGCACAAACAAGATTGGTGAGCTATTCGCTTCGATATGATGATAAAGCAACACTTGAAATAACAACGGTACCAAAAGTTCGTCCTCTTATTATAGAGAATCACGGATCCGGATTGAGCACTATTGACTTTCCTAGAATTGAAAACGAAGAATCGATAACCACCACCAGTACAGCTCGTTTTACTGAAACCTTTGATTTCGCTATTGATATCTCTGCTGAAATTGGATTTGATGCTTTTGGAGCAAGCGCTTCTGTTGGTTTTAACTCTCATTTTGGGTTTTCAAGTACGTCGGAAATGGATAATTCAGTCGAAAATGCCGAGACTTTGTCCATATCATGGCCTTCCAATTGCGATCCTGGTTTTCGCATTACCTACAATGTGGCTGAACATTCTGAAAGACAGAGAATACCGGTAGACTTCGAGTTTGAGCGAGCAGGACAGAGCTGGACTGAGACCATAGATGTGGAAGTTGACCTGAAATGGATTGACATCAATGCTGATGACTGTTGTCTGTATGACTACGCCAATGCAGCTTATGATACCGAGAGGTTGCCAATGTGTTAAGTGCATGCGGTAAGCTTTAGACAGCTAACTCAATTCGTAGAAACCAATATAATCATTTCTAAATCAATTTGTTGAAACCTACATTGCAAAAACAAGGGTGTTAAAAATAACACCATTTGGAGTCAATACGGGTCCCATCCAATCAGTGTTATTTCAACACCTACCAGTGTTAAAACAATAATAGTAGTGTTGAAAATAACACCAACTGGTGTTGAAATAACACCAAGAATCTTAACATCGGTGCATATTTAACACCCGTGTTAACTCCAACCAAGTAACCCTAGTTGTTGCAGTGTATAGGCCTATACTTTATAATCATTTTTATCAATTTGTAGAAAACTATATAATCATATTACAAATCAATTTGCAGAAAACCATTAGGGGAATATGGGGCCACTGCATGGTCCGTGGGGCAAGTGGTCAGAAATGAAGGATTTTGTAATTGTATATGGGCATACTGCTTTCTTTTGAACAGTACGATATTTGTTGAAACTTAACATATATCCTTACCTTCTACAATCCATAACATTTGGAACTTTAGGGTATTTACACATGTGATATTCTCCAGATCTTTGAAGCCACCTCCTTGAGCATGTTGAGTGACTGATTGAAAATTCACAGATAGTATGGGCGATATATGAAGATGGGTTTAGATCATGTTTAATGTATATGATTGACAGATATGCAACAGTAAATATACATGCAGTACAGTCGTCTTAAGATACTAGGTGCATATTGCATTTGATGGGTGCTATATTGTAGTGTGCTTATGGACTTTCCGAAATATGATTAAAACCATAGGTTGTGGTTAAAATGACCGTAAAATGGCGCACATTGCTAAGTTGGGACATTGGTGGTTTGGATTTGCGATCAATATTACCATTTAAAGAATGCTTCAACTTAAATCATTATCACGGATATTTATTTGGTAGAGTTATTAGTTTATGAATTTGAAAATAACAAAGTACACCACTTCTTATTTTATCTAAAGATACTCGTCTACTTGTAGGACCCGAACGCCGTAATATATACGAATTCAAAGATACTCGCTGGCTACAGAAATCTGTGTAATGACTAAAAACAAAAATGCAGTTTTGCCTTTTTTTCTGAAATGTATTGGGGTTATTGATTATTATGACAAAAGTTGGTATGTTTTAAAGCATTTTGACGTAAAATTTATTACGTAACAGGCGTGTTTGAATAATGTTTCATCTCGACAAAGTGCTAAGTCATTTGTTGGGGCAAGTGGTCCGAAGGGGTATGGGGCAACTGGTCCGCCTGCAAAAAACTTAATCAAAATTGTAAAATTCATTTTGAAAATTAGTTGTTAGTGTCAATAAAACTTGACTCGGTATTGAAATGTGAATAGAATATGAAATAATTCACATTCTTTCTAGTTCTTAGACATTTTGGGGCATTTTGGGTCTAATACCACTATTTCTGCTATTGAAGGATTACAATATGATATGAAATCGCTTTAGAATATTAGTTATCCCCTGCATGTTCACACAATACGGAAAAATACCTATGGTTTGGCATGTCATATCACATAAGGGCCGCAGGCCGAATGTGATATGGCACAAACCATAGGTATTTTTCCGTATTGTGTGAACATGCAGGGGATAACGAATTTATCGTTTAGTCCCAATAAAAATTGTATTTAAACATTCGCGGAAAACTAAACGTCAAACAATACTACACTCTTAGAAGGTCAGGATCAAATACATGAGTAGATTTCCGGCTCACTTTGTTTTGATCCTTTAAGGATCATTTTCGGATCGTTTTGATCCGTTTTCGGATCGTTTTGATCCGTTTCCAGATAGATATCAACAAACGGATCAAATTCACCTTGATCAATTTTGATCTGATTTCCGGATCAATTCGATGAAACAGTTCATTGGTCAATGAGTGACTGACGTCACTCTTTCGCAAACCGATAGACGACAAGCAGACGATCTTTTGAATTCGGTCGCCACAGTTGAAACAAGGGTGAAATACCGCGGTAAGTTATCCAGTCTAATCTGTAAAATGTTACATGATTTTGTCGGTAAAGTAGTTTTATTTTTTATGTTTGAACATGCTCTATTCTTGTGAACAAATTTCTTGTACCTGACCAGTGCCATCAGTACGATTTTCGGTCAAAATGCTCCTCACAAAATGTCACGATCACTGCGATGTACTAGGCCTACACGATGTAGTAAGCTTACTGCACTCGATATATAGTCTGCAGTGTGCACCCGGGGGTGGGGGCACTCAATCAATATTAGGTTTCACACCAGGCTCCATCAAAAATACCCCCCTTTTTTTGGCCCGGTGTCACCGAAAGACCCTTGCATGCATGCTTGTTTTTACAATCTGTCACCCGATGACCCCCTATGTTTTCACTTTTTCTTTGATTCAGTTTGATCCTGGAGTAGGATCATAAGCTACAGGTACATCCGATTAAGGATCATTATTTTGATCCGTTTCAGTATCATTTGACAGAAATATTTGATCCCATTTCGGATCAAACTTTTTGATCCTGCTTGTCGGATCACTTTGATCCGGAAAGGGTAAGCTCATATGTGATACCGCTTCTGGATCAAAATTGATCCTTTTCGTCTCATATTTGATCCTGACCTTCTAAGAGTGTAGTATAGCAAGGCGCTGAATTCTCTTCCCTTCCTTACCTCCGTAAAATTCAACCCTTTAACAGGCTCTGCGCCATCGCCTCTGTCCATAAAATCATCGCGAAAAACATGTCTGGTTAGGTTATATGCAGATCATTTATTTTCTGGCGTGGGTTAGACCTTTTTTGCGGTATATTTCGGCCTCAGAATGTAACAGAAATCGACTCGGTTGCATTTAAATCATCCACCATTTGATTTGTTTATCGTATTTTAAGCAACTCTTCCACAGACGCAAAGCAATCGCTTTACACGTAATATCATTTCGCGCCATCTGGTAACGCGGTTTATTGACGATATGGAATATATCGTGTGGTTTGACTTGTTGTTTACACGATATGGATCAGATTTCATACGTGTTAACCAATGAGATTGAAGTATGTACACTTACTAAACGATAATGGTTTAAAACCTCGGTATTATGAATTACATCTTTATTATATTTTGAATGGTGTCTGTAAAGTATTTGCAATGATAAGATATCATGATTTATGTATTTAATCCACTGCCTTTTGTGTATATTAACCGTTGGTTCATCATTGTCATACAGACTAACTTCCCTTTAACATGAAAAGTTGGCTAAATATCAAGATGGTTTATTATATAGGTACTAAATGATGATTTTATGAAGTAAATAAAATCATTAAAGAAAGGGGTATATATAGGTATTTGCAAAGATAAAATATTGTTGTGTCGCTCTTTCCTAAATTTAATTATGGTATAGTCTAGAAACACCTTCAAATAATTATGGTATAAATAGCACGTCATAGCCGGCAATAATGCCCATTTGTCGTCTCCCGTTTGCGTAGGATAGTTTATGCATGACCGTGCATAGTTATAGTGTGATCGGAATAAATGCAAGGAATTAGTAAAACATACTACATTTCTACGTTGTGATTATTAGTTTATGTGTATACATGGTGGTACAAGTAGCGTCATATCATATGGTGGAGAATCCGGGCATTGGTACCTCTACACTACGCAAGCGGTAATGCGACAGATGGCCCCTGTTTACGTGGCAAGAAGCACAACAGGTAATTATACTTAATTTCTGTATGTTGCATGATTGCCTGTAGCGGGAAAATTTCCGCCATTCTATTGTTTTGATTGTTTAAATTCCACACGATTTTGTTCAATTCCATTGTTTAAATTTATTGGACCATATAACATGGCGTCCAAATATGATTTCACGTCGCAAACACCTATCTATTCCGGTCTACCGGAAGATGATTTAGACGATTTTTTCATAGAATTTGAAAGGTATGCCACATTGCGTGATTTTACAAAAGAAAAGAAGTTGCTTGCACTTCCAACCCGGTTAAAAGGCAATGCATCAGTATATTACAATACTCTTATGACATCTGATAGCAAAAACTTCCATTGCCAGTATACAGTCGTCCTGGGAGAGGGAAACTAAACTGCTTTCGATGAAACAGGCACATAACGAAAGTAATGGATATCATTTAAACTTATGGGCCCATCTGGTCAATCCAGGAAGATGGAACGAAATGACACAGATGGGAATAATAGACAATTTCGTAATCGTAATGACACATATTGTAACACAACAAGGTGTGACACCAAATTTAGTAATTCACTTACTATTTCTGTGATATTTGATAATACTACCTTAGAAGGATTGATAGATACAGGTGCATCTATTAATTTGATTAATCATGAATGTTTTCATTCCAGTCAAATTTCTAACGAAATTAAAGTCCATCACCCTAGAATTAAGGTGACTAGAACAGCAAATGGTAGTAATTTAAAAATTACGGGTTTTGTAATGTTGCCTATTAGCAGTGGCGTAACAGCCGGGGGGGGGCAGGGGGGGGGCACAGTGCCCCCCTGAAGGTGCTCAGCAGGAAATTCAAACCTACCCACCAGGAAAAATGGGGGAAGGGAAAAGAGGAAAAGAAGGGGGAAAGGGAAAGAAAAGAGAGAGAGAAAGGAAAAAGGGAGGAAAAAGAAAAAGGAAAAGGAGAAAAAAGGTGAATGAAAGAAAAGAAGAAAGGGAAAAAAAGAAAGAAAGAAAATTGCGCAGTACAAAAAGCACAACAGTCATCAAATTGTTGACTGTTGAGTTTTTTGTACTGCAAAATTTCTGTGACCGTGCGAAATTTTGTGACCGCGCGAATTTTTTTGACCGTACGAAATTTGCGACCTTGCGTAATTTTGTGACCGTGCGAAATGTTGTGACCGTTATGACAACCACCCCCAATTTTGTCTAATTTTGGCTAAGTTTGCCCAGTAGAAACAGGCAGGACCGGGCAATAATCGTATCAATGAGTGCTGTTTTGCATTGTTCGTGTAGACCTGCAGTGAAATGAATTGCCGTTGCCGTACTCATGACACAGGCATTTTTATGCTACGTTTGAATTTGTGCGGTAAAATTGTTCTGATATCATATTATATGTGACGCGATCAAGAGGAATGAGTCGGATGTCGACCCTGGTCGAAAATGAGTTTTTAATACAGTCTTAAAGAAGACACCTAGAGCTTTCAGAAACTGAAAACCCCATGTCGATACGACGTTTTGTTCCAAAGTTATGTCAAATTGTATACATGAATTTCCATCAAAACTTATGTAAGCCGCCATTTTGAATTGGCCAAATATCAATTTGGGATTTCCCGACATCGGACTCATTCCTCTTGATCGCGTCACAATATGGTGAAATACTTAAAAGTATTAGAATTTGTATATTTAAAGATTAACAGTAAAGATGTAGTGAAATTTGCTTTAATTGTGCTATGATTCATAGCTAGTTATAATCGTAACAAATGTCATGAGGCTGCCATCAGGGAGTCTTTAATTATGGGAGAGGACACTCCTCCGACAAAATTTCGCCTACTAAAACCAAATTCACGGGTGAAGCTTTTGTAGGAGGCGCACTATCAATGTCGTAGCTAACCAGACGACCTAAGACGTGGTTGATTTTATCGGCTAAAAACATGATTTGTGGCACAATAATAGAACAACAATAATTTAAAAAAGCTGATTGTGATTTAGAGTAGAACTGATTTGCTTTAATGATAGCAGAATTTAGTTTTTATATGACACGAAACATTCAGAATTGGTTATTTGAAATTAATTTACGAAGAACAAAATACGAATTTTAAATTGTGGATGGCTTTGTCTGACACTGTGACACACAGTAGGGGCGTGGCGTCATTTGCATTTTATAAATATTGTAATCAGATCAGTTGGGAATGAAGCCGGATCGCGACGATCACATCGTGTGAGATCATGAATAGTCATGACTGAATATTCATTCACAACGAATGATTGACAGTTTACGCTGTAACTTCCGGGTGAAGGTTTTATAGAGTGCGCTATACTGAACCAAATCTCAACAATGGACAGATATGAGTGACATAGGGCTGCTGCCATTCAAATTAGCGATGTTATGAGGTAGAACTTCTTGAACGACCCTCGTATACATAACAAGACCATAGGCCTACATGGATAAAGAAACCAAGACACTTGCTGTTGATAACGATCCATTTCTACCATCAAGGTTCCCTAGGCCAACGTTCTTGGACCACAATCTGAACCATAGGACTATATATGGATTGAAATATTATATTGGCATTATTAGTAGGCCTATATCAATTATCAATCAATTAGGCCTATATATAAGCAAATGTAGATATGGGAATCATCATAATCTTATATTTCTTTTAAAATCAGAATTGAGATCTTAAGTAGGCCTACATTAAAAATGTACATTGATTGTGTGTAACATGAGGTGTGTGACTTTGAAATAATCATATTTTGAAGTTACGTATATGCAAGAAAATGATAGTAATATAATAATAATAGTGTTGTTTTTTTTTTTGGGGGGGGGGGGGATATATTGATGAGAGAGAAAAAAAGAGGGTGACGATTATGTGATCATGAAAAATGTGTAATTGATAAGAAATAATGAATAATAAACTTTAAAAGATAAAGAAAAGGGGAAAGGAAGATTTGGACCTAATGATCATGACAACACCGCCTATGAACATGATGAAGACGCATAAGAAACTTTTGACAAAGGTGAAATGAAACTATTGTGAAATCCAATGAGTCCTAAACAATATCTACATATTAAACATTATAAAGCTCGACATCGAGTAAGTTTTCATGATTCTCTTGAAATAAATCAAAAATTCACCAGTCATGATGTAGGTTATTCCGGCAGACAGTTCCAATTTAAATATGAAATGTATAGATGAGGTGACCTATGATGTCATGTATTTACAAATGGGACACCCTCTGTTGTTTCCCTCTAGGCAGAATATACAGGGTCACGCGTTATGAACTCGCCTCCCAATAGGGTGGTGCCGTTACATTTTTTAGTTTAATACTGTCATTTTCCTCAAATATTTTTAAAACCACAAAAGCTATCTCAACAAATTTGGTATCATTTTAAAGCCCTAATAACAAGCTATCTGCTTGCAAAATGGCATTGGTATAGCTAATACAGAAAGGGAGATACAGCTGTTTGATGTTTGGGGACCAGGGGGTGGTGCTGGAAGGGGTGCCGCTGGAAGGGGTGCCGCCTGTACAAATTCAATGGGGATAATCCCATGCTTTGTTCTTTTTATAATAACTAGTCATCCCCTAATGATACAAATACCACTTTGGTCCCATTTTAAAGGATATTTAGTAGTCTTTAAGTATGTGGTTCAACAGACTTGTCAACTATTTGTAACAACTAATTAATCATGGATAAGACCATGATCATCAGCTTTCTTCCTATTCGTTACACAGTCAACATGAATAATCAGCCTCAATTTATCGGATTTATAAAAATGACTATAAGGGAAGACATCAAAACTCGACCGCCCGTTGACCGCCGGTTACGGTCGGTTCCGCCCGGTTCTTTCAGGTCAAATGTTTTACTGGTATATGAATATTCAAGCATGCAACACTGAACAACCGCCGGTTGACTTAATGCTGTAACCGGACCAATTTACACTATCAATCTGTTACTTTGCGGTCATAATAGCTCTCTCTATAATCGTTCTATAAAAAAAGCCATTCATAGACTTTCGGTATTGATTTTAAAAAGTTAATTGAGCTATAAACATAAATAAGGAGGAGGGCACCCTCAATTTTCATAGCAATCATAATTGTTTGTCCCTATGTAATAATTGGGCATATAGATGGTGTGACCGGTGACGTCATGTATTTACAAATGGGACACCCTCTGTTGATTCCCTCCAGGCAGAATATACAGTAAAGTCAATGAAGACAACATGAAATTTCTTTCTAATGAATTGTAAAACTCATTTTTTTGTGTGAAATGCGATGGCTTATATAGCATTCCTAAGCAAGTTTAAAGACAGTTTTGATAACAATTTGCTGTGACACCACAATCTAGTTAGAAAACCTGATCTGGCCTATGTATACTATGGGAACTCTTGCCCGGTGTGATTTGTCTCAATCCAACAGAGGGCGTCCTAAATGTCAACAAATGTCACCTAATCTAGCATTAGTCATGTGAAAGAATGGTGTTTCAAGCATGTCAACAAAGCCTGACAAGAGCGGTTATAAAAGGCGGTGTACAGCAAGCACACCATTGTGCATTATAAAATGCACAATGTTGTGGTTGCCGGACACCTACTTTAAAGGAGGTGTCCAGCAAGCACAACATTGTCCATTATATGTTAGAAAAATAATCATACAGAACAAATCATCACACTTATCACAAAACCGAATAAAACCTTTTTGAAATTCGCGGCGATTGAATGTCCTTGTATCAATGAAGTCATAGTTTTGTTGCATATAACTACGCGATTTGGGCTCGATAATTATTTTTCTAACATAATGCACAGCGCTGTGCTTGCTTGGCACCTCCTTTAAATCTTGGTTTAGAAAGGCGTAATAATAATATAAGTTGTACTCGTATATCCCACAACGACAAGATCTAGATTCTAAAGTTTACCATACCTGCCTGTCACCGGCTGTTCTGATCAGGCGGCCAAATTTCGTTTCTTTCTACTGTTTGATGTTGTCCATCAATGTCTTTGTTTCAATCCCTCCCTCTTACCCCATCTGTCCCTCCTTGCAAAATAGCATTTGCATGCCATCATGAATTTTCTCCCTTTCGTAACTGAAAGGAGATCTTATTTAATGCTCCTCACTTTTTTGGTTGGTGATATGTATTTATTCGTTCTCCGTCTTTGCAATTAGTGTAAAGGTTTCAAATGGCACAGAAAGACTTAAGGGTGTTACCAGTGCTCGTAGAAGCCTTGCTCGTGATTTCAATGAGCTTTCCCTCCAGACTGGGTTTTAACTTTTGAAGTGAAAAAGTTACAACAACAATTCTAATTTTGATCTCCTATTATCATGGTTAGGTTATGGGCATCAATCATCTGTTATTGGTTGCTTCTTGATACTTGAACTGTTATTTTATTTATAACAATTAGGCTTAAGAGCCAGGACAAACCCAATAGTGACATAAGCACTAAATTAAAGGGATGCCCGATGTGTGTGTGTACTGATACAGACCCGGGATGATCCCCTACTCTTTACGAAGGAGTCTGACCTTTTTAACGTGCTCAGGGATAGCTCTTCCGATTCACGGGACCACCATTTCTACGTGACTTCCGAACCACGAGGCAATTGAGACAAAATACCTGTTATACTGTCTCTTGTTCTTTAATTCCAATGTGTATGCTGTCCCTGACTCATACTTTTCGGATCTTCATCACCGTACATTTTTCTACACTGATCTCCATACCCAGTTATTAGCGCTCTTTGTTAACCTTTTGAGTTCCTGCGTGTTGGGCCAGGTTCTCCATTCCCTCGAATGACAAACATCACAACATGTTGCCCAATTATTCCTGGATTTTTTTATTAAATATTTAACTAAATCTAAAGCAATTGTTTTAAACGGGATTCTAAAATTATATTCTTTAACATATAAAATTGTGTATTTTAATGTTAAGTAGCCATTTAAAAACGGAGATTCGCACCCGCCAATTTGAGGACAATTGTCTATACCAGCCGGAAATGTGAGGACAAAAAAAATGTGAGGACATTTTCAAGTCCTCGAATTTTTCATGCCTAAAAACGTATAGGAGTAGTGTCCTCACCCTCCTAAGGGTGTATGGCAATGTACTCCATTATACGTCAAATTCCCCGTACAAATGTCCTCACATGTATGTGACATAGTGACATTTGTCCTCAGATTGACTGTAATTTCTATTCTTTTTATAACGTGTACATTGTATATTTACATGTCCTCATATGGGTTGATGCTCGACTATGGATGTATAGCCTATGTGTATGCCATATGGGAATCGCTATGTGTTCATTCTGTAAAACATCGATTTGATATTTGGTACCATCCACAAATACAACCACTATTTTTACTATATGGCCCCTAAATTGCATATGAAAGACAAGAATCTATGTCAATACCGTCAATGACATAATATGTCAAACTTATGAACAAGAATGCTCATATTTTGCACATTTGATGCTAATGGTACCATTGTTTAAAACAGGTGACGCAATTTACTGACAAAAACTTGAAACTGTTAAAATTTAGCCTTAAAATCGAAAAGTGTATCGAAAGTGTCGGTCCCTCTCATTGGATCCTTTAAATATGCTGTTCCAACCTACGGCCACCAACACATTAAAAGGATGTAACGCTTAATTCTTGTGTCATAGCACTCATATTTAGAAGTATAAATAGAAATATCTAAATATCCTCCATTTGAACATGTTGAACACCATTTTGTGTATGCCATCGCGTAGTTTTAATGTAAGCTGCCACCCCGTGTTTGACACTCTACTTGGCTATTGTTAATGCATGGGCTCATTGACTCATCATCATGATTATACAGTCCTCTATATATCTTCAAAACTGTAAAAACACCGAATTGCTGTTTTCTACCACAACTATCACAATATATGCCGTACGACCACCACATTTGACATGGACAATCATAACTCTTGTTTTAATCATAAAATTAAAAGATTATCAAAAACTATTGTTCGGTATTTCTATAATAAGTGAAAATGTTAGGTCATTTTCAAAAAAATGACAACAAATGTAGATATTAATGTTAAAAATCTATCTTTTCATTTAAATTTAAATTTTATTTTGACATATACTAACAGTATATACTCTGTTCTTCAAGTTAGACAAAACAGCATGGTTCTATGTTGTTTTGTTTTCCTGTTACAAGGGTTAATTCGTGTATTCATGGAGACAGGAAAATTATGCAAATTTGATGTTAATGATACTATTGTTTTAAAACCAATGACCCAGATTTTTGCAACTTTTACTGGCAGACACTTCAAACTGTATTTTTTAATATTAGCACATTAATTCCAATGTGTATCGTAATTGCCGGTTCCCCTATTGGTACCGTGGAATCTGCTCCCCTACTCGTGATCGTGAAGAGAGCCAACGAGGTAATGGCTGAGAGCAATGCAAGATGACGCTACAAACAAAGGACAAAATCGCGGGCCTAGCAACGCGACAGCTGATTGGCTCATGCTCTGGTAACAGGGGTGGAAATAAGACCCGCCCGCCCGCCCGCCCGCCCATAGCGGGTAACTTTCGTGTTGGGCGGGTGAAGATGCAAAGGTACCGTCCGATAGGCGGGTAACATTTTTGAACCTCAAAGTGTAAGTAACAGTATTAGTTCAGGGTAATTTCATCATCAGATGACTGTGTCATGATGATAGAGGAGATAAGGTTGATAGGAGATTAAAGAGAGTATTGGATTGATGAACATGATGAATACGCGGAGCTGTTACGGGCTAGGGTTACAGTGGAACATCGTACAATAATTTGCGTTGGCGTTGTGTGCAATCTCTATGGGGAATATAGAAAATGTTGCCAATTCTACGTTCAATTAACCATAACTCCTCATCCCTGTATGGTACAAACATGATTTTGCTCTCATTTTATAGATTTTTTTAATATTCTATAAGATTCTGTTTCAACAAACGTGACAACTATTGTGTAACAATTGTAATCATGAATCGATTGCATTGTCCTTGGCTTTCTTCCTATTCACTACACAGTGAATTTGCCCTAATTTATCGGTTTTACATACATGACTATAACAACAAAAGTTTTCAACCGATTATAGCAAAATTATACATTTTTGGAAAGCTCTCAAATAGGGAAATTCAAAAATGTTGTTTAAATCAGGATAGGGTGCATACCCCCAAAATATACTTGTAAACTCTAATAAATATAAAATTTAAACGATTGTGCTCATTTACTTCCCGATATAGTATATTTCAACAAGTTACCATTGACAACCACTTTTTCTGATGGGTAATTGCATGAGGAACTAATATGCACAGTTAAATTATGATTGGGATCGGTATAAAATTATTATTGAGCTTCAATCAAAATATATATTAAAAAAATATCGATATATTTTGAACATTCTTAATCACAACATGTTACCATTAGGTCCTATCTAAATTCCAGTAGCTTATTTGGATTCCTTGTGAGATTACCGTTCAGAAAATATCATATTTATGGGGTAGAATAAGGGAGCAGTTCCATTTGTACGCGATAAAAATTGCGAGAATGTTCCGGGCCCCGATGAGTATTTTATCAGGCCCCGATGAGATTTTTAGCGCGTACAGTTGCGAGTAGCATAGGATTATTTATCGAGTAGCGTATTACCGCTTGTTTAAATATAACGAAAGATAAGTGGTCGGTATGTAAATAGAGCTTCGGGTTATTTATTCTAGTTGTAAGGTACAAATTCAGCATTTCATGTTTTTAGAGATAATGTTATTGATTATGAATGTTTAACGTAAATTGTATTATCCTCGTGTATTTGCTAAACAATGTCCCGCTCTATTTACTAAACATACCCCAGGGTATGGCAGAGGCCTCGTATCGGGCCCCGATGTCTATTTTATCGGGGCCTGATGACTATTTTATCGCGTATCAACTTGAAAAACATCGGGTCCAAAACATATCAGGCCCCGATACAGTCGCGATAAATTTATCGCGTATAAATGGAACTGCTCCCTAAGTAGTTATTGCGATATGCGAATTCGAATCTCAGGTGGTGTAAATTGTAAAAATCTGGACATGCAACGGGAAGGGTGCCACACAGGCTATTTAACTTGATCTTTTGCTGGTCATCAATAGGCAAGTTTTCATTATGTTGAATATTCATGTACGAGCCCATGTCCGATGTCCGGCATCGTCTGAGTTTAGTGGTGGATATGTCTGTGGATATGAAGGGAGCCATCATACGACCCCAACGAAGTGAAGTGAAGGGAGCCATCTCTTGTCGCAATAGTACCATAATAAGGATGATGATCAAAAAGCAGCAATTTTGGTAGAAAACCGCGGGCTTGTTCATGCATATTGGTTGAACTTGGGAAAATAAAGTGGCGACATCGTCAATGCAGTTTATAAGAAGCGCAACATCGTCACATACTTTTCAGAATTTATGCAATATATCAAGGGGAAATTAATCATAAATCAAATGTCATAATTGGAGCAATGTCATCAACTGCAATAAAAACAAAACATTTGGTAATATCAATGAATAGAATAGCTCTGCAAAGTTATCAAATGGACACATACCCAAAGTCCTGCAGAAGCTTTAATTACAAGATTCTTGCCGACATGAAACTTGCCTTCAATAACTGAAACCAAGAATGTACATTTAGCAATGTTGCCGTTACCATCAACAAATCTGTAGGTTACCTCTGTACTACTAACAACAAATTATGGTCTTCCTAGGCTAAATTTCCCTTTGACACGTAAAGATCGATTGTCGCGTGCGCTCGAGCGTTTTGTGCTCTTTGTGTGACTAGCCAATGAGTGGTCTTGTGGGCGTTTTGGTTTAGCATCCAATCTCTGTCTGTGAGATGCTTTTTCCATCACAGTTCTTGGTCATTAGCTCCGTGTTTTTTGATGAGAGATCACGCTTTAGCCAGCTCAGCAAATCTTGGGTTTATTCTTATTTCAAGTCGAGTAGAGAAACGGATGTACGTCCTAATTAAATATGTTTTCAGCCTTTATGTAAACTAAAATTGATAAATGCAATTTTAAAAGGGCGACAATTGCATGTCTACCCTTTTAAACTGGATATGATTTCGTGGTTCTGCCTCAATAATGCTTGTTGTGACTATTTCAATTCAATTCAGGTTTGCCTATCCCCATGTCGGATATAGAACGGATGGGCATAGTTGTATGTGTTATAATATAATTAAATCTGTCTTCAGCCCTTGGGCATAGTTGTATGTGTTATAATATAATTAAATCTGTCTTCAGCCCTTAGTACCAGGTCGTGTAATGGTCGGATGGGCGAATTTCATCTTTCCATCCGCGACGTAGGTCAGAAATTTGTATTAATTATTGCAAATTATATATTTTCGTTTGAATTGTTTTGGCGTATGTAGTCAGTGAAAAATAAATGGCAGACTTGCCTCTCATCATCACGGTGGCATCCGCAAATTTTGGTCTGGTCAGTGTTATACTTTCTGAGCGAGCGTCAAGTGGCAATTAAATATTTCATGGAAAATATCATTTGCTCACATACGAATAGTTTAATATATCAGTAGACCAGATTGAACTCCATACTCTAAATATCAGTAAATATGAATGAAGGTTCTAAAAAACAAATTTATGTCCACATTTAGGATCTTCCCAACTGTGTAATGATGTGGTCCAATAACGTGCTGTTGAATATTCATTTGAGAGTATTTTGATCTTCTTGATTAAATGTCGCCTCACTAAAAAGTGACTTATTTTCATCGATCCGGAAATCCTTTTATCTTCTGAATCTAAGTTACTATATTGTAAACTTGGGGCAGTCATCATAATGGAATACTTTCAGAGTGTGGCAGACAACATAATGTAAGTTGGATTTGCGGTAAATAAACTCAGCAACTGATCTATATGTCTGTCAGTGTCAGTCAGCTGTGTGCATCTGTGCCGATTTGTGTCTGGAGGGAGAGATACAAAGTGCGAAGCACGATCCTCTGCCGCTGAGGATTGTGCCCTGCCGCCTCGTCACATTTTTGAGAGTGTGTTACTTATCTTCGAGTTTCGAGTTTCGAGTTTTCGAGTTTTGAGTATCGAGTTCGAGTTTATAATTTCGAGTTTCGAGTTTATAATTTCGAGTTTCGAGTTAATAATTTCAAGTTTCGAGTATCGAGTTTCGAGTTTATAATTTCGAGCTTCGATTTTCGAGTATCGAGTTTCGATTTTATAATTTCGAGTTTCGAGTTTCGAGTATCGAGTTTCGATTTTATAATTTCGAGATACGAGTTTCGAGTTTCATTTTCGAGTTTCGAGTTTCATTTTCGAGTTTCATTTTCGAGTTTCGAGTTTCGAGTTTCGAGTTTCGAGTTTCGAGTTTCGAGTATCGAGTTTCGAGTTTCGAGTTTCGAGTTTCGAGTTTCGACCTTAAAACTCGAAATGAAGACCTGTTTTTTGGAAGAGTTTCAATAAGAATTTCATGAAAATGGGGTCTTTGGAGTAGTCCAATTATTTTTTATTCAAAACCTAGTCTTTTGTAATCCAAAATAGAATACTATGCGATCAAAAATAAACTCCCAGAATGCCCCAGCTACACCTTAACTCAAAATGTTGACCTTTTTCCGAGTTAAGAATATCAATAAGAATTTCATGAACATTTGATTTGGTAGCAATGATTCTACACTGAAAAATAAATTGGTGTCACAGCGACACCTTCTTGGAGTCAACTGTAAATGACACTTACAAAGGTGTTATTTTGACTCCAAAATTGGTGTAATCGTCAATGATATGGGTTTGCACATAATTTACGGTGACACCGTTAAGTGTCCGACGGACACCTTTCAGTGATCATTTAGTGATTTACACCAAAACTGGTGTCAGATTAATTGAAATAACTCCAAGGGCGTCAATAGTTGGCGGGAAAGCTCACGGTTTTTAGAGGTGTCGAAGCAGCATGACACCAATTGGTTGAATTGAATTGAATTGAATTGAATTAAATTGAATTGATTGAATTGATTTTATTAACATTTCACAGTCGTGGCCCTAAGGCCAAATTGCATGAAATTTACATGATAAAAACATTGAAAAACAAGACAAGGAACTTATTAATTAATATAAAATAGAATATTGCACATTATAGATAAAAACATCAACAATATGATATGGTATAAAACATTGAAAAACGACGAAGAACAAGGCAAGGTAATTATGTGATTAATTAATATAGAAGAGAATATTGCACATTATAGATATTTAAAAAAAAATTGCATTATGTACATAGCAAATACCAATGTACAATGTAATTCTGACACCAAATTGGGCGTCTATCAACATATCAACGCATGCGTTTTCTCGTCGCCATTTTGTCTGCATGTTACGAGCCGGTAAGACTGGTAAGTACCGATCTGCTCCATTTCCAGACATTTTTGATAATAATTATGATACAATTAGCGTAATGTAAGCCTTGTTCATGTTGTTTAATATTGCGCCAACTAACTTATGAAATAAATTACAATGTCATAGTCAGAGACTAGCATTTTGTTGGACTGTGTGTCAGTGCATGGACCTACTAGTACTATGTGTGTGTTCGTCATGCATGCATACGATGATATGTGCAACATTACATATAGCCCGATTCATCTGGCTCAGTGGTCGTCTTTTTCATACGGACGTCTTACATTACGCTAATTGTATCATAATTATTATCAAAAATGTCTGGAAATGGAGCAGATCGGTACTTACCAGTCTTACCGGCTCCTAAACATGTGCTATCTCAATATGACCCTTAAAAGAATCAATATTACACCCCATTTGGTGTAATGGCATTTTTCGAAAATGGGTCCTCAGGTAACCACCCTAGGTGTCAAAATGAATATGACACCCAAAGGTCATATTTTACACCCATAATGGTGTCAATTTGACACCTTTAGGTGGCCAACTGACGATCCATTTTTGACACTTGTTTTATTGTCAAAATGACACCAAATTATTTTTCAGTGTATATAATAATTAATAATATAATATAATAATTTGTCATTGAACTCAGTCAATTTTCTTTCTTTCTCAAAAATAGTTTTCATGGTCCAAATATCGTCGCATTTGGGTGACGTGACCAATTCCTGTGCCCATCTGTTCTGAATTATTGGCACGACTGAAAACTTTTTAACAACATAAGCGTAAATACACCTTGATTGCCAATACATGATTATTTACACGTTTTTTATTTACATACGGTATATACACGAGGTTCTTAAACGAGTACTTATTTTATTAGGCATATCGTTGGCTTTTATTAATAACGCAAAACAATATTTTGAAATTGATTTAAAAATAATAATTTTTTCCATAAGAAATTGAAAAAATGTAATTGAGTTCACTTCGTTCGTGAAGTTTTCAGGAACGGGTAAACAAGACATCAAAAATGTTAAATTGGATAGACCAAGAATGGTCTATCTTTTTCCTCTTGCCAAATGCTCTTGTAACATTCAATGATATTGTGTCCAAAATAAACAAGAAATTTAACATTTTCAGTTGGCCATTTTACAGAGTAATGTTTTACAAAGTTACCAAATGCTATAACCTTGAGTTTTTCCACATTCAAATAATAATAATAATAATAATAATACAACGACTCTTGTAAATAGCGCTTTACACCGAAGTCCCATAGCGCTTACAAATAACAAAAGAAAACAACAAAAAACAGAGCAAAACATATGAAAGACCCAATATACCAGGAAACTAAAGATACAAAATAAAATTAAATGTTACAAAATGCCATTTCAAAGAGATATGTTTTCAGAGATGATTTGAATTGATTAAGAGTCTGAGAGTTCTTAATATGAAATGGTAATTTGTTCCAGAGTTCCAAGATGTATGGCGTAAAACTACGATGACCATATGAAGTTGTACTAACCAATGGTGGAACAAGATTTTGTTTTGAAGATGAGCGGAGGTTGCGAACAGGCTTGTATTCCTGAATCAAGTCAGTGAGATATTCTGGAGCAAGTCCATGAAGACATTTATAAGTCAAGAGAAGTATTTTGTACATGATGCGAAACTTAACAGGCAACCAATGAAGATCACGAAGCACAGGAGTGATATGTTCTGAGAAGCGAGTACGTGTGACAAGTCTTGCAGCAGAATTTTGAATACGTTGTAGCTTAGAAATATGGGAGTCCGGAAGTCCGTATAAAAGGCTGTTGCACATATCAAGATGACAAGTTATGAACGCATGAACTAAAGTCTCAGTCAATTTTTCATCAAGACAATTTCGGATGCGGCCAATTTTGTAGAGAGCAAAAGAGGCTGAACGGCATATGTTATTTATGTAGACATCCATGCTGAGATCATTAGCTACAATAACACCAAGATTACGGGCACATTTAACAGGTTGAATAGGAACATTGTTAATGTCAACAGACGGAAGAGGAGAATTTTTTTCTAAACTTAGATGTGATGTGAAGAACTTCAGTTTTGTCTTCGTTTAGTTTCAAATGATTAGCTGTGGACCACGCTTTGATGTCAACAATACACTGTTCCAATTTTGGAATGAGAGTGGCGCGTTCACTAGGTTTCAAAAAAGATAAACTTGGGTGTCGTCGGCATATATCATTCTGGGAAAACCATGCGATGCTATAATGTCCTCTAGTAGAGATGTGTAGGCCTACATCGTAAATGATAACGAACCGATGACGGATCCCTGCGGCACTTAGTAATGTGTTAATGATTTTCAACATGCTATCAAGATATTCTTTCGTTAAGCAGAAAAGTGTTGTATCGTCAGCAAATTAGCTAATACGAACTTTACATTTTTCTTCGTAATTTTCATCAATAACAATACCTGAGTTTTATCTTGTCTTTTGTTCAAAGCTAAGACTTCTGCGACTACGACAAACAAGAGTGCAGATAACGTGCAGCCCTGACGCAAACCTCTGCTCAATCTAAAGAACTTTGATTTCCAACAGATCTCTCAATATTATTATACATTACAGTAATCCAATTAATAAAAGATGGCTCAAAATTAAACTTCTGTAATGTTTGAACTACAAAATTCCATTCAACGGTGTCGAAAGCTTTCTCAAAATCTACAAACAAAATTATTTATACATAAATTAATAATACCATCGTTATTGACATCCCAAGAACTTATCTTACAATTCAGGGAAGTGTGTTTTAGAATGGCTTTAAACTTCAAGCTTGCACCACCATAATAATTTTCTATAGGCTAATACTCAAGTGTTTTAAACTGAACATACACTTTTAATTGAATTGCATGAGTGTAGACACATTTCCCGAAAACCGTTTTTCTAAAAAGACAAACATAATGTGGCTATTCCACTTTGTGATTAATTTAATATTAGTGCACGTGATACATGTTGATTCATTTGCTCTAAATCATTCATCGCATGTGATAGTCACCGCCGATAAGGCGAGACGGGCCCGACCGACCCACTTTTTGCGTTTTTCAATATTTTCCAATATTTTTTCATAATTTGTTTCTTTCTTTCTCAAATCATGTAAAATCAGCCGATTTTTGCAGATTTTGGTGACATATTTGTGACGCGATCAAGAGGAATGAGTCGGATGTCGGGGAATTCCAAATTGAGATATGGCCAATTCAAAATGGCGGCTTGCATAAGTTTTGATGGAAATTCATGTATACAATTTGACATATAACTTTGGAACAAAACGTCGTATCGACATGGGGTTTTCAGTTTCTATAAGCTCTAGGTGTTTTCCTTAAAACTGTATTAAAAACTCATTTTCGACCAGGGTCGACATCCGACTCATTCCTCTTAATCGCGTCACATTTAGGTTAACAAACAAAACAAAATATTACTAAAATGACTAAAAACAACCGAACGACTTGACAGGGGGGGGGGGGGGGGGGGGGGGGGGGGGAGGTCGTCGCCTAAACATCAATGTTACATCGATACGACTTGACTTGGACTTCATGTCTGATGACTTGACTTGACTCGAGCCACTGAGTGATTTGACGTGACTTGTGACTTGGTTTTGCATTTTTTTCAAATGCTTTGACCTGACTTGAAGCACTCGTCTAAAAGACTTGACTTGAGTCTAAACAAAATGTGACTCTCAAAATGAATGTAAATCATACCTAAGAAATAACTTGAACAATACTTGGTAGATGATATTTAGCAATGCATGAATTAAACAGTTTCATGCTTAGTCTGACTTGGTGCGACCTGAACAAAAAAATAGAGACTATAGACTTGACTTGGCCTGAGCCAATCAGTGGCATGACACGATTTTACTTCACCTATTGCATTGACTTGACTTAACACTTTCCACGCGGCAGACAGCTGCAGACGACATTGCAAAATTTCACAAAATGTTTCAAAAATGTCAAAATTGTTGAATGTCCTTACCATATTTGGAATCACCATGAGAAATGCAATAAAATAAGTACAAACATTCCTAGTATTGGTCCAGTAATTCTGGAGATAGGCTTTGAAAGTTGGGAAAGGTTTCTGAAAAATCTGTTTTTGATATAGCTAAACTAATAGCATAGCCGCGTGGAATGTGTTAATTAACATTTAGAAATAATTTAATTGATTCGAGTCGCGTCTGTCAGAGGACTTGCATTAACTTGTGACTCGTAGTTCAGTGACTTGATCAGAACACTGATAAACATATGGAATAATTGATTTTAGTAATGTGATATGAAAATGCTCTGTTTGAAAATGCTTTTGTAGCAGGTATTGGGGTTGATGAGTTATTCAGAATTGACATGAAATCTCAACTTGTGAATCATATTTCTCTCTGAATGTCTTATGTAGCTATTATGTCTTTTTGACTATATTTGCTATTGTTTTATTTCTATGGCCAAACAAAGAAGATGGTCCGTCTCAGAAACATTTTGCAAATAAGCTAAGTGCTAAAGGCGATGAGATATGCGATTTTGTTGTTGTTGCTAATCCAAGCTTCAGAGAACTTTTTTTAAACATTTTTTCTTAAAAAAATCAAAAAAAAGAGATAAAAAAAAGAGGTTTTATTAGGCCTCAGCGTATAGACCTACGCGCCGTGCCGTAGCTCATTTCACATACACTGAAAAATAAATTGGTGTCACAGCGACACCTTCTTGGAGTCAACTGTAAATGACACTTACAAAGGTGTTATTTTGACTCCAAAATTGGTGTAATCGTCAATGATATGGGTTTGCACATAATTTACGGTGACACCGTTAAGTGTCCGACGGACACCTTTCAGTGATCATTTAGTGATTTACACCAAAACTGGTGTCAGATTAATTGAAATAACTCCAAGGGCGTCAATAGTTGGCGGGAAAGCTCACGGTTTTTAGAGGTGTCGAAGCAGCATGACACCAATTGGTGTGATTCTGACACCAATCGGTGTAATTCTGACACCAATTGGGCGTCTATCAACATATCAACGCATGCGTTTTCTCGTCGCCATTTTTTCTGCATGTTACGAGCCGGTAAGACTGGTATGTACCGATCTGCTGCATTTCCAGACATTTTTGATAATAATTATGATACAATTAGCGTAATGTAAGCCTTGTTCATGTTGTTTAATATTGCGCCAACTAACTGATGAAATAAATTACAATTTCATAGTCAGAGACTAGCATTTTGTTGGACTGTGTGTCAGTGCATGGACCTACTAGTACTATGTGTGTGTTCGTCATGCATGCATACGATGATATGTGCAACATTACATATAGCCCGATTCATCTGGCTGGCTCAGTGGTCGTCTTTTTCATACGGACGTCTTACATTACGCTAATTGTATCATAATTATTATCAAAAATGTCTGGAAATGGAGCAGATCGGTACTTACCAGTCTCCTAAACATGTGCTATCTCAATATGTCTCTTAAGAGAGTCAATATTACACCCCATTTGGGATGTAATGGCATTTTTCGAAAATGGGTCCTCAGGTAACCACCCTAGGTGTCAAAATGAATATGACACCCAAAGGTGTCATATTTTACACCCATAATGGTGTCAATTTGACACCTTTAGGTGGCCAACTGAGGACCCATTTTTTGACACTTGTTTTAGTGTCAAAATGACACCAAATTATTTGTCAGTGTACCAATGCGGGCGGGCTTCTGAGACAGACTATCTTTTTTTGGCCTTGTGAATATTGTGTGGGAAATACTATTACCATAACATCCCGTAAGCCCAATATGCCCGACTCATCATGTATGATCTTTAACACTTTCCACGCGGCAGGCGACAGTTCCAATATGTCACAAAATGTTTCAAAATGTAAAAAGTATTGAATAACATCATCATATTTGGAAACATTTTGAGAAATGCATTGAAATAAGTACAAACATGCTTATATTTGGCTCAGTAATTCTTGAGATACACTTGGAAAATTGGGAAAAGTTTCTGAAAAATCTGTTTTGTATAATGGTTAATCTAATACCCGTGTGGAAAGTGATAATTTCAATACAGTAACCATGGTAATTTCATTCATCAACTTTGCGGTTTTAAAAATGGTATTTTGCTGATAAATTCAATTTCAATGTGATTTACCTCGAAATTGTGACATTTTATCATGATCAACGGCGAATTAAGGAAAACGATTTCCCTCAGATGGTAGTTATGGCTAAGTATTACCATACGTAGGTGCAAAAAACTGATTTCCAGACAAATCGAGGGTGCACTCCCATACTCTCTCAGCATCCTAAAATCTCCAATCTAAATGCGCAGTAAGGATTACTACACGATCTCAACTCTACTTGAATGATGCTGGTGTACCAGGGTTGGTCAAATAGAATCTTAGTTTGGGTGTCACCGCCTGCCGTATTAGCGATAAATAACTGTAAATGTCAAATCAAATAATTATTGTCATGTATTATGAAGTCGTGATAACGCATACCTTTAATTGTATCCGCTTTACACCGTATTAATATTTCATCTTTATCACACAAAATCGGTGGTTCGATACTGTAGATCGTCCGTTTCATGGCAACACACATCACAGAATCCAGAAAATATCGGGGCGTGGAGGTTCTTTACCGCCATGCAATGGCGTCGAACCTCACTTTAATCACGCTAATGGTGTGCTCCAAAGAATGGACAAAAATGAAATTACAATCAATTTATTATGAAGTTGTGATAACGTACATGTATACCTTTATTTACATCCGTTTTACACAGTATACCTTACAATAATATTATCTTCATCACATACATGGGTGGTTTTATCCCTACAGTGGCTACAAATACGACCTATTTATTAGTCTTTCATTGATAACACACAAAGAATCCAGCTAAAGAATAGGGCGTGAATGTTCCTCTAAAAAAGAACCAAAAACAAAATCGAGCATGAATATTCCATCCATTATAATCTAACCAGGAATATAACATTGGGCTGTAAACACCTTCTTTGTCTTCTTTTAACACTTTCCACGCGGGTATTAATTTTATCATATACACAACCGATTTTTTCCGAAACTGTTCCCAATTTTCAAAGTCTGTCTCAAGGATTACTGTACCAATAGGCATGTTTGTACTTATTTCAATCCTTTTGTCATGGAGGTTATTACAAATATGGAAATAAGTTAATGATTTTGATATTTTTGAACCATTTTGTGACATTTTGGCATGTCGTCTGCACAGGGGCGTCCCCAGACCCTTTTCATGGGGGGGGGGGGGGGGGGGGGGGGGGGGCACGACATAGTTGTACCGACGAAAGGCATGATGTACCGACAATTTCTTTTACAGACTCCAAAAAAATTGTAAAACTTGCACAATTTGTTTTCAGCCAGTAGCTGAAATCTTGATAAGTGGGGTGGGGGGTGGGGGGGGGGGGGGGGGGGGGGGGGGGGGGGGGGGTCGGCCGAAAAAATTGCATGGTCAAAATCGCAAATGTACCGACGAAAGCTCGTGTGTACCATGATTTTGCCGACAGTTTTGATGAATGGGGGTGTGACGCCCCGCCCCCCCCCCCCCCCTGGGGACGCCTTGCGTCAGCGACGCCTTGCGTCAGCGACGCCTGCCGCGTGGAAAGTGTTAAGACTCCCAAAATAGGATTTACTTAAAAGAAACAGCCAACATTTAGCATACCTTCGTACTGCCATCACCATCTTCAATGTAATGCAGTTGCCCAGAGCCGGCAGGTTGCTCAACTTTTACATAAATGGATGACACCCAAGAACCACTACCTTGGGTTATTACTCCTGTGACTGTCTGGTTCTTACGCAAATCAATCCTGATCCAGTGGTTAGTTAAAGATATCGTAGGATTCCATCGGCTATCATGATTTAATCGAGCCTTCGCAGGGTCACAGCAAACATTGTTAACTGAAGAGGCAGTTATTTGTTCATCGGCGATCTCGCCACTCTCCATCCCTAACGCAGTCGTTGTACAATCTACAATGCAAACATCAACTAAAGCTTGATTGTGATCATAGATCACGGATATTAGTCGTGAATGTTGATCTTTGACCTGCTGATGACAGTATACTCTTTTCCGTATGGAACCTTATAAACCAATTTTGACAATCATCGGTCATTTCATCTCGGACAAGAAGCATTTTGAGTGCAAGGAGTGAACATTACAATTTTGACCCTAGTGACCTTTTTTACCTTTGACCCAAAGCCACTGTTGATTTTTCTTTCTTGACTCATCACAATGCACAAGATGAAACAAATCCGGTCAAAATCAGAGCATGTCTTACATTTTACCACTGTATAGGTCAACGACCCCTAGTACCCCATATCACATGTCACTTTTAATCACTGAACTTCTATACCTATGTACATGGATCCAAGGATTCTTTTGACCAATTCTGACAATCATCGGTCATTTCCTCTCGAACAAATAGCATTTTGAGTGAATGGAGTGAAAATTTACATTTTGACCCTGACTTTTTTACCGTTGACCCTAATATTTTTCTTTCTTGGCATATCAATGCGCACAAGATGAAATAAGCTTGGTCAAAATCGGAGCATATCTCAAATGTTACCCTTGTATAGGTCAGCGACCCCTATTGACCCCATATCACATGTCACTTTAATCGCTGAACTATCTATATGAACATGGATTCAAGCAATCTTTTGACTAATTCTGACCATTATCGGTCATATCCTCCCGAAAAAAATAGCATTTTGAGAGCGAGGCGTGAAAATTTACATTTAAAAACCTGAGTATTATATATGCGTACAGTCCTATAGAATATTTTGACCAATTCTGACAGTCCTGTATCATTTCGCTAAGGAGCAAGGGCGTTTTAAGTGAAATTCACGTTTTGACCCCCAATGCTTGACAACCTTAGTAGTTGTGCACATTAGGGTACTTATGACCATAATGGTCAAAATAGGCCCATGGTCAAAATAGGCCCAATGGTTACGGAGATATAGGTCTCGTGACAGAAGAAAGAAAGAAACAGCTAGAATACAGTATATTAGTCGCTTCACGACTAATATAATAATGAAGACATTGTGTTTGGATGGTATAGAAAGAACATTTATTGTGCTTTGTAATGGTTATTTTATGACGAGAATTTAGAAACGGTGATATCATAAACATCATTAATTATATTTTAACCTATTTTAATGTATTTTGATTGGTATTTTTTAATATGTTTATCTTGTATATGTAATTCCTGTAAAGCGCATTGATCGTGTTTTTGGAAATGCACTTAATAAAACACGTTTTTATCCATTCATTAACAGAAGGTTTGTTTGTTGCATTAACTTAAATATGTTTACATAATGCATGTAATGCCATGAATGACTAGTTTAGTCTACCGGTACAATGTTTTGTTGCAACTCTAGTGTCCATATTTCTTATTATACTCCAAGTCATTTGGAGAATCCAGCATACAAGACCATCTTCACAAATCACCAGAAAAGTCACTTTCTTATCGCTCTCAGTATTTTCCGATGCACCCCCCCCCCGAATCGAAAGTCGAGCATAACTTATCCAATAATTTGGGTTCCCATGATTCTCGACTACCATCCTTAAAAAAAATGTCTTTCCATTCAAAGCTTTTTAACTGTCACTGGCGTCAAACATTTAAATACCCTTCCATTCTGGGACCTAAAACCTTTACCTTTCTAAGGATATATGTCATTATATAACCCATAAAATATTCTAGCCATCTGATTGGTGGATAATACATTACACAACACAACATATTTTGGCCTATTTCATGCTTGACGTCATTCCCGGTCATTTTTGTATCTTACAAAAAGTACTATTGACCGGGCGGTCAATAGTACTTTATGAATAGACCCTCGTAGGCTCGTACGATCCCGACATGCAAGTGCCGACATGGAGCATCTTGAGAGACCCTGTATATAAACCTGAATGTGATCGTCATTCTACATAAAGCTTTCTTTCATTTCTACAAATCTAGAAGGCCCTACTCGGTATAAAAACTGAAAAAACTGCATGAAAAACTGCATGCTTGAAAGACCAGTATGGAAGGCCATCACAGAAGTCCGTCCCTTCGGGACGCCTTAAGCAAGCAAGTAAGCAACTCGGTATAAACAATAAATCGATTCCACCACCATCTGTGTGTACGAAGTCCGCTCAGTGCACAACAGCAAAAGAGGAATAGCTTCAAACGTAAACAAGTCGTCTGCATTGCAAGTTACTTGGTTTACCGCACAGATCTTTTATCGGCTGAATTAATATTCAGTTAATTTTAGTTATGAATCATAAATATTTGTTGTCAATTCACCTGAGGTTGAGGGCATTCTGCAATGAGGTCTAGACCTCTATCGATGAGATGAGTTCAGCATCAGAGTAATTTTTCCTCGGCGACTTGATGGAGTAGGACTCGGAGTAAACTAACTAAACATTTAAAAAAGTAAGCTTGTTTTTGACAAGAATCGACTAGCATATTTACTAAGATCTATGTGTTCAAGTGTGAATATTTTCATGTGTTATATAAAACAAATATGGACTGCTCTTTATTCGTGAAATGGGGTGAAATATTGTCCCTCGGTGATCTGGAGACCGTAAGCCTACTATTTTCCAGATCACCTCGGGGCAATATTTCACCCCACTTCCCTCATGAGCAGTCCATATTTGTAAACTACTAGATGTTATGACAAGTTGAGATAAATATAATTGCTAAGTCGACTTTCAAGACGAGACAATAAAAAGACGATAACTTGAGTCTCTTCAAGTCAACTTCCGGGGCGAAAATCAGAGCGAGAATATCGGATGACAAGACGAAGCCCTGTCAATCTGGCACTAGTCAACTTCGTAATCATCCCTTTTCCTTTACATTGTCACTCTGATGAACAACACCCTCTGGCCCTGGAGGACTACCGACAGAGGGCTAGGTTATTGTTTACCGCTCCCACAAAACATGTTCCCATCCACTGATCTCGCCTTTAAATGTGAATCGACAAATCCAATACTAGCATGTCATGATGTGATTGACTCTTTAGTGGAGGGCGGGGAAATTATGAATCAAAAGTATCGATCTTGGTATGCGGCAGGCGGCTGAATGTCAAAAAATGTTTCTAAAATGTCAACATTATTGAATTTCATTACTATTTTTGAAATCACCATGAGAAATGCATTGAAATAAGTACAAACATGCCTAGTATTGGTTCACTAATCCTTGAGATGGACTATGAAAGTTGGTAACGGTTTCTGAAAAATCTGTTTTGTTAATGGTAAAACTAATAGCCGCGTGGAAAGTGTTAAAAGCGCTGTTCTGTGGTCGATTGTTTGCGATTCTTTGATAGAGTGACAGGACAGCAGTGTGTACGAATAACACTACATGGAACCAAAACATCCCCTAGACTCGATCCTCATGTCTTCCCTATTACACACGGCCCCTGCGAGGGTGCTCAAATGCGAAGACTGGAAAAAATACAGTTCCAAAAGTTTGAGCTGATAAACTGATGAATATACATGAGCTTATTCACGCACCATCACGCCACTGTGCGCCAGTAATTTCACGCGGCGCTGTACACCGCGTGACGCGATAGGACGCACGACAGTGCCTCCCGTGGCGCGGCGTGACGATCGTTCGACGCCACTGCAATTTGAATCGGACCAATCAAGTGTTTTTCTGTTGTTGTTGGGCACAAATGCGCATGATCGATTGATCGTTTGCATATTCATATATGCTAAATACTCGTGGAATTCCACGAGTAAACCGCACACTTTTTGGACGTACTATTTTTCCAGTCACTCTTTTTGGTCCGCCATTTGTAAAGATGGCGGCCATATAGATGGACGCGGGGACGCATAATAATTCGATTCGATATACACAATTACTAGTTAGCCTACAAACAAGTAAAATCAATGTAATACCTGCACAAGTGGCACCATTACTGGCCCATCCATCTTTACATTCGCATGCATATCCACCTGGGGTGTTTGTACAATAAGCGTTGGTGTCACAGTCATGTCCAGATCCTTCGCCAATGCATTCATCTTGATCTGCATTGTATAGTGGGAAACATAAATAAATACATGATCACTTCCGTGTGAAAGGTTAAAAAATTACATTTAAACTTCCCTTAAATTGGACCCATAATACGCATAATAAAGTGCTCAACAAAAGAAAGTCGTACGCTTTGTTTAGGTCAATTAAAGTAACTTTTGATTGGTTTTATTTACCAAACAGGCTAGATAGACATTTGGATGAATCTTTTAGGCACATTTTGATACCAAACATAACACCTAGTAACAAAGATAAACCATGATTAGCGCCATTTAAAGAAAATTAGTCACTTTTCAAAAGTCACATTTTCAATTACTACACGGGAGGAAAATGGGTGTGTGCGAGGTTCACCCCGTGTGTGACATTGTTATTAACCAGGATTGACCGGCGGGCAATCGATCACACTGTGCAGCCGTGTACACTACCCTGCGCTGGGCGTACACTTAGTGAGCGGGATATTTGATTCCGAACATAAAGGGCAATCGGCCGAGTGCACCAATGACGGGTAGCTGAAGAATAGCGCTACCTCGCTGAGGCGTAACCCAAAATGTTGAGAGCGCCAATGCGGGGTAAGCTACTAGGCTAGTAACTGGCGGGTAATTTACGCTAAATGTTATACCTGACCAGACCCAAGAGTAAGTTGGGGCATAACGTTTTATGCCACAAGTCAGTCGATTCTAGCAGTAGCGTAAATTTGTTGTGAACATTGGAGGGGATGATTCGCTAATACTGAAGGACCAATTGTGCTTGCATGCCCAGGGGGTGTCTATTTGAAGTGGAATGTGACCCCTCATAAGCTGAAAGATTTTTATAGTTTTGAAAATCCATTCATGCAATTTGGTGATTTTTTTAAGTCAAAATTTAGATCAACTCCTTTTGCCCATTCAAACACTAATCGCACCGACTTTGGGTCATATTTTGACCAAAATGTACTAATTGTCCAAGGATCTTAAATAATGACTAAATACATAAACTTATTATTGTTTTTATTAATTAAAAACTGATAAAGCCAAGTTTCAACATTATTGTGAGTGAAAGGGTAGAACTAGAAGAACGAAATAAAAACATATCGTGCCGTGCGTGGTCTGGGAACCGAACCGGGGTTCCGCGGTTAACAAGCGAAGGACAAGGTGTCCACGCCACGGAAGTATTTGTGTTAAGGGATGTGTTATAATTGTTTATAGTTGTATCAATTGGGTGCTTGTGTTTGTCATTAAAATTGTGATTTTTGGTGCAATGTTTGTATGAGCCCCTCGCCCAAAATATGTTTGTAATGTCATGATAGTCAAGCGGCCGAGTGCACCAATGACGGGTAGCTGAAGAATAGCGCTACCTCGCTAGTAACTGAGGCGTAACCCAAAATGTTGAGAGCGCCAATGCGGGGTAAGCTACTAGGCTAGTAACTGGCGGGTAATTTACGCTAAATGTTATACCTGACCGGACCCAAGAGTAAGTTGGGGCATAACGTTTTATGCCACAAGTCAGTCGATTCTATAGCAGTAGCGTAAATTCGTTGTGAACATGGAAGGGATTATTCGCTGATGCTGAAGGACCAATTGCGCTTGCATGCCCAGGGGGTGTCTATTTAGAAGTGGAATGTGACCCCTCATAGGCTGAACGATTTTATATTTTTGAAAATCCATTCATGCAATTTGGTGATTTTTTAAGTCAAAATTTAGATCAACTCCTTTTGCCCATTCAAACACTAATCGTACCGACTTTGGGTCATATTTTGACCAAAATGTACTAATTGTCCAAGGATCTTAAAAAATGACTAAATAAACTTATTATTGTTTTTATTAATTAAAAAACTGATAAAGCCAAGTTTCAACATTATTGTGAGTGGAAGGGTAGAACTAGAAGAACGAGAGAAAAAATAAAGCATATAGTGCCGTGCGTGATCTGGGAATCGAACCGGGGTTCTGCGGTTAACAAGCGAAGGACAGGGTATCCACGCCACGGAAGTATTTGTGTAAAGAGATGTGTTATAATTGTATATAATTTTTTTCATCGAGTGCTTGTGTTTGTCATTAAAATTGTGCTTTTTGGTGCAATGTTTGTATGTGCTCCTCGCCCAAAATATGTTTGTAATGTCATGATAGTCCTTATTTTTGAAAAAGCGGTAAACAAACTTCGAAATATTTGGCCATAAAAATGGCATCATTTTTTTCCGAATCGCAGGCTGACTCCACGTGATTCTTGATTTACACTAACCTATGACCTAGCAAGTGACGACACGTTTTTAATATTACCGAGGACCATTCACGCCAGAATTTTACAGTAAACTATAGGTTAATACTTTGCATATGCGCCAATTAATTTTGTAAGGGGACGATGCTCATTAATGTAGATATTTACCTCGCTAGTTGCTATTTTGATGTTACCTGCCAGTTATGCTCTAAGAATTACATCGTTAGTAAGTTATGCTACAGTTAGAGCATAACTACTAGGGAGGTAGCTTACCTCCCTATTAAGTTACCCGTCATTGGTGCACTCGGCTGAATATTATGTGCTTGTTAACAATTGGTGTTTTCTTCCGCGTAGTGTATTGAAAATGTTACTTTTGAAAAGTGATTAATTTTCTATAAATGGTGCTAATTATGGTTTATCTTTGTTGTTAGGTGTTATGTTTGGTATCAAACTATGCCTAAAAGATTCATCCAAATATCTATCTAGCCTGTTTGGTAAAAAAGTAATCGAAAATTACTTTAATTGACCTAAACAAAGTGTACGACTTTCTTTTGTTGAGCACTTTAATTCGTTTCGATATACACAATAATTGTTACTAGTAAGACTATTACAAGCAAGTAAAATCAATGCAATACCTGCACAAGTGACACCATTACCGGTCCATCCAGCTTTACATTCGCATGCATATCCACCTGGGGTGTTTGTACAGTAAGCGTTGGTGTCACAGTTATTTCCAGATCCTTCGCCAATGCATTCATCTTGATCTGCATTGTATGGTTGGAAACATTAATAAATATATGATCGCTTCCGTGCAAAAGGTTAAACTGAGATGACATTTAAACATCCCTTAAAATGGACCCATCATTAGGCTACAAGGCCCGCTTAACAGCGCTATAAATTGGTGCCCTAAAACCCGTCACCAAATTTAAATATTCGCCTTCCATCAAAAGCTGGTTGCTATATGACATAATTCTCGTGTGCAACCAACCGGCTGCACTGTACTGCAATGCCCATTGAGTAGTTTAAACGCATGAGCGTGGATGTAATTTGCAACATAATGGAAACTCATCCAGTTAGCAGTTAGCAAGTAGTACCGCTCGTACACGCCCAGAATTTAAATAATTATATGCACTAGGCAATCCTCTCGTAGTAATTGATAACAATAGGTTTACCAGACCGAATTAATAGCGCTCCTAAGCGGGCAATGTATGTCATGAATACGCATAATAATTCGATTCGATGTACACAATTACTAGTAAGTATATTACAAGCAAGTAAAATCAATGCAATACCTGTACAAGTGGCACCATTACCGGCCCATCCAGCTTTACATTCGCATGCATATCCACCTGGGGTGTTTGTACACTGAGCATTGGGGTCACAGTCATGTCCAGATCCTTCGCCAATGCATTCATCTTGATCTGCATTTGTATATTTGAAAACATATATAAATAGGCTATATGATCCCTTACCGTGTAAAAGGTTATAAAAAGACATTTAAAATTCCCTTAAAAAATGGACCCAGTATACGGACTACTAAATAAACACAAACATAAACAAATAAATATTCAAACAAAAGGTTTCAATCCTTTCAATACAAGATGTTAGAATGCTGTTATGTATACGCATTCGATTCGATGTACACAGTTAGTATACATGTAGTTAGTAGTAGTAAGCTTATTACAAGCAAGTAAAATCAATGCAATACCTGTACAAGTGGCACCATTACCGGCCCATCCAGCTTTACATTCGCATGCATATCCACCTGCGGTGTTTGTACACTGAGCGTTGGGGTCACAGTCATGTCCAGATCCTTCGCCAATGCATTCATATTGATCTGCGCATACATATTTCAAACAAAAGATAATTATAAGGTAAGAAAAAAATAATTGGTTAACATTTTCAATCCTTCCTTTAACACTTTCCACCCGCGCGGCAGGCAGCTGCAGACGACATTCCAAAATGTCACAATGTTTTTTAAAAAAAAATATCAAAATTATTGATTTTCGTTACCATTTTTGGAATCAACATGAGAAATGTATTCAAATAAGTAGAAACATGCCTAGTATTGGATCAGTATTTCTTGAGATAAACTTTGAAAGATGGGAAACGTTTAGTGACAAATCTGGTTTGCATATGGTAAAACTAATAGCCTTGTGGGAAGTGCTAACATGTATTTGTCTCAAATAAATGGAGATAAATGACTGGTGGTCGTCGCGCGTCTAAAGTGATCACTGCCCTTCCGAAACTGGTCGGCTTCGTATACCGTGTATTTTACTGTCACACAATAGAACAACCCCTCTGATACTTCGTCTTGCGAAAACCGCTCCCATCCGAGAACCGACCAATTATTTGGTCGGTTCTCGGATGGGAAGTATCAGAGGGTGTTGTTCGATTGTGTGACAGTGAAATTATACAAGGT
Organism: Ophiura sarsii; assembly: GCA_035610835.1. Taxonomy (NCBI): domain Eukaryota; kingdom Metazoa; phylum Echinodermata; class Ophiuroidea; order Amphilepidida; family Ophiuridae; genus Ophiura; species Ophiura sarsii. The sequence continues at coordinate 57,081,890 of CM069455.1, read as the reverse complement.
ATACAAAGTCGACTATTCCGAAACCTGGTGCAAAAGAAGAGATACTGTTTTATAGTCATTTATGTCTTGGTCTGTGAATAAACCTTTAATGATGGAGGGGAGGGGTGGTGAGGAGGAAGCTGCCTGGGGAAGGGTGCACAGTAAAACACCAAACTCTTAGGCCGGTACCGGTATAAGCACAAACAAGTTAGACCGGATCTAACTTTAGACAAGGTCTAAATGATGAATAGTACGTCCTTCTGGAAGGTCCGTTTTATTCGTTTATATTCTTCGTATGCCCCTAAGAAAGTCCAATAGTAAAATGTATGACAATAAATTGTATTGCCTCTTAATGGCCCCTCACATGTATCCGTGTGAGCTGGGCGGCCCCTTACCATGTGAAAAATGGGTGCGGACGGCGGCACACACGGTGGGCCGTTTCCCGTCGGTTGGTCCGCCATTTGTAAAGATGGCGGCCATATAGATGGACGCGGGGACGCATAATAATTCGATTCGATATACACAATTACTATAGTCTTGACTATTACAAGCAAGTAAAATCAATGTAATACCTGCACAAGTGGCACCATTACCGGCCCATCCAGCTTTACATTCGCATGCATATCCACCTAGGGTGTTTGTACACTGAGCATTGGGGTCACAGTCATGTCCAGATCCTTCGCCAATGCATTCATCTTGATCTGCATTTGTAAATTATATTTGGAAACATAAATAGGCTACATGATCACTTCCGTGTAAAAGGTTAAAAAAAAAAGACATTTAAAATTCCCTTAAAAAATGGACCCAGTATATATACGGACTACTAAATAAACACAAACATAAATAAATAAATATTCAAACAAAAGGTTTCAATCCTTTCAATACAAGATGTTAGAATGCTGTTATGTATACGCATTCGATTCGATGTACACGGTTAGTATAGTTAACTAGTGAATATAGCTATAGCTAATAATTATTCACTCTACATGTATTCACTTTAAACATATTGCAAAAATATTTGGTTGATTGAGCACTATAATTATTCGTCATGTATCATTGAATTTAGTCGCATCTGCACCAAGACGTCTGCTTCTAAAAATCAATTTGGTCTTATTTCTATCAAGTTAATTAATTAACAAACTATTTACCATCAGGTGAACCAATGTATTTATTAAGGGTTCTGTTTTACCTATTTTGAGCATGCAGTATATTTCATCATTTTGAGAAGTACGTATATTTCATCATTTAATATCAGTGATATCATACAAATCAGACTCTGGATCACTCAATACAGAAGTGGGTACATACATGTACGTGCCGTAAACACGAATATAGCAAAATCAGCAATTTGTTATATCAATGATCTACCCCTTTTGCATTGAAAAAATTGGTATTGAATGGGTAATTTTGCAGATATTTGTCAATTACGTAAATTACCATACGTCATATAGCTCCCAAACATAAGATTCCTGTCAAATATTAGTGTAATCATGATTTGTACTTACTAATACAGGGCTGACCTATCCATTTCTGCGATATGCCTACTTTGATGCATTGCGATTCATCGTGTTCAAATGCCTATTATAAAGGATAAACACATGAACAATATTTTATTATTTTAATTGTGATTATTATATGATGTCGAACAGGACGATTTTTTCTATTTGATTTAAAAATCCAGTAGGATTAGGCTTTGGAGAGTGTACCTATGTAATAGGCGGTGAATTTCGATTATTAGCCAGTCTGACGGATTATTAGACATCTCTATAGACCATTTCAAATTGAGATCGGAAATCTTCGGAAAAAACAGGTCACGTGGAGTAAGTGCGTTGTGCGTTCTTCGCAACAGTTGATCGCATTCACAGCATTGTCCTAGTTGGTTGTCCGCCTAGTGATTTACTTTGTTTACATACACACGTGCACACATGAGAAGTAAAACGTGGAACGAGACTATTTTGGTTTTTTTATCAACAAAGGCGTTGAGCGGCAAATTCCAAATGTATCGAGCAGACGGTAAAAAGTGAAAATATTACCCTTAAATATCTTTCATCTCACCGTTTTATGTTACTGAAATGCCGCAACATCAACTTTGTGAGGATACAATCTATCACCAACACCAGCTCAATCTACCACACGGGCATTATGCATTATACCCGTGTGTTAGTAAATAATTATTAAGCATATAAAACAAAACATCATACTTGTCATAAAAACGAATAAAAACTGCCATCTCTCAACATGCCATTTTAAAGGTTCGCGGTGATCGAATGTCCCGGTATCAATGACGTCATGGTTATTGCTGCTCAAATTTGCGCAAGTGCATTGTTTAACGATTTCTTCATTGATACTGGGACTTTCCATCACCGCGATTTAAAAAAATGCATATTGAGAGATGGCATCAGTGTTTATTCGTTTTTATGATAAATATGATGTTTTGAATATATGTATATTAACTACATGATTGGACTGGACAATTATTTTATTAACAATGCACTTTGTTGTGCTTGGCATGCTTGGTGGACACCTCCTTTAATGTCTTATACGGTATACTAATATAAACTCGCCTTTTTAGTGGTGGATTCGTAGTACAAATAGTCGGTACCAGTCCTCCAGTCAGCAATATTGTCGGGAACTCCTTCTGATGTTATATTATTCAGTTGACAATCCATGTTTGCCAAACCATAACTGAATGATACACAATCTAATTGATCACTACACAACTTAACACATTCATAGACACTTCTGACATGTGTTATACTGCAGATGTCATGATTGAGCAATTGTGCGTTCGATTTGAACCGGAAGTTATGACCGATAACTTCTGGTCGATTGTTCCCATTTACATGACAGTCACATGTATGGCAAGCCAGTAGGAGGCAGGCGGCAAACACAATTCCCAGGATTTCAAGTTTGTTACTAAACATTATATCAAACTATTTATTTGATAAGCTTTGCAGACATGTTCTTTCTGTGTAAAACGTTCATCATTTCTGAAAAAAAAAACAGTATTGAAATAGTGTGACATAATTCCATAGGTCAATATAAGGTATGTGTTTAATCAGTGATCATATACCCTAACATTTGTATTCCTCACTGTGTAAGTGTATGGGTCGTTCTTTAAAAGTCCCCATTGAAGACATGTAGTGGTAGGGTATACTAAAGGAACTCCTCTTCCTCATAGGTATAACACTCATAATTATTATGGACTCATCTCAAGATTCTCCGTTATTATACGTACAATGAAAACCTGTTTGGACACGCAGTGACATATTGAAGGCTATGCCCTCAATTATGATATACAATTGGATAGATTGAGCCCATATGTATTGGTCGAGCTATGGGTTTTTAAAAATATTTGGAGAGACGCAGTCGTGCCCAATTTTTGAAAACTCATAGCGAGACCAAAACATATTTGGCGTAAATCATCAAATTTTATCATTATTATGTTTTGGATCCAATATTATCCATTATTATGTTTTGAGGTGTCCAAGTGTGGTATAAAATTGGACCCAAAACATTATAATGATAAAATTGGATGATTTACGCCCAACTTGTATTGGTCTCGCTATGAGTTTTAAAATATTGGGCTCGACTACATCTCGACCAATATTTTTATTTTGCTGATGATATTGCCTTACTTGAGACCACAATTCCACGAGCTCAGACCCAGCTGACAAAAACTGCTGCAGCAGCAAAAGACCTTGGCCTCATTATTAGCGTTCCCAAAACAGAGTATATGACGGCCAACTGCAATCCTCACCCATCACTACAGGTCTATGGGGAAACCATCAGCCAAGTGACGGATTTCAGATGATGGCATCGGGTGCAAGTGACCTTAAAAGACACAGGGCATTGGCATGGTGCGCATTCTGGAAGTTGGAACACCTCTGGAGGACGGTCCTCAAGTAGCTATCGCAACAAAAGTGTAATTATTTAGCACCCCCTGTGTGACGATTTTGCTGTATGGCTGTGAATCCTGGGTTATATCTCAAGATATGGAGTGCAAATTAAATGCCTATGCTACCTCTTGCTACAGGATAATGCTTAACATCAAACGCATGGATCATGTCCCGAACACCACCATTTATGACATGACCAAGACAGAGCCTCTTATCAACCGTGTAAAAAGTCGCCAGCTGAGATTCCTTGGACATATTCTCCGTCTCCCTGATGAAGAGCCTGCTAGAATGTATGCCACTTATTAGACATACCAACACATGGCCGAAGGAGACCTGGGCGTCCAAGCACATCATACTTGAAGTACATCACAGCCAACACGTATGCGCTGCATGGGCCCCATGTGGGCCCTTTATGGGCGGCCCATATGGGGCCCTTAATATTTTGGCCACTTTGTCAGAAAGGGGCCCATGCGAGTTGGCCCCCATGGGTCCCTTCTGGGCAGACCCACATGGGACCCTTACTATTTTGGTCACTTTGTCCGAAAGGGGCCATGCGAGTTGGCCCCCATAGATCCAATGACGATGTACATGGGTTTAAGTAGGGCCAAATCAGGGTTTTAAATGGGCTTGCCCTTATGGGCAGCCTAATAAGTAATTGATAATTGAATTATTTACATACCCGAATAAATGACTGGCATTTGGAAGAACAAATCAGTCATTTGGCTTTCTATAAACATTCTCTAACAAAATTGTTCATGTGTACAGTTTTGTGTGAAGTAATGTTCTTACTTGCCATTGAATTATGAAAAAGTGCATGATGGGGATCGAATCATTTATCAAAATTTATAATATGAAATCCATAGTGTTACGAAACCAATATAACCAAGCTCAGTGCGCATGAGTGGAATTGCCCTGATATAACCCATGTGGATCCCATATGGTCAGCCCATATTGGACCCTGATAGATTTACACAAACGTAGCCCATTATGGCCCTTGTAAAACCCACATGGGGCCATGTGGTCATCCTATATGGCCAGGGACACTGATAGGTTTACCCAGACGTAGCCCATTATGGCCCTTGTAAAACCCATATGGAGACTATATTGGACCCTGATAGGTTTACACAAAGGTAGCCCATTATGGCCCTTGTAAAACCATATGGGACCCATGTGGTCAGCCCGCACATAGCCCTTGCCCTCATTAGCCCTGATTGCCCACATGTAGCCCACATGGGGCCATGCAAACGTGTTGGATGGGATACAGCGCTTACTTGGTGACAATGAAGGCATGTTTTAAGAACGTCAGATAGCCACTCTTGCTACAGATCGCCGTGCTTGGAGAAAACTTGTGATCGCCTGCTCCGTAGCCGAAGGATGATGATGATGATGCTCAATTCCGCAAGGAAGGGCGTAATAAAAATTCCAAGTAATAGACCTTCTGGAATAGAAGTCATAACTCTGAGTTTCATGCTTTCGCAATTGTCAGACGACAAGATTCCATCTTTCACCTCATGAACAATGTGTACCAAAGGTAGTATACCTATTGGCATAATGTCTTAATGTCGATACATGATAAATAAATAAATAAATAAATAGAATTTATAAAAAATCTTGTACCGAAACACAAATTTTGAAACGACATTTCAGGCATTAAATTTGATAGATATTATATTTTTAATTGCTCATTTAAGTTAAGTGAGGATAAACAAATAGACCCACCTAAATGTTCGTCCTATACAATCTGGATTATTATAAACATGATGCTGTCGCCAAGCTAAATATCGTTTCAAAAATATAGATTTCAATGGTAAATTTATCTACAAAAACCACGAAATGTTAGTTAAAACCTTGTAATAGAAAGGTAATTACATATTTTGGTAAGATATTTTGGCAAGACAAGTACGAATCCACAATCTGCATTTGTTGCATTTTGAGCCCTATTGTAGACATTGTACATATAAAAGCCGTCACGATAGCATGCATATAACATGCCAACATAACGCGCTAAAATGTTCGAATCAACAATTAAACCACCGCTTTAATAGAAATAACTTATACAACAAGTGAGACCAAATTTAATGATTAATTCTTACCATTATTTGCATATGGCTGTGGTATACAATCACTGGTACCGGAGCTTTATTTAATCTTAATGGAGAAACATCATCCATACAGACTTTGGTAATACTGGTATGATGGACTGATGCATACTCTACAACCCTCGGCTGCTCAGCGCGCAAGCGTTGACCATCCTATTCCAATAAAGATACGTCATTTTGTTGTGATGAAGCTACTACGCATGTGTGAGACTCGAGTGATAGTAGAGCGTAAGACTGAGACTGGGCTTTTGATTGGTTCTTGTATCAACAGGCATGGCTGTTAAAAAACCCAAATACATGTACTCGACATCACACGAACGCCACGCTCTAAAAGTAAATGCTTCTTTTTATTCTTTGAAAATGAAATAAATGTTTCTAGATACACACGTTTTATCCTACTTACTAAGTATAAACACGACTCTAATCCAAAATGATTACTTTTATGCAAAACCTACAGTTGTTATTCTTTTGTCTTCAACAAAAGTGCCTATTGAATTGCTTAATACTCCCTAAGAAATCCTTAAAAAAAGCTATACAGTATATCCCATTATTTTGATATTTTTGTTCTTGTTGAAAAAGCGTAAACAAAACCATGATATCAAAGAAAACCATGATATATTATTTGACAAAATAAGTTTTTATCCTCGTCTAACCAACAGTAATATTAATTTTTTATCAGATTTAATTGAATCCGACCATTTGATGAGTTTCATGGAATTCAAGAAGAAGTATCATGCTGTGAAAACTAATTTTGTTGAATATTTTGGAATTGTTCAAAGTATCAAAAAGAATTTAAAGGAGTCATGTTCTAAGTTGTTTACTTTGACTGGTAATTATGAGAGGAATGAACAGCTGATAACGGATATTTTATTAACAAAAAGAGTCTGTAAATTTGCCTATGAAAAGATAAGGTACCATGTAATACCAAATGCGAAGCAGTATTGGGAAGGCAAGGCTCAATTTGATATTGATTTGTCACAGCCAATTACTGACTGGAAGGAAGTGTACTCATTAGCTTTTAAATGCTGTATGGACTCATATACAAGATATTTCCAGTTTCGTTATATTCATAATATTCTACCAACAAACTATTTTTTGTTTAGAATTGGCTTAATAGATACTGATATACAGGGTGTCCCAAAAGTCTATGCACGTTTTTGAAGAGTCATATCTCATAAAATATAAATCATATGGTATAGATTTAACCATATATTGATAGACGAGATTTGGGAAATTATTTTGATACCAAACACAACCCAATTGGTGAACCACCAACATTATAAAACTGGTTGAAAGTTGTTGGTCGTGTGAGACCTACCCATACCAAGTACCACACATTGTTGCTAAAACCAGGTGCGCATAAATTAACGGTATGAAAGCAACGTTGCGCATTAGTCACAGTTCACTGCTTACCTTGAAACATTAATGTTATTACCAAATCTGTCACTCACAACATAAATAGGCGCAGTAGACAACATTGCACAGCAAAAGTCTTCATTCAAGATGGTTTACAGCATAGATAATCGAATACAAATTGTATGGTTCTACACTGAAACAAATTCAGTTCAACTTACGCAACAAAAGTTCAGAAAACATTTCAAAGTGAAACGCGCACCAGGGAGAATATCCATTCTGAAGTTGGTGGATACATTTTTGAACACAGGAACTGTGCATGATTTGTCTCGATATGGTAGAAAAAAGACTGGTTGATCAACAAGTCTCATTGATGTCGACTTTCCGCAGAAAAAACTGTTCACAGAATTAGGCGTAAGGACTTGAAGAAGTTTCCATACTACAAGATTCAGATCAAACAAAACATTTAAACTATATTTCACTATAGAAACGAAAATTATGTGTGATATAGTTTGTTATTATGAATGGGATCACTGTAAGGTCAAATTTTAAATATTACATTTGACGGATCACTTACCGTGTAACCAACTCTACCGTCTTTTTGTTAATCTCAATTGGTATGGATTTATGAACTTTATTCCTCCGAAGTATAAAATTACATTTTTGCAGTAATACATATTTTTCTTCTAGGGTGGCATTACAAACAGATGTTACTCCAATGTTTGGTATCAAAATTATTTCCCACATCTCCTCTTTCTAAATATGTATTCATATTTTTAATACGACTTATATTTTGTGAAATACAAAGCTTCAAAGTCATGCATAGACTTTTGGGACACCCTGTATGTAGTTTCTGCAAATTGAATAGAGAGACAGTAAAACATCTCATGTGGGAGTGTAATGTAACAAAAGATTTTTGGAACAATCTTAGTGCATGGATGAATACTGGGCTAAATATCTTTTTCAATGTGAATTATCAGAATATATGTCTTGGCTTATTTAATGAAGATTTCGACTTTTTCAAAAATATAATTATTCTTTTGGCAAAACGTTATACGCCGTATTTATAGATGCAGAGTTGAAGAAAAGAAACTAAGTATCTATGTCTTTAAAGAATTGGTAAATATGACTGAAAAATCAGAGAAAGTCATTGCAGATAGAAATAATAGAATGGCATCCCATAACATCATAATATTGTTTTCATAATATTATTTTCATAATGTTTTCTTTATAATAAAAAAAAATAGCAGTAGGCCCTTAAGTGCCTATATAATAGTAAAACTTTGTCTGGCACTTGTGGCGTCTGAATGTTGATGCCTTGTCTGTATTTGATGTATTTTGTGTAGTGTTATTTTTGTATTTTGTTAATCTATTGTTGTATGTCATAAAATAAAAAAGTCCCTATAAACGGGCTGGAAAGAGAAAAAAAACGTATTTTTATACCTTTAAACACAAAAGGGACGATCAAATGAATAAGGCTATATTAAAACAAGGTATTTACAAAAAACTGGTCAACATCCTAAAATGAAATTAACAGACGACACAAAGGAAATATGAAAAAGAAGATTTAGACAGTGTATGGTGTATTTTAACAAAAAAACTCTTTGTTTTAATGCTGGGCCCACTTTTCTCTCTGAAACCCTCCATCGTCTGACTTATTTATTCTATCCCATGAGGCCCCACCTGTGTATCTCAACATTTGATGAGGTCGGGTTGAAAATTAACCCGACTAAAAAAACTAAGAATGTTTTAAGGTTATGAATATTAAATAAACAAGTTTGGGGGGGATAAAAATAAAAACTGGTAAAAGTTGGAGAAAAAATGGAGAGAGGATAGGCCCATATTTAAACAAATTAAAACAGGAACATCAAAACAAGGAATAAAAATATAACTTATGTTACATTTTATAAACATCGCCAGCTTCGGAAAATATAGCAGCTTCCAAGATATATCCAACCATCCCATAGTAATCGCGACTTTTCACCACGTTGTTATCCCATAATAATCACCCTTGGACCCCGGTAGATACATTTATAGGGACATTAAGTGGTGTTGAAAATTTGAAATGTTTAACAATTTACTTCAGAATTCAAGATGAACATTAAAAATTGTCATTATGGTTGTTTAAACACAGCAAAACTTGATTAAAACAATATCATCGCTATTTATTTAAAAACGCCATGCAAATATGGTTCGCGTTATGTATCACGCGTACTGCAGGGGGATACTGTCGGACGTAAAATGCTCGTTGCGGCTCTACGAGCATTTTTGAATCGACGTTTTCTTGTACAAAGAGGGCTATTTTTCTTAATCCTTATAGGTGTAAGTTCATGCATGTAATACAATAAAACTAAATGAATAATATAATTGATGACAAATTTTATAGAAAGAAAAAAAAAGTACACGCTCCAGACCGGGCTCGAACTCACGTAAAAGTTTCCAAAAGAACATGAATCCATCGCCTTAACCACTCGGCCACCACTACATACAGGAATGGAGAGTGGAACATTATTTATATACCAAACAGAATATAGTAAACACGACGAATGGCGCAGATTTGGCAAAACTCTATCATTTGTTTTATATTATTTAAACCATTTCTCCACAATTGTAACAACATATGTGTTCATATTTTCATATCCAGATCTAATATACATTTTAAAGACATCTGTGTACAAATACTGATTCAAGATACATGAAAGCAATTCATAGACTCTACCACAAGACCTAAATCTGAATTCAAATGTCAACATCCCAGGATGTTGACAAAAATAATTTGTCTCAAAGCTCCCGCGCGAGTTAGTTAGTTGAAGCGCGTTAGATTTTTTTCCCCTTCAAAAGTAAAAAAAAAATATCCCAAAGTTAGAGAATATGGGGAGGTCACAATCTGAATGTGCCAAAATCAACACTATTTCGTGCTCAAAAGAACATGAAGTGTTACATTGACAACTACAGTGTAGTGTGATGTTCTATTGATTTTTAAGCACAAAATAGTGTTGATGTTGGCACTTTCAGATTGCGACCTCCCCATGTTCTCAAACATGTGGTTGAGCACTGGAACAAGGGATTGCTTCAAATTGGATATCATTGTAAAGATGAACACATCAGCTATTACATGATATATTACACTAAATGAATATATCCCGAGATATATGAACAAATTGTGATTGAAACAAATTTCCAAACTTTTTTGAGCAGTTTAGTTATCACACGCCGAAAAAAAACCCCGCAATGGTCAGTCATAAACATTATTCAATTTAACTTGTTTAATACTATTCTACTGATTTCATATAAAGGGTTCAACAAAAGAAAGTATACCACTTTGTTTATGTCATTTTGAGTAACTTTCAATTTGTTCTTGACCAAACAGGCTAGATAGGCATTTAGATGAATCTTTTAGGCATAATTTGATACCAAATTTTCCCCCTAACAACAAAGATAAACCATGATTAGCACCATTTAAAAGAAAATATCCCATTTTCAAAAGTCACATTTCCAATACACAGCACGAGAAGATTTGGTTAATCTGTCCATGTTCTCCCCATCCATTATAAGATTCCTTTACATTTAAACCCTTCACCCATGCATCAGTTTACATTTGAATTAGCCCGCGCATTTAGGGATATGCGCGGTGATCAGTACGGGATAAATACGGCATAAGTGTGTGTTAACAATTGGCCCTTTCTTCTCGTGCTGTGTATTGGAAATGCGACTTTTGAAAATGGGATATTTTCCTTTAAATGGTGCTAATCATGGTTTATCTTTGTTGTTAGGGGGCGAATTTGGTATCAAATTATGCCTAAAATATTCATTTAAATGCCTATATAGCCTGTTTGGACAAAAAAAATGAATGTTACTCAAAATGACATAAACAAAGTGGTATACTTTCTTTTGTTGAACCCTTTACATAACAAGCATACAATTGGTTTAATTATCAATATTCACACATACTTCATGTACTTGAGATCGCAATATTATTTTATAATTGGTATTTTATCTGTAAATAATGATACGGACGTGAATTGTACTATTAATTATTTATTTAAAAAGTTACACACTTTACGGCATTTCAGCAAGAATGCTTCCACATTACAAATCGCCATCAGTCTAGTCGAAAAAACACTTTTATGTCGCATGATACTGCATTATTCAAAATACGCCGTGTGCATGTTCGTGGCATTTACGCGAACTTGACATCAAACTTGATACCACTACACCATGCAAAATCATCCAAAATATAACTCGCGCGTGCTACTGCATTGCTCGATTACGTCACCTACCGCAGGCATATGTGGGCACGAAGTTTGTGCCCGCATATGCGCTGGGGGAGTTAGCTCAGTTGATAGGGGCACAGACTGGGGTGCGGATGACACTCATTAAAGGGGCATTAAGAGATGTGGTGGAGGCAGCGCCCTCAATTACAAAAATATATTATAAAAACTGGGATTTGTTTATTTTTACAATTGTATTACATGTATGAACTTACACCAATAAGGATTAAGAAAAATCAGCCCTCTTTGTACAACAAAACGTTGATTCAAAAATGCTGGTAGAGCCGCAACCAGCATTTTACGTCCGACAGTATCCCCCTGCAGTACGCGTGATACATAACGCGAACCATATTTGCATAGAGGGCGTTTTTCAATAAATAGCGATGATATTGTTTTAATCAAGTTTTGCTGTGTTTTTGTTAGTAGAAACAACAATATTGGCAATTTTTAATGTTCATCTGGAATTCTGAAGTAATTTTTAAACATTTAAAATTCAAAATACACCTCTTGGGGAGTTATTTTCCCCATTTTGGTAGCTCTTGAGAATTCAGTATACTACTTGTGACACCTTTATGGCGTAACTACAAGTTTTGAGAATGCAAAGGTTTCAAAAATACTAATTCGGGTGTCACATTACACCCAAAGGGTGACCTTTGATTTTCTCCATGCTATTTCTCTGGAACCCCAACAACCCAAAGGTGCCGTAGCTTATCGTTGGTCGAATGTGACACTCATGGTTGGAACTCATAGTTGTTAGATTTGATAGGCATATTTTTCTCACCAAATGTTTATGACGGCACTACCTTAGGGAAGTGATTGTTCACAAATTAAATACACATACTTATGTTGTATAAAACACCTTAACATGGATCCTCGGGCAAACATCCAAAGGTGTTAATTTTAAATTGACATCTTAAAGGCGTCACCTTAACACCACTGAAGGTGTCATTTGACACCCGTAGAAATGGGTCCTCAGGCGAACATCCAATGGTGTCTGGAGCAAATCGACACCCTCTAGTTGTTAGATTTGATAGGCATATTTTTCTCACCAAATGTTTATGACGTCACCTTGGATGTTCGCCTGAGGACCCAAATATTAACACCCCTTTTGGTGTCAAATGACACCCAAACAACTTGTCAGTGTACGCGACGTTATATACTTGGTTCTACGTTAGTGACCTGCGCTTATTTGTGCGTAGCAGTATAATACGAGCGTAGATGGACGGCATTTGAATGGGACGCACGTATCGCGTATATTCATGAGGTTTTGAATATATTACAGCGTTTTGGAGTTCAACTGTTGATTTACTGTTTTAGTATGGGCTTAAATGAAGGGTCCCGCAACGCAAGCACAACATTGAGCATTATTTGTTAGAAAAATAATTATCGAGCCGACATTACGTAATAATATAGAACAAAACACCATACTAGACACAGAAATGAATAAAAACTGCCATCACTCAACATGCAATTTTTAAAATTAGCGGCGATCGAAAGTCCCAGTGTCGATGACGTCATGGGTATCGGTGCTCATCTTTGCGCATGTGCATTGTATAACTAGGATATCATCGACACTGGCACTTTCGATCGCCGCGAATTTTAAAAAGTGCATGTTGAGAGATTGCGGTTTTTTTTTTTTTTTTCATAAGTGCAGTGTTTTGTTCTATATAATTACAAAAGTTAGGCTCGATAGTTATTTTTCTAACATAAATGCACACTTTTATGCTTGCGGGACACCTCCTTTAAATGAATTCAAAATAGCGAGATTCTTCATGTATATGGGCATTCGTAAGAGCAAGGCTGCTAATACATGTCTATAGTTTATTCTAAAGTAATTACTTTCCTAGCCATCTATAATTATCAATATCATCAAAACAATTATGAGAATAGATAGCATAAAAAAGGGTTTTCAATCAAGTCTGGTAAATCGACGTTAAAAAGCCATGCTACCACTCTAATTGTACTGTCTGTGACCAGATAAACAGGTAAACTGCTTGAGTGGTAGGCCATCTTTAATGATAATGAGAAGCTTCATGGTTTAGTGAATTCAATGTCATTAATAGTATTTAACCGGGATTGCTTTACTCTTAATGGATGATTAGTTTACCAGCTTTTAACCTTAGTGAATATAATTACTGCTCTTTATGAGATACATTGAAAATAAGGGTGTCTTTATAAAGACCTTTGTCTAAAATAAGAAAATCCGCTTTCAATTTGTTTTCACTAAACACTAAATTATATAAGAACTCTAAAAACAAAAATTACACCAACTCAAAACATAAGCATGCATACAAGTAAAATATTAAAAACAGAATAATATACCTAAAAAGCACTATTTGAAACACACACATTATAATATACAGAAGACAATAACAATTGTATATATCATTGAAATGAAGGTCATTCCCATAATCATGATCATGTCAACAAAAACTTTGATGGCGAGGAAAAAAACCCTGTTTTACGGGCCTGACCGACCCATCTTTTGCATTTTTCAAGACATTTTTTTTAGATTGTTTTTCTCAAATCATGTAAAGTCAGCCGTTTTTTGGCCGACATTTTCTTTTCACAAATGTGTAAACAAATTCCCGATTTGTGCAGATTTTGGTGAAAAAAGCTGAAAAACAACTACCGAACCAACCCTACTTGACAGGTCCGTCCGCCCGTAAAACAGGATGGGATTTATTTGTCTCCTTACGATATGTGTCAGTGTCACCATGGTTAACAAAAGTATATTGCATTACTTTTTAATTGTAACCATGGTAACCATTGATTTGTATCAAATTATGCACAAATGTCCCGATAAATGTCTTAATGCTTGTGTGCTACACTCACTGTTTTGAAAATCCAATTATACCAATAGATTTCAAGGAATGTGTAGTACACAATAGAATATCTACCTTTTTTTAAAAAAGTGCCCAAAAATAAGGAATTTTGCCCAAAAAATGAGATATTTTGAGCAAAATTTGTGGATCCGTTTAATAATTTTAGAATAGTACATAATTGGGGATTTAGCTGAAGGTCAGGGTTTCCATTAATGCAAAGGTTATTATTGGCGGTCATTTCATGGGTCAAAACGGTCTCAAATACAAATAAAGGTCTTAAACGTTCATGAAGGGGTGGTCAAAAATACAGATAAAAGTGTCAAATGTTAATAAAGGGGTCAAACAGATAAAGGTGTAGAATGTTGATAAAGATGTCAAATACAAATTAAGGTCTCACATGTTGAAAAGGCTGTCATATACACATAAAGGTCTCAAATGTTGATAAAGATGTCAACTACTGTATAAGGTCTCAAATATTGATAAAGGTCTCAAAATCAGATAAAGACGTGGAAAGCGCATTTTAAAAGATCTCAAATACAGAGAAAGGTGTTCAAAACACGAAAAAGGTCAAAAACACAAAACACGCCAAAAGCACTAAAAGGTAACTTACAAACACGATAAGGTGTCACACTACGGCATTGAAACCTTTTTGACTCTTTTGGCGGGCCATAATACCCTTTATGTCTATAGGTTTCACACCACTAAATCACGTCTGGTCCTATCCCCTTTGAGGCAATAGTCCAAAACCGGCCCGTTTCTATGCCGAAACGGGAGACCTATTGTAAATTACAGTTTAAAATTAGGGTATTTATTACATGTTATGGCGAAATTAATATAGTGTGAATTTTGACAGACACATCAGCGTTCTTCGGGTCTAAACAAAATTATGCAATGATGATTTTTTTAATATTTTAACAGAGACATTTGTGTTCAGGTCATTTCCGGTAGGTGACGCCATCATCTAAATCAACAATTGCGTGTGACCAGGAAAACCCAACTCGTACTTTATGAAAAGGCTCTAGCTCAACAAAAAAATGCCTGTTACCCCCCATATATGAGTTGTTGAGTTAGTAGTCATGGCTTTCATCTTCAAGTTGAAACCAAATTTCAAGATACCAGTTTCTTATAACGTCGAGAAATATCCATTTTAAAATTGTGCATTTCACGTGTAAACCTATGGGAGATGTATTTGGTGGTGTGCAACCCTAAGGCTTCTGCGCCGCACAGGGTAAACAAGGTCTCAAAATACGTTAAGATGTCAAAACTCCGTAAAGGCCTACTTAGGCAGGTAGTCTTGTTTGGTTCTCGTAAAATATATGTAAAATCAGTTTTAGACATAATTTTCCTTGTTTCTCGAAAAACAGTTGATGTATTTAAAATAATAAAAAAATGGCCGTAATTAAAAAAGATCTTGTTTCTCGTAAAATGTTTGAACGTTTTTTTTAGATTTATAAAAAAAAATTGGCCATAATTTTAAAAAAAATCTTGTTTCTCGTATTTTGTTAATTATTTTTTGAGTCTTTCGCTTTATCACTGAAAGGGTGAAAAATGTCTCAAACGTTCATTAAGAGGTAGTCAAATACAGATACAGGTTAATAAATATTAATGTTAATAAATATACGTAAGTAATACCATAATAAAACGAATCTTTAAACAAAATATTTGTTTTTTTATAAAAAATGGCTGTAAATTAAAGCAAATCTTGTTTCTCTGAAATATTGTCAGTCTTTTAAAACATTTTTAGGTCATAAGTTAATTTTTGCTTCTCAATTTAAAAATAATGCTAATAGTTTACATTAAACAAAACCAAAAATAATCATGGCCAAATATTCTTTTAAAAACTAACAAACTAATTTCAAATATTTTACGAGAAACAATATTGTTTTAATTATTGCCAAAAGATTTATTTTAACAAGATGTTTTTAAATAAGGCCAGAATAGTTTTCTTTTATCAAAATCTACCAAAAAATCAAACATTTTACGAGAAACAAGATTTTTTAAAATTATGGCCAAACTAATTTTTTTTTATAAACCCGCAAAAAATCCAACATTTTACGTGAAACAAGATTTTATTTTAATTATGGCCAAAATATTTTTAACAAACTAAATATGTCCAAAACTGATTTTACAAATAGTTTACGAGAAACAAACAAGACTGCCTGCCTGAGGCCTTAAACACGGTTTTGCCCTTTACGGAGTTTTGACATCTTAACGTGTTTTGAGACCTTTTTGACCCTTTCGGCGCAGAAGCCTTTATGTGGTAAGATTATGGCCCGCCAAAAGGTCAATATGGTCAAAATGATGATAAAGGGCTCAAATACACGTTAAGGTGTTAAAGATTGATAAAGGGGTAACATTCAAATAAAGGTCTCAAATGATTATAAAGGGCTCAAATACACGTTAAGGTGTCAACTGTTGATATAAAGGGGTCAAATACAAATAAAGGTCTCAAATGTTCATAAAGCGGTGGTCAAACAGATAAAGGTGTCAAATGTTAATAAAGGTGTCAAATACAAATAAAAGTCTCAAAATGATGAATAAGGGCTCAAATACACGTTAAGGTCTTACATGTTGATAAAGGGGTCAAATACACGTTAAGGTCTCCATTGTCAACATTTGACACCTTAACGTGTATTTGAAACCTTAATGATCATTTGAGACCTTTATTTGTATTTGACACCTTTATTAACATTTGACACCTTTATCTGTTTGACCACCCCTTTTATGAACATTTGAGACCTTTATTTGTATTTGACACCTTTTTGACCTAAATGTCCGCCCATAGGAATGCGCCCGCTCGTTCACAACGATGAAGACAGCCCCGGCATCAGAATGGCTTCAGATACTGGGCTTTATGACCCGTATGGTGGAATTGATCCCTTCTGCAGACTCCACATGAGACTATTGCAGATTTACTTCGTCAAGAAATTCGATGCTGCGACCCAGCCTCTGATCAATCTCCGGATCTTCGTCTCTCCGGAACTACGATCAAGGGTTATCCTTGGCATGTTATCGTTTTAAATGTTTTGCTGTATAAATGTATGTATATTTGTAGTTCTAATAGAGTTTATATTTGTATTCCGTGCAATCCTATTTTTGTATAATGTGATAATATGCTGA
The DNA here is from genome assembly GCA_035610835.1 of Ophiura sarsii. NCBI lineage: Eukaryota > Metazoa > Echinodermata > Ophiuroidea > Amphilepidida > Ophiuridae > Ophiura > Ophiura sarsii. Next base: position 57,064,344 of record CM069455.1, on the reverse strand, counting down.
ATAAAATAAAATCAAATCGAAATAAAATCAAATCAAAATCAGAAATTCACTGGTGGACTCTTCCTTCATTGGACATCGGGGTTCCGTTTCCTGCACCTCCTCATCGAACTGTTTTGACCACGGACGCGTCTCTGACAGGATGGGTGACATCATAACGAACTTAACAGCCATGGGAACATGATCCGCAGAGGAAACAACCTTCTGGAACAAGCTGGAATTGTGGGCGGTCAGGAACTCCCTTCGGGATCTCAGGAACTCAATCGCTGGTGAAATCGGACAACTCCATGACCGTGGTGGCTCATATCAACAAGCAGGGGAGGGGGGGGGGGGGGGGGGGGTTCTGGAAGACAACTTATTGAGAGACGTCTACACCAGCGTGAACGACTGGGCGCTCTCGAAGACGACATCTCAGGAACTTATGTCACTCAGAGGCTTTCCGACGATAGATCTGTTTGCATCCGAGAGCAACATTCAACTCCAAGTCTATTGCTCCAGAGCGCGGGACCCCGAGACGTGAAGCGTGGACGCCCTGTCAATATCATGGAGGGAAATGCGGGCTTACGCGTTCCTCCCACTCCCACTCATCCACAGGATTCTAAAGAAATTCAGAAAGAGGACTGGGAAGTATACTTCTCACCAAGCTTGGGCGATACCAAATTCCAATTTATGACAAGAAAGAATACAAATCAGATTTGTCTACAAGCAAACCCCGAGGGGAGGGGGGGGGGGGGGGGGGGGGGGGGGGGGGGGGGAGTGATATTTGAAAGAGGTATAGGTATGTGCCGCCATGAAGACTCCCATGTTCACCCTCTTTTGCTAGCTCTTAAGACCCTCCTTTGAGCCTGCATCAGCTCTTAAGACCCCCATTTTATTGAAAATTCAAAAATCGCAAAAATGTTCGTTCCAAAACCCCGATTTTTTGAATATGTTGCGTTCTAAATCCCAAATCTTTCAAAAATTTGCTTTCTCACTAATCAATTTTGAAAAACAAACCAGTTCTTAAGATTTAATGTATTTAGAACCTTCTAAAATCTTATTATTGGGGTGCTTTCATTTTGTGTACACAATATTACAATAAACAGCTTCCAGCGTCATAGCCCCTAGATACCCACAAAAATGATTATGACGGTTTCAAATTCAAATTGTTCACTGTGTTTTAACATTCGAAATTATTATTATTATTAAAACAAAAGCCTTATGCACTGCTTGTTTTAATACCAAACTTTCAGAATCCATGGGGGGGGGGGGGGGGGGGGGGATTCCTGAACCTACAAAGGGATCAAATGTTCACATTTTGGTCGGGGATTTGGTACCATTTTCTTCATATAAAGCCAATGAGTTTCCGGCCGGAGACTTCCCCCTTCCCATGACTCCACCACGAATCCCTCACACGCCCCTCTCAGACAACGACGCAATTTAATGCTGGGTTAGAGTGGATAAGTCTATAGGGGTTGGGTGGGGTCATACGATTTCTTCCACCTTGTATAGCATTTGAAAGGGGGTCATGGGTAGGTTTTTGGTGAATTTTTGAGAGAAGGCCGTTCACGTTTTTAACGTCGGGCTATCCCCGCCTCTTCCTTAGATTAATCACCAATTACCGGTCCCGAAAGCGCAAAGCGGCCAATTTTAAGGGAAATCCACGCATTGGAATGTTTTACAGGCTCAAAATAAGTTTTGCGGTACTTCATCCACCACCCGGTATTAAGCATAATGTCGTGACGGTCCCTTACACTGGTTAACACGTAATTGTAGTTTGTCGTCTGTGGCGCTATTACCATAAAATTAACGATGTCTATATTCATGATATAATTATTCTCAACATTGCGCGGCCTTGAGTCGGAAAGGAAAAATGCTAGATTTGTAAATAAGCTTGTTGGTTGACTAAGATTCGAATGAGTAAAATAAGTGGATTTTCCAATTTAAACATGTAGAGGGACCTCATTTCGAGGCAATGCAGGGATCGGGCGGGGATGCAACCCGGGGATGCACATCCCGGGTTAATCGCCATTTGCAGGCAAGAGAGGACAAATCTTTGTGCAGAGATTTAGGAAAAGGTAATGGGAGAGACCAGTGCACATTGTTTATTTATTACAATGTCGGTCCGTAAAGGTGAGGTCAGACCCGAACTTGGGTCGTATAACCGTCGGACACTGCGAACATGCAGTGACCACAATTTTTGTCTGATGAGATCAGAACCCCAGTGCACAATGCTTACTTCACATTTGTTTTGTCAAGTATTCTGTGGACAGCTTGCAAAATGAGTACCTTTATCAAAATAGGCCTAACTCCTCTTAGCAATGATCAATTTGTGTCATTCTTTTTTCCTAATAAGCAGGAGAGAATGCTTGTTAAATCTATGCTTTACTGAACTCTCGAGTGTCATTTTTTTAATTTTTAAAACATCACCAATCCGGGTAAACTTCTTTTTTACTCACCCTGTATATACCCAAAAATGGTCCAGGAACATCCTGTTTGGGAAAAACCTCGTAATTGACTCAATTATAGTCTTATTAATGAAAATGGTCCAGGAGCATGTTATCAAAGTGCATCAAGTTTGAAATTTGTGCGCAGATTAGGCATGTCTTTGGTAACATTGGAACAGTTCAATGTCAAATCGAGGGTTGTATCCAGGGATAATTATAGTGTTTTTTCATGTTACATGAACTATTGCGTTGACATGAATAGGCCTAAATCTTTATAATTAATAAAAGAGGTGCTACGTTGAATCTCATTGTACAGGTGAGAATAAAAAAACTACTACAAAGTAGGTGTTGGTTTGAAGATGCACAAAATGTTATTACAAAATCCGACGTTTCGGTCAACAGAGTGGAGAGTGTGAGCGAATACGAAGTCAATAATAATAAAAGAAGAAATACGCGCGTAAGCAAAAGCGTCAGACAATAAGCAGAACGCGGCACACTAAGGGAGCGTAAGCGCGGCAATGTGAAATACGCAGGCGCAGACACTCTCCACGTAAAGATGAAATGCAAAAGAGAGAAAGTAGAAGAGAAAAGAAAAGAGATAAGAGGGAGAGTAATAGGATAAGAGAGGAGCAGATAAAGAAAAGGAGGAGGAAGTGGAAAACAATACCTGAAAGTATTAAGTGATGACAAAATATAAACATGATTAAGGAGAAAAGTCATGGTAAAGACAAAATGAAAATGGAGATCAAAAAGCCACGGGATATGTGAGTGCGGGGGGGGGGGGGGGGGGGGGGGGGGGTGAACAGGAGGAGGGAGTTATGATTTGAAAGCTGTAAATTGGACGTTGAGACCATTGTTGTTGGGACTCAATTATAGTCTTATAATTATAAATCTTTATAGCTGTCTGGAAGATGCATACACAGATAGTCTCGAATACATTGTGGCGGGCACAGCATGTGACACATAGTGTGCAGCACTGCCTGTTTTATAAATATAATACCTACCTCATAGGAGCGAAAAGACTCTATAGGAGTTCAACAAGCGTCTTATCATTTTTTGAATGTAACCCGTCACCCATTTGTCCCATTCGCTTGATGATCACGTAAACTCGTACTCATAATTTGATCTTGAATATTCGTGTACGAGCCCATGTCCGGCACCGTCTGAGTTTAGCGGGGGATATGAAGGGCGCCATCATACGATCCCAACAAAGTGAAGTGAAGGGAGCCATCTCTTGGCGCAATAGTATCATATCATAAGGATGATGATAAAAGAGCAGCAATTTTGGCGGAAAACGGAAATCTGGTAGGCCTACTTTATTTAATAATTAGCCCACTTTTAATACGTTAGCGAGAAATAGATACCAAATCCTTGGACTAGTAATTATGAATACCATTCACTTATTATTATATCATACTAGTAGTTACAGCTAAAGCATAAATTTACAGAGTCTTTGCAAGCCGGGCTTGTTCAGAAATGTAGGTTTAAACTCGGGAAAATGTTATAAGATACATTTACTTGGACTGGATCGGTTATACATTGGATTATTTAATTCGGTTGTATCCATGAATATGATATTTTATATTTTTTTCGATGGGAAGGCCTATCTGAGTACACACCACCAAATCATATTTTGTATTCTGATATTACACGGCAGCGTTTGAAATTAAGATTGACCCCACCATAAGTCTAAATTTAACATCCCAGAAAAGGTAATAAATGCTGTAAATGTACCTAAATGTTTCATAATTTTGCATTTGTAGGTTATTTCCTCTACATCAGGCCCAACATCTCTTGATTTTTCTTGAATGGTATCATTTTACACGATTTCACTGTTTCCACCAATTTAGAGCTACAATCTCTGATCTTAAGATGAAAGCAGTCTGTCGTACCTAAGATAGATATCATTGGCCCGTAGCGAAAAATGCTGGTTACCCCCCACAAAAGTGATTGTTTTGAAGCAGAAGACATCTAGATCTTCAATAAAAACAATGATTTGAATGAACCAGTTGGCTCTAAAGGTGAAAAGAATTAACACAAACTTGACCTCTTAACCACACAAAGCAATGGGGAACTGATTTGGTGGTGTGGGGCCATCTACGATTACATGTTTTAGTGTACCAATACGAATTGCAAATAGGCAATTCGTGGCCCCCGTCGTCTGCGCTGCCAGCCACGGGTTTCATTTTCATTTATGTCATAGCGCCATCTATCATCTTTAGTTGAATAGCATATCGTCAGCCTGCTTCGATAATTGCCTAACTCATTTTGTCTAGTTCTTAGAAAACAACAAAAGTATGAAACCTGTTACCTGTGTACCTGTTACTCATTTTGCATTATTGATGGATGGATATTCATTATGGTCACGTTTTTTAACCTGGGGTACATTTGTGTTACATGGGTATATTTCATGAAATTTCCTCCTTTTGCAGTTTCAGTAGAATATATCAAAATGTTTACATCTAAAGGGTATGAAACCATATATATTTAGAATGCTTATAACCTAAGGATTGTAAATATGCGAACTAGAAATCAAATATACAGGGTGACCTAACATTATACAGGGTGTAACAATTGAAGTTTTATACAAAATGATGATTTACTTTTTTTCTTCCACTGTCTATATGCAGGAGTTATATGAAAGCTAGGGATGTTTTTATTGTGTTTGAGTAAATTACCCATCCAGCCATATGCAACATTAATTGGCCAGCTTATTAGGAAATATATATACAGGGTGGTCAAAATATGCCATTTCAAATACTGAAAACCCCCACTAAATTAGACAAGTGATCAAATATATTGCAATGAGCCTAAAAGAGATACAGTTGTGAGCAGGTTTGAGTGTTAGCATTAAGGTAAATCATCACCATGACATTAAAAAGTACTGTTTCGCGTGATAATTTAATATACAGGGTGGTTCATCCACAGATTTCAAAATTAATTAATTAGCTTAATTAATACTTTAAGTAAATGGTGTAAAGCATGCTTATATCATTTAGAACCAAGATGACATCAAGACTAAGTATAAGAAAGCTATAAATTACAGGACAGCACTCCATTTTCACCCATATATTACACAGCAATTCCTTCCTCCTCCTCAACCACCCCCGACTAATCATACTTAACGAGCTATATTAATCAAATCGAAAGTGATAACAAGAAATCCTCTTCAGATTATTAAAGGGTATTAAATTATCTTTAAAATAAGCCCAAACATAAGTCAATCTGATAGAGGGTTACAAAAATACCAAAGCCTAAAGACAAAAATTCCATTTGCACCTAATATTACACAGCTATCCATACTCCTCCTCTACTCCCTCCTCCTCCGCTCCCTCAACCACCCTGACTAATTATACTTAACGAGCTGTAATAATTAAAGTAAAAGTGATAGATTTTTTCTCTCTTCAGATTATTAAAAGGTATTAAATTGTCTTTAAGATAAGCTCAAACACAAGTCAATTTGATAGAGAGTTACACAAATACAATAGCCTAAAGACAAAAAAATCTCTAAAATGTAACAAAACCACCCTTTGTGGTGCCGAGGTTAAAAAACGTGACCTTATGTGGAATGAGCCTTGTATTGTTGATGCGACTTGGATTAGTGCATCCATGCACGCCAACGCCAATTGAGGATTGGCGTGCATGGATGCACTAATCCAAGTCAGAAACAGATGAACACAGCCATACAATAATTTGATTAATTCCATGGATTTGTCAATGCAAATTCAATAATGCAAAATGAGTAACATGTTGGAGTGGTCTGGAATGCAAAAAAACTCAATTTTGCTGAAAAGTGAGTTAGGCAATTATCGAAGCAGGCTGACGATATCGCAAAACGTACTTCACTGGACTTTCAGCCCGAATTGGTGGCGTAATTAGCGGAGGGTTGGCGGGCGGGGGAAATCATAGATTTTCTAGTGCAGGGATAATAATCTCTATTCAAATTTCGTTAAGACGATGTCAAGGAGTATATATAATAGGAGGGGACACTTAGCTCATTTGCTCATTAATATGATTAACCCCGTGAACCCAGTCAAAGGTCGCCTCGAAGAGTCGAGGGGACTTTTCTATTGTTCTCTAACGACAGCGTTGGGACAGCGCATGAAGTTTCTTGTACAGAGTTGGCGATGAGCGATTGAGAAGTATAACAAAAGCATACACTGCCGCCCACAAGTATTTCTCCCCCTGGAAGCTTTCAAGTTATTACTGTTTTGTCGACAAAGTATTAAACCATCAGACCCAATTACCATTTCATTGTGTTCATTGTACATTTTATACCAATAAATTCATGTTTCCTATTCAGATTTATGATTTAAAAGCATTACAATTCATGATTTAACCGAGCAAGTCAAATTCCAATGTAAAATCGCTGTAGTAAATCACCTCATGAATATCAATTAGCTCATTATCGGCAGTGTAACGCTATGGGAATTTTCAACTGAGATCAACTGGTGATGGAAAACTCCATGTGCAGACATGTATAAATGATAATTAGCATGCGCAGTTTATTGGAATACCTTTAGAAGGAACCATTTCAGCTATATCAAGTTATTTTTCTGACGTCGAACTATGTTTTTGGCAGAAATTCATCTTTTTAATCCAAATCATATCGGGCCGTAATAACGCAAACTCGGCAAGTTAAAAAAAGCACCGGGGACCCATTGACTGTAAATAAGTACTGTTAGAGGATAAACACGATAAGTATCCTATTCATCTGATTTGAATAGGATAGTCTAGCTCCCTATTGTTTGAGATTGAGAAGAGACGGTGGCATAGTAGATAAAAAACCCTTTAAAAGGGAGGTGCTAGTACAAATGAAAGACTTTAATATTTTTTAGGAAAGCAGTTGGTAGAATAATAACATTGGGTAATCAGATATTGGCACAAGAGCAGGCAGTGGATGTATTGGCAAATTTGGGCATGATATCAAGTAATGAATATGAAGACAAATTTGCAGTATAGTTGTCCGAAATCAGACACAATTAGGCAAGATATCAAAATTGAGTTTGTAATTGATTATTGTAGTAGAGATGTGATGTTCCGCTTAATTATGGTACTCTTCTTTTTTTAATCGGACTTCCCAAAGCGGAGTTATATCATTTTCCAGTTAGTCTTTATGAAAACTCCAAACTGAGATATCATCCTTTAAAGATGTACGTACAATGACAATCTGAAACTTTCACATTAATGTTATAAACACTCTAAAAATTAAATATTTGCATTAAATTCTTAAAAATTCACCCCAATTAGGTTTTGGGCTATTTCTCGGTTTGGAGCTCTGCCCAATTCATTTGGTTTCGGTAGAACAGTTACATATGATGTAACCACCTGAGACTAATATAGTCTCAGGTAACCACAGGGTTGTCAATTAGAAACATGTAAATAGCCTCTAGTTGTTGTCATGGTGCAATTTCTAATTGAGACTCTAAGATGCTGTACACATTTACTGGCAATCAACAAGAAATACAAAAACAAGTTACATAAGAAGCACAAAACGGTTTCTTGTTTTGTGTGTAATTTTATTAGAAACAAGTGTAATGTATGTTCACGATGAGAGTGATGAATGGCATGTACAAATAGAAGGAGGGACCATAATGTTGCGTACAATCAACTGAATCAATGTATGGTTACAGATATTTGCGTGGGATTGAGTTTTATGACATGTTCGAACCTTTCATTAATTCTCTGTCAAACTTGGCATCGTAGGCTATTACATGTATAATGATAGTTTAGAACCCTTCACGAATGTAGTTATATCAAAGTTACAGGCATTATTGAAATGGTCATACTCTTCATGCAGACAACAAACAGGTTTAGCCAGAGTAGTGTCATCATATTTAAGGAACGGTTGCTACACAAAATGCTACCTAAATGATCACTGATAAATACAGTTAACAGTTATTTAATAACAAACTATTGAATTAGTACAAACTTAGAAAATTTACTCTGTTACAGTGGAACCTTCTTAACACAAATGTACTGATAACACGAAGTGTTATTCAGGTCCCAAGCTTATAATGTTATTATAATATAACCGAATGACACAAACTTCTGTTAACACTTATTAAAATGTGAGGCCTGGCAACTTTGTTTGATATGGTTCCACTGTGTTGAATATATTTACATGGTAAGGATCTAGGTTTTTCACGGGTTGGTTCACAGAACCAGTAATAAAGTTATTTAAAGCAATCAAGTCTTGAATATTTTTTTTTTAATTGAGTCGTCACGGATTGGGTTGTAATTCACTTATAAGCTCAGTACTATCCATCATTTGGCCTCTGGACGACGTAACTTAATAGATAGGCCTACAGCCAGTTTACGACCAGAATATCCTCATCAAACCTGGTGTATACAAAGCAGCATTTAAAGTACGCAAGCGCGTGTTATGTGCCGCAATTAGTAGAATATGCAGTATGATACATAAAGGGTTCAACAAAAGAAAGTATACCACTTTGTTTATGTCATTTTGAGTAACAGTCACTAATGTCACAAATGTGACTTTCGAAAAAGAGACCAATTTTCTTTAAATGGTGCCACTCATGGTTTATCTTTGTTGTTAGGGGGCAAATTTGGTATCAAATTATGCCTAAAAGATTCATCTAAATGCCTATTTAGCCTGTTTAGTCAAAAAAAAGTTGAATGTTACTCAAAATGACAAAGAAAGTGGTATACTTTCTTTTGATGAACCCTTTATTTAGAAAGTGTTATTCTACTAAAAGTGGAACATTGTTAACACAAATTTCCTGATAGAGTATTTTTAAATAGTTACTTCCAAGGAATATTTAAGTTGCCAACACATCAGAAGTATTAAAGTATCAAAAAGATTAATTATCTTCATTTAAGAAGCTTAAACACCGTATTAATTACTATACAGGAAGCAGAAACTGGCAGCACAGAAGATTTTTTCCCATGAGGAGCCCAAATTTTGTCTAGAAAAATAAGTTTTTCCAAACTATCAAGCTGTCTGCAGGCGGTTTTCTTTTAAACTGTGTATTTAAGCAGGGAGGTTTCAAATATAAATATAGGCATCTAACTACTATGTCTCCTAATATAGTTTTAAACCTTCAACATGAAACTCACTCCAAAAATTTAAAAAAAACTGTAATATTTCTCTCACTGTGGGCTGATTTTCATGCAACATGGTACAGTTTTATGATGAGCCCTTCTAATGGAAAATCAATTTGTTGAAGCATGGACTTATCAGACAGCGGTTCTGTGTGAGGGGTAACATACTGAACAGTAAGTAAATTAAAGTTAAAATAATATATCCACAGTATTCCGAGATTTGTGGTAGTTATAACCATGGACTTTCTAATAAGTCCATGTTATAACCAAGTATATTGTGATGTTTTATACCAACAAAATACGGCCCCTGATAGCAGCTTCTGTGAAACGTCACCCCTACAACAAATTGGACAGTTCCACTCTCTTCTGGGCAGCGAGCAGTCATTACGTAAAACGAACAAACTCCGCGGTAACGACTAACGACCATGGGTTTCAATATAATTATGTTGAGGAGTTCGATTTCTAAAAGATGTCGTCAAGTAGTATTGTTTTGTTGACGGTGGATGTTTACAATAGGTCTAACCGTTATATTTATGAGAAATGAAGCCTGCCCAGTCCTGTCTGATAAGTCCATGGTGCAAACAAACCAGCTCCCAGATTAATTTGAGCTTTTCTAAATAATGCGGACATTTTTCTAGCAACACTGTTACTGTGTTGACAGTGCAAACACTTCAGTGTTTACATGGCGCCATAGCTTAACTGTGTAGTCAATGAATGACAAATTCTCGACATGGAGGGACTCCCCTTGTAAACAAACACCTCACGTCCAATTAAATCATTATGGTCTAATTCGCCCGGCCCAGGCGCTATCCTCAACACATCTCTCGTCCAATCAAAGCCATCGGCACGGGTGAATGGTATACAAGCTTCACACTTCTCGTCCTATCAATATACCCGCATGAGAGTGTCATTTGGCTGGACCCGTTCGATAATTATACCGATTTGGTCACGGTTTCCTGAACCAAGTGACTCGAAGTCATTATAAATAACGCGTACTTGTTATATTGATTCTGAATTCAGGCTATAAGAGCTAGCTATCGTGATAGCTAGCACAAAAAAAGGATTTATTATGACTTGGTATGTTGTTTATTGAGCGGTCCTTTGTAAAGATGAAATAGTGGGAAACTCTACTGCTTTGAATCATTCTATTGATAACGTGGGTTGTTACGTCACTGGAGAAAATAGGTCAATGAACTACGTGCATGCAAACTTTGAAATTTTGCTGGTTCTCCATGTTATTTCAGCCTGATTGTATTAAAATAATTTTAGATGTGCCTTAAATAAAGATGAATATCTGCCAAAAAAATAACCCGTCGTCACAAAAATAGTTTTTTTAAGCTGGAATGGTTCCTTCTGAAGGTATTCCAATAAACTGCGCATGCCAATTATCATTTATAAAAATCTGCACATGAAGTTTTCCATCACTAGTTGATCTCAGTTGAAAATTCCCATAGCGTTACACTGCCGATAATGAGCTAATTGATATTCATGAGGTGATTTACTACGGCGATTTTACATTGGAATTTTGACTTGCCCGATAAAATCATGAATTGTTATGCTTTTAAATGATGAATCTGAATAGGAAACATGAATTTATTGGTATAAAATGTACAATGAACACAATGAAATGGTAATTGGGTCTGATGGTTTAATTCTTTGTCGACAACACAGTGATAACTTACAAACTTCCAGGGGGAGAAATACTTGTGGGCGGCAGTGTACATAAACAGATCGTAACATGAATAATGCAATGCAACAGGTCACACAACGTTCAGTCGAGCGACCGTATAAATAGTATACAAGATGCCATTTATTGTGTTCGAAATGTCAACGTTTTTACCATTCTTTCCAAAATAAGGAGTATAATCACATTACAAACACATTTTGTGCGAGAGTAACATATAAATATGGTTTAAAATGTCCAAAATGGCACGATAAAAATCCGTTCGTTATAAATAAAAGAATCAATGGTTAAATAATAAAACTGACACAATTACACTCGGCGATCTCTGTGGCGTGCATACGTTGGCCATATCGTTTGCAATCGGCAATCACGGGTTCGAATCTCCGTGTATTCGTTGTTGTTTTCTATTTTTTTGTTTTAAAAAAAGAAGAAAAAAAGAGTTGATTGTGGATGTATGTAACATCATTTTTTATGTCAATTTTTATAATTTATAAAGGCCGCCAATGCTTTTATAGTTTTTTTCTATTCTTTTTTTAATCTATTTTTCTATCTATCATTTATCTCTGGATTTATTTAACTTTATATTAAATCTAAACAAATTAAAATGCGTAAAACAATATATTATTGCTCGATAAATAAGTGATTGAAGTTGAGTTCACTTTGATAATGATAGCAACACTTGTTGTAAAACCATTTTACCAGTGTGCCCAACAATTTCTCCTTTGCACACTTTGTTTAAAATACATTCAGAGATGTCATTTTTATAGCTTGTTATAGCTACACAGAAAACTTTTCTGAGTCGAGCGACTCGCCTACGTGAGTATTCATTTTGTCCGTGAGGCGACCCGCCTTCAGAATGTATGCGAGTTATATTACACACTTTAAGCGAGTCAAATGACCCATGTAAGTAGGTATAATTGGTATGAAAGTGGGTCATTGGTAATTGATTGACCCACTTGTGCAAGTCACATTACTCACTGAAAGTACAAATGTCTCAAGTGACCTATTTAAATAGGTCAATTGACCTGCCTACGTGGGTCACATTACTCACTTAGGTGGGTATTCATTTTTGTCCGTGAGGCGACCCGTTCAACAATCGAGTGAGTCAATGGACACACTTCCAACTCAAAGTGAGTCAAATGACTCGGATCTGTTAAACAATTCCAGTGAGTCAATGGACACACTTCAAAGTCAAAGCGAGTCAAATGACTCAGATCTGTTTAACAATTCCAGTGAGTCAATGGACACACTTCAAACTCAAAGTGAGTCTAATGACTCACATCTGTTTAACAATTCCATTGAGTCAATGGACACACTTAAAACTCAAAGTAAGTCAAATGACTCGGATCTGTTTAACAATTCAAGTGAGTCAATCGACACACTTCATACTGAAAGTGAGTCAAATCCGTTTAACAATTCAAGCCAGTCAATGGACACACTTTAAAGCGAGTCAAATGACTCGGACAGATAATTCCAAATGATACACACATTACAAACAATGAGATTTGATGTCAGTGAATTTATTGACTCCATCATTAATATTTTCATACACAAATTCAAATGCCAAAGATGAGTTATGGTACTATTTAGTATTACATTGGCAGGACTAAGGAAAGTTTTTTGGAATTTTGTGAGTGCTGCAATTATTGAACTATTAATGCATATAAAAGTATACATTTTTGGATGGGATTTGGGTCAGAGAATCCATTTTTGGCATCGATTTTGACCAAAAAAAATGATTTTTTGACCAATTTTTCTTGGGAAAAAGTAAAGACACTCTAACTTAGGGTCGGTTTTCTAATTTTTTCACCTAAACTTTTTGTTATTGAAATGTTGACCAAAAGTGCCCAAAAGGTTAAATAATGAGAAACCTACCCCAAGTGTGTGTCTTTACATGCCATTTAGGCATATTTTACTAAAAATGTCAGTAACTGTTTGGTTTTTTTGGGCAATGTAAAAAAAAATAAGCATTTTTAGTTAAAAATTGATGCCAAAAATGGATTCTCTGACCTATTTTCTTTACAAAAATGTATACTTTTATATTCAAGTAACTCATAGTTCAAAAATTACAGCACTCGAAAAATGCAAAAAGTGACTTCTTGAGTCCCGCCATAAGTAGGTAGTTTATCTTTAACTTTGATATCAATTTTGACAACTTGACCGGATGCGAATCAACACTAGTCATGACAATTATAATAATGATAATAATTAATTTACATACAATAATATTAATCAGAACCTCTAATATAATTTGGGTAATGTGGATATGCTAAAACCAAACCATAAAGATAAATTGGAATGACAAAATGTGTGTAAAATTAGGCAACATATCCACTAAATCAATTTGGAATTAAATATGTCGAAAAATCATCAGTAGTATTCAATCCAAAAAGATTCAAAATATAACGACTAAAATTTGGAAATAGAACGTATTAGTAGAGTCATTATCTTGGATTCCGTGACCATTTTCTTCCTACCTTAGTTTCTTCGTGAATTTGTCAACTAGAACCATTTTAAAAGAAAATGAGCTCCCATGCATTTCTCAAAAGTTACGGGAACGTTGTTTTATAGCGCAATTCCAAAATGGCCGCCATACAGGGGCCCAAAAATTCAAATGGCTTTAATTAAGCTAAAAAGCACACCAAATTGTTCGGCCGAGCACAAGGATTCCGAAAAAGTATGGCGGCCATTTTGGAATTTGCGCTATAAAAGAATGTTTCCGCCACTTTTGAGAAATGCATGGGAGCTCATTTTCTTTTAAAATGGTTCTAGTTGACAAATTCACTAAGAAACTTGATAGTAGAAATAAGAATTTGAAATACCAAAGACATGCAAGATAATTGAAAGTTTTATGTATTATAATAATCTCAAAGTCCAAAATAAGTCATTAACAATATTCAATATCAAGTTCATTGACCTATGTAGCTAGGTGGTAAATAAACAATTGGATGGTCAAGCAATCTCAAGTGGCCAATTTGCAGCCCATTGAGATGAGAGAGCAAGCCTGACTAATTTACATAAAATGGCTTGGGTTGTACTCAGTCATGCACAGGCCTATCATAAATATGAGTTTCGCAAAGTTGAATTTTCAAAGACTTCCAAAATTACTCGCAAAGGTCTACCATATCAAAATAAACTGCTCCAAAAAAAGTTGATTTGTTTTTTTCAATCACAATTTGTTCAAATATCGCGGGATATGTTCATTAAGTTTTATATATCCACGTAAAGCTGATGTGTTCATCTTTACAATGATACAAAATTTGAAGCAATCCCTTGCTCCAGTGCTCAGCTACTGGCTCGAGAACATGGGGGGGGGGGGGGGTCACAATCTGAATGTGCCAAAATCAACACTATTTCGTGCTCAAAAGAACATTTTTGTTGTCTGTTCAATGAAGTGTTACAGACCACTACAGTGTAGTGTGATGATCTATTGATTTTTAAGCACAAAATAGTGTTGATTTTGGCACTTTCAGATTGCGACCTCCCCATGTTCTCAAGCATGTGGCTGATGAGCACTGGAAAAAGGGATTACTCATACCATCTCAAAGTATAAATATTCAAAGTGTAAAAATGGTTCCAAAAAGTTATGCTCCAGGCAAAGAAACAACTAGATCATTTCTTAACCAGCACCAAAGTTCAAAATCATAACAGAAAAATGTTCAACTTTCAATTGACTTCGCTAGTCATGTGAAAGGTATCCAACAATAATTTTCATAACTGGGCACATATATTGCATTATCTTGCAATTTCATTCTTTCTCTTCCAAATTTTGAAGTTCTGATCATTAACTTTTTCTAATCAAGAACAACAAACAAGTAGCAAATCATATTAATAAAATGATTATTGTGGAATTTTTAACATTTCAATTTGACTGTTGTCTGCCAAAGTGAACATTTACTGGAAAAATAATGAGCAATTTACCACTTTTCACTACGGTATAGCAACAAATCAGTCACATGTACAGGGTGGGTGTCTCTCTGGATCCTCCAAATTTGAGATCACCAATTTTCATTACACACTGGTAACTACAAAACCTTGAAACTACTAACATTCTTACCCATTGGTTATTTCATTTCAACTTAGAGTTGATGTTGTAAAGGAGATGCAATACCTTTCTGTGGGTGTGGTATATTGAACAAGTTCAGGATAATCTTCTGCAGAAAACTTATATGCGACGTTGAAGACATAATGTGTAGCCATGAGTATGCCTACTGCTTTCATGAAGTCGGCCGTAGAACACACTTCTTCACCTTCAGCTATCAGGGTGTAATCCTTGACAGTTTCATCTACTATGGCAGCCATTGAGCCGTTATATTGAATGTGTATGTGTGACGGGAAGGAATCTTCATCTACCTATTAAAAAGTTGAAAGAAAATAAACAACTATTATTATTCATTTATTTTTAAATAACAAACCAAACATAAACCTTTGTAACAAGTACATTGCAGTGGCGTACCGACCGGGGGGCAGGGGCAAGCTAAATTCGCAATACCGGGACGCTAAATTCGCATAAGAAAAAAAAAATAGGGCCTAGGCTGAAAAAACTGAGGATTGGGCATTATTTGTCGACTGTTTTGCTTTTAGGACTCTAAGAATTTTTTTGTGACCGTGCGAAATTTTTGGACTGTGCGAAATGTTTGACCGTGCAATTTTTTTTGACCCTACCCCCCCCCCCCCCCCCCCACTTACGTGAAATTCACGAGGTGACTGACTGGGAAAAAAATTGGGGCAACCTTTTACGAAAATTTACGCCACTGTCGGGACGACATATACTTCTGCCCCCCCTGGCTCACATGCCGCGGTATGCGCCTGGTACATTGTATTAAAGAAAAGAGCTGCGACAATTTGTCAGCAGCACACAGGTTGCGACCATGAAGACTACAAGCTGGCAGGATCGAGGGAGTAAATAATTTGTTCTGGAACTACAAGAAAAACCTCTTTGGCAAACTGCAGAAAGTGACCCACCCGCAGTAAATAATTTGTTCTGGAACTATAAGAAAAACCTCTTTGGCTAACTGCAGAAAGTGACCCACCCGCCTGTCATAGAGAGACTCCATGTCAAAACTACTCAGTGCTTCAGAGTAAGATGAAAAATTCTTGCCCAGGACTATCCCGCATACCCTTTTCTGTAGGTCCTTTTTGAAGTTTTAGACTGTCCAGCGGGAGTACCATATACTGTGTCAGATTATATGCTACAGATTCAAAGCAAGTTTTCACATATCGCACACGTCATTCGTGTATGCAAAAGCGGTATGACCTGTGTTTGGATTATAAACCAGTCATAGTTACAGTGATTTTTATCACAGGGATTTTTCACTGTAATTTGTGTATTTGCTTGCTGAAAATATTTGTATTTTTAGATTGGAATACTACTGATTGTATTAATATGAAAAACACAGATACTGACTTGAGTTTGTGGTGTCTTCTATTGGGCAGAGTTCCCATCATTTTAGGAAACTAAATTTCGAAATAATCCCTGAGAAATACTTACCATTTGTCTTGGTTAAAAGTTGTTGAAAAAACACAAGACATGTCCACACTCATGTGCCAAATAATGCATTTTCCCCTTGCCACTCAAATTCCATGTTTTCCCTGATATTTTTGCTAGTTTTCAGATTCCCTGATTTTTCCCTTTCTGAAAAAAATCAATACATTTTTTGTCCTGTTTTCCACAGTAAATGGGAACCCCTGTCATGTCACATGGGATAGATGTTCAATATTTTCATCGTAGTGGATGCCGGCTCACTACTTAAATATTGGACTCGCCTATCCCTTATGACACATAGAAGACACTCCAAACAAAAATCCCTCATTTATTCTGTAAATCTAGATCATGACAAATTTATTATTTTTTATGCAGCTGAACAATCAGGAAAGTTGTTAGCTGTTGTTGTACCCCTTAAATCACAACTTACCTTGGCCTTTGAACAAAATGCAAACTCAACATTTTCATGCAGCAAGTGAAAGATCAGCAAAACTTCACCAACTTCTGCAGCATCTGAAATCAGATTTATAAATGAGGCCTTTAATCACACATAGGCTTGATAAGTTTAATTGTAAGGATCAGCTTGAAAAGAATGATGAAATTAACCAAGTTCATTTTGTCTTTTGAAATGTTAGCAGTGACACCAGTTGGAGGGGTGTGCCTGGTGTTTGGTTCAATTAAACATCAAGGGAAAGATGCCCATCATTGACAGAATGAAAACTGATTTACTTTACATGAATTTAGAGTAATCTCGAAAGAACAATGACAACGGGGAAAATAGAGATTAAAAGATGAGAGGCAATATCATACGGAGATGACATTTTTTCAAAACCTGGGTCTGTTTGATGATTGTTGACAAGGGTTATATTATAAGAAAATGACTTCTACGTATTCATAACATACAATTTCTCAGTATTCTTGAAAAGTTCTAGAACTGGGCTATCAATGCTATCAGTCAAGAAGAAATCATGTCTGTCTCCTCACATTGTTGAACTATAATACACGTTGGGAAGATATTTACTGAAAATTGAGGAAAAGAAAACTGTGATAAAACACAAAAACTTACGTTTCTTGGCCTTGGCACTCTTTGCTTTTCCAATTGCAGAAAATATCTGGTCTCTCGTCCCCTTTTGCACACGTGCACATTTGATGATGGCATCTGCATACTTATCAATACCCTTCTGTTGGGCCTTGCAAATGTCTTGTTCTGTCAAGCGGTGGAACTCTGTCAGTATCTGCATGTATTATAACAATAAGAATTTAAACTCCCTTTGTTGCATTAGCTGTTGTTTGTTGCATTTGCATTGCATGCCACCTATAGCTGGCATTGAGTTTTGGTGCATGATCAGGGTTGTCACCAGCCAAAATTCAATGCTGCCTAAATTTGACGAGATTTGAATCAAAATAATGAATCATGTTGCAATAGAGGCATTTTGTAGCTGTTTTTAAGACAAATACTTTCAATTTGGCATATTCTAGTGCTATTCGGCAAGGTTTAAATTCCCTTGAGTGCCGGTTAATTTGGCTGAGTGATGGTAATTAGTACCGACCAGTGCCGACCAGCATAGTGACAACTATGGGCATGATTGTTAGAGCAATTGTGCTTTCGGGCATCCTTTGCCTTAGGTGCAATGGGGCACAATTATCCTTCTCGTGTTCGCTCACTGTGGAATTTAACAAAAGGATTAACAATAGGAAAAAGTGGTATCAAATTACATTTATCCTATTAATATAATGCGGTATTAAATCTTATCTAAATATTTGAATGTAAATGTTGTGAAACCATTTAACATGCACATAATTTACCTCATCCTCATCAAACAAGCAGGGTAGGTAGTCGATATTTTGTCAACCTTCCACAGTTTGTTCACTATCCCATCTCGTCTGTCAGCAATGTGAGGTCCATAAGCATGCTAAACTTAGTAGTATCTTGCCTCAACTTTCGATTTTCAACCTGCATCAGTTGAATGTGCTTCTCTATTGTTGTATCATCTTCGCCCACCGGCCGCTTAGTAAGTAGTGCGTAACTCCCCCACTGGTTACTCGGCCTATTCTTTGCAGTATCTGTAGGTTTTGATGTACTTTTAGAAGGTTTGGCTAACTTGGCTGGTGGCTTTGCATGGCCATTATCGTTCTCATGCCGCTTTCGTTCATTTCTGCATTTTTGTGACAAGGTATTTTTTCAAATAGTTCTGAAATAAAAATGCAATGTAAAACACATTTTAATTTAATTTTGCCCTAGTAGCTTCCATTCATCTCCAGTTAAACGAATCATTATAACTTAAAAGACAATCCTAATGTGAAATTCATGGATTTGATAGCGTTTCGATGAGATCACAGATGGATTCTTACTTATTTGTTTCATGTTTATTCAAAATAACCTTGAATACCACCCATAGCTTGCTGCGTGATGCATAGTTATGACCTCCCTGATTCAATTGGTGGTGATTTTTAACCAAAATACAAAAAAAGTGAAAAGCCCTAATATACCATCGGAAATGCATTTAGTTTTCATTTTTACTGATTTCTTTTGAAGTAATCTGACATGAGAGGGTTTCCATGTATACCATCAATTTAAACAAGGTTAACAAAATTAATTTCATTTTTTGAGAAATCTCTCTGTGCCCCTTTAAGTGACAAAAAACATACTACCTTTACCTCATAGTGACTAGATATCAACTGTGTACAAGCATCTACACTTGTGTAATCAACTTTACGTGTGCGATTCAATACTGCAACAAGCCAAATATAGTCCTACATGATCAGCTATAAACGCTACCGAATGTTGCTGAACTCATTTGCTGTTAATTTTCACAGGTTTTACATAGGATTTGGATGGCTTCAAAACTTGTGTTTGCCAATAAAACTGCTCAAAACAGTAACACACACTTTCTTCACCTAAACAATGGGGAAAATGTTGGTTGAAATCTTAACCATAACTCTACCCCCCAACTTTTTTTAGAATTTTTACTTCAATGTGGAAAATTGACCCCAAATATTGCCCCGATCCCCCGGGATTTGATCCAGGAACCTCCAGGACCTAGCGAACGATTCCCCACTACACCACGGGTGTGGTGTTAAGGCTAGTTAGCGCAGTATATTGCGCCAACTAACCCTACCATATATATAACCCTAAGGCAAAAAAAAAAAAAGTTGACTTGCCCTTTCCGACCGACCTGAATTTTCGGAAATCTAGGGTCGCTATTTTTTTTTCTCCAAATTAAAAATTTTTAAAAAAAAATTGAAAGAAGTACATAACAATAAAGAAAAATGAAAACGTGTTTTTGAGTAGTATCTGCTTGTTTGAATTTTTTTTAATTTAAAAATACAAACAATTCGACCGTCCGACCCAGACTCTGGCTCTGAAAGGGCAAGTCTACTTTTGTTGTTGTTGGCCTAACTCTACCACCCCAAAATACCACGACTGGGCACGTTGGTACCACCCGGCGTGGAAGTTTTTTTATGAAAAAATGGACCCAGCCCATATAGTTTGCGCAATATACTGCGCAAACTAGCCTTGACAGCCGTGGTGTAGTGGGGAATTCTTCGCCTCTGGTGCGAGAGGTCCCTGGATTAAATCCGGGGGGGGGGGGGGATA
The DNA here is from genome assembly GCA_035610835.1 of Ophiura sarsii. Lineage (NCBI taxonomy): Eukaryota > Metazoa > Echinodermata > Ophiuroidea > Amphilepidida > Ophiuridae > Ophiura > Ophiura sarsii. The sequence goes on along the minus strand of CM069455.1, from coordinate 57,044,089 downwards.
TTTTGGTCGATTTTCCAAGTTGAAGAAAAAATTCTGAAAAAAGTGGGGGGTAGAGTTAGGGTTAATGAATAATATTCTGTATGCTTATTGCTAGGTCACTCTTACAAAATTTGAGCTTTTTATATTTCTTCAAATTCAGATTTGTAAATTGTGCAGAACTACAATATTGGAGAACAGTTCATAATGGATGTAAATACATGGTGTCTGTATGAACCAACCGAATAAACTAACGTTTAAAACTTTAAACAAACATATACTTACAAAGTGTACTTGGTCATTTCATCATAAGGATTCAATCAATTGAATTTTGGAATGCGGAAGGGAACTGGCCACCGACTTAAAGAAACCTTTCTCTTACTTGCAACAGTACATGTAGTCCTGAAATGTAGAGAAAAAAATGCTTCAGAACATGGTATCAACATCAACACTCTCCAAATCAACCATTTGATGCTCTGCTCCATACTATTAGTTATTCACGAACACTTTTAGTTTCCCCCCTGCTTGTTCACAAAATATGGACAAATATTTACGGTCTGGGGCTCTGATGGGGCTGAATGGAATACAGAAAGAAGAAAAAAATACCGGGGAACTCATAATGTAGGCTATTTATTTATTTTTTAAATTCTCAAAAAAGTTCAATTTTGTTATAAAAACAAATCCAAAACAAATCCAAAAAATTGCAACAAAAAATTAACAAAAATACAACAAATATATTCACAAAAATTCTCAAAATAAAGAGGACAACATTTAAAAAAAAAAAGTCTCTACTGCATTTTGTGACTGCTACACATACAATCAGCCTATTAATAACGCTTTAAGTGTATTCGTGCAGTGTAAGCTTTAATGTGTTAAATAGACCTCTAGTGACATAATGTGCAGAATAATAGCTTCAAACAAATTCTTGGTTGTGTTTTGCCAGAAAAATGATGACATTTCAGTCATTTTGTGGCAAGTGGACATTTGCCAGTATTTAATACAGTTAATCCAAAAGTAGCGCTTCCACACACAAAATGACATCTTCTATCCTTCATATATTGATAGCTGAACTTGATACCAAAATATTTTGCGCGGCTTCAAAACAATTCATGGTTACGTTTTACTAGAAAAAAGATGCAATTTCAGTCAATTTTTGCAAAAACTATTTTTGAAATTTCATTTTCAAGCTTTCATTGAAAGTGCACTTTATTTTATTAATTTTTTTGGCTGAAATATATATATGCTTTTTAATGTCAAGACAAAATTGGTATAGGCCCATCATGTCAATTGAACTAATGTTTCTAGTGTGACAATAGTCTAAAAAACATTTATTTAAGCTTACTTATTCATTTCAAGCAAGAAATAGTAACATTTAGACACTTTTAATCAAATTTAAATCTACAAAAATTTGTAAAAAAATGTGACCCTAGTTTTTACGATTTTAGGGTCGGTCGCTGAGGGCAACACAACTCTTTTTGGGGCCTTATTGTGTGCTTATTGGTGTACACACATCAATCCCCACCTACATGCACAAACCCTCTCAACCCCAACCACAAACCTACTCCACCTTCCAGCAGTGGAACAATTTATCACCATCTATTCGTATTGATTTAGAAAATTTGTCACTCGGTCAATTCAAATCCTCTATCTCCACTGTAAATTATCATTGAAGAATATCATAATTTGTATTATATTTAAACACTGTAACATTTGTTATTTGCATGTATTTATGTATGTATCGAAATGAGGGCCTGCTTGGAAAGCATTGAAAGTCACTGAAGCATATTACCTTCAATAAAGAAAGCATAATTAAATCTAAACCACCCCTACAACCTCCCCTCCCCACCCACCCCCAATGCCACCACAATCCCCACCACAGACTCCCTCCCCTTCACAATTTCCACAAACCCCCCTCCCCTTCCTATCCCCACCATAAACCCCCTCCCCTTCCCATCCCCACCACAAACCCCCTCCCCTTTCATTCACAAAACCCCTCCCCCACCACAAACACTCTACCTCACCCCACGGCCTACCCTCCCCACCACACCACAAACCCCTCCCCCACCACAGACACCCCACCCACCCCACCCCCTAGGCCAACCCTTCCCACCCCATGCATCCACGCCACCATCCCCCTTCGCCAGTGGCGTAACCAGCGGGGGGGGGGGGGGGGGGGGGCGGGACCCCTACACTTGGAACCCTTGCCCCCCCCCCCCCTACTTGCCCTCCCAAATGAAATCAAGTACGGCTGTAAATAAAATTTACAAAAAAGTACACACCAAATCCCCCCAATAATGACGTCGTGTCGGTTGAGATTGGCACTGTCGGTTCATTTGACGAAAGGAATCATGGAATTATGATGGTCAAAAGTACACATTGAAAAATTTCTTCCCAAAATGAAATATTCTTTGGTACAAGCTTGTTTAGAGCCAAAATGTAGCTCAATCGTGCAAAAATAGCTGTAAAGTCGAAAATGTTCGCGCGCGCTACCTCTTTACTCAAAAAATCATGGATTGTCTTAGGAGCCCCCCCCCATTTCAAGTCACTGCCCCTTCCTGCCCCCCCCCCCTTCCTGCCCCCCCCCCCCCCCCTCCCCCTCCAAATGAAAAAGTCTAGTTACGCCACAGTCGCCACTGCCCTTCGCCACCATACACCCTCTCCCCAGGGCCATCCCATTCCCATTCGCCACCACAAATCCCTGCCCTCCACCACAACCCCTCCCCACCACTAACCCCCTCCCAACCACAATCCCCCATCACTAACGCCAAAAGGGTACCTGGCTGCTGAAAATCAGTAACTCCCACAATACAGCACGGTCGATACCTCAAAAATACACTACAACAACAAGTACCGTATACTATACGAAAAATATTATTCGTAAATAAATCTTCACTTGATTCTGTTCCGTGCTCACAGTGTCAAGCGGGGCCGAAGGCACCGTACGCGGATAGCCCGCCGCTATACTAGGCGCTAGTAAGAAAAGGAGCCGCAGGCCGCCTGCTGCCGAGGCGACTAAACCCGGCTTGTTACGAACCGATTTAAGTTAGGTCCAATTTAGATGAGCCCGCCGCAGGCGCGATACGGTCTACCAACCGACCCGTGTAGAATTTGCGAACTCAACCCCTATTTTGCGCGAACTCTACCCCTATCGTAGAGGGCGCTGTTGTACCTAGGATGCATGTTTTTTTCAGCAAGCTAGATGGTTCGCCGCCAAAAATATGCGATCTCTACCACTATAGCATCACTAACCCCTTCCCAATCACAAACACCCTCCCTAGCTATACCCCACCTCACACCAAACCCCCCTATTACAAAAATCCCATGGTATCGATTATCGTTGCGCCGCCCATCACTACAAAAATTTTACAATAGACAAAACTTTTGCTTGACCCAAAATCACAGAATGTTCTTCATCTCTTCAACAAGTATCAGAAGTTGCTTAATTCAAACAGGAAATCAAACATAAACCTATACCCCAACAGATTTTTACTCCATTGGAACAATTATTTTGGGTTTCAAACATGAAAAATAGTGAATTTATTACGCATTTTGTCTTGGTGGGATAATTTGGCCACTAAATCGGTGGCCAAATTTGGACACCTGTTAGGAATGATCGCGGACTCGAATTTGATGTGCAGCTTTTGATTTTAAATCCTCTACAGCACCATGTCAGGCTACACCTGGCTTGTTGAATATCACACAAGTATGTTTTATGAAATAAACATAAATATCGTTTTAAAAACTTACCTTGTTTGACTGCATACGGTCCGCCGCGACGCAACACAATAACATAACAACAAACGGTGTGGAGACGTGCGTGTGAATGGTGTGCTGGGCTATCCCATAATATATTTTTCTTTCGACCAATCACGATTTTTTTAGCGTACTTTTACTCACTTGCAAATGAGTAAATATGTCGAACGACCCATTGACTCACGTCTTACGTTTTTATGTGGGTCAATTCAAATGGGTCAGACTGCACGTGACCCATCTTACGTGAGTCAACGTGTCGAGCGACCCATTAAAATTCATTGACCCATCTTACGTGGGTCAATTCAAATGGGTCCGACAAACCGACTCATCACAGGTGAGTCGCTTCGCTGGGACACGGTCACTTGACACAGCTAGACGGGTAATGTGAGATGACCCACTGCAAATGAGTCACTTGACCCATCTTTGACCCAGAAAAGTTTTCTGTGTAGGCTAATATACAACTGTAAGCTATTTGGATACACAAAGCAAACACATTTCCAAAACAGGCCATAGCCAATCGTACAACATGAGAAAGGAGACCATTTATACCAATGTTAAATCTACCATGATTACCATTGTTTTAAAATCTGTACAACCGATGAATTTCTAGAAAACCTTTGGTACAACTTCATTTCAAGAAAGTTAGTTCTTGTACCAAATTTAGCTAGCTTTACACGGAATCCATTATGAACGGTTGAGAATTTTTGGTCTCCGTCTATTCGAGCAGGAATTAATATTATTTTACATGAAACTTTTAATAATATTGAAATTAACTAGTTGGATTAAATGAAGTTAAGCGTGGAGGATACGTATACATCATTTTAGGATGAATACACGAAGTAGAAATACGCCAAAACAAGGAACAATTGTACAGCACTTTGCATCCAACACAGTGAGTACAAAATACAAGACATTGTGAAAAATTTTGTACCACAGATAAACACAGCACAAAATGAGCTTGTCACAAAGATTGAAAAGGCAAACAAGTTGAGGGAGTTGCATGATAGGAAACAGAACTTGTTGTTTTACGGTGTGCCACAAAATGGCGGAGAGACAACGCAGGAGCTTCGAGACAAAATGAATGGCATTTTTCAAACGGATTTTGGACTCTCCGACGATCAAATTGAAAACATTTATTTCGTTGCTGTGCATCGGCTACCAAGGAAAGATAGGCGAGAGGAACGGGAACATGGTGGTGAAGATCAACGTCGTCAACCACATATACCAGATCCTGTAATTATCCGTTTTGGATCCTTGTTTGATAGAGATGGCATACTACTACAGCAGAGAATTCGGCCATTTTTCAAAGACAGAAAACCGGTAATGGCATATACTGATCTCCCTGTAAGTATGAAACAGGAACGAGGAAAGCTGGTTCAACATGCTAAGGCTTTACGTCGAGAAGGGAAGATGACACGTATCCGGACCATTGGGTTGGACGTGATCTTGGAGTTCAAGGACAAAGCAAATAGAAGAGGAGACTGGAAGAGACTCAATCCTAACAACTGAATAATAAGAAATTCAGAACTCAGTTTTGGATCATTTAATCTCTTTTGATTTTGAAAGCTTCTTACCCGAGAGAGCAACTGGAACTCATGTGACTATGAAAAACGCTTTCAAAAACAAAATGTTGTTTTGCATTACATTGTGATCTGATTCGATGACTTTTGGATGTTTATTTTGTAAGTTTCAATACATAAGGCATTTTAATGCCACTTTGGTTTTTGGAAAAGTATACGTAAACACAAAACAATTTTGATAAAATTGATTCGAAAAGCCTTCAAATTTTGCTTTCCGAGTCCTATTTTTAGGCCAAAAAAAGAAAAAGAAGAAAAAAAGAAGAAAAAAAGTACTAAAATTGAAAATATTCAATAATGTAACAATTGTACAGTTTATATTCAAAATGTGATTCTTTATTGGTACATTTTATTTTTATTTTAAAAAGAAAAATTGATAATTTTGTGAGTAAAATGTTTTTGATAATGTCGCCTGTCGACAACTTTTGTTAATTGCTCAAATAGACGGTTATAGACCCCTTACCAGTTGTTTATTTATTTATTTCTTCCAGCATTTGATAGTTGTTATTTTGTTAATTTTTTTTTTGCAGAGCTGCATAGCTCTATCTATCTTTTTTTCTTCTTGCTTTTGACAGCTTTGATTGACGGGAAATGTATTGTAAACAGTTTCGGGTACTACATGATTTATCAAAATTAAATGAAGGTTTAAGGTATGGATAGCTCAATAAAAATATGTTCTATAAACTGCAGGGGCCTGAATAATAAAGTAAAGAGACGTGACGTTCTGAATTATCTAAGGAAAAAGAAATTTTCGATATACTGTCTTCAAGATGTACATTGGGATCAACAATTTGAAAATATGGTCAGATCGGAATGGGGTTATGAGATCTATATGGCAGGTCATAATACAAACTCTAGGGGTGTAGCAGTTCTGATGAACAATAATTTTGATTTTAAGGTACAAAAAATACACCGTGATAAGGTTGGTAATTGGATAGTTCTTGATATTACATTATTATCAATGGACATCACTTTATGTTGTTTGTATGGGCCAAATGATGATCAACCGGATTTCTATAATCATCTGAAAGAAGTTGTAGAAAATGTTGGTAATCCTCACTATATTATATGCGGTGATTTTAATTTAGTTCAGGATCAAAAACTGGATACTTTCAACTATATAAATATAAATAATCCTAAATCAAAAGAAATGGTTCTAAAAATAAAAGAAGATTTGGAATTATGTGATCCATGGAGAGTTTTGAATCCAGACATTAAACGTTTTACCTGGCGAAAAAATAATCCAATTAAACAAGCTAGGCTAGATTTTTTCTTGATTTCTTCAGAATTGCTTAATTTGACGGATTTTTCTGATATAACTCCTGGTTACAGAACTGACCACTCGTTGGTGATCATTGGTCTAAATAAGAGTGAAAATATAAAAAAAGGTCGGGGATCTTGGAAATTAAACAATGATTTGCTTATAGAAGAAAAATATGTAAATATGGTTAAAGATTCAATTACAAAGGTAAAAAAAATATATGCGGCCTCTCCATATGATAGAGAATGTATAAATGATATTAGCCCACCTGAATTAATGTTGACTATCGACGATCAGCTATTTTTTGAAGTATTATTGCTGGAAATTAGAGGTGTTACCATGGCATTTTCATCTAACAGAAAGAAAGAAATTGATAAAACTGAAGAAACACTTGATAATTTGATCAATAATTTGGAGAAATCATGTGAAGAAGCTTTGAATAAAGACCACAATTTCGAATCGGTAATGAAGGAACTTGATAATGCTAAACATGAGCTTGAAGACTTACGTGCTAAACGAATTAAAGGATGTTTTGTTCGGTCAAAAGCTAAATGGATAGAAGAAGGGGAGAAACCATCAAAATATTTTCTGAATCTTGAAAAAAGAAACTTTGTAAATAAACAAATATGTAAAATTGTTAGAAAAGATAACACAGAGGCAATCTCTCAGGAGGATATTGAAAAAGAAATAATATTATTTTATGAAAACTTGTATAAATATGAAGAGAGTAATATTAACATTAATGATCATGTTGTACATATTAACAAATTAACATATTTAGAGTCAGCTAATTTAGAGGGAGAAATCGATTTGGCTGAGCTTTCTTTTGCTTTGAAAAACATGAAAAACATGAAAAACAATAAGACTCCAGGCCCAGATGGCTTTACAGCAGAATTTTATAAAATGTTTTGGGACGACATTTCCATTTTTCTTCTTCGTTCATTAAACGAAGGGTTCAGAAAAGGTTCTCTCACAAAAGAACAAAAAGCTGGCCATGTTACTCTCCTACCAAAGGGAGACAAACCTCGCCATTTTTTGAAGAATTGGAGACCAATATCACTTTTAAATGTTTCATATAAATTAGCATCTGCTTGTATTGCTAACAGAATAAAATCAGTTTTACCAGATCTAATTTCAGAGGACCAAACTGGCTTTGTTCCAAACAGATTTATTGGAGAAAATATTCGCCTTCTTTATGACTTGTTAAATTATACGGAAAACAAAAAAATACCTGGTATGCTATTACTTATAGACTTTGAAAAAGCTTTCGATACCGTATCACATGATTTTATATATAAAACTTTGAAAACCTTCAATTTTGGTACGGATATATGTAAATGGTTTCAAACTCTATATAAAAATGCTTTTTCGTCTGTTTTAATAAATGGGAATATTTCAAAACCGTTTCAAATTCAACGTAGTTGTAGGCAGGGCGATCCTCTTTCGCCTTATGTTTTTGTTTTATGTGCGGAAATTCTGGCCTCAATGATTAGAGGAAATCAAAACATAAAAGGGATCAAGATAAATGACATGCATTTTAAGATAACACAATACGCAGACGATACAACTTTAATATTAGATGGTACAGAAAGGTCACTAAAAAGCACTTTTGAGACTTTGAAAATTTTCCGTGAGATGTCTTGTTTAAAAATCAATATAGATAAAACAGTAGCAGTATGGATTGGGTCATATAAAAACAGAATTGTGAAAATGTGTGAAAATGTCAAGATATCCTGGAATTTTGATGGAAATTTTGATTTTTTAGGAATTTCTTTTAATACTGATTTGACACAAATGGTTGAACAGAACTATGATAAGTCACTTAAATTGATGAAAAAAATGATTTTAAGTTGGAAAAAAAGGAATCTAACTGTTTTGGGTCGAGTTGTAGTGGTAAAATCTTTGGTCCTACCTAAGTTAAGTTATATTGCTCAAATGCTTCCAAACCCGAACAAAGATTTCATAAAAACGGTTAATGATATGATTTTTAAATATGTATGGGGTGGCAAGCCAGACAGAATAAAAAGATCTCAGTTTGTGCAAAATTATGAGAACGGAGGTGTTAAAATGCCTGATGTGGAATCTCATATAAATGCATTGAAAATAAATTGGATTCGAAGGGTTTTGCAAGGTGAAAAAAGTTGGATAAAATTGTATAGATTATGTTTAAATGCCAAAAAAGACGATATTTGTTGTACGGGTCTATTCCATTTTAATGCAACAAAAAATAAGATAGACAATAAGTTCTGGTATGATACTCTATTCTCTTGGTCATCTTTGATATGCATTGTTAACAACGGTGTTTTAGACTTCAATCGCATTGCAAGACAATATTTGTGGTGGAATGATAAAATAAAGATTGGAGGTAAATCGATAAACTATGCTCATTGGAAGGAAAAGGGTGTCATTTTTATCAATGATTTACTAAAAGATAATGGGACTTTTATGTCAAAAGACGAGTTCGAAGAAATGTATCAAGTGAAAACCAATTTCCTAGAGTATAATGGTATTATAAGAGCAATTAAGTCAAACTTCAATATCAGTCAATTAAATGGGTCGAAACTAGTTTCACCTTTTAGACCTAGTAATGTGAAACTACTGTTCAAACAGCGAAAAGGTTGTACTTTATTCTACAAAGTCTTTATCAAATCAAAGAAAATGAAACAATCCGTTAATAAGTGGCAATTAGACTTTGGTATAGAAAATAGGGAGTGGAAAAAAATATGTCTTTTAAATTTTAAGTTTTCCGATGACACAAAGTATAGATGGTTCCAATATAGAATCAATCAAAGTATTTTAGGAACGAATAGTCTTTTGCTAAAATGTAATATTAGAGGAGATGACTTATGCACTTTTTGTAAAAAAGCCTCTGAAACAATTACGCATATTTTCATAACTTGTCAAATCTCAAAATCATTCTGGAATATCTTTAAAAGGTGGGTTAAAGGCAAAACAAATGTGGACTTGAATATGAATCCAGTAACAATACTTTTTGGATCAAATTTGGATTTCACCCTAACATTGATAATGACAATGGCAAAATTCCATATTTATAGAGCAAAGATGACAGAAAAACAGCCAGATTTAGACACTTTCAAACACGAAATTAAGTATTATTACAATATTCTAAAATACCAAGCCACATGTAATTCAGACTTGAACACTTTTCTGGAAAAATGGCATAAATGGCAAAGTCTCTGCACTGATTAACTGATAAGTTTCATTTATATATATTTGTCAATATGTTACCCATGTAAAAGGGTGTATGTAGCTTAAGGTCACTGAGTAAGTGGCAGTACTATGTTTATATCAGCTGTCAAGAAGGAATTAAAAAAAAAAAAAAATTAGCTAGCTTTAATAAACGAATTGGGAGACGCAATATTCATGTCGAAATATATGTGGAAAGGCAATCAGACAACTATTGATAGACGCGATCAAGTCTTGTACCTTTGAAGGGTGATTACGGGCACGTATGAGTAAAGTGGATTCCCTCTATAATGAACCAAAATTTTAATTTCAGTGCCAAAGATCTTGAAAAAGGTTAAAGGGGACATTCTCGCTTCGACGATGCTCCTATGCGTAGGTCAACTGAAAGCCCGGTCCGATGGTAGACTCCGAATCTCCAGAATCATAGGAGATATGTACACATTTTCTCATAATACTTTATGCTGCTACGCTTCCAATCATTAGATGGTTATAGCATATGCACGGCGCAAAGTGCACGGTGTCTCATTTAGGCCCACAGGCCGGGCGGGCTAGAGAAGTGCTCAGAACCGGGACTATTAACAATACACTCAATTTAAAAAAAAAATAAACACCGGATTCTACTGTCGCTCTGTTACGGTCGTATAGTCGGCCCCCGGATTCCACCGTCACTCTGATGCAAGTAAGTGTAGGCCCTATATTCGCCACAACATGTGGGCACTACCATATAGTTTTATTGACTCGTACATCATGCCTTTCGTCGGTATACAACTCGGACTTTTTACTGTCTGATAAGTCCACCCCCTCCCCCTCCCTATGGCCCTGTTTAAAGCTGGCTACGCCACTGATTCGCGCATGTTGGATGTGCCGGCCCGCCGCGCGCCAGTGGTCCGCATTGCGGCGCGTTATTGGTCACTCTCGATCATAGTTCGGCGTGGCCCCTCGCTACACGGCTCGATCCTCATGGCGGCATTATTATCACATCAAACCACTTGTGGATGTTATCATCAATCAATGCATTGTCGGCTGCTTTAGTCAAAATTAAATATTATATACAAAGGGATATACAACTGTCACTGGATATACCCACTTTGCCTATCTGTGATATACCATTGAATCGTCAACGCCTGAATCTTTTCCGTGAACTTTTCCTGATTGGGCTTTTCCACCCCAAACTGGCCGGAGCCTGGGGTTAGATCTACGGTTGATTAGCGCATTACAAGAAGTTGTGTCACTTGCCATGCAGCACATACTCATTAGGCATTTGTCCAAAATTTTAGTGGACAAATCCAAAGCGATCGGACGCATGCGTAGAAAAAAAATGTTGTCCCTTGACTCTCCAGAGAGCCTTTTCGATATTCAGACGATGGCGGACATAGGTTCGTGTGACGAATATTCTAGGTGAAATTCGATGTGGGAACGCTCGGACTGTAGGGAACGATGATATTTCTGACTTCAACAACGCCAGGGCATCGTTCGGGGACCGTTTGATTATCACTCAGGTCGTGTCAGTATGAAATTAGGTAAAACACTCCGACATAACATTGAAATCAACGGAGATTCAAAGATTACGGCCGTTCGTGTCCACTATGGTCTGGTACTTTTCATTTTCGACTTCACAAATGACGTATATTCATTGATATGATTATTCATTGTATATTCATGACCGTCTATGCTTTCGGCGATTCGAACAATACCAAGGAGTATATATAATAGGAGGGGACACTTAGCTCATTTGCATATTTGTCATTATATGATTAACCCTGCCTTGACCCTATGCCCTGCTGTCTGTGAGAGGTCACAAATACCGCCCTCTAACCTGGGAGGGGACTTTTCTATTGTTCTCATGCACAGCGTTGGCGATGAGCGACCGAGAAGTATAACAAAAGCGTACATAAAACAGATCGATTCGAAGCAGTAATTTGAATACATGAATTATGCAACACGTCACACAACGTCCAGTCTAACAATGATTGTGGACCGTATAAATGACGCAATTTTTTGTGTTCGAAAATGTCAACATTTTTTACCGTTCTTTCAAAAATAAGGACATTATAAACACATTTTGTGCGAGAGTAACATACAAATATGGAATAAAATGGCAAAAATGGCTCGATAAAAATCCGTTCGTTATAAATAAATGGATAAATGGTTAAATAATTAAACTATCTCCAACCACACTCGTCGATCTCTGTGGCGTGCATCGTAGGCCATGTGGTTTGCAAACGGCAACACGGGTTCGATCCCCGGTGTATCCGTGAATTCTATGTTTTTTTAATGTGTTTTTTTAACTTTACGGTGGATTAATGTAGCATCATTTTTATGTCAATTTTTGTAAATTATAAAGGCCCATGCGTTTATAGTTGTTGTTTTTTCTATCATTTATCTCTTTGATTTATTTAACTTCTAAACAATTGTATGCGTAAACTATATCACTGCAAAAAGTGCAGAACACATGACGCGTTCAGAACATGTTCACGGTGTGTTCTCCAGGTGTTCAAGAACATGTTAAAAATGTAACAGATTTAGAACATGTTCTATATCTGTTACATTTGAACACGTTCTGCAGTTTTTGCAGTGTATACATGTATATTAGCGCGATAAATAAGTGATTTAATTTGATTTAATTTGAGTTCGGTTTGATAATGATAGCAAAACTTGTTGTAACACCATTTTACCAGTCAGCCCAAGTTTGTCACAAGTGTTACAGCTCTAATAAAGATGGGCATAATTCCTTCAATGAAGTCACCAATATCACAGGCGCCACGCTTATCCTGGCTCAATTATCAATTGACTTAACCACAGCATAAAGGCTATTGTGTACCACCAAAAAATGTAACGGTTGAGGGGCGGTCTTAGTTTTGCATGAGTGGTCACAGAGTTCCATCATCTACAGTTATGTGTTTAATTGCATGAAAACATCTCAGTTATATGCTAAAACCTATGATCTGGGACTTGATATTTTAGAGAATTGACCAATCAGAGCGTTGGATTTTTCAGCTGATTAGTACCTGCATATGTTGCTCTAGATAGATGTATAGGTTTGGAAGTGTTTCAGCTATACTGAGAGGGAGGAGAGGCATCTGAAGATGGGTGCTTAGATTTTACCTCACAACTTATATTTTTTACTCCTTTTTTCACATACTAACCCTATATTGAATTGCACAAATCTAACTAGCTGTGTATCTAAGGATTCATTTGGTAGTTTAAAAAAGGGAAATGGTTGGGTATTTTTTCTAATATATTTGTTCCCGTAAATAAGGTCAAAATTAAAAAATTCAATATTCTACTATTAATCCGAATAGTGAGCCTATATTCTTCTCTTTTAATAAGAATTGTTGTTTTTATGTTACTAAATGCTTGTTACTATTAAGTAGAATAGTAATTTCAAATATATTACTGATAAAACACTGTAAAATAGAGCTAAAATCATTTACATTCTATATTTTATAGCATAAATATGCACACCATATTAGACCTACATGTCTCCTATACTCTGTACACAGACCGGGGTACATTATTGATAATCAATAATCCTATTCATGCGATCTTGACCATTCAATGTTCTGCTTGGGACATCGACTTATTGGATTTGACACAATGAGAGGCTAGGTCTGTAAATTACAAGTGGTATTTATGGTTCAAATTATTCCTGTAAAGAGGGTTGATTGCGATTGGCTGTCCAATTGTGTCAATCACTTGAGCTGCAAATTGGTATTATGCCCATCTGTAAAACTTGTGTTGTGTACATCACGTTTAGTTTGTTATAGCTAGGCTAATATACTATTTGTAGCTATTTGTATACAAGACAGGACCGTTACTAACGTTAAATTTAATACCATTGCCAGTGATTACCAATTTGAGGCTCTTTTGGAAATCTGTACAACCGATGAATTTCTAGAAAATCGTTGATACAACTTCACTCAGGAAAGTCAGATTTTGTAGCAAAACAATTAGCTAGCTTTTTAATAAACGAATTGGGAGACGCAATGATGTCAAAATCTATGTGGAACCTGAGACCATTATGGTCTCAGGTGGAACTAGGAATCAGATAACTATTGATAGACTCGATCAAGTCTTGTACCACTGAAGGGTGATTAGAGGTAATACACGTACACGTATCGGCGATGGGGAGCTAAAGTTTGTTTCAGAATATAAAAAGAGCAACACCACCAGAATATATCTTATACTCTGTGCAACACACATGTTGATGGACACTCGTTTGAAAATAACCCGCCAGTGTATAGATCATTCTTTTAACGCTTGTATTCAAAGGTTGCTTGAAGGTCGTGCATTGACTTCATCTGAACCACGAATATGGATATGGGAGCGAAAACCTTTTGTTACGGGCACGCATGAGTAAAGTGGATTCCCGACGGTATAATAAAACAAGATTTTTATTTAAGATCTGGAGTAAAGGTTACCAGGGCCAGGGGACATTTGCTTCAACGATGCTCATATGCGTACGTCAACTGAAAGTCTGGTCCGATGGTAGGCTGAGGCGACATAGCCAGCACTCGGAATCGGAACCCCAGAAACAAGTGATGTTGTTCTTTCTTTTGAAGATATGTACACATTGTCTCATTCAGTAGATAGCGCATGTATCACATGTGGCACTAATGTCAGTGTGCTAGATTAAGCGCATGTAACGGTGGCAGTGCTAGTCACATGTGTAGTAAAAAAATGATGCACTGACTGAAAGAGGGTTAAATGACCATATAAATTGTTCCATAATATGACCATATAAGTTGTTCCATGAGTTACTGAAAAAGTGTCATATTTTATTTCATCCTTTTTCAGTTGGTTTTTCATAGTTGAACTCTGACAAGGAGTCACTTTGAAATATTTATTTTTTAAGTTGGTGCATAGGTGAACCTTGACAAGGGGTCTTTTTAACTACTTATTTTGTAAGTGTGTATATCTTCAGGACAGTTGGCTAGACATATCTGTCATCACTTCTCCTGCCTATGTCTGTGGTTTATCTGGCTAAGATTAGAATTGCCCTACCATTGGATTCACCTGGTATAAATTGTATGTGGATTGTTCTTTTTTAGTAGGGTTTAATGAAGTTCCTGTTTGACATCAATGGATCATGTACCATTGAATATGGCCAATATTTCCACTGTACACAAAGTGTCTCTATATAGAGCTGAAATCATGAGCGTACAAATTGTCTCATTCAGTAGATAGCGCATAGGCACATCACGGTGGCGCTGGCATTAGTGTCAGTGTGCTAGATTAAGCGCATAACGGTGGCACGGTACTAGTCACATGTGACATGTGGCATTAATATGTGTGCTATACGCATGGCACATCAGTCACACGAGGCCGCATGTACGTGTGCTAAGTTAGCGTATGTGTACGCGGTGGCCGCGCTATCGTCAGTAGATAGCGCATAACGGTCATGTGGCCATTACTATAATAATGTTATTTTAGTAGATAGCGCATGAGTCACATGTGGCATTATGTGGGCAAGATTTTTTTTAATTCAAGGGTGCTGTCCTTAGTACATAGCGCACCACATGTGGCATACATGTGAGATCTTCATTGGTTATACTAACGTCAGAGATTTGTTAGGCCCCAAGTTATTTTTTAGGGCCGGGCCGGTCAGAGAAATGCTCCCCGCGGTCAGGTGAGGTGTTTCGTAAAGCGCTAACAAGTTGTATTATGATTTTTTCAAGTATTAGTATCATCCAGTCCGGGAACATCATTAAAACCAAATGACATCAAACTTTTTTTTTTGGATGTATCAATATCAATATTGTCGGTCTGCTTGACCTCAAACCATATACTGGGATACCAATGACTCCGCGGCCGGCTACAACTTAGTCCCCGAGGAACTTTTTCTAAGGCTTTTCTGAAGCCCGGGGGACAGATACACTGTTGATTAGCGCATCACAAAAAGTTCTGTCACTTGCAAAACAGTACATACTCAATAGGAATTTGTCAACGATTTTGGTGGACAAACCAAAGCAATCGCACGCATGCGTAGAAAAAAATGAAGTCCCCTTCTAGGTTAGAGGGCAGTAGAGGGTCTTTTCGATTTTCAGACGATGCCAGACATACGAATATTTGTGTAGGTTACGGTGGGGGAACATTAGGATCCGGCCGCCACTGAATACCGTACGCGCGCCGTACAGTTTCGTCAATTTGTATACGAACACATTTCACTCCCAGTTTAAATTTAAAAAACCCCATCATGTCAGGTATAGCAGCGATTATTTTCTACTCTTGAATCTTGTGCATAAATGTAGTCTGTGATTCTCTTCATGTGACACACCGGTCAGAATAGATTCATGATTGACTTGTTGATCAGTAAGGTACTTGATGCAAGAGGTACGCGTCACTCTATTTGTATCAATATTTTTCAACTTTTCCGTGCCGATAACTAATTAGTCACCATTTTGGCTTCATGTTTAGTGTTCAATCCATGGTTCAAATAAATAACCGATGCCTATAATGGTTATAGCATAAACCGCTGTTTCAATTTCCAATAAAAAGTATTTAGTCTTTGGAGCGCCACAAATCAGCTGTCCAAAGCCCGTGGGGGGGGGGGGGGGGGCGGTCTTCTACCAAAATCATACGTGGGTGTGCCTCCCACGTTTGATTTTGGTATGCCTTAAAACATGTGCCTCCCAGACTTTGAAATTCCGACTCAAGTTCTATACCTGCATCACTGCAATCGGTATACCAAACCAGTAGCGTAGCCAGCGGGGGGGGGGGGGGGGGGGGGGGGGGGGGGGGGGGGGGGGGGGGGGCACTGTGCGATTTTTTTTGGACTGTGCGAAATTGTTTGACCTTGTGCATTTATGTCTTGTTAAAAGAAGAGAAAAATAAAACATATCGCTAACACCAGGGGCGAGAAATATTTAAAAAAAATAACATGTTAATCAGAATATTGATGTGGTTGTTTGGGCATTACGCTACAAGGCCCGCTTAGCAGCGCTATAAATTGTTGCCCTAAAAACCGGCAACAAATTTAAATATTCACCTTCCATCAAAGCTGGTTGCTATATAACATAATTCTCGTGTGCAGCCAACCGGCTGTATTGCAACGCCCATTGAGTAATTTAAAGGCATGAGCGTGGATGTAATTTGCAACATAATGGAAACTCACCCATGCAGTTAGCAATAAGTACCGCACGTCCACGCCCCGAATTTAAATATGCAACCAGGCAATCCTCTCGTAGTAATTGATAACAATAGGTTTACCAGAGCGAATTAATAGCGCTCCTAAGCGGGCAATTTATGTCATGTTTTGATTTTATTTTTCAAGTTATATTGCTTGACATGTTAATAATGCACAGTTAGTAACCATACGGAATATAACCTGAACAATAACAAAGTTAAAAAGCATAAAAAGCAACAATCCACTGATTAACAATCAAGTTAATGCACAATAGCCATTTAATGTAAATCCATTTGATTCATATGTCCTTAAATGTCCTGCATGATGTGTAGCTCATAAACGGATATCATGACTCATCAACCCAGGCTATATCATAAACAGCCTCAATCTATTTCGGTCATTCCTAAAGAAGATTTGAAAGACGCCACCACAATGCATTGCGTTTTTGCAAAATACCCTGATTCTGGTCTCCCATTTGTCTCGATTACTATAGACATATAATATGCACACAATCACGGCTTCGTAGCGCGTTCCTCGTTGGAGCTCTTGGGTTCTACATGTAGTTTTCATCAATGAATAAATTATTTCTCAGTGTTCCTTTCTTCGTATATTTCTAAAACTTAAGTTAAAAAAACCTTAGTTGGCTGGTGCTCCCGCAATGCATTGTGGGATATCCTTTGATTTATTTCGGTCATTCCCTATGGCACAGGCGTCACGATTCGGTGTTCTGAACTAGCAGGATGACTTTGAATGTGAGCACATTATGAGCTAAGCACATTTTTAAAAACGTCCTAATATTGTAACACATTTTCCATTGTCATGATCATGATGATGGTTTGAAGCGTTTTGGTATGATGATTAGGGTTCAAATTCAAGGGTTCGCATATTAGTGTAGGATGTTATGTAATTTTGCTTTTTTTTTTGCTAAGGATGGTTTTTTTGGTTTTATTAGCTAAAGTAGACCCTCAGGTATCAGAAATCCATTGGTAACATTTTTTTCCATCTGCCGATTGGCCGCCATCTTGGATTTCAAAATGGCCGCCATTTCCAATATAATTTACCCTATAACTTTTGTTCTGAGCAACATATGAAGTCAAACTTGGTGGCAAACCACATGTTTTTAATACAAGGGAGTTCACAAGTGCTCTAGCTATGTTCCTATGTCTAACATACATGCATGGCCGCCATCTTGGATTTCAAAATGGCCGCCATTTACAAAAAAAATATTTTGCCATATAACTTTTGTTCTAAGCAACATATAAAGTTGATTTTGGTGGCAAAATCCATGTTTTCAAGAGTTGTTTACAAGACAAGATAGTGTATAATAGCTGATCTTTTGTTATATATTAATTGGCTGATAGTGGTAATTATAAGGGGAATTTATAGGGTGGTTTAAAACTGGTTGTAAGTAGCGCAACTCCAACCTTCTGCTCTACCACAAATTCTTCCTTTCCTCTATCTCCCATCTTGCTCCTTACTCTGCATGCCTCTCCTATGCACCTTTTTCCATGCTTTGCTTTACTATAGGTTGTAGATACAGGAGGCAATTCCATTAGCCCTCCTGTCCCCAATCGCTTCTCTTGCAGTTACCCATCTCCACGTCCTCGAAGACTAAGATGCATTGCAATGTAGTGCATGTTAGTCGCATGCCACCTGGATGGCCAAACCTTGCGGTTAGTGCTAACTGACGGAGCTCTGGGGGGCAATGGTTGGTAGTTCTAGGACTATTGATCATTGCTTTTTAGGTTTCACTTTAAATCACTGAGACCCGGGTAGAATATACTCATTAGCCTTGGCTGGCAAGTATTCTAAAAGAAGGACAACTTTGATCACAAACCATGCTGCAGGAGTTGCGACCGCAGTGATTACAGCAATTGAAAAAAACATGATGGCAAACCAAATCAACACTAGGGTTAAAGTCCCTAAAATAACCTCTCCTGGAGCAAACTCGGATTTTTCTAAATCAACTGATGACGGCATGCCCCCAAACCCGAAAGGGAGGAGTAAGCTTGACGGCAGAGCGCGCAATAGGAGACCACTTGCAACATGCAAGACCAATACTACTATATCTACCATGAATGTGAGAACTATCAGAGAGAGTCGATGCAGGAAGGAGCTTGTAACCAATCTAATTAAATGTAAAATTGACATGATCGGGATACAGGAACACCGCATTGTCCATGATGACCCAGTGAAGTATGAGAGCATTATGGGTGGAACTCTGATCACTACCTCAGCAACAAGAAATAAAGCAGGTGCAGTTATAAGTGGAGTCGGGATACTACTCAATAACAGAGTACTCAGATCATTAGCAAGTATCAAGCCACATTCTGATCGTACACTCAATAGTCAACTTCCATGGTAACCCAGCAACAACTGTAGTGGTGACCTACTGCCCTACAAATGTGGCGGATGAAGACATCGTAGGAGATCATTACAACAGTCTAAAGGGGGCAGTAGACTCCATTCCAGCACACAACATCTTGCTTGTTGTTGGCGACTTCAATGCTAGGCTTGGAAAGGATGACGCCAAATTCACTTACCATGATGACACAAATAGAAATTGAGAGTACCTAGCAGACTTGGCTAAAGAGAAAGATCTGATAATCGCAAATAACTTACTTCCGCAAGAAAAAAAGGCAAGTTGTGGACATATGTCAGCCCAAGCGGCAACAAACTACAGCTGGACTACATCCTTGTCAGGCGGAAATGGCAAAACAGTGTTCTAAATTCTGAAGCATATAACACCTTTGCTAGTTTGGGATCTGACCATAGAATCGTCTCTGCTCGTATCCGATTAAGCCTCAGAAAGAGTAAAATCATCAAACGGAATAAGCAATACGACTGGAAGCTACTTAGGCCTACAACTGATAATGATCTACAAGCCAAATATAGCATAGAGGTGCATAATAGGTTTTAACCCCTCCAGGATGAAGTAGAAACTGCATCTGAGAAATATTCCAGATTCATTAAAGCCACTCAAGATGCTGCAGAGGAAGTGATTCCTGTGAGGAAAAAAGAGAAAATAACCTACTTCTCAAATGACGCCCAGGTATCAAGGGCGAGATCACAAATTGAAGAAGCGTATGCAAAATATCAACTAGACACTAATGACGAGGACAATTGGAGAAATTATAAGGAGGCTAAGAAGGGGAGGCTTATGATCATGTGAAAGAGGAAAACCTTACCAATAAGCTTAGAGAGGTAGAAAATGCCCACATAAACTGCAAGCATGGTAAGAGTTGGAAACTGATCAACAAAATATCAGGAAGATTGACTACAAGAAAAGGACAAATCAAAGGATCCACGCAAAAGGAGAGACTAGATAATTGGTATACTCATTTCAAAAATCTACTTGGGAGCCCACCGCACATAAGCAATGAAGATGAGGAAATTGCCCCAGTACTATCAAATCTCAGCATAAAAGAAGGACCCTTTGAGGAGGAATATGTGAGGGCTAATAAGAAGGCACTGTAGAGGGGAAAGCAGTGGGGAAGATGGTATCACACCTGAAATACTCAAAAGATGTGATTTGGATAATATAATACTGGACTTCTGCAACGATGCCTTGATGAACGGGAAAAAGCCAGACCAATGGTCTATTCTCAACATAATACCAATACCAAAATCAGGTGATCTCAGTTTGTACCGTGGAATAAGTCTGAGCTCAATTGTTGCCGAGCTATACAACAAGATGATACTCAACAGAATCAGACCGGAGCTTGACATCCACTTGAGAGCTAATCAAAATGGCTTTCGAGTTGGACGTACCACGGTTGGCCACATTCTTGCCCTCCGAAGAATTATTGAGGGAATTAGATCAAACAACCTGCCAGCCATCATAACCTTTATAGACTTCAAGAAGGCGTTTGACACAATACATAGGGAACGAATGCTGCAAATTCTGAAGGCCTATGGTATACCTGAGCAGCTTACAAATGCGATTGCAGAAATATACAAGGACACCAAGGCAAAGGTTATATCACCTGATGGGGAAACTGAGGAATTTGAAATACTGGCTGGAGTACTACAAGGTGACACCTTGGCTCCATATCTCTTTGTCATTGTTCTCGACTACGCCCTAAGTGAGGCCATAGATGGCAAAGAAGAGGAGCTAGGATTCCGCTTAACAAAAAGAAGCAGCAGACGAATAGGACCAACCACAGTTACTGACCTTGACTTTGCTGACAACATTGCACTGTTGTCTGAAGACGTGTCTCAAGCGCAATCACTACTTAACAGAGTGGAGACTTCGGTGGGTAAAGTTGGGCTCAAAATGAACGCTGCAAAGACAAAGTACATGTCCTTCAACCAGAAGCAAAGTACCTGTAATCACCACAAACGAAGGTATGCCCCTTGATAAAGTGGAGGACTTCAAGTAGCTTGGAGCCTGGATGAACAGTACTGAAAAGGACATCAAAACACGCAAAGCAGCTGCATGGAGAGCTTGTGGCAAACTCAGTCAGTTATGGAAGGCCAAATCACTACCCAGAAAGCTCTAAGAAAGACTGTTCATAGCTACTGTAGAATCAGTCCTCCTCTATGGATGTGAGTCATGGACAGTCACCCCAAAGCTTAGTAAACAGCTGGACGGATGTTACACTAGAATGCTTAGAACTGTGTTCAACATCAACTGGAGGCAGCATGTGACAAATAAGGACCTGTACGCGGATATTCCCAAATTCTCGGACAAGATCAGGGAGCGTAGATCAAGATTTGCAGGACATTGCTTCAGAGGGTCCCATGAGCTGGTCTCCAAAATCATACATTGGGTACCAAAGCATGGATTAGAAAGTGTGGTAGACCAGCCCTAACCTACATTGACTTACTAAAGCGTGACACAGGATTGCAGGTAGAAGAAATCAAGACAGCTATGTTGGATAGGAAGATTTGGAGAGGCATCGTGGTTCGGGAATATCACCCGCCATAAGTCAAAGTAAGCAAGTCAAGTAATTATGCACATAGGCTAATTTATAGGCCAAATAGGCCTCTAATATTATTAACCATTTTTCTTTCCTTTCCTAGTTTTTGTTTCGTTTTGTTTGTTTGTTTTGTTTTGCCTATGATACATGCAATTGAACAAAACAGCAATTACCCCCTATTATAATACAATAATACCCCTCTTCAATATAGAGGGGGTAGCTGCTGTGGATAAAAAAGCATACATTTGATTGCTCCTGGTGTATGTTTTCTTGTAATAAGTCCAATGCAATGTGATCAACCTAATGTATCACCAGTGGGGTACTACCGGACAATAAATACTAAGTATATGTTACTGCTAACAATTGAAATTGGTATTGAATTTACAGCTAATTTATATATAGCAACCATTCATGTCAAATTAATTGATAACAGATAGAACTGTACACTTAATTGTCAGTAAATAACTCTTGAAAACATGACCTTTGCCACAAAAATCAACTTCATATGTTGCTCAGAACAAATGTTATAGGGTAAAATCTTTTTTTTGTAAATGGCGGCCATTTTGAAACCCAAGATGGTGGCCATGCATGTATGTAAGACATCAAAACATAGATACAGTATTTTTGAACTCTCAGGTATTGAAAACATGATTTGCCACCAATTTTGACTTCATAGGTTGCTCAGAACAAAAGTTATATGACAAATTCCATTGGAAATGGCGGCCATTTTGAAATCCAAGATGGCGGCCATTCCGTGGATGGAAAAAAATGTTACCAATGGATTTCTGATAGCTGAGGGTATACTCTATCCAATAACACCAAAAAAAGCATCCTTAGCAAAAAAAATGCACTAGTTTGAAATCCTACATAACAGCCTACACTATATCGGATCATTCAAACAAGCACATACTTAACATTCAGGAGCCGTTCATTTACTTTATAAAAAACAAAAACCTGTAGTTCATCAGAAAATGTGTTCAACTTTTACATTATACAGGGTGAGTCAAAAAAACTGCAATAGTGGAAAAAAGCCATCTTGTTTCCAAATCAAAGTTGATGTTTGAAATTTTGCAAACGTTATGAGACATGTAAGAATAACATATTTGTTACTAATTTCATGTGAAAAAATGAAGTCAATTGCATTTTTCGTTTGCCTTTGGTGAACTTTTTCACCCATGTACCCATTTCACACGCTTGTCCACGAAACAGGTATAAGATTGGAAAATGCGTCTCTCATTAACGATTGAAGATTCGAGTAAATTTGTGACGTAATTGGAATTTAATGCTTCATTTATTGTTTACATGGGAGATCAAATAATCAATTTAAATATCCCATGCTATGAACTCCTTATAATGCTCTAGATTTGAATAAAAATGACATCATTCTAAATATTCGTTGGCGGGATAATCAAATGTGAACATGAAATTATGTGTGCAATTTCAATTGAAAATCACTATGCTCGTACGGAAACACAAGTAAATTGGGTTGTGCAGCAAAAAGGTTCACTGAAGACAAACGAAAATTGCGATTGACTTTATTTTTTCACATAAAGTTCGGAACAAATATACTATTCTTGCAACGTTTAATGGCTTCTTTCCACTATTGCAGTTTTTTTTAACTCACCCTGTAGATCTACACTCACGCTCCAATATCAGGGCTTGAATTAAGGAATTAAGAGGAGCTACTTTTTTAAACACATTTGCCTCACTGGTTTTACTGATATTCCTTCAGGAACAGGGGGCTAAGGCGACGATTTTTTTATTGATTTTATAAAATCTTTTGAAAATTTGTTGCAATACTTTTTTGTTTTTGAAATTGTGTGCACATTTGTCATGTTTGTTGCGTCCCTTTTTTATTTTTTTTTTGTTTCATATTTTAAATTGCCCCGAAAAGACACCAAAATGTATTCATTACTTCATGAGTAATCGCGATATCTTCGTACTAAGTGCGTTCCAATAAAATTATTCGTTAGATGAGAACGCTTGCCGAGCGCATGTTACTAATAATTGACCGAAAGAATTGCGCCAAGGTATTCGATTGTTTTGCTCATTGACTAACCAATCAAATTAAAAGCCTCACGCCCCACAACTGAATATTCAATAAGTTATGAGAAAACACGATTAAAGCTTATTTTCTAATTGGTTGAATGATCACAATGTTAATGATGGGATGACCTGACTTGGACTGTTGCAATAACTAAGAAGCGGTGGACAAAATAAACAGAAATCTAATAAATTATTAGCGCGATTATATCGGTACAATTTAACGATTTGGATAAATATGCCTTTTTTTTAGTAATTAATGAGAATAATGACTTCTTAACAACTGTTTTCGTGAATTTGTTTTGAAATCCTCAGTTGTTGTTCTGGTCATTCGAATTAGCGCCCTTCGGAATAAGGACAATCTTCGGACCAGAACAACAACCTCTGATTTCAAAACAAATTCACGAAAACAGTTGTTACGCAGTCATTATTCTCCAAGTGGTGTACAGTAACTGCTGTCGGTTATCGATTTTTGCGCCGGTTGTGGGCACACCGCGTCAACACCGCTGTCAAGTTTCCGAGTGACTTGGCGTCTCCGCCCCGCTCTAAAAAAACATTAAAAAGATAATACAAAGCGCCCGACCGACCCTATCTAAATATATAGGGTTCGTTTGCATGTTACACGACATGATTCCGCAAGGTTGATTCCTTTATGTACGGCAGATCGATGAATACGTGCAGGACCTCTTATTTGCGGCAGATGAACATGGTGGAGGGCCTATATCGAGGGTTCAGCGCCAGAAGGCCGTAACTATTTTTTTTGTGGCAAATTGATATGTTGGTACAAAAATAATCCATATAAGTATTATAACCTAGATTTTTAGAACCATAAACACTCTTAATTTGACCATTAAAGTAACTTTCATTATTAAATTTGACTAAAATTGGAGTTATAAGTTGGGTGCTACATGTACAGTGTCTTGAAATGAGTCCCAAATATTTGAAAGTTGTTCATCTCAAAATAGCATTTCTTGAGTTATAAGTCCTTCTGGCGCTCAACCCTCGATATGAATGTTAGTGTGAATGTGGATATTACCAAGATGTCAACGGCCCTATTTATAACCTGGGAATACAGTCATCAAAAAAAGTAACTATACAGGTAATAAATGGGCTTTTAACTCTAAAAATATATATCCTACCTAAAAATATTGAATGATAAAGGTGTTGAGAAATTTATCTTCTTTCATATGAGATATTGCGCGCTAGGATCGGTTGAATATTCAAGAAGTGACAATCCAAAATGTAAGGTAAAGTCACAATTTCATTTTCACATTTTACATTTCAGTAGGTAGGGGTGTGTGTGGCGTATTGATCCATCGGAACAATACGGCCGACTGTCCAACCTGCGCATGCATCCCCCAATTTTGCACTGCTGGTAATCGATAATGTACCCGTAGCTGGGTCACCGTGTATAAAAGAAAAATGTGAAAATGAAAATCGGACTTCACCTTACATTTTGGAGTGTCACTTCCTCAATAATCACCCGATCCTAGCGTGCAATATCTTATATTAAAGAAGATAAATTTCTCAACAACTTTATTATTAGAGTTAGAAGCCCATTTATTACCTGTATAGTTACTTTTTTTGATGACTGTATAATGTTTGAATTAGGTTAATTTACAAGCTGTCAGTGGATATTAAAGAAACGAGTGTATCCTTTTATTTAGCAGCGTTCGTAATGCAGTGGTCATTACAGTTCACCCACAGCACGAGTACTATTCTCGCAACTTTTTTTGTGATTTTAAGCTTAAGAAAGCACACATAATTTTGCAGTACGACACTTTATTTAATGAAGGGCTGTTGGCGATATTACGGGCTTTATTTTAGCATGCGAGTCCTTTCTTGCAAATCTGTGATCTATTCAATAATTTACTACCATACGCGTAACAAGCCCTCCTATTCATTTAACATACTTTCCACGCGGCTATTGGTTTTACCATTATACAAAGCAGATTTGTCAGTAACCTTTCCAAACTGTCAAGGTATATCCCAAGGATTACAGAACCAATACTATACATGTTTGCACTTATTTCAATGCATTGCTCATGGTGATTCCAAATATGGTAATGAAACTATAGAATGTTGACATATTATTTGAAACTTTTTGGAATGTCGTCTGCAGACGCCTGCCGCGTGGAAACTGTTAAACACTTTCCACGCGGCAGGCGTAGGCCTATCTGTAGACGATATTCCGCGAAAATGTCACAAAATGTTTCAAAAATGTCGAAATTATTGAATGTCATTACCATATTTGGAATCACCACCACGAGAAATGCATTCATTGAAATAAGTACAAACATGCCAAGTATTGGTTCAATAATCCTATGAGACTTTGCAAATTGGGAAACGTTTCTGATTAAAAAAGGTTTTGAAATGGCAAAACTAAACTCCTCACAAAAAGTATCGAAACACGTTACACGTGATCCAATAACTAACGGTCCGAAAGGGTTTAAATTAATCAAAGCCAATGATCCAGTGCATAATTTTGTTTAGCGTATTTTGACACCTCGATTGTTGAGATACGATTTTGCGGAGCGGAGTAAAGGTGCGTTCATACTCCCGTCGTTGCGCATTGACCGACGTCGATGGATAAAAGTTGACATTGCTTCAACTCGCGCGCCGATGTCCATCGACGTCGGCCGATGCGCAACGACGGGAGTATGAACGCACCTTTATTGTTATTTCAATGGACGGAGGACCAGTTTCAAAAGTGACAATCGTCCCTATAGAAGCAGGTTTGCATTACTGTTATGAATGATCATGATGATCAGGTTTATGCTTTACGCACACTGTCGTGGACAATGATAGTGGACACACAAAGTACTGAAGACAAAGGTAAAGTCATGGCAAAGTTGAAGTTGAATGAAAACAACAAATCTTTGCTATGAAAGGAACACACTATCTTCATTTTCTGAGTGTATGTTGCATTTTTGTAAACGTGACGTGTAAAGCATAAAACCTGATCATTCAAAAATGCAAACTTGCATCTATTGTCTATATAGGGATGATTGTCACTTTTGAAACTGGACCTACGACCATTGAAATGGCAATAACCCCGCTCCGCAACATCGATTAATTGATTAATTCATACCCTTTCGGACCGTTAATTATTGGATCATGTGTAAGGTGTTTCGATACTTTTTTGTGAGGATTTTGGATGCCATAGTGCGCCCTAGTGGATGGCAGCACTTTACATCACTCTGCACAATTTGCACTGTTTTTAGCTGTTTCTATCCTGAACTTCTTAATGGAATTTATACCAGTGGATTACTTATGATACCAGGATTATAACTGTATACTTGTTTTCTGATTTTAATGGAATTTCTTCAAGTTTGAAGCTGATTTATCATTCTTATTTTGGATATTATTTTGTGAATATTCTACTGTGACCAGGAATCACCTACACCCTTCAACAATGGACCAATCAGAAACCTGCTCAATAGACAATGACTGTGTATGGATCACATAGAGATACTACTGTACAGTGCTGTCTTCAATGCATCATATTGAATTTGCATATTATTGGCCACCACTTATCTCCATGATGCTCTTGAATCCACTTGACACTTGCTCTATTGATAATGACTTGGCTCCTTATTGATTATTGATCAATTGCTTATTGATGAATTGTATATCCGATCTTCACAATGGATTTCCTGCCAGGCATAACTCTACTAATTGCCTTGCTTGTATTTATAAGCCCAATCTATGTGTCTCATCAGCATGAGATTGACTTAAAACTCTCAACACTAATTTGCAACCACACTGCCTACAAATCAAATGGACATTTCAAACGTCTGAAGTTTCTCCATTCAAGAATCCCTTATAATGTCGCATCCACCGCTACTTTCCAAATCGAACTTTTAAAGTCCATGGATGTGAATCCCAACCCTGGGCCTACAGTAGTAGCCAGTGCTACAAGTAAAACAAATCCTGATCATGACTTTCCTCAATATGTACACACTACTGCTTCTTCCCTGCCTCTTCTCCCAAACCATGGATCTGCTAGTTATTTGCCCGATACTACTGATAACAACTCCTCACATTCAAGATATTTCTACAGCACATCTACACTTCTTGCTCTGAACCCCTACAGCCATGAACCCAAATTGCCCCATCTATCTGCTGAACAATGGAACAATATAAAGACCCTTAAGCTCAACAGATGTCCTATAACTCATCGAAGCAAAAGAGGTGGAAGACGTAAACCCTTGTTCAACGCACCATCACATCAGATGAATACTGAACACATTGAGTCGCACATTCAAGTTGTGACAACTTCTAGAAGGTTACCTGTACCAAGACGTCTTCATCCTGACCGGCCTAATGGACCATATGCACCAAACCTGAACACTCTCTCAAAGTTCAACCCTAACATAATATCTGGAACTTAATTCTGCCTATGGAACGCTCGCTCAACTAGAAATAAACACATTGAACTGACTGACTATATTTGTACAAACGATGTTGATATAATGATTATTGTTGAAAGTTGGTTAGATACTGAGTCTGATTCTGTAATTATAGGGTTTTGTACCCCTCCAGGATACACTTTCTTAAATATACCTCGTGACTCTCAAAATCGGGGTGGTGGTATAACTGTAGTGTTTAAGACTCCTATGAAAATGATGATCAAACGAACTGTTTCTGTTTATAATACTTTCGAATTTGCTCATGTTACAAACAATTCTCATTCTGTAAATTTTGCCATTGTTTATAGACCGCCTCCATTTACAGAAAATGGGTTGACCAACTCCCTGTTTCTTACTGAATTTGAACAATTTGCTACAGAAATGTCTCTACTACCAGGTAAATTAATTTTACTTGGTGATTTTAATGTTCACTGGGATAATCCCGCCAAATACGATGTTGTTCGCTTCTCAAGTGCTACCAAATGTGCTGGTTTTGTCCAACATGTAAATGGGCCTACACATAAAGATGGACACACGTTAGATTTAGTGTTCACACGCACCGATGAAACATTACTGAAGGACTGCCATACAGAAGATAAGCTAATGTCTGATCACCATGTTATTTGTTTCACATTAGACTTACCAAAACCAAAACCTATGGAAATTACTTCTACTCTGCGCAAGTATTGTGATATCGACAAAGACAAATTTGTAAAATCTCTAGGTGAAGTTATTTCAAACCAACCATCTCACATTCGTCAAGATAGTAATGCCATGTTTGAGTGGTATGATTCTGAAATCAAATGTTTACTGGACACATACGCTCCTTCAACGACTCGTACACGCCTTGTAAAAAATCGAATGCCGTACTACAATGATTCAATTCACACCGCACGTCGTGAACGCCGTCAAGCAGAACGAAAGTGGAGAAAGTCCAAGTCCGAACTTGATCGTAAATTTTATTTAAATGCAAAACGTAATGTAAATGATCTCACCATGTCTGCAAAACAAGCATTCTTCAAGGATAAACTATCTTCTTGTTCAACTAACATGACTAAAGATGTCTACCGCACTATTAACTCACTTCTCAACAAAATGTTCAACATCTACCATACTACGATTCTGCAATAGATCTCGCCAATCAATTCTCTTCATTTTTTGTCAATAAGATTGTGAACATCAGAAAGGAACTTGACAATGAAAATGTTAGTATTCCTGATCACTTTTGTGACTCTTTCCATGGAATTTTTCCTCCTCTTGAAGTGTTCAGACCAACTAATGAAATTGAACTTTTGAAAATCATCAACTCATCACCAAGTAAAACCAGTCGGTTGGATCCTATATCAACATGGTACCTCAAAGACAACCTGCCTCAACTTCTTCCTGTGCTTGCTGATATTGTAAATGTCTCTCTTTCTACCGGAGTCTTTCCCAAAGGAGCTCATTCTGCAATTATAAGGCCTCTACTGAAAAAGCCAACTCTTGATCAAAATACGCTGAAGAACTACAGACCTGTTGCCAATATAACTTTTGTTGGTAAATTAATTGAAAAGATCGCATGTTCACGTCTCACAGAACATATGGATTTGAACAATCTTGCAGACCCTTACCAATCTGCATACAGCGCACTGCACAGTACTGAATCAGCACTTCTAAAAGTGAAAAAGGACATCATGTTTTCACTACACAGAAAACTTTTCTGGGTCAAAGATGGGTCAAGTGACTCATTTGCAGTGGGTCATCTCACATTACCCGTCTAGCTGTGTCAAGTGACCGTGTCCCAGCGAAGCGACTCACCTGTGATGAGTCGGTTTGTCGGACCCATTTGAATTGACCCACGTAAGATGGGTCAATGAATTTTAATGGGTCGCTCGACACGTTGACTCACGTAAGATGGGTCACGTGCAGTCTGACCCATTTGAATTGACCCACATAAAAACGTAAGACGTGAGTCAATGGGTCGTTCGACATATTTACTCATTTGCAAGTGAGTAAAAGTACGCTAAAAAAATCGTGATTGGTCGAAAGAAAAATATATTATGGGATAGCCCAGCACACCATTCACACGCACGTCTCCACACCGTTTGTTGTTATGTTATTGTGTTGCGTCGCGGCGGACCGTATGCAGTCAAACAAGGTAAGTTTTTAAAACGATATTTATGTTTATTTCATAAAACATACTTGTGTGATATTCAACAAGCCAGGTGTAGCCTGACATGGTGCTGTAGAGGATTTAAAATCAAAAGCTGCACATCAAATTCGAGTCCGCGATCATTCCTAACAGGTGTCCAAATTTGGCCACCGATTTAGTGGCCAAATTATCCCACCAAGACAAAATGCGTAATAAATTCACTATTTTTCATGTTTGAAACCCAAAATAATTGTTCCAATGGAGTAAAAATCTGTTGGGGTATAGGTTTATGTTTGATTTCCTGTTTGAATTAAGCAACTTCTGATACTTGTTGAAGAGATGAAGAACATTCTGTGATTTTGGGTCAAGCAAAAGTTTTGTCTATTGTAAAATTTTTGTAGTGATGGGCGGCGCAACGATAATCGATACCATGGGATTTTTGTAATAGGGGGGTTTGGTGTGAGGTGGGGTATAGCTAGGGAGGGTGTTTGTGATTGGGAAGGGGTTAGTGATGCTATAGTGGTAGAGATCGCATATTTTTGGCGGCGAACCATCTAGCTTGCTGAAAAAAACATGCATCCTAGGTACAACAGCGCCCTCTACGATAGGGGTAGAGTTCGCGCAAAATAGGGGTTGAGTTCGCAAATTCTACACGGGTCGGTTGGTAGACCGTATCGCGCCTGCGGCGGGCTCATCTAAATTGGACCTAACTTAAATCGGTTCGTAACAAGCCGGGTTTAGTCGCCTCGGCAGCAGGCGGCCTGCGGCTCCTTTTCTTACTAGCGCCTAGTATAGCGGCGGGCTATCCGCGTACGGTGCCTTCGGCCCCGCTTGACACTGTGAGCACGGAACAGAATCAAGTGAAGATTTATTTACGAATAATATTTTTCGTATAGTATACGGTACTTGTTGTTGTAGTGTATTTTTGAGGTATCGACCGTGCTGTATTGTGGGAGTTACTGATTTTCAGCAGCCAGGTACCCTTTTGGCGTTAGTGATGGGGGATTGTGGTTGGGAGGGGGTTAGTGGTGGGGAGGGGTTGTGGTGGAGGGCAGGGATTTGTGGTGGCGAATGGGAATGGGATGGCCCTGGGGAGAGGGTGTATGGTGGCGAAGGGCAGTGGCGACTGTGGCGTAACTAGACTTTTTCATTTGGAGGGGGAGGGGGGGGGGGGGGGGCAGGAAGGGGGGGGGGGGGGCAGGAAGGGGCAGTGACTTGAAATGGGGGGGGCTCCTAAGACAATCCATGATTTTTTGAGTAAAGAGGTAGCGCGCGCGAACATTTTCGACTTTACAGCTATTTTTGCACGATTGAGCTACATTTTGGCTCTAAACAAGCTTGTACCAAAGAATATTTCATTTTGGGAAGAAATTTTTCAATGTGTACTTTTGACCATCATAATTCCATGATTCCTTTCGTCAAATGAACCGACAGTGCCAATCTCAACCGACACGACGTCATTATTGGGGGGATTTGGTGTGTACTTTTTTGTAAATTTTATTTACAGCCGTACTTGATTTCATTTGGGAGGGCAAGTAGGGGGGGGGGGGGGCAAGGGTTCCAAGTGTAGGGGTCCCGCCCCCCCCCCCCCGCTGGTTACGCCACTGGCGAAGGGGGATGGTGGCGTGGATGCATGGGGTGGGAAGGGTTGGCCTAGGGGGTGGGGTGGGTGGGGTGTCTGTGGTGGGGGAGGGGTTTGTGGTGTGGTGGGGAGGGTAGGCCGTGGGGTGAGGTAGAGTGTTTGTGGTGGGGGAGGGGTTTTGTGAATGAAAGGGGAGGGGGTTTGTGGTGGGGATGGGAAGGGGAGGGGGTTTATGGTGGGGATAGGAAGGGGAGGGGGGTTTGTGGAAATTGTGAAGGGGAGGGA
Organism: Ophiura sarsii; assembly: GCA_035610835.1. Taxonomy (NCBI): domain Eukaryota; kingdom Metazoa; phylum Echinodermata; class Ophiuroidea; order Amphilepidida; family Ophiuridae; genus Ophiura; species Ophiura sarsii. The sequence goes on along the minus strand of CM069455.1, from coordinate 57,011,814 downwards.
GTCTGTGGTGGGGATTGTGGTGGCATTGGGGGTGGGTGGGGAGGGGAGGTTGTAGGGGTGGTTTAGATTTAATTATGCTTTCTTTATTGAAGGTAATATGCTTCAGTGACTTTCAATGCTTTCCAAGCAGGCCCTCATTTCGATACATACATAAATACATGCAAATAACAAATGTTACAGTGTTTAAATATAATACAAATTATGATATTCTTCAATGATAATTTACAGTGGAGATAGAGGATTTGAATTGACCGAGTGACAAATTTTCTAAATCAATACGAATAGATGGTGATAAATTGTTCCACTGCTGGAAGGTGGAGTAGGTTTGTGGTTGGGGTTGAGAGGGTTTGTGCATGTAGGTGGGGATTGATGTGTGTACACCAATAAGCACACAATAAGGCCCCAAAAAGAGTTGTGTTGCCCTCAGCGACCGACCCTAAAATCGTAAAAACTAGGGTCACATTTTTTTACAAATTTTTGTAGATTTAAATTTGATTAAAAGTGTCTAAATGTTACTATTTCTTGCTTGAAATGAATAAGTAAGCTTAAATAAATGTTTTTTAGACTATTGTCACACTAGAAACATTAGTTCAATTGACATGATGGGCCTATACCAATTTTGTCTTGACATTAAAAAGCATATATATATTTCAGCCAAAAAAATTAATAAAATAAAGTGCACTTTCAATGAAAGCTTGAAAATGAAATTTCAAAAATAGTTTTTGCAAAAATTGACTGAAATTGCATCTTTTTTCTAGTAAAACGTAACCATGAATTGTTTTGAAGCCGCGCAAAATATTTTGGTATCAAGTTCAGCTATCAATATATGAAGGATAGAAGATGTCATTTTGTGTGTGGAAGCGCTACTTTTGGATTAACTGTATTAAATACTGGCAAATGTCCACTTGCCACAAAATGACTGAAATGTCATCATTTTTCTGGCAAAACACAACCAAGAATTTGTTTGAAGCTATTATTCTGCACATTATGTCACTAGAGGTCTATTTAACACATTAAAGCTTACACTGCACGAATACACTTAAAGCGTTATTAATAGGCTGATTGTATGTGTAGCAGTCACAAAATGCAGTAGAGACTTTTTTTTTTTAAATGTTGTCCTCTTTATTTTGAGAATTTTTGTGAATATATTTGTTGTATTTTTGTTAATTTTTTGTTGCAATTTTTTGGATTTGTTTTGGATTTGTTTTTATAACAAAATTGAACTTTTTTGAGAATTTAAAAAATAAATAAATAGCCTACATTATGAGTTCCCCGGTATTTTTTTCTTCTTTCTGTATTCCATTCAGCCCCATCAGAGCCCCAGACCGTAAATATTTGTCCATATTTTGTGAACAAGCAGGGGGAAACTAAAAGTGTTCGTGAATAACTAATAGTATGGAGCAGAGCATCAAATGGTTGATTTGGAGAGTGTTGATGTTGATACCATGTTCTGAAGCATTTTTTTCTCTACATTTCAGGACTACATGTACTGTTGCAAGTAAGAGAAAGGTTTCTTTAAGTCGGTGGCCAGTTCCCTTCCGCATTCCAAAATTCAATTGATTGAATCCTTATGATGAAATGACCAAGTACACTTTGTAAGTATATGTTTGTTTAAAGTTTTAAACGTTAGTTTATTCGGTTGGTTCATACAGACACCATGTATTTACATCCATTATGAACTGTTCTCCAATATTGTAGTTCTGCACAATTTACAAATCTGAATTTGAAGAAATATAAAAAGCTCAAATTTTGTAAGAGTGACCTAGCAATAAGCATACAGAATATTATTCATTAACCCTAACTCTACCCCCCACTTTTTTCAGAATTTTTTCTTCAACTTGGAAAATCGACCAAAATATCCCCCCCCCCCCCCCGGATTTAATCCAGGGACCTCTCGCACCAGAGGCGAAGAATTCCCCACTACACCACGGCTGTCAAGGCTAGTTTGCGCAGTATATTGCGCAAACTATATGGGCTGGGTCCATTTTTTCATAAAAAAACTTCCACGCCGGGTGGTACCAACGTGCCCAGTCGTGGTATTTTGGGGTGGTAGAGTTAGGCCAACAACAACAAAAGTAGACTTGCCCTTTCAGAGCCAGAGTCTGGGTCGGACGGTCGAATTGTTTGTATTTTTAAATTAAAAAAAATTCAAACAAGCAGATACTACTCAAAAACACGTTTTCATTTTTCTTTATTGTTATGTACTTCTTTCAATTTTTTTTTAAAAATTTTTAATTTGGAGAAAAAAAAATAGCGACCCTAGATTTCCGAAAATTCAGGTCGGTCGGAAAGGGCAAGTCAACTTTTTTTTTTTTTGCCTTAGGGTTATATATATGGTAGGGTTAGTTGGCGCAATATACTGCGCTAACTAGCCTTAACACCACACCCGTGGTGTAGTGGGGAATCGTTCGCTAGGTCCTGGAGGTTCCTGGATCAAATCCCGGGGGATCGGGGCAATATTTGGGGTCAATTTTCCACATTGAAGTAAAAATTCTAAAAAAAGTTGGGGGGTAGAGTTATGGTTAAGATTTCAACCAACATTTTCCCCATTGTTTAGGTGAAGAAAGTGTGTGTTACTGTTTTGAGCAGTTTTATTGGCAAACACAAGTTTTGAAGCCATCCAAATCCTATGTAAAACCTGTGAAAATTAACAGCAAATGAGTTCAGCAACATTCGGTAGCGTTTATAGCTGATCATGTAGGACTATATTTGGCTTGTTGCAGTATTGAATCGCACACGTAAAGTTGATTACACAAGTGTAGATGCTTGTACACAGTTGATATCTAGTCACTATGAGGTAAAGGTAGTATGTTTTTTGTCACTTAAAGGGGCACAGAGAGATTTCTCAAAAAATGAAATTAATTTTGTTAACCTTGTTTAAATTGATGGTATACATGGAAACCCTCTCATGTCAGATTACTTCAAAAGAAATCAGTAAAAATGAAAACTAAATGCATTTCCGATGGTATATTAGGGCTTTTCACTTTTTTTGTATTTTGGTTAAAAATCACCACCAATTGAATCAGGGAGGTCATAACTATGCATCACGCAGCAAGCTATGGGTGGTATTCAAGGTTATTTTGAATAAACATGAAACAAATAAGTAAGAATCCATCTGTGATCTCATCGAAACGCTATCAAATCCATGAATTTCACATTAGGATTGTCTTTTAAGTTATAATGATTCGTTTAACTGGAGATGAATGGAAGCTACTAGGGCAAAATTAAATTAAAATGTGTTTTACATTGCATTTTTATTTCAGAACTATTTGAAAAAATACCTTGTCACAAAAATGCAGAAATGAACGAAAGCGGCATGAGAACGATAATGGCCATGCAAAGCCACCAGCCAAGTTAGCCAAACCTTCTAAAAGTACATCAAAACCTACAGATACTGCAAAGAATAGGCCGAGTAACCAGTGGGGGAGTTACGCACTACTTACTAAGCGGCCGGTGGGCGAAGATGATACAACAATAGAGAAGCACATTCAACTGATGCAGGTTGAAAATCGAAAGTTGAGGCAAGATACTACTAAGTTTAGCATGCTTATGGACCTCACATTGCTGACAGACGAGATGGGATAGTGAACAAACTGTGGAAGGTTGACAAAATATCGACTACCTACCCTGCTTGTTTGATGAGGATGAGGTAAATTATGTGCATGTTAAATGGTTTCACAACATTTACATTCAAATATTTAGATAAGATTTAATACCGCATTATATTAATAGGATAAATGTAATTTGATACCACTTTTTCCTATTGTTAATCCTTTTGTTAAATTCCACAGTGAGCGAACACGAGAAGGATAATTGTGCCCCATTGCACCTAAGGCAAAGGATGCCCGAAAGCACAATTGCTCTAACAATCATGCCCATAGTTGTCACTATGCTGGTCGGCACTGGTCGGTACTAATTACCATCACTCAGCCAAATTAACCGGCACTCAAGGGAATTTAAACCTTGCCGAATAGCACTAGAATATGCCAAATTGAAAGTATTTGTCTTAAAAACAGCTACAAAATGCCTCTATTGCAACATGATTCATTATTTTGATTCAAATCTCGTCAAATTTAGGCAGCATTGAATTTTGGCTGGTGACAACCCTGATCATGCACCAAAACTCAATGCCAGCTATAGGTGGCATGCAATGCAAATGCAACAAACAACAGCTAATGCAACAAAGGGAGTTTAAATTCTTATTGTTATAATACATGCAGATACTGACAGAGTTCCACCGCTTGACAGAACAAGACATTTGCAAGGCCCAACAGAAGGGTATTGATAAGTATGCAGATGCCATCATCAAATGTGCACGTGTGCAAAAGGGGACGAGAGACCAGATATTTTCTGCAATTGGAAAAGCAAAGAGTGCCAAGGCCAAGAAACGTAAGTTTTTGTGTTTTATCACAGTTTTCTTTTCCTCAATTTTCAGTAAATATCTTCCCAACGTGTATTATAGTTCAACAATGTGAGGAGACAGACATGATTTCTTCTTGACTGATAGCATTGATAGCCCAGTTCTAGAACTTTTCAAGAATACTGAGAAATTGTATGTTATGAATACGTAGAAGTCATTTTCTTATAATATAACCCTTGTCAACAATCATCAAACAGACCCAGGTTTTGAAAAAATGTCATCTCCGTATGATATTGCCTCTCATCTTTTAATCTCTATTTTCCCCGTTGTCATTGTTCTTTCGAGATTACTCTAAATTCATGTAAAGTAAATCAGTTTTCATTCTGTCAATGATGGGCATCTTTCCCTTGATGTTTAATTGAACCAAACACCAGGCACACCCCTCCAACTGGTGTCACTGCTAACATTTCAAAAGACAAAATGAACTTGGTTAATTTCATCATTCTTTTCAAGCTGATCCTTACAATTAAACTTATCAAGCCTATGTGTGATTAAAGGCCTCATTTATAAATCTGATTTCAGATGCTGCAGAAGTTGGTGAAGTGTTGCTGATCTTTCACTTGCTGCATGAAAATGTTGAGTTTGCATTTTGTTCAAAGGCCAAGGTAAGTTGTGATTTAAGGGGTACAACAACAGCTAACAACTTTCCTGATTGTTCAGCTGCATAAAAAATAATAAATTTGTCATGATCTAGATTTACAGAATAAATGAGGGATTTTTGTTTGGAGTGTCTTCTATGTGTCATAAGGGATAGGCGAGTCCAATATTTAAGTAGTGAGCCGGCATCCACTACGATGAAAATATTGAACATCTATCCCATGTGACATGACAGGGGTTCCCATTTACTGTGGAAAACAGGACAAAAAATGTATTGATTTTTTTCAGAAAGGGAAAAATCAGGGAATCTGAAAACTAGCAAAAATATCAGGGAAAACATGGAATTTGAGTGGCAAGGGGAAAATGCATTATTTGGCACATGAGTGTGGACATGTCTTGTGTTTTTTCAACAACTTTTAACCAAGACAAATGGTAAGTATTTCTCAGGGATTATTTCGAAATTTAGTTTCCTAAAATGATGGGAACTCTGCCCAATAGAAGACACCACAAACTCAAGTCAGTATCTGTGTTTTTCATATTAATACAATCAGTAGTATTCCAATCTAAAAATACAAATATTTTCAGCAAGCAAATACACAAATTACAGTGAAAAATCCCTGTGATAAAAATCACTGTAACTATGACTGGTTTATAATCCAAACACAGGTCATACCGCTTTTGCATACACGAATGACGTGTGCGATATGTGAAAACTTGCTTTGAATCTGTAGCATATAATCTGACACAGTATATGGTACTCCCGCTGGACAGTCTAAAACTTCAAAAAGGACCTACAGAAAAGGGTATGCGGGATAGTCCTGGGCAAGAATTTTTCATCTTACTCTGAAGCACTGAGTAGTTTTGACATGGAGTCTCTCTATGACAGGCGGGTGGGTCACTTTCTGCAGTTAGCCAAAGAGGTTTTTCTTATAGTTCCAGAACAAATTATTTACTGCGGGTGGGTCACTTTCTGCAGTTTGCCAAAGAGGTTTTTCTTGTAGTTCCAGAACAAATTATTTACTCCCTCGATCCTGCCAGCTTGTAGTCTTCATGGTCGCAACCTGTGTGCTGCTGACAAATTGTCGCAGCTCTTTTCTTTAATACAATGTACCAGGCGCATACCGCGGCATGTGAGCCAGGGGGGGCAGAAGTATATGTCGTCCCGACAGTGGCGTAAATTTTCGTAAAAGGTTGCCCCAATTTTTTTCCCAGTCAGTCACCTCGTGAATTTCACGTAAGTGGGGGGGGGGGGGGGGGTAGGGTCAAAAAAAATTGCACGGTCAAACATTTCGCACAGTCCAAAAATTTCGCACGGTCACAAAAAAATTCTTAGAGTCCTAAAAGCAAAACAGTCGACAAATAATGCCCAATCCTCAGTTTTTTCAGCCTAGGCCCTATTTTTTTTTTCTTATGCGAATTTAGCGTCCCGGTATTGCGAATTTAGCTTGCCCCTGCCCCCCGGTCGGTACGCCACTGCAATGTACTTGTTACAAAGGTTTATGTTTGGTTTGTTATTTAAAAATAAATGAATAATAATAGTTGTTTATTTTCTTTCAACTTTTTAATAGGTAGATGAAGATTCCTTCCCGTCACACATACACATTCAATATAACGGCTCAATGGCTGCCATAGTAGATGAAACTGTCAAGGATTACACCCTGATAGCTGAAGGTGAAGAAGTGTGTTCTACGGCCGACTTCATGAAAGCAGTAGGCATACTCATGGCTACACATTATGTCTTCAACGTCGCATATAAGTTTTCTGCAGAAGATTATCCTGAACTTGTTCAATATACCACACCCACAGAAAGGTATTGCATCTCCTTTACAACATCAACTCTAAGTTGAAATGAAATAACCAATGGGTAAGAATGTTAGTAGTTTCAAGGTTTTGTAGTTACCAGTGTGTAATGAAAATTGGTGATCTCAAATTTGGAGGATCCAGAGAGACACCCACCCTGTACATGTGACTGATTTGTTGCTATACCGTAGTGAAAAGTGGTAAATTGCTCATTATTTTTCCAGTAAATGTTCACTTTGGCAGACAACAGTCAAATTGAAATGTTAAAAATTCCACAATAATCATTTTATTAATATGATTTGCTACTTGTTTGTTGTTCTTGATTAGAAAAAGTTAATGATCAGAACTTCAAAATTTGGAAGAGAAAGAATGAAATTGCAAGATAATGCAATATATGTGCCCAGTTATGAAAATTATTGTTGGATACCTTTCACATGACTAGCGAAGTCAATTGAAAGTTGAACATTTTTCTGTTATGATTTTGAACTTTGGTGCTGGTTAAGAAATGATCTAGTTGTTTCTTTGCCTGGAGCATAACTTTTTGGAACCATTTTTACACTTTGAATATTTATACTTTGAGATGGTATGAGTAATCCCTTTTTCCAGTGCTCATCAGCCACATGCTTGAGAACATGGGGAGGTCGCAATCTGAAAGTGCCAAAATCAACACTATTTTGTGCTTAAAAATCAATAGATCATCACACTACACTGTAGTGGTCTGTAACACTTCATTGAACAGACAACAAAAATGTTCTTTTGAGCACGAAATAGTGTTGATTTTGGCACATTCAGATTGTGACCCCCCCCCCATGTTCTCGAGCCAGTAGCTGAGCACTGGAGCAAGGGATTGCTTCAAATTTTGTATCATTGTAAAGATGAACACATCAGCTTTACGTGGATATATAAAACTTAATGAACATATCCCGCGATATTTGAACAAATTGTGATTGAAAAAAACAAATCAACTTTTTTTGGAGCAGTTTATTTTGATATGGTAGACCTTTGCGAGTAATTTTGGAAGTCTTTGAAAATTCAACTTTGCGAAACTCATATTTATGATAGGCCTGTGCATGACTGAGTACAACCCAAGCCATTTTATGTAAATTAGTCAGGCTTGCTCTCTCATCTCAATGGGCTGCAAATTGGCCACTTGAGATTGCTTGACCATCCAATTGTTTATTTACCACCTAGCTACATAGGTCAATGAACTTGATATTGAATATTGTTAATGACTTATTTTGGACTTTGAGATTATTATAATACATAAAACTTTCAATTATCTTGCATGTCTTTGGTATTTCAAATTCTTATTTCTACTATCAAGTTTCTTAGTGAATTTGTCAACTAGAACCATTTTAAAAGAAAATGAGCTCCCATGCATTTCTCAAAAGTGGCGGAAACATTCTTTTATAGCGCAAATTCCAAAATGGCCGCCATACTTTTTCGGAATCCTTGTGCTCGGCCGAACAATTTGGTGTGCTTTTTAGCTTAATTAAAGCCATTTGAATTTTTGGGCCCCTGTATGGCGGCCATTTTGGAATTGCGCTATAAAACAACGTTCCCGTAACTTTTGAGAAATGCATGGGAGCTCATTTTCTTTTAAAATGGTTCTAGTTGACAAATTCACGAAGAAACTAAGGTAGGAAGAAAATGGTCACGGAATCCAAGATAATGACTCTACTAATACGTTCTATTTCCAAATTTTAGTCGTTATATTTTGAATCTTTTTGGATTGAATACTACTGATGATTTTTCGACATATTTAATTCCAAATTGATTTAGTGGATATGTTGCCTAATTTTACACACATTTTGTCATTCCAATTTATCTTTATGGTTTGGTTTTAGCATATCCACATTACCCAAATTATATTAGAGGTTCTGATTAATATTATTGTATGTAAATTAATTATTATCATTATTATAATTGTCATGACTAGTGTTGATTCGCATCCGGTCAAGTTGTCAAAATTGATATCAAAGTTAAAGATAAACTACCTACTTATGGCGGGACTCAAGAAGTCACTTTTTGCATTTTTCGAGTGCTGTAATTTTTGAACTATGAGTTACTTGAATATAAAAGTATACATTTTTGTAAAGAAAATAGGTCAGAGAATCCATTTTTGGCATCAATTTTTAACTAAAAATGCTTATTTTTTTTTACATTGCCCAAAAAAACCAAACAGTTACTGACATTTTTAGTAAAATATGCCTAAATGGCATGTAAAGACACACACTTGGGGTAGGTTTCTCATTATTTAACCTTTTGGGCACTTTTGGTCAACATTTCAATAACAAAAAGTTTAGGTGAAAAAATTAGAAAACCGACCCTAAGTTAGAGTGTCTTTACTTTTTCCCAAGAAAAATTGGTCAAAAAATCATTTTTTTTGGTCAAAATCGATGCCAAAAATGGATTCTCTGACCCAAATCCCATCCAAAAATGTATACTTTTATATGCATTAATAGTTCAATAATTGCAGCACTCACAAAATTCCAAAAAACTTTCCTTAGTCCTGCCAATGTAATACTAAATAGTACCATAACTCATCTTTGGCATTTGAATTTGTGTATGAAAATATTAATGATGGAGTCAATAAATTCACTGACATCAAATCTCATTGTTTGTAATGTGTGTATCATTTGGAATTATCTGTCCGAGTCATTTGACTCGCTTTAAAGTGTGTCCATTGACTGGCTTGAATTGTTAAACGGATTTGACTCACTTTCAGTATGAAGTGTGTCGATTGACTCACTTGAATTGTTAAACAGATCCGAGTCATTTGACTTACTTTGAGTTTTAAGTGTGTCCATTGACTCAATGGAATTGTTAAACAGATGTGAGTCATTAGACTCACTTTGAGTTTGAAGTGTGTCCATTGACTCACTGGAATTGTTAAACAGATCTGAGTCATTTGACTCGCTTTGACTTTGAAGTGTGTCCATTGACTCACTGGAATTGTTTAACAGATCCGAGTCATTTGACTCACTTTGAGTTGGAAGTGTGTCCATTGACTCACTCGATTGTTGAACGGGTCGCCTCACGGACAAAAATGAATACCCACCTAAGTGAGTAATGTGACCCACGTAGGCAGGTCAATTGACCTATTTAAATAGGTCACTTGAGACATTTGTACTTTCAGTGAGTAATGTGACTTGCACAAGTGGGTCAATCAATTACCAATGACCCACTTTCATACCAATTATACCTACTTACATGGGTCATTTGACTCGCTTAAAGTGTGTAATATAACTCGCATACATTCTGAAGGCGGGTCGCCTCACGGACAAAATGAATACTCACGTAGGCGAGTCGCTCGACTCAGAAAAGTTTTCTGTGTAGATGCTAATAGAGCTGTTCTTCTTGTGTTATTGGACTTATCAGCTGCATTTGACACGATTGATCACAACATTTTAATTTCACGTCTTTCTTAACGGCATTTGTGTCAAAGGAACTGCATTAAATTGGTTTCGTTCCTATCTAAATGATTGGTCTACCCAAGTGGATATAGCTGGTGAACTCTCAGATCCAATCATCTCGCAGTTTGGTTTACCACAAGGCTCTGTAGTCGGACCTGTTGGATATTCTGTTTATACCCTTCCAGTTGGTGACATTGCAAATCATCATAATGTGTCTCATCATAAGTATGCCGATGATACTCAGTTATACATATCATTTGATCCCAAAGTGCCGGGTGACCTTAACAGTGCAATAACTCGACTCCAAAAGTGTATATTTGATATTAAGAACTGGATGACTGCAAACAAATTAAAGATAAATTATAGCAAAAGAGAGTTCTTTATTGCCGCATATACATACAATCGCAAACACCATCTGCCATCTGATATAACTCTTTCTATTGGAAATGAAAACATTCAACCTGTGAAGACCGTAAGGAATTTGGGTGCATCACATATCACAAATGTCAGCAAAACGGTTACTTTCCATTTACGAAATATCGGCAGAATCGGGAAATATATTGATCAACCTACATGTCAACATGCTGTACGTTCATTGATACTCTCAAGTCTCGATTATTGTAATGGCCTTCTCTCTTCGCTACCATCTACTTACATCATTCGCCTGCAACGTTTGCAAAACTGGGCTGCACGTCTTGTGTTTGAAGTCGACCGAAAACATTCGCCTGGACCACTTTTAAAATCACTGCATTGGCTTCCAATACGCCAAAGGATCATCTTTAAATTACTTTTGTGTGTTTATAAATGTCTTCATAACCAAGGACCAATCTACTTGTCAAATTGTTTATCATTATATGTTCCAAAGATACCACTCCGATCTTCTAATGACTATCTACGTCTTCAATACCCTATCACTAGAGTTCTAGCTGGTGATAGAACTTTCACAGTTTGTGCGTCAAAAGAGTGGAATAAGCTACCTATCTGTATTAGACAATCATCGTCTACAAGTGTGTTCAAAAAAGCTCTTAAAACTCATTTGTTCCCTTAAACAGTTTTTCTGTTTATATTTTGTTTCTAATCTATTTTGTAATTGCTATAATAGATTGTACGTACTATGTTCATGTTACACTCACATTTTGTAGTTTAAGTTGTAATTTTAAGGTTTTATCTTGTAAGCGCTCTGAGCCTTTTGGAAATGGCGCAATTAATGCTTTCTGTATTGTATTGTATTGTATTGTATATATAGCCGCGTGTAAAGTGTGTAAATTGTGTTTACTTCTCGCTGCTGATTGTATGAAAGTTAGAAAAACCCTCTCTTATTGGCACGCTGATTTCATGCATGGAGTGACAAGGGACAGATAAAAACAGTGCTTAATGTTAAGTAATATAGGTCTTATGATTTTATTTGAAAACAAGTTATAACTTATTGTGAAAGTAATGCGTATCTTTACGAAAGAAGAAGCCTGTCATATCACATTAATACAAGGTCCAAGCAAAGGGAATTAGTCATACATCAGTTGAAGGTCCCCTGCTGACAGATAATGTTTAAAAATATCGATTTGCCTAAAAACATGTATGCTTTATTATACTTTACTCTTAAATATGAATCATCGGCCGGTCATGTTAGATAGAACCCTAGATGGGACATTACCCTAGACGGGACATTACCCTAGACGGGACATTACCCTAGACGGGACATTACCCTAGACGGGAAACGACTATGTTTAAGAAAAAGGTCTAATACCATGCATGTAACGTTTAGATTGAAAAATGATTTAGATCATAGATTTGACACACGTGTGTAAAATCTATCTTTTAGATAGAGCCACAACTGAGCGGGACTGAGAATGCTGCATACCAATGACATTTTTGTGACGGATACAAACGGCAACACACCCCGGGGAGGGGCTCGTTACTCACGTACATGTACATTATATGGTCGAATCCAACGAAAAGTGTACACGTGATGTTCAGGCCTCTAATAAAATAATCTATATCTTGACAATTTTATTTTTGTGTTATACGTATCCGCCTCGATGAGACGGTTCGCGCCATATATAATATGACCAACTTAAATGCACAATTGGGCGTATACGAGCAATAAACCTGCTATTTTTTACCCTTTTTACAAAATAGTTGTTAAGGTTTTTTGTTAGACATATAACCGTTTAGATGAAAACGAGCTTAAGCGGAAATCATTTTGCCTGTTTGATTGCTGGATATCTCAAGAATGCCTCTTTTAATTTGTGGTTACTTTCGATCAATCCCTGAATTGTTGTGATTTTTTTTGCTGTGGTAAGTTTTGACGTTACCTACAAATACATGTTTTGTTAAATCTCACTTTCGGGGAAGAATTCGCCTGAGGTAGAGTAATTTGTGCTGTAAGGAAGCCTAAATATGTTAAATACTTAAATGCATTGTCCCCATTCAAATCGATTTTTTGATAAAGCTGTTAGAAATTTTAAAAGCTGAAACCATCGGTTTGGTAAAAAAAATGCATTACCTCCGAATACCTATTTAAAACACTGCCATTTTAATAAAAACAAAGATTAGTGAATGATATCTATAGAATAAGCGAAGTATGATACAATGTACATGTGCGACAAGTTTTATCATTTTGAAGGCAACATTTTTTGAAATATCAGCAATAAAAGGCTGTATTCGTAGGCAAATTTGAAATATGAACTGTTACCTTCAAATACAAATAACGATACCGTGGTACTTCCCTCTGTTGTTACATACTTGTAGCGGCTGGAATAAAGTAGAAATGTGCGCTGCGTTCGGCAAGCAACGGAGAAGTTTTGCATCAAACTTTCAGCTTTTGTATTAGTAACCTTTCACAAAATTCTGTACTTTGTGTACAAGTGCATCAATAATTATGTTGTTGCCTTAAAAGTTGATTATATAGCCTCCCTCTGTCTCAATCCTATTAGTGTAGTTTTGTATGCTATTCACGCAAAGACATCATCTGACAGTTGATTTAAATCGCAATGGGGGTGATTAATGTTTATATAAATATTCAGTGACAGCATCTCGTGCATGACTTCATGCTGTATTCGGAGGTAACATGTATATGTAGGCAACATTCAATAATATACATAGTGCATATTGGCCCTAAACTATTTTATTTTACATAAAGCAGTGCGCAATCATACAATCTGACTGGATATATTATTATATTTATATTTGGAGGGGTAAAAATAATATTCCTTATTAAACGAAAATGGGAGGTGTTGATTTAAATAAAATGCATGGTGTAATCACACTGTTTTTGCCGAGAACATATTTTTTGTTGGTGTTAGAGTGAATGAATGATATTTATATCCATAGATTACACGTTGATCGTCTTAAAATGGATACATTTAGACATAACATCCATGAAATTTTGGTTTCATAATCAATATTTTCATATTCCATTTTGTATTCGTATGTAACTTCTATATTAGTTAATGGGCATGGTACAATTCCTGCATTGTTTGTCGCTTTGATTTGCACCTAATATTATGTAAATATTATGTAGGAATGTATAAGACGGGAATAATATTGTTTGGTGCGTAATATTGTTTTAAACCAGCTTGTTGATATGATGTACATGATGTATGCGTAGTTAACCAATTTTCCCAGGAATTGCAGAGCAGTGACTACTGAGGTACTTAATATTGGCCATTATTGTAGTTGTATTTGAAAATGGAATTCATGTGTAACAATATAAAATAACTTGCTTCATTTTTGCTCTGGCAGGTTGTGTAATGTCACCGAAACGTATTTTAAGTGAACAAGAAATTTAGTAAAACCTTTTCATTTTTTTAAAGGTGTGAGGGAATCGAGAGTAGGCCTATACTGATTTCAGTCTTAAATTTAAAAAAAATTGCTCATGAATAATGCTTCCGACATTTATTTTTATTTCTTAGTGTAATTTATCTAAGCAGTGGTTGATGGGTGATTTTTAAAAAAAATCATAATGAAAGGCACATGCCCGACAATATCTCTGTCGTGGCAAAACTTATTAGATTAGTGTTGTTAAATCAAACAACATTGAATTTCTAAACATAAAATTCCTATTTTGTCTACACCTGACAAAATATATCATAATGGTGATTCTATGTCAAACGGGGTCTGCCTCCAGTTGAAACTCGATAAAGACTGACTATGTACGACATTCAGAATGATACAAATTCCAAACTAGGAAATTATATCTTAATTCGAATCTGACAACTGAATGTCTCAGTGCTGAAAGTTGTATGTGCTTACGTTGTGGACTAAAAGGCAAAATATTTGAATGTTCTAGACTTTGAACATGTTAGGCTCGTATTAAACTTATATATATAAGGTCTGATATGAAATTATTTCAAAGTATATATTAAATGAATCAAAAAGCGATCTGGCTTTCGTGTTTAAAACAGCTATTCAAAATGATAACTCCCAGAAGACCTCACTTGCCTCCTTTATTTAGAACAAATTGAGGAAGGCAACCGGTTGTTTTATAAACAAATCCTTATCATTATTGTGCAATAAAACAATTCCCATCGTTATGGCCATGTAATTAGTAGGTGAACTGTTTACAATCTGTCTAAAGCAACTCAACTCATTACTTATCAGTTTTATCTTTATCGGACTGGTACATCAAGTTCAAAGATCCGGTATCATCTGAATGAAGATAGTGTGATAAGTTTGTATTGAAAACATGGATTATCAAATCAATTTGAGCGTGATTAAAGGAAGGGTCCCGCAAGCACAACATTGAACATTATTTGTTAGACAAATAATTATCGGTTTTTATTTGTTTTTGTCATAAGTGTGGTGTTTTGTTCTATATCATTACAAAAGTTGGGCTCGATAGTTATTTTTGTAACATATTATGGACACTTTTATGTTTGCGGGACACCTCCTTTAAACAAATAAATGACTGCCAAAGTATACTTAAAGATCCAAAAATAACAGAGATATGTTTGCTGATATCACGCGCACTAGATTTATGTTTGTTAGAAAAGATGTCACG
This sequence comes from Ophiura sarsii, assembly GCA_035610835.1. Taxonomy (NCBI): domain Eukaryota; kingdom Metazoa; phylum Echinodermata; class Ophiuroidea; order Amphilepidida; family Ophiuridae; genus Ophiura; species Ophiura sarsii. Next base: position 56,996,582 of record CM069455.1, on the reverse strand, counting down.
TCTTTATCAACTCTTAACTTATCAGTTTTATCAGTTTTATCGGACTGGTACATCAAGTTCAAAGATCCGGTATTATCTGAATGGGGATAGTGCCAGAACTCTGTATTGAAAATATGGATTATAAAATCAATCTGAGCGTGATGTAAGGAACAAATGACTGCCAAGTTTACGTTAAGAGCCAAAATACTGTTTACCGATATCACGCAAATTTCAAACAATGCAATCGGTTTATAGCAGATTACATCTGAAAATGAAAAGGGGCGTATAAGTTGTTATAAAAGCAAAGTTCGTTACCACAGATTATGTGATGTAAGATTGAACAATTGTCTCAAATATCTTCAAATCCCGAGATATTATCTCCGAATCCCGAAATATTATCTCCATCTAGAAATATTATTCCGACCGTCCCCCGAGATATTATCTCAGAGAGTACCGAGATATTATCTTAGGGAGTCCCGAGATATTATCTCTGACCCCGAGATATTACCTCATGATCCGATACATGGGATATTATCCCATGATCGATCACAGGAATATTCCCGACTACCGAGATTATCCCAGGTAATCATGTAATATCTCCGTCGGACCCCGGGATATTAGGGAGATTTCGATTTGGACGACGGACGCTTAAGATGACACCTCGAGTCATGTGCGCATGCGTCGACTTAGCAATCCGTAGGTCGTCCAATTTCTGGGACCTGTCTTCGACTGATTACTAGGGAGCGTTCAGATTTGCACGACGGATGAATCTAGGACGGTTGAATGACACTTTGAGTCATGTGAGAATGCGTCAGTTTTGTCATCCGTTGGCCCTCTAAATGCTTAAAACAACTAACCTGACATTCAAGACTATGAATTACAGGCAAATCAAACTGTTTGCTTAAAGGAAACCGCTCGCTTTCTAATTAAAGATGGCTCGGTGAACTATTCAATAGTTGATTCGATCCAATACTTTGGATTCACACGGAAACTGAAACGTTCATTCTTAACATTCTAGAATGTCCTATATAATAAACAAAGAGTAATTAAGTTCTATTAGATATTTATCCTCGCGACATGAGATACCTAAAGAACTAACTACACACAGAATACATCAAGAACCACTAAACTTGTTAAGTAGAGATTACAAGGCTGAATGATCACGAGGCTGAATGATCAGATGTTTCTTAATTCAGTTTTTATCATGTTTAGTTTTAATGATGAACATGCCTTTTACCAAATTAGATCAGTAATTATATTAGTATTACTAGCGAGTTAATTGATTGTTTAACTATACCTTTACGAAATTTTAACCCAGAACGATATGTATGTTGTCATCATCTTGCCCTAAATCAGATGTTAAATATTACAAACTTCTGACTGTTAAACGCACACTCTTAATAATTGAAAGTCAAGCAAGAATGACACTAACAAAATTGAAAGATCAGATACGTTAGCATATTAAAACATTTGCTGCCATAATTATCATGTGTAAAAGGTTAATTCTATTCAATATGCCTTTAACATCAAGAATATGTCTATCACTAGTGAGGTTATTGATGCTTAGGGTGTTTTCTTTTATATCTTAGAAATAGGAACATGGTTTTATATTATTTTAATGTTTAATTGGTTAATCTTGCTGTTTTATTCAAATGTTGAATATTACGCAATTCTGATTGTTTTGTAAAAGCAGCGCTGAGTGCACATTTTTAAATCTACTTATAAAGTCAATCAAGACACCATTTTGATATGACATTCCCCTTCACACGCGATTTAGGGCATAAAAAAACTACGTCGAGTACAATTTTGCCCTTAAACATTTAAACCTATGTCAAATCAACAAATCCAACTGTTCTTAGTCAACGAAGTTGAAGTTGAGAACACATGTGTTACCTACGAATACTTTGATTATTGCAATGTAAGCTACCGTGTTTTAAGTCTTAACATGTTTTTCTCTTATAGGAATGCCTAAAAATGTTGCCTGATATATTGTTCTTAATAAACCTTTTCAAAATTACACCTGACAGTTAGATATTGTATATTTTTTTCAACATTAAATTAATATTCTAGTATCTATTTAAAGTATACTACTGGGAATATGTTCATAATATTAGGATTTAAACATGTTTTAACATGTTTATTTAAAAAAACAAATATTGTTAACAGCCCTGCATAATTATTTCACCCCAAAATGTAACATAAATTAAGTAGAACATTAATTTATTACAGTTTTACTGCTCTTACCTACGTATACATTACCTGTTACCTTCAAATACCAAATTTCCACATTCCTCTATGTACTTAGGTTTGGGCGCATGCTCAAAATTCTAAATTTTACAGAAAGGGTCATTCCCCCTCTTTGAGGTACATGAAAACAAATGTTCATTAAAATCATTTTGGTGAAAGTACACAAAGTGACTCAACCTCATGTTTCAAAGTATTGAGAGTCTGCAAATGCTACCTAACTGTGTGAATCTAAAATGTCAACAAAAAATGAGCACCTGGACAAATATGATCACTTTCTATCAGCATTAGCATCTTCTGAATACAATACAATCACAAATGTGAATGAAATATGTAAATAGGTGGAATAATCATCACTTGATCAAAATATGGTACTTGTATTTGTAGGTAACATTGAGAAGTGTACCTTCAACTTCATCATTCCGCCACGTGGTCAATTGGAGAGATTAGTGATGGCACTTTTTTTCCATACAAGCTTGATATGTTGACTTTGAGTTGGGAAAAGGAATAAGAGATTGAAGCATTTTGAAACTGGACCCTAAAAATCTAGCCGTGGACACTTTTCGTTGGATTCGACCATATACAGGTCCATTGCACCGCTTAGCTATAATGGGTCGCATTTTTGCAAATATTCCCTAAACATTAGGTAGTATGAATTGTGCTTGAAAACCCTTAAACATGGGTCCCAAATTGTACAACAAAAATAAGGGTATCAAATCGCGAAACACAAACAAGCATTGGACCCATCGTGAAAATATTTTTAGTTCCCTACTCTGCATCAACGCACCCCTACGTGGGTGTAAAAAAGTTTTGGAGCGTGGGAGTCTAAGCTAGTCTTCTCCGTATACCTTTTTCCATTTCCTTGTCACTCTATGAACAACACTCTCTGGCGTGCGACACTGTGGTGTATGTACCCATAGAGGGCTCACTCTCTGTGACCGCTCCCCATACTCATATCTCAACTCGTGTTTGGTGCGGTTCTCGGATGGGAGAAGATGGCATTGCGACGCGAAGTATCAGAGGGTGTTGTTCGATAGTGTGACAATGAAATATAATACGGTATCCGAAGTCACTATCACTAGTTGAGCAATCTTTTGGTTGTCCGGCACCCTCTGTCATAAAGGACAAGCGGACATGGAACGTGCCATATTACAATATTACTGTGTTTGCACACAGCCATCCAATCTTAAAGTGTCAAAAACGGGACTTCACTGACGAGTTTATGATTTTGTCTCAAAAGTATGTGTCCCGAGTATATCGAAAATATGCTATTCCCTGAATGCGGAAATAATGTGTCTGGAACAGGAAGCCTGACTGGTTACCATCGTAACGAATTATAGTAGGGAAGTTTGCGTGAAACCTGAAATAATATGACCCTTTATTGAAACATTGAAACAATAATGAAATGAAGTACATGTATGAAACGGTTATAGTTTTAGAATGGAATCACAAATGTGGTGGGGGAAAGGGGCGTATGTTGGCCTATTATGTTTAATTTTCTCTTCGTTAAAAGTAACCAAAACATGGCGACAAAGTGCATTATTACAATAATTATGATAAACAAATATAGGGGAGTATGGGGCAACTGGTCCGAAATGAAGGATTTTGTAATTGTATGGTACGACTTATATAAAATGTAAAAAGATGAATCCAACGGAACCAGGAACAAAACACACAAAGTATCAGAAAACCGATACAAGAGGATATTTCGAAAATATAAAAATGTAAAGAGTAAAATGAAAGTAAAGATATATCAACAGGGTTTGGGGAACAGGCAATCACGAGGGAGAATAACGCGATAAAAAAGATAATAACAAATAACACACCGTACACGGAAATGCACTGGGAAAAGCAATACAAATTGCTGTGCATAAAACAACAAAAATATAACGTAACAATAAAGACCCGACGTTTCAAGTGGATATACAACCCTTCATCAGGGACAAAATATAAAAGAAAAAGTGGTAAAACCATGAAGAAGATAATGAACTACACAAGTCCACCACTGTAATTATAGCACAATGCCAGTAATAGATGTTGACTACAAGACATCTAAGTTACCACTAACAAAAACTAACCAAGTTCAATAGAACACATATCCATGTTCATAGGCAAACTAACAGAACATGTACAATAAATCAATAGACAACACATCATGCGTATGCATGAGTGGTGTTAAGAAAGAAAGTGACAATGGCCACGGGAAATGGACAGACAATTAATAAATATAGGAGACAGAAATAATAAAATAACAAGGCCTAATATGAATAAACAAACTGAGGGGGTGAGCAACTGAGTGGGAAGGGGATATAAATAAAAATAAATTAATAATAAATAAATAGAAGAAAACAAAATTATACATTCCAAAACATTTGCAACTTTTAGGTATTTACTCATGTGATATTCTCCAGATCTTTGAAGCCACCTCCTTGAGTGACTGATTGAAATTTCACAGATATTATAGGCGATTTATGAAGATGGGTTTATATCACGTTTAATGTACTTAATATGATTGATAGGCCTAGATATGCAACAGTAAATAATGTTATATACATGCAGCACAGCCATCGTAAGATGCTTAGTGCATTATTGCATTTGATGAGTGCTATATTGTAGTGTGCTCATGGATTTTCCGAAATATGATTAAAAACATAGGTCATGGTTGTAATGACACCGTAAAATGGCGCATGTTGCTAACTTGTGACATTGGTGGTTTGGATTTGCGATCAATATTATCATTTAAAGAATGCTTCAACTTAAATCATTATCACGGGTATTCAATTGGTAGATTTATCGGTTTATGAATTTGCAAATAATTAAGTATACCATTTCTTATTTCATCTAAAGACACTCGTCTACTTGTAGGACCCGAACGCCGTAATAAATGCGAATTCAAAGATACTAACGTCCCATGTAACATGAAAAGCTGGCTAAATATCAAGATGGTTTATTATAAGTACTAAATGATGATTTTATAAAGTAAATAAATCATTAAAGAAAGGGGTATATATAGACAAATATATGGGGCATCTGAATATCACAACCATGTAACCATTTAACTAGGTTCATACCGTTTTATCTAATAAATGTGCAGTCGAAAATTTCGCTTGCTTTGTACACCATTAGTATACTGATATTTACACGTTAACCACGAAAACTGTATAAAACATGGGTTTCCTTTTTTACATTTTAAATAATATGGAAATGTGTTTTGTAAAGAAAATACTGCCTAGTTTCCGTGTTATCATTCACTAATTTCAGTGTATTCTAACCGTTGGAACATATAGGACCAGTTGTCCCAATGATGGGGTAACTGGTCCGTGCCAAGTATAGTTTTCAGTAAGTGGTAATTGGCCGTTTCTTTAGATATTTTTTAACATTGATTATATGTTATATGTAAACAGTTACATGGGTGATATTTTCGTAGCAATTCCATAAATATTTACACGAGCTTTAATCTTTTATATCATGAAATATGCTTAACCGGACCAGTTGCCCCATCCTCCCCTAACCATTTAATTATAGGTTCATACCGTTTTATCTAATAAATGTGCAGTCGAAAATTTCGCTTTCTTTGTACAGCATTAGTATACTGCTATTTACACGTTAACCACGAAAACTGTTTAAAACATGGGTTTCATGAGACAAATATCCTTTTTACATGTTAAATAATATGGAAATGTGTTTGTAAAGAAAATACTGCCTAGTTTCCGTGTTGTCATTCACTGATTTCTGTGTATTCTAACCGTTGGAACATATAGGACCAGTTGCCCCAATGATGGGGTAACTGGACCGTGCCAAGTAAAGTTTTCAGTTAGTGGTAATTGGCCTTTTCTTTAGATATTTTTCAACATTGATTATATGTTATATGTAAACAGTTACATGGGTGATATTTTCATAGCAATTCCATTTACACGAGCTTTAATCTTTTATAACATGAAATATGCTTAACCGGACCAGTTGCCCCAACCTCCCTATCGCCCATACTATCTGTGAATTTTCAATCAGTCACTCAAGGAGGTGGCTTCAAAGATCTGGAGGCTATCACATGTGTAAATACCCTAAAGTTCCAAATGTTTTGGATTGTAGAAGGTAAGGATATATGTCAAGTTTCAACAATAGTCGTACTGTTCAAAAGCAAACAGTATGCCCATACAATTTCAAAATCCTTCATTTCGGACCACTTGCCCCATAGGACCAGTTGCCCCATATTCCCCTATCTATTTTTCTCTCTTTTCATTTTTATCCTGTCTTTTACCTTCAATTTTTCTTATTTTTCTTTTCATCCCGGCTTGGAGGGGGTGTCTAATACATGGTTAACTCTTTGAACCCTTGCTGTCCCCACCTGTTTGTAACCTTCACTGAGGGTACAAACAGGGAGGGGGACAGCTAGGGTTCCCCAGGGGGTTCCCTCACCCTAGCCTTCCTTCGGTTCACACACACGTGCTCAGAAAAGCCCTCAATTGTTGAAGAAAAAACAGGCGTTGGAACTTTACCCCACTTTGTCTAGTTTGCCAGTTGTCTTGGCAATGTAAACAAACCCTTTTTTAAGCATGCTATACGGCGCCGCCGAAAGACCGGCTCATCGGGTACAAAGTTATGTTGAAGCCGGTAACGTGCGTCGGGTAATTGGTACACCCCAACCCCCTGCCGGGACTATTCTTGTCTATTACTCTTTCCCTTCCCGTGCTCCATTGACAAGTTCAACGAGGCTTTCTTTTCCCCTCTCCCCAGAGGCGTAACTAGGTTTTTCATAGGGGGGGGGGGGGGGGGGGGCAAGAAAAGTGAACCGAACATTTTCGACTTATGATTTATGTGTGCTATGAATGAGGTACATTTCTCTATTCCCAAAATATTACATTTTTGGGACATATGCCCGTGTAGTTTTGACCATCATAATTCCATGATTCCTCTTGTCAAATTAACCGACAATGCCAAACTCAACCGACATACAGTCTATACTGGAGAGGCGCTCGCCCCGGCCTTGACCCTCCTCTGGTTACGCCACTGCCTTTGCCCCTGTCTCCGCTGTTCCCTCTTTTTCCTTCTCCTTTCCCTTCTCTTTTCCTCTCCTTTCCCTTCTCGTTTTCCTCTCCTTTCCCTTCTCTTTTTCTCTCCTTTCCCCTTTTTTATTTTGTTAGGACAGACCCAAGGGGGTGTTTCACATACAAAACACCCCCCCCGCGTACGCGCCTGATTTATGCTCTGTTGCACTGTAGTAGTCATCTCATAAAAAGATGGATTGATTGTGCTTTGTTCCATAGTCCAATACTGACAATAAGGATAATAATAGTGTTATCGGCTAATGCGATTAGATATGTAATAACTATAATTAACTCAAACTAAATAGACCTAAGTAATAGCATTGACTTTGGGCTCATGTTTCGCATAAATTGGTTACTGACTCTCATTGAAATAATATACACCAGGTTCTTCAGAGCTGCATTTCATATTAAATAATCACAAAATATACTACAAATAGTACTATGGCGAAGGGCACACTATGGGAATTAGTGACGGAGGTTGGTGCTCATGTTGTTGCTCATAGTAAGTTAAATCTTGAAAAACTTATTTGTTTATTTTGTCATGTGTGTAGGATCAGAATGATGATAGTCATCGTGTTGCTATCTTGCGGATTTTTATGCCGCTTTGGGACCTAAAGGAACAAATGTACTTTAGGTCCCAACTAAACGGTAGAATAAAGTTCCTCGTTACAATTGATGACGTTGATGTATGCCAAGGTAATGTAAAACACAAAAGTATAACATACAAAAACAGGTAGTGTACAAAACATTTACTTCTAGAAAAAACATAAGGTAAGCCAGGTAGTACGCCTTTAAATTAAACCAGTCGTTTTATAGCGATGCAATGGTTGCGGTAGCTTATTTCAGATATCGAGGAATTTGCGACACGTCTATCAAATTTGTTATTATGATTCGCGTATACATTTAAAACTAGTTAACCCACCAGACTACGGTTTATGTCGTAGCTATATAGGTTAGTTGTAATGACGGGACGGATGTGAGTGGCCAATCGTAGCGCGCAAATACTAAGCATGCTAATATGAGCGTAACTTACAAAATGCAATTTATGAATGTAAGATTTTAAATCAGCTCATTTTAAACTCCGTCAAAACTCGTCTCGTCTCACGTTAAACCAACTTGTTCAAAATCGTAATTTATAAATAAATCGTTGTTTATCGTAATATTATTTTCTACACAAAATAAATATAATCAGAAGAAGATCGACTCGTCATAGGCCAGTTTTATTAAATTGTGTTGATTAGCGGTAGCGCCCGGGTCCAGCTGAAAGAGCGTAGAAGCTTGTTCAAAGCCAAACCTGTTACCTCAGTATGGCCAAATTAATGTAAAATAGCAGATTTTCGCGCGCTACGTGCGCATTTGGTCAGTTCAGTTACCATGCTTTTGTCATCAACTTGGCAATTTTCTGGGAACCACATCCACATCCTGGGTACGCCACTGCTATCCTCTATTATTCTCGCTATTTAGCCACTTGAGAGAACATATCGTCGCTGTTCTGACATACCGGCACATCACAACAGAATTAAGTAAAGTGATGTGCCGGTATGTTAGAACAGCGACGATATGGTTCCTCACAGTGAGCTGGGGCCTCCACATTTTGACCTGGCCCACCTCCCCCCCCCCCCAAAAAAAAAGCAAGAAAAGAAGGTCAAACCGGTCCTGGTTACCACGCTATGCACAATATCGTTCAATTCTAGGGACATTTTTGAGCCAAATTCGAGCGGTTTTTTTCTGATTTTGGAGGCAAATGTTAACCAATTTCACTAGAATAAATACTGTATAGCACTTCCTATATGTTCCTTTATCTGTCATGAAAATTAGGCGACACTTTGATCAAACTAATGGAGTACTAAGGATAAGAAACAAATAGACATCCCCACACCCCGACATACAAACCCACCCCATATAGATATACCACCACTCAGCCACGGGGGAGGGCTTCACAGGCTAAAAAATCGGAGACCATATACCCGTATTTTAGTGCTACATAAGTGGTGCTGGCCGTGTTGTTTCTGTGATACGTAGTAGGGATAGGGTTAATCAACGGGGAAAAAACAAGTTTACTTGGATTTTCAATCGATAATCCAAGATTTTAAGATTCCACGCCACTATTATAGGTTGCCTAATAGATACTTTTACGTGTTAAAGTGGTCTAACAAAACGTCGATTTTCTTGCTAATAAGGCGACTGTATTTTTCAACTTTACATTTTTCATCAAGTTTATAATATTTGTGATCATTGAGGTAGGTAACCCTGAAAGTACCGAAAAATAAGCCCCGATGTTGGACAGCTGGCGTATCGATTTTATTAATCATCACAAAATTGAGCAGTGTTGAAAGAACAATGTACAATCAAAATCACCCAAAAACCTACAAATGGACTGTAAAAATCTCTGTTTGCACTGGTAATAAAAGGTTAAATAAAAGTAAGCCCCCCCCCCCCCTACAATTTGATCACGTTTGTTTGCATTTGCATAATTCCACAGGTAAATGTTCGTTTTGAAAAATGTAAACGTTTATGATAAAAGGATAAACGCTCGGCTACCTTTTATTACTACTAATAGCATGTTTACTTCTTCCAAAACAGTTGCGTTTTCCCAAAATGATGTTTTCAGACAAATTTGGTACTTTTAAAATCTTATGCAAGAAATATACAAAAATGTCTAAAATTATTTCAATTGTCTTCATTTTCATTTTTAGCTGGTCCTTATTTGAAATTAAAATTAAATTTTTATTTCATGCAACTTAACTGGAGCCAATAGCAAAGCCAATAGACAATCACGCGAATAACTTTCATGTATCGTTGAAAAGTGCCACTTTTCGGAAAACATCATTTTCGGAAAAGTAAACATGGCATTGAAAAGGGGGAACGTTGTGTGAGTAGCCAGGTTTTTTTTACTTTTCGTAAATTGTTTCAATCTCTCAATACGCTTAAAATTGTGTGTGGATTTATGCACACAACAGTCTCTAGAATCTTGAAAAGTGCCGCTTTTGGAAAACATCATTTTTGTGAAATGTGACTATTTCGGGAAAATAATAATAATATTGAAAGGGAGACACCTTCTATGGGTAGACAAGTGTTTTTCTCTTCATAAGTGTTTCAATCTTTCAAAACGTATAATTGTGTGAAGAGTTATGATCAAATATTAGGGGGAGGGACTTACTTTTTTGAACCCTTTTATATTAGTCCTAAAATCAGGATTATATTCCAACTTTAACTATATAGATATTGCTATGGTCAAAGATCAAGCGACCTTGATTTTTTTACTTGCGCATAACATTTGACCCCGAGGTCATAATTGGCTTTTCTTCTAGTCTGTTCAAAATAGATCAGATCCATCAAGCCCGATCAAAATCAGAGCATGTCTTAAACCCCTAGTGACCCCATTTGATATGTCAATTTTAATCGCTGAACACCCTATCCTATATGTGCATGGACCAGATGAATCCATTGACTAATTCTGACAGTTATCAGTAATTTCTTCGAAGCATTTTAATTGAATGTTTTCAATTCTGGTCCAAATCGGAGCATGTATTATATTTAACCCCTGTTTTGGTCAATGACCCCTAGTGAAAACAACTATTTTTCAATTTTAAAAACCGGAGTTTTATTTAGGGGTACGGTCATAATGAATATGTTGACTGATTATGAAGTTCCTTGGTCCTTTCGCTAAGGAGCAAGGGCATTTTAAGTGAAAATCCCATTTGACCCCTATTGACCCTTGCATGACATATGACCCCAAGATTGTGATTGACTTTGTTCTTGTTTGATCACGCGACATTAGAATATGCAACAAGTTCGATCAAAATCAGAGCATGTTTTACGTTTTATCCCTGTATAGGTCAATGACCGATAATAACCATTTCCTGGCCTTTAACCCCAAGGTCATGATTGACTGATATTCTTGTCTTATTCAAACGACATAATATGCAACAAAATCCGATTGAAATTGGGGCATGTCTTAAATTTCACATTTCTATAGTTCTACTAACCTGTTCTTGACCTTTGACCAAAAAATAACTTTTTTCTTGCCTTATCAAGCCAAAAGGTCCGGTCCAAATTGGAGCATATCTCACGTTTTACCCCTGTATAGGTCAATGACCCTTGTGTCGCATGACACGTCAATTGTTTAGTGGTGTGTACAGTAATCTTAAGTAATGAGGACAACAGACAACATTAACCTTTGGCTCGTAACCATTGGGACAAAAACTGCTCTTTGCATTGTGGGATTGCTGAAACCTCGAGTATTGCTTTTCTCACTATGAATTTCATATATGTAAGTTTAATCGTTTTTGTATTCTTCTTCTTTATTCTTTTGTTTTACTACCATAGCATTGACATTGACATATGGAGTGGTAATTGCATTTCCAATTGCAAGTGTCGTGGTCGGTAAGTAACATTGATAAAACTGAAAATGGAAATCAGTGAATGATATCTGAATATAATTATTACGGTAAAATACTGTATAAATCAGATTGCAAACAATATTAACTCGTGTAGGCTTATAAATAGTGTATTATCAACTCACAAGCATTGCTATGCCTTTGGCATACTGCTAATTAGTCATATTTTCGTTTTACAAGTCAAGTCACAGTGATACCTCGTATGTTAATTTTTGAAGGGCTCTTGCTCAAACACAAGTAGAGGAAAGCTCGAGGAAAGTGCGGGGAAAGCGCGATTCTTTTTTCTATATTGTTAAAAGGAGTGACAAAGGATCGGTGATTAACACTTCACCGAATGGATGATCGAGCTTTCCTCTACTTGTATTTGGACAAGAGCCCTAACGTAATAGTCACTTCATGAGTTATCCTTATGTGCAACCTTCAGAATAGTAAATCAGGTAGTCAATAGAAGAAAATTATCTCTTCGAGATACTTGTAATCCTTCCATTTAGTCCTGTATATTGAAGATCTTTTATTTGTTGTCCTGATTTTGTTCTGGCTAATCAGAGGACACAATTGTTCCTATGAAATCAGACACTATTATTGTGTATAGCCTGTTAAAGAGATATATGACATTGAGAACGTATATAACACGGTAAGATGTGATGCGACCTGAATGGTGTAATGGTTAGCGCATCCACCTGTCAAGTCAGCTAGCAACCAAATCTGTATGTTCTACTTTTTGATGTTCAATTACGAGGGTCATTCAAGATGTTTTATCTCCTACCTCATAACTTTGCTATTATATAAGCCAGTCTTATGACATATTACTCACTTGTATCATGGACACCCAGCTACAAATTCATAGTAAATGGTTGTATTTTTTCCAGGATGCAGTGAAAGCCAAACGTCCATTTAGTGTGACGGACACGGATGGAAAATGGAAAAAGTGCTATTCATTTGGCCAAATCGAAGAGACAAAACGTACTTATTGGTCAGTAATATAACCGTTCTAAATTTCAGACATCTCTTAACAGACTATAAACAATAAAAGTGATTGATTTCTTAGAAAAAGATATGTCCATTGATTAGCCAGAAACAAATCAGGACAACCATTAAGTTTTTCATAAGAACTGAGAGATCTTCAATATACTGGACTAAATGGAGGGATCATAATTCGTTCGAAGTGAAGATTTTCTACCATTAACAATATGATTGACTATTTTGAAGGTTGCTCACAAAAAACCCCCCGCATAAACTAACTATCATGTTAAATATTAAACATAAGAGGCATCACTGTATATTTATATATATTTGACACCCATATGACTATGTCCAAGCAAGTTTCAACTCTTCGCAGTAGTGTATCATTTCATCTGAGGAACATTTCGCGAATTCGACGCTTTCTTGACTTCAACACATGCAATGACATTGTCCGTTCCCTTGTTCTGTCCAGACTAGACTATGGAAATGTATTACTCATGGGTGCAAATGCTACAGAAATTGCTCGTCTACAAGTTCTGCAGAACTGGGCTGCGAAGCTAATCTTCTGTGTTGCAAAGAAAGAACATGCTTCCCCACTTTTGAAACAACTGCACTGGCTACCTGTGACGGAGCGCATCTACTTCAAGACCATGCTCTACTTTTACAAATGTCTGGCAGGTTTGGGTCAGGCTTACTTAACATCTGGCCTGACTCTGTACTCACCAGGGCGAGAGGGATTGCGTTCTGCATCCGATTTGTCTCGTCTAACAGAACACAAAATTCATAACCGGACTCTTGCATCAGCTGCTGACAAAGCTTTCTTCTATGCTGCACCAAAACTATGGAACAAATTACCAGTTGCAGTCCGCACATCATGCTCTGTTACAGTGTTTAAGAAAGCTCTCAAACATCACCTGTTTTCACAAATCTGATTGCTTCTATTTAATCTTGTTTGATATTTCTCTGTTTATTGCTTTTGATGCCATGTAGATGTTCATGTATTTTTGTGTATATATTTTTGCGCCGTGGTCTTATAGAAATGGCGCGGTATAAAAGCCTTTCGTATGTATGTATGTATGTACTGTAGCTTGACTTGTAACAATGACAATGCGACTGATTAGCAGTATTCCAGTATGCTAAAGGCGTAGCAATACATTCGAGATGATATTGTGTACTGTTAATACAAGCATACAAATAGTAAATATTGCGTATAATATTATAATAATAATAATAATAATAATAATACTAATAATAATAATAATAATAATAATAATAATAATAATAATAATAATATCACTAATGATAACATTAAGTAGAAATGATACATGATATTAACTAACAATAACATTCATTTACATAAATTAATTAATTATGCAAATTTATTCAAATATTCACAAAATTTGCATAATTTGTACGACGGGCTGTCTTTAGTCACTTGTTAAAGACAGCCCGTCGTACAAATATGCAAATTTATTGAATATTTGAATAAATTTGCATAATTAATTAGCTCATGAATAGTAATTTCCTTTGTTATTTATAACGGAATAAAGCGCATTATTAGTTTATGAAAGAAACTACGTTAGGGCGAAATACTATTTTCGCCCTAACGTAATAATGAGTGAATAACAAAAACCTGTTTCGCCCTAAGGTACCTGTTAGCAAGATAATAATAATAATAATAATAATAATAATAATAATAATAATAATAATAATAATATCACTAATGATAACATTAAGGAGAAAAAGTACATGATATTAACTAACAATAACATTCATTTACATAAATTAATTAATTATGCAAATGTATTCAAATATTCACAAAATTTGCATAATGTGTACGACGGGCTGTCTTTAGTCATTGTTAGAGACAGCCCGTCGTACAAATTATGCAAATTTATTGAATATTTGAATAACTTTGCATAATTAATTAGCTCATGAATAGTAATTTACTTTGTTATTTATAACGGAATAAAGCGCATTATTGTTTATGAAAGAAATTACGTTTAGGGGAAACATTATTTTCGCCCTAACGTAATAATGAATGAATAACAAAAACCTCTTTCCCCCTAAGGTACCTGTTAGCAATATAACACTAATACTAACACTAATACTAATAATAGTAATAATAACAATAATACTACTACTACTACTAATAATAATGTGGATTTATAATGCGCACTAATCCACTAGAATGGTGCTCGGAGGCGCGATACAAAAAATAACTTACATTACAACATCCATTTTAAAGTACAACTTAATCTACAATAATTTAACTGAATACAACTTAATAGTATAATAATGATGTCAGTAATACCCTATTATATATATTTTTATTTATTTATAATAATTGGCGAAACAGCCAGGACAAACCCAATAGTGACATAAGCACTAAATTAAAGGGATGCCCAAAACATAGACACACACAAATAATACGCAATACAACCCCCACACCCCCACCCACCCACCCCCACCCCCACCCGCCCACATGAAACACAGAGGCACCAGGCTATGAATAGAGATGGAGGCGGAGAGCAGTTTTAAAAGCAGGCAGAGAGGCACAGTTTACTATGTACTCCGGAAGGTAGTTCCATAATGTAGGAGCATAAGGGTATATTCAGATAGCATCCATTATTTTCCTTTTTCAGTACTGAAATCGTCACAGTCCCGGGGCATTTTTACGACAACTATATCTACTACAGCGGAAACTTGTTAACACTTAAAACGCAGCCATCTTGGATATTTTGAAATACTCAAACTAGATAAAATACAGCCCCTAGGCTTTATCGTAGACATAGCGCATTCACCTGTCACCAAGGTTTAAGTCAGCTAGCATCCAAATCAGTTACGTTATTGTATGTTACTTTTCTACTGGTTGATGTTCAATTACGAGGGTCATTCAATAAGTCCTACCTCATAACTTTGCTATTATATAAGTCAGTCTTATGAAACATTACACACTTGCATCATGGACACTCAGCTAGAGTAAACGATGTCCCATTATATTTTGGGGGTATTGGTATTACATAGTATGGTCATTTACAATACAAAACAATTGTTTTAGGTCATTTAACATTTTTTTTCACTTTTTTGGAAAGTGATTATCATACACTCATGTATAGACTATTTTTAAATTTACAGCGGCCATTTTGGTCGCCATCTTGGATTTAAAGTATGTTATTACAATGCAAATACTGAATATGAGTTACTAGTGGTCTAATATATACACCCCAATATTAAAACTTTCATCATACATTTTGGTTGATATTATCCCATTTTATGTAATTTCGACAATTAGTTTAGCCATTTTGGGGGGCCATTTTGGATTTTTAAGTATGTTAACAAAGCAAAAATACTGGATATGAGTTATTAGTGGTCTAATACATACATCCCATCATTAAAACTTCATTTTCAACATACATTTAGGTTGATATTATCCCATATCATGGAATTTGACAATTTTTGCGGCCATTTTTGCGGCCATTTTTGCGGCCATTTTTGCGGCCATTTTTGCGGCCATTTTTGCGGCCATTTTTGCGGCCATTTTGGCGGCCATTTTGGCGGCCATTTTGGCGGCCATTTTGGCGGCCATTTTGGCGGCCATTTTGGCGGCCATTTTGGCGGCCATTTTGGCGGCCATTTTGGCGGCCATTTTGGCGGCCATTTTGGCGGCCATTTTGGCGGCCATTTTGGCGGCCATTTTGGCGGCCATTTTGGCGGCCATTTTGGCGGCCATTTTGGCGGCCATTTTGGCGGCCATTTTGGCGGCCATTTTGGCGGCCATTTTGGCGGCCATTTTGGCGGCCATTTTGGCGGCCATTTTGGCGGCCATTTTGGCGGCCATTTTGGCGGCCATTTTGGCGGCCATTTTGGCGGCCATCTTGGATTTAGGTGTTTTTACAAAACAAAAGTTCTGGATATGAGGGCCTGGTGGTCTAATACATACATCTCCTATTAATTCTCCTACTTTCACCATACATATTGATTGTTATGTCATTTTATGAGATTTGACCAGTTTGGGCGGCCATTTTGGACGCCATATTGAAATTTCAGATATCTCTTTAACAGCCTATATCTATATATACCATCAAAGAATTAAGGGGGCATCTAAAAATACAAAAATCACGTCAGATTTAATAAATGCCACCCATCAATATACTAAATTTCGAGAAAAGGCACCCCAAAAGGCAGGCACATAAACGTATACAACTATCAATGTGTCTTTATGTTCTTTTTTGTTTTTTGGATGGGGCCTGTGATCAACATGATCAAGGGGGGATGGTCATAACCGACTGTACAGTCATATCAGAGACTGTCATTTCATGTCGGGGATGGGGACAGGGTGGAAAGCCTGACAGGGGATGCCCCGGCTCCCTCCGTTCGGCCGGGGCCTGGCCTTGAATTTATTAACCGTTAACACCATTTGGCATTATTTCCGGGGCGGCTGGGCTCTAATAGTGTTTTGTTTTGTCCAAATAAAATATCTCCCAGTTTTTTTTCTCTCTTTTTATTCCCTTTTAATACCTGACTTTTTGTGGGGGGGGGGGGGGGGAGGGGGGTACTCGCCTAATTACTACGGTATACGGGGATGGTGCCGCTCTAGTCTCTAATGGGGTATGATTTTGTGATGGAACATCTCTAAAAATAAAAATTTGCCCCACTTGTTACAGATGGGTCTATTTTGAAATCCTTACAAAATGGGTATATTTTCGCGAATTGCGAAAATTTGGTCTAGTTTTTCACACAAAAATATTTACAAATGGGTCTATTTTCGCGAATTGCGAACATTTGGTCTATTTTCCAGAATGAAGCAAAATCCTTAGAAATGGGTACCGTTTTTCACAAATCACCCTTAGAAATGGGTAGGTTTTTTCATATTCTCAAAATGAAAGGTTCTCGGTCTACTGTCATACTGTCGGTTTCTTGTTTTTTTCCCGTTTGCCAAACTCTTGCACACTTTCAATGGCGATCGAGTGATTCCAGGTATTTTAGAACATGCGGTATAAAATATCGGAAAAGTGATGTTTGCGGTATTAAAGTAGAGCCTGGTTGGGGGTATAGTATAGCATATATTTAAAGGTCGTATGTTGTTAATCGTAAAAAGATGTACACTGTGACGTACCCATGTAAAGTGACGGACCTTGACTAACCCTTCGTCAATTTTTTGACGGACCAAAGGCTGCCACTGACGTACCCTCCGTCAAGAATGTGGTGGTAAACGACACACCCATGACGCACCTCTCCCGGGAGTATTATGCGTCTTACAACTGCGAATGATAGGTGTATTATCCACATTTAATGATCCAACAGGCAATTTGTTTGTGAAGTAAATTAATACGCTAGTGTTGATGGCGCTGTTCGCATGGTTGCTAGGCAGTCTGCTGTAAGACTTCTGCCTGTTCATCCGACCGATTTTTAACTGTTAGGGACTAAGGTGGCCGGCCAATATTTTCAACAAAGCGCTGCCGATAGGGGCGTCCTGTTCACCCGCACTTTTTGAAAAATACTCAACCTTTTTAGAATGGGTCGCAAAACGGGTATCTGGTTCAGATATGATAACCCATTACGCGGATGATTTCCTCATGGCGTCAAGCGAGGGCGCTTCTGTTTTGTCATGTAGTAATATTGTCGAACAATTTTGCAAAATTTGCAAGGATCTGGCCTTCGAAAAGTCTGTTGGCCCTACTTCCAGGCTAGTGTATTTCGGCTTATAAATGGACTCGGTGCGACAAATCGTGGCTATACCGAGGGGGAAAGTTGAGTCTATCTCCGCGAAAATTGAGAAAGGGCTTCGCGCAACCAAATTGTCTCTCAGGGAACTCCAGTCTGTAATTGGGTCATTATCCCTGATCAGATGTGGCTGTGGGAGGAGAATATGGAATTTGTTACTGACGTCAGTGGAAATGTTGGGCTCGCGCGCGGCTTTTTTCAGGGTAGTTTGTTTCAAGGCAGGTGGCCGGATGATTTGGGAAAATTTAAATCTATAACCTGGCTGGAAATGTTCCCCGTTGTTCTTTGGGCAAAGAGCTCCCTGGGAAGCGTGTTATCCTGCGATCGGATTACCTGGCGGTGGTAAACATATTAAATAAATAAACTTAAACATTCCCTCACATTATGAAATTAATCCATTTCCTGGTCTTACAATGTCTTAAATGTAACTTGTTATATTTAACGCAAATCATACTGATTGCGGGAATAAGCAATACTATTGCGGACTCTCTCTCCCGTTTCCAGATGGGGCGTTTCCGGGAAGTGGCGCCGCAGGCGGCAGCGGAGGGTACACCAGTTCCTGGTTTTCTTTGGAGCCTTTAGGAGCTGACGTTCATCGGTTATATTGCGTTCTTAAGCGGGGGGGGGGGGGGGGGGGGGGGGTGGGGGGGAGGGGGCGGTAAATGGGTTTATTGACTTTAGATGTAAGTGCAATTCGACACCTTCCTGGCCCGCACCACATCACGATATCATTGCGTATATAGCCCATATGTCGTGGCGAGTGTTGGCCCCGCGACAATTTCGACACATTTGGCGGCCCTCTCCTTTGTACACAATATTAATTGTAGTCAGATCCAACTGACAGCTTTGTGGTTTATAAGTTAAAAGAAGGGTGTAAACGACAGGGTGTCTCGATAGACAGCTGACGCCCTATAACTTACAAACTGCTATGTCAGCTAGTGTGTATTTTACCCTCAATCTGCAGCTCCACGTACGAATCATCTCTTTTTAAGTTCACTAGTGCCAGCAAGAGGGCGGACCCGTATTATTATGGTCACTGACGTAGCCTTTAAGAACAATGGTTTAGAAGTCACTATTAGGTATTCAAAGACCGATCAAAGAGGCGTCTCAGTCTCACTGTCAACGGGCTCACAATCCTAGTGTTTGTCCGGTGGCCGCTACGTTCGATTTTTTGCGCATTCGGGAGACGAGGGAGGGACCTCTGTTCATACATTTTAATGAGGAGCCCCTCACCAGTCACTAATGTTCTCACGTTCTTAAGCAAGGTGTTAGGGCATTAGGGTTATATCCCTCAGATTATAGCCCTCACCGTTTCCGAATTGGTGCGGCTACGTCCGCGGCTATGTGTGGTTTATCTGATGATGACATTAAAGCGTTGGGCAGGTGGAAATCAGCGGCATTAAGGCTGTATATCCATGATATCCGGCCCGAAAAAAAAATAGATTCTGTCTTTTGAGTAAAATAAATTAAATAAATAAATAGAGGGATATAATATAACAATGTAAATCCATACAACAGATAAAAACTGTAGAAAGGAAAAGCAGTGGGAAAGATGGTATCACATGGTAAGCAGTGGGGAAGATGGTATCACACCGGAAATTCTCAAAAGATGTGATTTGGATATTATCATTCTGGACTTCTGCAATGATGCCTTGCTGAAAGGAAAAAAACAAATTTTTGTTGTACTTTTGACCATCAACATTTCATGTTTTCAACTCTTTACCACAATAAAATTTCGCGAAACCCCCCTTCATGTTTAAACAAATATCGTGTCCGTTCCCCCTGGTGTAAATATTGATCGCTCCCTAATATCAAATTGCAATTAATTGAAATGTCATTTTTCAGAGGAAAATAAGCATTTGTAAGGTATAAATTAAATTTCTAATGTGTAACTCATAAAACAACGTCATTTGTAATGCAAAAATAAAGACAAAAGAAAAAGTGACCCTATTGAGATTCCGCGAACATTTTTCATCTTTGTACTTTTGACCATAAACATTTCATGTCCCCCTCTCTTTGCCAGAATACAATTTCGCGTTCCCCCTTTATGTTTAAAAAACATTTCGTGTACCCTGATCCCCCCTCCCCTGGCGTAAATAGTGATTCAAAGGTCATTTTCAGAGGATAAACATTTATAGGCCCTATAGTGTAAATTAACATGTATAGTATAAATTAACATTTTTCATCTTTGTACTTTTGACCAAATCAACTATCGTGTCCCCCTGATTTCCTCCACCGCCTGGCGTAAATAGTGATCGCTCCCTAATATTAAATTGCGTGTAATTTTTCAGAGGTAAAAACAGCATTTATATAGTATAAATTAAATGTCCGATGTTTAATTCATAAAACAACGTCATTTGTAATGCAACAATAAAGACAAAAGAAAAAGTGACCCTATAGTGAGATTCCGCGAACATTTTTCATCTTTGTACTTTTGACCATCAAAATGTCATGGCCCCCTTTCATTTAAAAAAATAAAATTCGTGTCCAGACATACATCTCAGTGGCAGCAAATAAATAAATACCTAATGTACGCGCGTAGTAATATCTTACCTAGCGTTGCTCCATTCAAGTTCAGAATACGCTACGTCTTTATAATTGATTGAGCTGTGGAAGCGTTTACAACCTTTCCCACATTCGTGTATCACTCATTGCATAGCGCTAACGACTGACTGTAGCTTGGTTTTGGACTATTAGGATAGTTTTACATGTACGTGAATTGTAATATAGATGAAATTTGATTAAATTAATAACGTATTGGTGCCTAAGTCATGGGCTAGGTTTTGCTTCGGCACCACGCGTTGTCCTGCTGGTGTGCAGGGGTCGGTGTTTTGCGTCCACCCGACGATCGGTGGAAAACTCAAAATTTGATTTGACTTAGGCATATGTTTCACTTCGGCTTCAAATGTACGTTGTCATAATAAAATAACATGACAAAATAATGGAGGCGAAGGTGTGGGGGTGGGGGTGGGGGGGGGGGGGGTGGGGGGGGGGGTGGGGGGGGGGGGTGGGGGGTGGGGGGGGGGAGGATCGAGTATATTTTTGTGTTTGCTCATATTTAAAACTTATTCTTATATCTATTGTTCTTAGGTGCGGTATTCAAAGATGACTGCCCATTGGATCCTAGGATTCCTATTTTTATGATCATTTTCGGGCTATCCACAGGCTGTTTCTTCACGATGCTATATGTATCTCTCGCTTACCTCGTTTACCACGAGTACAATTACAGGTTTGATGAATTGATAAAGAAACACATTTTCCGTTGTGCTAAGATACTTCTCTTTCTGTTATTCGGCGCTTTGGTTTGTTATGGTAAGCTAGCGATATTCATTACTTTTAAAACCATGTTATTTCTAAAATGTCCATAACTTGCAATATTATGGTGTTTCTAACATATTCAATTGAGAGATATGCCACTGAGGGCAGTGTCACCTCGGCACTTGTTTCAAAATCTGAATTTCACATTTCTCTATTATTTTATACTTTTATATGTATTCTATCATAACCATCAAATAATTACTATAGTCGATTCGCAGACATTGGCCGATTCACCATTTCAGTCAGAGGTAACAGAAGCAAAAGAGGGGGAGGCACTCGAATTTAATCGTAATATGCAAGGAGTAATACCAGGGCTAGGTAACATGGTAGATAAAACCCCGATTCTCTTGACCTTAATAGTTTGTCGTAACTGGTCTAGTTGGCGCTATAACACGTTCGAAGCCAACCAGGGGATATTAGACATGATGATCCCGATCTCTTTGAAACACATTTATGGCACAGAAATTATTCACATTAATGGTTGAAAAACAGCTAATTTCTTTTACACTGGCGCGGATTTGGTTTAAGACAGGCAGGATCATCTATTATATGGCATGAAATATCAATAATTCTTTATTTGAAATTAATTTTAATGTAGAACAAAATCGGAATATCAAATCATGGATGGCCTCGTCTGACAGCGACGTACGACGGGCGTTGCAGTATTTGCATTTCATGAATATTTAGATTAGATAGTTGATATGGTACCAAGGAGTATATATAATAGGAGGGGACACTTAGCTCATTTGCATATTTGCTCATTAATATGATTAACCCCGTGAACCCAGTCAAAGGTCGCCTCGAAGAGTCGAGGGGACTTTTCTATCGTTCTCTAACGACAGCGTTGGGACAGCGCATGAAGTTTCTTGTACAGAGTTGGCGATGAGCGATTGAGAAGTATAACAAAAGCATACATAAACAGATCGTAACATGAATAATGCAATGCAACAGGTCACACAACGTTCAGTCGAGCGACCGTATAAACAGTATACAAGATGCCATTTATTGTGTTCGAAATGTCAACGCTTTTACCATTCTTTCCAAAATAAGGAGTATAATCACATTACAAACACATTTTGTGCGAGAGTAACATATAAATATGGTTTAAAATGTCCAAAATGGCACGATAAAAATCCGTTCGTTATAAATAAAAGAATCAATGGTTGAATAATAAAACTGACACAATTACACTCGTCGATCTCTGTGGCGTGCATACGTTGGCCATATCGTTTTCAATCGGCAATCACGGGTTCGAATCTCCGTGTATTTGTTGTTGTTTTCTATTTTTTTGCTTTAAAAAAAAAAAAAAAAACTTGATTGTGGATGTATGTAACATCATTTTTATGTCAATTTTTATGATTTATAAAGGCCGCCAATGCTTTTATAGTTTTTTTCTATTCTTTTTTTAATCTATTTTTCTATCTATCATTTATCTCTGGATTTATTTAACTTTATAATCTAAACAAATTAAAATGCGTAAAACAATATATTATTGCTCGATAAATAAGTGATTGAAGTTGAGTTCACTTTGATAATGAGAGCAACACTTGTTGTAAAACCATTTTACCACGTGCCCAACCATTTCTCCTTTGCACACTTTGTTTAAAATACATTCAGAGATGTCATTTTATAGCTTGTTATAGCTAGGCTAATATACAACTGTAAACTATTTGGATACACAAAGCAAACACATTTCCAAAACAGGCCATAGCCAATCGTACAACATGAGAAAGGAGACCGTTTATACCAATGTTAAATCTACCATGATTACCATTTTTTTAAAATCTGTACAACCGATGAATTTCTAGAAAATCTTTGGTACAACTTCATTTCAAGAAAGTTAGTTCTTGTACCAAATTTAGCTAGCTTTAATAAACGAATTGGGAGACGCAATATTCATGTCGAAATATGTGGAAAGGCAATCAGACAACTATTGATAGACGCGATCAAGTCTTGTACCTTTGAAGGGTGATTACGGGCACGTAATAAGTAAAGTGGATTCCCTCTATAATGAACCAAAATTTTAATTTCAGTGCCAAAGATCTTGAAAAAGGTTACAGGGGACATTCTCGGTTCGACGATGCTCCTATGCATAGGTCATCTAAAAGCCCGGTCCGATGGTAGACTCCGAATCTCCAGAATCTTAGGAGATATGTACACATTTTCTCATAATACTTTATGCTGCTACGCTTCCAATCATTAGATGGTTATAGCATATGCACGGCGCAAAGAGCACGGTGTCTCATTTAGGCCCACAGGCCGGGCGGGCTAGAGAAGTGCTCAGAACCGGGACTATTAACAATACACTCGATTTAAAAAAAATAAACACCGGATTCTACTGTCGCTCTGTTACGGTCGTATAGTCGGCCCCCGGATTCCACCGACACTCTGTTGCAAGTAAGTGTAGGCCCTATATTCGCCACAACATGAGGGCACTACCGTATACTTTTATTGACTGTACATCATGCCTTTCGTCGGTATACAACTCGGACTTTTTACTGTCTGATAAGTCCACCCCCTCCCCCCTCCCTAGGCCCTGTTAAAGCTGGCTACGCCACTGATTCGCGCATGTTGGATGTGCCGGCCCGCCGCGCGCCAGTGGTCCGCATTGCGGCGCGTTGGTCACTCTCGATCATAGTTCGGCGTGGCCCCTCGCTACGCGGCTCGATCCTCATGGCGGCATTATTATCACATCAAACCACTTCTGGATGTTATCATCAATCCATGCATTGTCGGCTGCTTTAGTCAAAATTAAATATTATATACCAGGGGATATACAACTGTCACTGGATATACCCACTTTGCCTATCTGTGATATACCATTGAACCGTCAACGCCTGAATCTTTTCCGTGAACTTTTCCTGATTGGGCTTTTCCACACCAAACTGGCCGGAGCCCGGGGGGGGGGGTTAGATCTACGGTTGATTAGCGCATTACAAGAAGTTGTGTCACTAGCCATGCAGCACATACTCTATAGGCATTTGTCCAAAATTTTAGTGGACAAATCCAAAGCGATCGGACGCATGCGTAGAAAAAAATGTTGTCCCCTTGACTCTCCAGAGGGCCTTTTCGATATTCAGACGATGGCGGACATAGGTTCGTGTGACGAATATTCTAGGTGAAATTCGATGTGGGAACGCTCGGACTGTAGGGAACGATGATATTTCTGACTTCAACAGCGCCAGGGCATCGTTCGGGGACCGTTTGATTATCACTCAGGTCGTGTCAGTATGAAATTAGGTAAAACACTCCGACATAACATTGAAATCAACGGAGAGTCAAAGATTACGGCCGTTCGTGTCCACTATGGTCTGGTACTTTTCATTTTCGACTTCACAAATGACGTATATTCATTGATATGATTATTCATTGTATATTCATGACCGTCTACGATTTCGGCGATTCGAACAATAGAGTGTCAGGGGCCTGATGGTACGAGTTGGATGAATGAGTTGGTTGGAGCGGCCCGAAAAAAAAATCTCTACACAATGGGAAAGTGGGGGTTTTCCGAAAATTGGGGGTAGGGGTAGGGTGTTTTCACAAAAAAGGTTATATTAGTACCAAAAAAGGTACATTGGTACATAAAAGGTAGGCCTACATTGGTACAAAAAAGGATTTTTTTCTTCAGGATTTACAGGACATTCTTTATCGCAGTGAAATTGCAAAAGAAAAAAAAGTATTCAAAATTCAATAAATATAGCGAACGAAAAGCAATCCTGTCATTTTCTAAAACAAATTCGAAAGTGTAATAACAAAGAAAAACATCACATTTATAGGATTAAAACCACTGATCTCATGACTGTGAAGCAAGCGCTTAGCCGTTTAAGCTAATGAGGACTATGCATGAAACATTTCAAGAAGGAAAGTACATAGAGTTCAAAATACGAATATCAATTAAATAGTTGATTATATGCTGAAGGAGATTGTAATTATGATTTCATTATAATGCATTGCACTACTTTTTTAAACGATTCTCTGCTGTTAATTGTCAACTCAAAACGTGGTGAAATTGATGTAAGTAATGCTTTTCTAGAGCAGCCCAATAGGGCGATTGCATGGAGGGTCATTAGTTCAAATCCTCCTCCAGAACAACTCATGCATACATGTAGTACAATACAAATCACTTGGATCAATAATCAGCAAAACACTGTATTGTAATACATGCATGCATGAGTTGTTCCGGAGGATGATTTCAACTAATGACCCTCCGTGCAATCACCCTATTGGGCTCATTTGATGTTATTTATTTCTGAATCAAACCATTAGTTTAGGGATCGTCCAAAATCATTTTTTTTTCTTTTCTGAGATTAAATAAACCAATAAAAACACATCCCGCCTCAATCATCATTCTAATGATGCAATCCTAGGTTAACTGAAATCAAGGTAGGGTTATTCGCAGATTGTTTAGGATATAGTGGTTATACATTTGAAGGGCACCTGGAAATTACGATCACAGCTAATAAACCACTAAAGATGATATTGGTTTAATTCATTATTTTAGTTGTTGCACAACTTTTGATATCTAGATGGGAGAATATAATATATGGCAACAGCAAATTATTAGAGTCAAGCTGCTATTCTGTAGCTGTGATGGGCTGGTTCCAGTCGTTTGTTGCACCGTTTGTTGGAGAAGCCTAGGTGGACCTAAATATGGACTTCTGTGATGTGTAATCCGTTTGTTTACTCGATTATCGTGTTTCATAACACACTTTTGGGTGTGAGAGCTCAAGTGAAAAGGGTAGTCCCCAGGCTTTGCCGGACTTTCGACTCTGTTTGTTCATGATTTTGATATTTTCCTGAAGACGATTTGTTAATAATGTGACCATCCATCCAGTGTATAGTCCCTATGGCCTTTCAAAGATATGAAAACTCAGGAATAATACAAAATAATAATTAACTACATGTCATATAATGTTCAATCTTATTTGAAGTAGATTTAACTAAAGCGCAGAATTTCCATTTTGAAAAATGGTGACTTTACTAGATTCGTTGTGGACGGACATGCATAATGCCTTTAAAAATTTGACGATCCCTCAAATTCCTCCGAATCAGGCGACCAGTATTGGCAATACCGAGAGGAGGTTATTCATCAGCTGCCGTCTTTGCAGGATTGATATACTGTGTTTAAGATTTTCAGAAAGAAAACACACATTCTGTCATGATGTATGTCATGATAATCATGATAATCGTAAACCAATTTGGTTACAAGGTTTATGCCATGAATTGAACGTCATGCACCAATTTAATTGAACATAGAATAGGTCGGTGCGATCCCCCTTTGTACGTCCGTTGCGCATGACTACACTGAACCCTGTTATAGACTTATCCAGAGACGAGTGGAATGGTGTAAAAAAATCACGGTTTTGAAAGCATTGGCGGTGCAAATGCTCGTACAAGTACAATATTTTCACACTTATGCCCACTACACTCAAGTCATATTGTCAAATATTAGTGCGCTTACATTATAGTTTATTATTTTTCTCAAATAATAAGTTAATCAATGGGTTTCTTTACGATGGACTGGAACACGTCTACATTACTTGTTAGTGACGATATTAATGAATATGTACTAAATATTCATTTCTAACTGATGATTGGCAGTTCTCGCTTCACTGCTTGCCTTATGCGGCATGTCGCAACTGTTAAAGGGGGCGCTGTGTACATGAACCAATTTGATTACAGGCACAGATCTGGAGTTTCTTATCCCATAATTATTAATATCCCTGGTAATACCTTGCCATTATCAGTGCCTGCACTACTGTCATGTATTCACCACTATATGTACCAATATGGTGAACAACTACTATTAAGACTAGTGACAGGGAACTTGCGGGTGAATTATTTTAATTGACTTTATCTGCAAACAGGTGTTGCAAATTTCTCGCGTATTTTTGATAAAGAAGATGTGTTGTTATTCAGATAAATTGATGAATGTAAACCAAATTCCCAATATTCAGGTGGTCTCGTAGCAAGAAATAAATAAAGTAACGTTTATTATCCGTATTTTGGTTGATGTAACTTTTTCTCCATCTAGCCCAAATGATTTTGTACCTAGGTCTATACAAATATGATGGTTTTGTCTCACAAATGAATACATAGAACTTATCTTTTTTTAATTTTAATGTTTCCTTTATTTCAAGAGCAAATAAATTCAACCCAACCATTCTTGGTTCAGTTTAATCTTGCTTTTGATGCCTATATTATTATAACTCGATGATGGTCGATATATTTGTGGTGACCGCTTCCAAAAGGGATAATGTATTTCAAGATGTTGGATTAAAGTATTAGGTTGTCGTGATTGTAAAGCTACATGATCAGCCCTATTCAAAAATCCACGCCAGCATGAATAGCATTTGATTATGGAGCGCAAATAATAACATCTATAACAGTACCGCTGTTTCATCATTGGTCAAAATGGGTTCCTCTAACGCCCAGTGGACGAGGTCCAAAATCAAAACCGATACGCCAGAGTTTATGAATCTACTATAATTGGAAGCTATTATTTCCCGGTCTTTTAGGTGATTTAAAATTGTTGTTTTGGTAAGTTTGAGTCAGTAAAGGCACATAGTCATTCGGCGGGAAATTAAGCGGAGTTTCACTTTTTTCAAATGCTGCGACAGCTGTTCGATCGTTGCGTCGCGCGCTGAATCTTCCCGTGCGTAGTACTAGACGCGCAACTTATTATCCGCGACGCAGACGCGAGAAACAAAAGAGCGCAACACAAATGTCTAAAAATGTAAAAAAATTCCAATCTTACGATCATTTAATTTTCAGTTTCCTTCCAATTTCTTCACATTTTGACAATATAAATTGAATCCGATAGTTAATTTCGATGTAAATTACTTGTTCATATAGTATAGTACTTTTAAGTCACACGCGAGATGTATTTCGTGCAAATTTAGCTTTTAATGGTGAAAAATGCTGATATTTTTTACAAAACCGGCGATTACTCGTGTCATGCTTTGAGGAAAATCCATGATTTCTCAGACAACATAAGTAAACAAATATCAAACTATCAGGTAAGCTTTTACTACCATTGTGTAGAGGATTTTCAGCGCTAGGATTGGTTTTCTCATTTTTTTCGATTATGGATTTTAAACTCGAAATATGCATCCATTTCTAGCGACATTTATGCCAACAATAGCTTAATGTACACTTGTCCGATGTTTTTAGCAATTTTTTCAAAAAACTAAGCCTTATTTTGGAAAAAAACCCTATTCTAGACAAAATTGTCTTTGTTTACGAAAATCAATATTAGAACAAATTACCAAATTCTGTTATTTAGTTATACTGTCTGATAAAGATGGGTTAGAAAAGTCGCTTTATGGTTCATTTATCAACATTTAGTTTATTTGGTATCACATTGGTGTCACCATCGGATTCCTTATCAAATTTCCTTATCATAAATGCATGAACATTTTTAACCTCCCTAAAATTGCAAAAACATCCGATCAGCATAGCACTTATTGGAGCTAGAAATGAATACACGAATAACAGAACTGAAGGTTGATTTACCGGTCCAAGATGAATTTAATTATATTCCTCCGGCCCTTACATTTTCGCCACATTATTAATAGTGTTATATTTGTATAATCTATACAGGATTAACCCTTTACATCAAGAACCACAATCGCAGAAGCGGCAACGTTGACAACGAGTTATTTTGTTACTATCCACTTTGGGTCATCTTTGGCTTTCACGTCATCGTTTATTTCATTTTCGTTGCAATGAGTTATCTTTATCATATCTGTACACGGTGTGACAGTATTTGCACCGTAGAAATGGATTCGGATGAGTTTGCTTTTAAGACATTGCTTTAGCAAATAATGTGTGTTTTTAAATTTCATGTTTTGAGGTAGGTTTAGACATCACTTAATTAACTTCAGAAATGCCTTTAATTTAAATTTAAGGCTTCAGAGAATTTTGTGCTTAATAAAACCCGGTTGACACTCGTACTAAAACAGCTCGAAAAGGTTAAAAAGTTTGAGTATTGGATTATTTTAATTGTTGGCTTTTTCAATATTTCCCTTTTTATGATGTTTTTCATTATAAAATTACGCACGAGTTTTCTTATAGGCGTTAATTTGTATAAGGATTGCAGAAAATATCAACGAATCTTTGTTTTGGTCATGTTTTGCACATTTGGAACGATTGTAGAAAACGCATGTTTTGATAAATATACAAAGAAAAATCATTATTATAAAAGTATATGAGAAACAAAATAGGATTCAATCACCAAATTGTTAGTACAATTTGTTAAGTAGGCTATACGTGTAGTACAATAAAATCTGAAAACGCAAAAAAAATACTTCCAATATGATATTGCATATGATTTTTATCTAAAAACATTTTTTTAAAGATAGATGTTCCGATTGCTGGCCCGATTTTCAACTTGATGTTTTCTATATTATATGAAAGGTCATCCAACATTTGAGTTGCATAACTCCAATGGTTCTAATTTTAGAAGCACATGGTCACGATACATTGCCCATTGAGTAGTACCCCAACTGGCTGGTGGTTAACCACCTTTGGCAGTCATTCATCGACATGTTAGCCTATACATTCCAAATGGAACATTTAGGCCCCCTAATATTTTACAGACATAATGAGAATAATATGGGGATTCTTCTGATATTTAAATATCGTGATGTGAAGAAAAAAAATCATAGCCCAAATGAAGTGATCAGACCATACACCTTTAAACCAAAATATATTTTTAAAACATTGTTATTGTTAAGGAACTAAAATGACGTTAAGCAATCTGCATACTGCTTTAGTTGACTAGGATGGTCCGATGACAACAAATTAAATGTCTTCATTTTAATGAAACAAATATATGATTAAAAAAAATCTTAAGAGTCAGGCCACTGGAATTATTCCTAAACATGTGCTAATTAACAGGTATTTAACTGATTTCGTCTAGTACATTTCTTTATATAAGTCATTTTGTTTAATAAATTTTCAAAACACAGAAGATAAGTAACATTGTTGAGTAGGGTTTGTCGGAAAAAATTGTACCACAGTATGTCATTATTGACATTTCTTTACAGCTTTTGAAACGACAAACAATCTATAATTCATATTGCCGTTGTTCGTAAGGCAAATGTCAAATAACTACAATTTAGGCAAATAAGGGTCTGTGAAATGAAAACTATACCAGCTTCTGATAACTAACATTGCAATTATAATTGATTAAGACAAAAGTTTTTTTTTAATAGTTTGTCATTTATTTTGGGTGTGGGACCGCGTACCCATATTAGTCAAAAAGAGTTGGACATGGTAGGGATGTTATCAAGCCGAGATAGGGTTGTGCAACTTAAACTTAACCATGTTTTTAAGATTTTTCATGATTTGTCTTCTGACTATATGAAATTGTATTTTACTAGAGCGTCATCTTTGCATATAGTACCAGGGGTAGCCGATTCAACTTTGTTGTTCCTTCTTCTAAGGGTCAAGCTAGATTTACTTTTTATAATACTGCTATTCATCACTGGAATTCATTGCCGAGCGAGATCAAGAACACAAATAATGTTAGTTTATTCAAACAATTAGTTAAAGGACACTTGGCGAGTTATGATTCAATTGATTTATGAGCTGGTCTCACCTTGTGCTCGTGCCCTGTTTTTATTTGTTTTGTCCTTGTTTTCGTTTGGCGTTTGTACTCTTTCGTGCCTTTCTATGCTTGTTAAAGAAAGTGTCCAGCAAGCACAACATTGTGCATTATATGTTTGTGATATAATTATGAAGCCCAAATCGCGAAGTTATATACAATAAAACATCATACTTATCATAAAAATGAATAAAAAACTGCCATCTCTCAACATGCCATTTTTAAAATTCGCGGTGATCGAAAGTCCCGAGATCAATGACGTCATGGTTATTGGTGCTCAAATTTACGCAAGTGCATTGTATAACTATGACTTCAATCATTGATGCCGGGACTTTCGATTGCCGCGAATTTTAAAAATGGCATGTTGAGAGATGGCAGTGTTTATTCGGTTTTTAAAATAAGTATGATGTTTTGTTCCATATTACTACGTGATTTGGGCGCGATAATTCTTTTTCAAACATATAATGCACAATGTTTTGCTTGCCAGTTAAGGACCCCAATGGAAATAAGCTACGTGCTCAAAGCTTTTTGGGCTATCCTTGGTACTTTTGCTCATATTTTATTATGTATATATGTTTTTAAATAAGTTTGTCCAATCTTTTACATGTTTGTATGTTAGATGTTTCTCTATATGATGTTTTGAGTACCTAATAAAATAAAATCAAAATCAAAATAAAATCAAATCAAGTTGCCCGATTGTCCTCAAGAATTCACACCACCAAATGGTTTCCCTATGCGTTTACATGTAAAATGGTAGTTACAAAAAGCCCATTTTCTCGCTTATAAAGCGACTGGAATTTTCAATTTGACATTTTCCTTAAATTGCATGATATCTTTGATCATTTAATAAAAAAAAAATATATATGGTATCCCCGAAAGTTCTGAGAAATAAGACCCCAAAGTTGGACAATGGGTGTAGCGCCCTCATTTATCAGAAAAAGTTGAGAAATGTTGCCAGACCATTTACAATCAAAATACATCCAAAAAACCTACAAAATGCATTGAAAATATTTCTTTTTCCACTGTGATATTAGGTAATAGTCCTACAATCAGGATTAAACTACAACTTTAATCATTTGGGAGCAATAAGTACCATTTCTGATTAATTCTATAATCAATGGGCCACATGCTGCCCAGCGACAAAAAAAGTTTTGATTGTCGTCTACAAGGACTGAAAAAGTTCAAATGACAAAAGCAATATTGCGGAAGTGTTGACCTAGGTCAAATAAAATAAAAAATAAAATCAACGGTGACCTCTTTGTATATATGCTGAATTTATGAGCAACAAAAAAAATGGCATGTTTGGACTCATTCACTGCATTGTAGCCTATAACGTCTAAATGGAACATATCTTGCGCCAAATACAGAACTAATATAATGACTATTTTAAGTTTTTAAAGTCTATTCAATATCGCGTTATACCCAAACTTGTTTCATGCATGCTTTTGAACAAAAACATGCATTTTCCCCTTGGCCTTGAAAAACATTACATCAATTACGTCACAAACTAAAATGTGGCCCTTTTATTGCATAACATTTTGTTGGACAGCTTACTCAAACAAATGATCCTTAATATCACACCATGGTAGCAAAATTCGAGGCCACATTTGCACTTTTCAACAAAAAAGCAGTGGTGCGATACTTTTTCCCATGTGTATACTTGTAATAAAGGACTTATTATAGCAATTATGTAAATCTTTGGGGCAAAATTATCAAATAATATATTTTGTTTACAGTCTCAACATTTGTAAAAAAGGTAAAGGCGGTCGATCCTGTACTACCAGGAGCGGAGTGCCCATCTCTCTAGGGCCAAACTCACTCCTTTTTATGATGTTGCTGTGTGGGGCTCGCTACACCTCCACAGCGAGACTGTCACCTTTCCAGCACTGAAGAATGCCGGTACCCATTTAAATACACCTAAGTAGAGAGCAGTCATTGCGGTAAAGTGCCTTACTCAAGCGCACAACATGTTGACCAAAGCGGGACTCAATATTTGTACCACAGCTTAAGTTCATGAAACTTATTGACACAAACATAATGGTAACAATGTTAATTCTAATAGTATTGCATTAACAATTTAAGATTGCAAAGAACGATAAAAGTAATAGATTGGTATTCGCGTGGTAACAGATTTTTTCATTGACAGAAATGCATTCTAATGCCTTGGAAATAGGAATAAAATGTTTCCTTTCTTCCTTCAAAATGGCTGAAGTTACAACAGATGTCATATTGAAGAAAAACATATAGCTTTCTTGTTATCCTGAAAATATGAGAGCAATCCATTAAATAATAGGATTAAGTAGGCGATTTGGTGTACAGATAATATCACGGCTCCGTTTTCCCATGAAATTAAGATATTCTAATAACTATAAATTTGTTGGTTTTCCATCTAACGACCATTATATTAAAGTAAATTAGGCATTACTGACATTGAAAATAAAAAATACAAATAAAAAAGACAATTTCCTCTCCTTTTTCATGACGCGCATTAATAATAAAGTCATAATAGCTACAACCATGTGTGCGCGTTCGTTAATTATAATGTAGACATAACCACTTCACCATGTTCACGCACATGTCAAAGAAAGTCCAAGTACAGTTTATTTTTTATATGAAAACAGAGAAATTGTAAGAACAAGTTCATCTGTGCAAATGTTTTAAAATTTTAAGACGTTTTTTAAAGTCCAAATCCAATACTATTTCATTGCTTTTTGATACTTATACTTGTGTATATTGTTTAATGAAACCCTCTACACCTTTTACAGTTGTTCTACCACTAAAAGATATGGGTATATTGACCATTTGCATGTTTTGCACTTTAGTGTGCTCGTCGTAAATACGCACTATGGATTTTGTTGCGTGGATTTGCCAATTTTGGCTTCAGGTATTGACATACTTTTTAATATTTTTTGTCGGTACAAAGAGAATAAACGTGTGAATAAAAATGCCATAATTAGTTATATAAATATATGACTATACATTACGCTGCTGTGTTTTTTTGTGTGTGTGGGTGTGGGGTGTGTGAAAATGATAAAAATGCAATGTGTTTGATAACGCAGTGCTGTGCCTGCCATTATTTACATACGGTATCAACATCATCGCCCGTTCATTGATCCTTATAATTGTTCTTGAAACAACACATACGCATTAATCTTGTTATAGCTAATTTAAGCTATTGAGGCTTATTGAGTTATCCAGGGTCGTAGAACCCAACACTGAAACTTAAACTAGTCAGTCACAGGCTGGCCTAGCCTAACTTTAAACTAGTCGAGCAGGTTAGTCAAGCCTGCTGGACTAGCTTACACTAGTCAAGCAGGTTAGTCAAGCCTGCTGGATAGGTTATGGCTGACCTGTCTAACTTAAGGTTAGTCCGGCTCAGCCTGACTGATTTTATCGTAAAATGACACAAAAAGCACGCTTCATTTTTGTCATGCCCCCTTAAAATTCTGGCCCTCCTCTTGCCCCCATCCCCAAATGTATGAGGCTAGCGCCGCCACTGGAACACTGAAAACATTTATTGGTTAATGACATGCTGAACAAAGAAATGTTAGTAAAAATAATTAGTTCAGGGAGTACAACTAATCTTTCATTGGTGTCGGTAATTGTAGGATTGTGATAACTAATTTCTTTTCGTATAGCATATGTCCAATTTGGTGCAGCAGCTATCCAAACCAATCTACCTCTACCAAGAGTATTCACTGGAACTAATTAAGCGCGACTCGGTAAACTAAGTTTAGCATTTAATATTCGTATAACCAACCGAACTAAAATACAAATACTGTCCGCGACTAACATATGTTCGTAGAAGTTGTTGGCGACTAATTTGTCAACTAACTTTTTAGCGCCGCGATGCAGTGTTTGAAAACAGAATGTTACAGCCGCCATTTTGTTCAGTACACGTGAAGCGATTGTTATCTCCCGATAATCGAGCGAAGAAAATGGCTCAAAGGTACGTAAAATGATGCAAACTGTATGTCAAATCATTTGTTTTTAAAGAATATAAATCTGTAGATGCTTCTGGACGGTTCAATTTTTGTGACAGAAGTTTGTGTGACGTGCAGTTTTAATTCATGAATTTACGAACCGACCACAACATAATTCCCAGTTCATTGCATGTCGTGATACTGTTGTTCACGCTATGTCATTCGAAATTTGCTGGCCGTTACCGAAATTATTGGAGAAATGACAGGCATTGTAGAAAAAAAGCTACATAGTATTTTGTGATTTGACATACATTTAAGATTATTTTACGTATCTTTGAACTATTTTCTTCGCTCGGTAATCGGGAGTCAACGCTTGCTTACCGTGCACTGCACAAAATTAGTAGACCATGGTTTACTAATTGATAAAATTAGTAGGCCATCTTAGTTCAACTGAATGAACTAAGCAAAAGTAGTAGAAATAGACATCGTTTTTACTAATTTACAAGTTAGTATAGACACCTATAGAATAAGTAGAGACACCTTACAGATTAGTAGAGCAATTAGTAGAACACAATCTACTAATTTATAAGCAAGTTAAAAAATGCTTAAACTAATCTATAGTTGGTAGAAACAGACATCGTTTTTACTAATTTCTTTTAGTACAGATAACTAACAAATGTTTTCAGTGATAGAGTGTAAAGTGTAAACAATTGGTATCATTGGGAAAAGGCCAAGGTGAAGTCTATAAACCTTTACAAATCTGTTTGTACCTTTGTGTAAATAAATGAAGTCAATCATAAATAAATATTATCTTTAGACTTTGGGTGACTTACATGTTTGTCAATAGGGCAAAGTACTGTAGTCTATTTGTCCATCACGAGACAGTGATGTAACTACACATGCGCAACATTCGTGTCTTCCGCCTCTCTAAGCGTGATACGTCAGCGCTTAGACATGTTGGAGTAGGCCCGCATGTTTATGAACTACAAAGGCCAAACAAATGTTGTTGTGTGTATATTTTTTTTTAATACGGATACGGTATTGTATTTGGGAATATAAATTTGGCATGACTACTGTGAATTAAAGTCCAAACACAAAACACCTCACTTTTCATGAGTTTGCGACATTGCTGCTTTAATCTTGGCTACCTTCACACTGCTGATTTCGATCTCTTTCTCCTGCTGGGGAAAATGTCAATGTAAAGTTCCAATATTGTCGCATAGGTTGCAACACTGCAAACTCGGTCAAATATTATTTTTGTACTGAATTTACAATGCGCAGCCATTGTGATTGAATGTTGCAGAAAGCGAAAGAACGCTGTGTTGAAGTTTTGCTAAACCTACCCCCAAGATTGTTTTATACTATGATGAAATTAATATTCATGCCGAGCAACTTTTTGGGAACAACTATTATTAACCGTTACTAGATTTTTTCATATTTTCGCACACTGCGTTTTTTGTATAAAATGACATCAATTTTCATTTAGTCCTTTTAATCGTCCCCGCGGGTGCCAAGTTCATGCATTAAACATGTTGTTACATGGGATTGCGCATTTGGGATGTTGTTATAAATACCAGATTGACGAAATCAGGAATAAAAACGGTCCGTTTGGCCATTCCAATTGCTCGAAAAGTTGTTTTTACAAATATTATCGAAAATTATCGAAAATAAAAAAATAACACAGTCGGGTACATGGTCGGTCGGACGCGGACAAACAAACTTTTTTGACCTTAGAGATGACGCAGTTACGTCACTGTCCGGACCCAGAATGGACAAATAGACTATAGTTGCACGTTTCCATTTTCACCTTAGAAAGTCCTTCCAACAACAATGTTTGCACCCTTTATGCACAAGTGGTGGCCAGCCCCAGGTATGACAGGCCTGGAATTAAGAGAAGGCAATTTCTTCGTGCCTAATGTTTTTGTCTTGCTGCACCAGAGTTTTACCTCTTAAAATCACTGAAATTGCCTTATCCCTACAAATTACAAATTTAATGCAAAAACAATCAAAATGTACAATGTATGCTGTTATGCAATTCATTTAGTCAATAAAGTTGTTTTAAAAATATTATCGAAAATACAAAATAATACGGTCGGCACCTGGGTACACGGTCGGTCGGACGTGGACAAACAAACATTTTTATGGCCTTAGAGATAACGCAGTTACGTCACCGTCCGGACCCAGAATGGACAAATAGACTATAGTTGCACGTTTCCATTTTCACCTTAGAACTTTCTTCTAACAATAATGTTTGCACCCTTTATGCACAAGTGGTGCCCAGCCCCGGGGTATATGCCCACTCCCTACTAGGACAGGCCTGGAATTAAGAGAAGGCAATTTCTTCGTGCCTAATGTTTTTGTCTTGGTGCACCCAGGAGTTTTACCTCTTAAAATCACTGAAATTGCCTTATCCCTACAAATTACAAAGTTAATGCAAAAACAATCAAAAATGTACAATGTATGCTATTATGCAATTAAAAAACTTAAATGAATGAAGACTATTATGCGGGGTGAAATACATTTTGTTACCAAATTTGAATGTTGTGCAACATTATTTTGCCAATTTTGTTGCCAATGGATTTATTTCATCTTTCTCTGTCAAGTTTGTGAATTGACCAACTACTTCATAGATTGTATCTATTAAATTGTGTTTGAATTAAAATAAGACAAAGAACAGAGCTTTACAGACACACAATTTAGGATGGCTGTTTTTGATTTTTCAAATATTTGATCCCTAAATTAAAAAAAACACACACAAAAAAAAACCTCAAATCAAATTCACGTCTATTGTTGCTTATTAACCGATTAACTTCATAGATCCTATACTTGAAAATGTATGTTAAAAATCACCCCATGGTGAAAAAATCCAAAATCATAACACATTCTTGGTAGTGTCAAACCAATCAGAGAGCAAGAATTTAGAATACGCAGAGTGAATTGAAAGTGTCTAATGCAATCATCGTATGCGCCATTTAATGCGCGCACAACACACTTTATTTTGATTGGTTGTTCAGGAATTGCATGTTGGCTGATTTTCACTGCCGATGTTAGTAAACATGCATGTTAACATGATTTTATTCGTTTGGATATAGATCAAAATTATGCTATTATGTATAGGCCCTAGTATCGTGTATCAATTACTTTGATACATGCGTATGTTTTTGTTTTCTCGAAAAATTAGGAAAATCTCAATGCGCTTGCGCAAATATTGATGTACTCACAATAACACTCCTTCATGGGAATCATGCGATTACTCGCATATCAATATCAGCGCGCATGCATTGATTGGTCTTATTTCTCTCGAAACAACACATACACGTGTATTGACCTACAAGTGATTGAGCCCAGTTGAAATGGTTTCATGGAAACCAGTTGAAAATCAATTTAAACAAGTTAAAACCAGTTCGGATCCAGTTACAAAACAGTTCAAACCGTTGGTTTAATATGAAAAAAATGGGACAGCTTCTGCAGTTGAAAACAGTTAAAACCAGTTGGTTTAATATAGAAAATGGACAACGTTTAACTGGGATCAACTGGAATTTAGACCTGGTTATGGGCTATAGTTTCGAGGGCTTAGAGGTAGAACTGACTATGTCCATTTTGACTTTGTCCAGATTATTGTACAAGTAACATGGATATGAACTTTCATTCTGTGGAAAAAGTGTATATGTCTATGTACCCCCCCCCCCCCCCCTTTGATTATGTCCGTGAAGGTGTTTTTAGATTTGTTGCAAAACAGGCCATGTCCAGCAGGTGTAGGCCTATGTCCAAAAAGTCAAAATGGACATAGTCAGTTCAACCTCTAAGCCCTCGGTCTATTTCACTTTCACAATACAGTGACGTCACTGTGTCATTTATGATTGCAGTAAAAATGTGTGCGCCCTCTCCAGGCGCTGCCGTATACAAATACATGCATGCATAGAGAGACGGAGAGATCCATGCGTGCAATGCAGTGCCTATAAAGTTATGTCACGCGTCACTGGAAGATAAAATTATAGAATAAGGTGACGTGCCCAACCGGTATTATTTGCGAATGAAAATAATTTACATGTACAAATTAATACCGACCAAAAAAAAATTGACTTGTCAAAATATGGCAAAATTTTCACAGATTTATTTGAATTTTACGCGGTCATTTACGAAAGGGAAAGTAAAAAACAAACACCTTACCGACAGACGGTCTGACCCATACTGAGAGGTCTGTTTGCCCGTAATGAATACGGCTGAGATTTTGTACGCATCCGCGATGAATCTTTGAATGCTATAATGCGCAGGAGTTGAATGCTGTCTGCATGCTGCATGTGTCTACACATCTTTGCGTGTGATGCGAGTTAAAATTATTGGCCGTTCAGATAGGGCACAAACAAAATTTTCCAATTTATCCATGAACAAAATTCCAAGATAAAGACAGCCCCTTAAGTATGACAAGTTGATTTTTTTCGGGAAGGGGGGGGGGGGGGGGGGGGGTGGGGGGGTAAAAAGCTACTGGTTAGCAGGGGGGTCATGTAATTTTCAGTTTCAGCCCGCGTTAGGTAATTTTAACATACGAGTCTCAAATTTGTCCCAACCCGCCCGCCACCATAATAATGAACGGTCCCTAAATCGGAGCCTTTTCAACACATTGCAATATCTTATATGAACCGAACTGCAACAAATTATAGTCTCGTCGTTTTAT
Organism: Ophiura sarsii; assembly: GCA_035610835.1. Lineage (NCBI taxonomy): Eukaryota > Metazoa > Echinodermata > Ophiuroidea > Amphilepidida > Ophiuridae > Ophiura > Ophiura sarsii. The sequence goes on along the minus strand of CM069455.1, from coordinate 56,956,698 downwards.
GGATGTTGTTGTTCGTTGGAGACACATGCAATTTTGATTGCTCTAATGCATTCACATTGTATGCACACATCATGGAATAATTACATAACAATATAAAAGCCTATCACACAATATAAAGAATGTTTGGAATGTCAAAAACATGTGTATTATCACAAAAAGTGGCCTCAATCCTGAGACTTGGTTTGGGGTATGAATAATTTTGGACAGGCATAGAAACACAATTATTGTTCAATTCTATTGTGATGCAAAAAATGTTGAGCCCAAATATATTGATTTGTACTTGCAAACTAATTGTCTTTAGTGTAAAGCGAAAGTTCCACCACTTCAGCTGGTATAGATATGAGAAAAACGCAAAAAACTCATATTTTCATAGGGATATAAATAATTGTGGGCTTAACTGTAGCTATCTTGCATTGATAAAAACCAAAATATTGCAATTCGTTGGGAAGTTGAATAAGCTATGGATACGTTCATTCCATCACCGATGTCGACTTTTCCTACGCAATTCGTTGGGAAGTTTGACGTTCTTGGACTCTGACAATCTTCGAGCCATTTTTTGAATACGTCGGCATACGTTCAGGCCACGTTCAGGCCACGTTCAGTTCAGGCCATACGCTATGGTGTGACAGGGCCTTAAGATTAATCATCAAAATAAGTTATGCGGTACTTCATCCACCACCCGGTAAGCATTATGTCGTTACTGTTCTTTACACTTCCTGGTTAACGCGTTATGAGTCCACACAAAGCAATAGGGAACTGATTTGGTGGTGTGGGACCATTTATTGTAGTTTGTCGTCTGTGGCGCTCTTACCATAAAATTAACGGTGTCTATTCATATTCATGATATTATTCACAACAATGCGCGGCTTTGAGTCGGACAGGAACAGTGCTAGATTTGTAAATAAGCTTGTTGGTTGACTAAGATTCTAATGAGTAAAATAAGTGGATTTTCAAATTGAAACATGTAGAGGGACCTCATTTCGAGTTAATCGCCATTTGCAGGCAATAGAGGATACATCTTTGTGCAGAGATTTGGGAAAAGGTAATGGGAGAGACCAGTGCACATTGTTTATTTTATTACAATGTCGGTCCGTATATCTGTCGCAAAGGTGAGGTCAGACCCGAACTTGGGTCGTATAACCGTCGGACACTGTGAATGTGTGAATATGCAGTGAACACAATTTTTGTCTGATGAGATCAGAACCCCATAAAGCACTCCTCCCTAAAAGAATACACACGCACACAAACTCCTCTAAGAACAATGACTGGATTTACCACATTGCTTATGCATGTCGACCAGGGTGGGCATATATTAAATGTCGACCCGACCGATATGAGACAATCCACTTCTTTAGCCCCGATGATTTGTACTAAGATAAGACTATAGAGGGTAGAAAACATTTAAGGGGGATAAATCATTTGACGGAAAAACCCGTATACTTCATGAATTGTTGTATACATATACCGTCATTGTCAATTTCATCTAGTATACGGTTTATTCCGTCAATGAATATATCCTCTAAAATGGTCCAGGAGCATGTCATAATCCTGTTTTTTGGGGGAAAAATCGTAATTGACTCAATATATAGTCTTATGAATGAAAGTGGTGAGTGGCGTAGCTAGGATATTCATATGGGGGGGGGCGATAATTGAAAATGAACCGTAAAGATGTTTGTGAGTTAAGAATTACGCGCGTAGCGCGCGAAATTTTTCGACTTCACACCTATTTTTGGCACGATTGAGGTACATTTTTGCTCTAAACCAGCTTGAACCCAAGAATATTGCATTTTGGTGACTTTTATGCGCGCAAAGTGCGCGAAAATTGTCATGTGTACTTTTGATCATCATAATTCCATGATTCCTCTGGTCAAATGAACCGACAGTGCCAATCTCAACCGACACGACGTCAATATTGGGGGGGGGGGGGAGGGCGATCGCCCCCCTCGCCCCCCTCCCCTCTGGCTACGCCACTGAAAGTGGTCCAGGAGCATGTTATCAAAGTGCATCAAGTTTGAAATTTGTGTGCAGATTAGGCATGTTTTGGTAACATTGGAACAGTTCAAAGTCAAATTGAGGGTTGTACACTCTGAGAAAAAAAGGGTTCCACTTATAACTTTTTTCTGTCCTGAATGTAGAAACCTAAGAGCTCTTAAGGTTCTATAAAAAACTTTAAAAGGTTCTATAAAGAACCTTCAAAATCTAGATAGGCCTAGGGACTTTATTCATGGGCTCATCACAAGTGTTTTTGAATATTTTTCTATTTTATTGTGTTCCGGCTCTCATATTTAAATCTGGTACAACTGATCACTCGCACAGAGTGAAAAGTCACTCGACACAGAGTGAAAAGTCACTCGACACAGAGTGAAAAGTCACTCGACACAGAGTGAAAAGTCACTCGACACAGAGTGAAAATCACTCTTTTCGAGTGACAATAATTTCACTCTGAATTCATTAAGCGCACAGAGTGAAAAGTCACTCTTTTCGAGTGACAATAATTTCACTCTGAACTCATCAACCGCAGAGAGTGAAAAGTCACTCGAGTCGACACCGAGTGAAAAATCACACTTTACGAGTGACAATGAATTCACTCTGAACAACGAGTGACACTTTCACTCTTTTACATTAAGAGAGTATAATACCTACCCTATAGGAGCGAAAAGACCCTATAGGAGTTCAACAAGCGTCTTATCATCTTTTGAATGTAACCCGTCAACCATTTGTTCTATTCGCTTAATGATCACGTATAACCTCGTACTCATAATTTAATCTTGAATATTCGTGTACGAGCCCATGTCCGGTATCGTCTGAGTTTAGCGGTGGATATGAAGGGCGCCATCATACGATCCCAACAAAGTGAAGTGAAGGGAGCCATCTCTTGGCGCAATAGTATCATGTCATAAGTATAATGATAAAAAAGCAGCAATTTTGGCGGACATCTGGTACTTTATTTATATTAATATAAGCCCATTTTTGTATCTGTTTACAGCGAGAAATAGATACCAAATCCTTGGACCAGTAATCATGAATACCATTTACTTATTATTATATCATAATAAATGCCCTTTATTTACTAGTAGTTACAGCTGAAGCATTTACAGGGTCTTTGCAAGCCGGGCTTGTTCAGGAATATAGGTTTAAACTTGGGAAAATGTTATAAGATAAATTTACTTGGACTGGATCGGTTATACATTGGATTATTTAATTCGGTTGTATCCTTGAATATGATATTTTCGATTTTTTTTTAGGCCTATCTGCGATTACATGTTTTAGTGTACCAATACGAATTGCAAATATGCAATTCGTGACCACCGTCGTCTGCGCTACCACGGGTTTCATTTTCATTCAGGGTTATAGCGCCATCTATCATCTTTAGTCGAACAGCATATCGCAAAACGTACTTCATGGACTTTCAGCCCGAATTGGTCAGGTGGCGTAATAAGCGGAGGGGTTGGAGCGGACGGGGAAAATCATAGATTTTCTAGTGCAGGGATGATAGTCTCTATTCAAATTTCGTTAAAGGTATATTATGTGATCTTTCCAGGGAACGCCCTCAACATCGAAAAAAAAATAGAAAGCAGATTTTCTTGCAGATTTACATTTCTGATCATAAATCATGCATACATTCCAAGTTACAGGGCGATACGATTCTTAATTACTTCAAAATCATGGTTTTAGAGTGAAAATAAACTGTCGGAATTCCGACAGTTTATATTTTTCACTCTGAATTCACTCTAAAACCATGATTTTGAGGTAATTAGGAATCGTATCGCTCTGTAACTTGGAATGTATGTATGATTTATGATCGGAAATGTAAATCTCCAAGAAAATCTACTTTCTAAAAAAAATAATGAATAGAGGGCGCTCTCTGGAAAAGATCACATAATATGCCTTTAAGACGATGTCAGAACTGTAACTATGTGCCTTACCCCAAAAAGGACAATGCTTTTTTAATTTGGCTTGAAAAAAGCTAGTTAAGAAAGTGTATTATTTTTGTAATATAAAGTATTGCTTTTTAAATGCTATTTGTGATTTAGTTATTCTAAATAAAGTTTCCAATGAAAGTAAAAAGCAAAAAAGTTATATCACTTGCGAAAGGCGCAATGCGAGTTACCATGTTAACGTTCATTTTTTCCATTGGATCGTGTAACGTCCGTAACATTTTTTATCTTTTTTTCCTCTGGACACCTTTTTTCCTCTGGAACGAATTGGCTGATTTGAATAACATCACACATTCACTGTTAGTTTGTGATGGGTTCAATCATTGAGCAAAAAATAAATTAAAAAATCTATAATTAGAAATACCTTAACGAGCGTTAAGGACATTACATAAATCGTTACGGACGTTACATAAATTGTTACGGACACGATATATTCAATACTATTATAACTGAACAAATGTTCATAGTTGTAAAAGTTACTCCCGTAAAAAAAGTACATTTATATCTTTCAACAACTAATTGTTGTGTTAGAAATATCTCTTTATTATCCCATGATGAATTACTGATATTAGATCTCAGGTTGAATCTCATCTCCGTCAACCGCCCGCCCCCTTATCATTCCGATACGGAATAAACCAAACTTTCACAAATCACGAGCACATGGTACATACCGTTTATTCTATAATACGGAATAAACCACATTACACGCGAAACAAACCACATCACACGCGATACAAACACCCCCCCCACACCCATACTCATCATTATAGTCCCTCACTCTAACCTATGCAGCATGACATACTTCTACAACTGATATCTTTCAACAACTGATTGCTGTGTTAGTAATATCTCTTAGTATCTCATGAATTCTGGATATAAAATTTCAGGCTAGGTCTCATTCCCGTCACCCTACTTTTTAAATATATCCCGTTTGTTCTATAAAACGGAATAAACCAATATGTGCCTTGTTTACAATATATCTTCTCCCGCCCCCCCCCCCCCCCCTCTCCCATACATACACCTGTACGCTCTACAGTGTTAGCGTGACCTCCTTTTAATTATACTTCTACTATAGCTGAACAATGTTGCACGCTGTAGAATGAGCTCTCTATTACGACACGTTTATATCTACCAACAACTCATAGTTATGTTAGATATTATTATCTCTATAAGAGACCGCGTGTTCCTGAAATTAGTTTTCAGGTTTCATCCCCCCATACCACATCTAATTTATCCACCCCAAATCCATTAAAACACAATGTTCCCACCAGTCATGTCTTATAACTAACTCTCAAATCCATTTCCCCTCCCCCACGGGATCTCCACGCCCAAGGTAGCCCTGTGGGGCCTATGTAAATTGGACCCACTAAACCATTCGGTTCTCATGTTAAGCCGGCCCCATGCAACTCGGCCCTCCGGGCCTGCGGATCTGTTTCTTACTTGCGCCTGCAGCGGCTATCAGCGTATCGGCCTTCGGCCTCGCTTGTTTGATATTAGATTCAAGTTGAGTCTCACCCCCGTGATCCACCTTGTAATTACCATGATTACGGAATACGGAATAAACCAAACTTTCACAAATCCCGAGCACATTGTCCATACTGTTTATTCTATAATACGGAATAAACCATATTGCACGTGATACACTACCCTTCCCGCTCACCATCCTTGTAGTCCCTTACTCAAACCCCAGCATGACATACTACAACTTTAACCAACTAACATCAAAGTAACGCAAGAAAACACATGGATTTTATGACAAATTAGGGACAAAATGTCCCATTTTGATATCTTAAATCTTGTTTTATTATTGATTTTAATACCTAACGTCTGTAACGCTTCAAAATGTAACGTCCGTAACACTAAATCAACAGTGTTGGACGATACGGGAGTATTAATTTCAAACTTGCTTCTCATGTTAACATAGAACGGAGTTAGGGCTTGCTCAATATAGTTGACAGAAATAAATAAAACAGGGAACTGAACAGAGATTTAAGGATATGTACCATAGTCAAAAAGGCACTTCATTTCAAGGTAACGTCCGTAACGCTCGTTTCTGATTTGTGTTGCTAATTAACTAAGAAAGCTAAAACAAAATTGCTTCATTATATTGAACATTAGAGTGTTTACTACTAGCATACTAAGAAATAAATTGTTATCTTAACAGCAAACAGATGTGCTATTCAATTAAAAGTTGCAAGTTGCATGTATCTGTAACGTCCGTAACGGTGGAATTGGCCAAAACTAACGTTGAAAAGAGATGAAACGGTGAAAGTGTAAATACTTCTAACAATTTCAATAAATTAAATTATCACATACATGCACCGTGTCCGATTGATGCCAACACTAAGCTAAATAGTATTAAATATATTTAATACATATGGTTATTGATTGTGCGTTAACATACGGAATATAATCTGATCAATAACAAAATAAAAAGCATCAAAAACAGCAACAATCCACTGATTAATAATCAAGTTTATGCACAATAACCATTTAATGTAAATCCATTTGATTCATATGTCCTTAAATGTCCTGCATGATGTGTAGCTCATAAACGGATATCATGACTCATCAACCCAGGCTATATTATAAACAGCCTAAATCTATTTCGGTCATTCCTAAAGAAGATTTGAAAGACGCCACCACAATGCATTGCGTTTTGCAAAATCCCCTGATTCTGGTCTCCCATTTGTCTCGGTTCCCATAATAGACATGCACACAATTATGGCTTCGTAGCGCGTTCCTTGTTGGAGCTATTGGGTTCTACATGTAGTTTTCATCAATGAATAAATCATTTCTCAGTGTTCCTTTTTCTTATTTCTAAAACTTAAGTTAAAAAAAACCTTAGTTGTCTGGTGCTCCCGCAATGCATTGTGGGATATCCTTTGATTTATTTCGGTCATTCCCTATGGCACAGGCGTCACGATTCTGTGTTCTGAACTAGCAGGATGACTTTGAATGTGAGCACATTATGAGCTAAGCACATTTTTAAAAACGTCCTAATATTGTAACACATTTTCCATTGTCATGATCATGATGATGGTTTGAAGCGTTTTGGTATGATGATTAGGGTTCAAATTCAAGGGTTCGCATATCGGATCATTCAAACAAGCACATACTTAACATTCAGGAGCCGTTCATTTACTTTATAAAAAACAAACACCTGTAGTTCATCAGAAAATGTGTTCAACTTTTACATTATACAGGGTGAGTCAAAAAAACTGCAATAGTGGAAAGAAGCCATCTTGTTTCCAAATCAAAGTTGATGTTTGAAATTTTGCAAACGTTATGAGACATGTAAGAATAACATATTTGTTACTAATTTCATGTGAAAAAATGAAGTCAATTGCATTTTTCGTTTGCCTTTGGTGAACTTTTTCACCCATGTACCCATTTCACACGCTTGTCCACGAAACAGGTATAAGATTGGAAAATGCGTCTCTCATTAACAATTAAAGATTCGAGTAAATTTGTGACGTAATTGGAATTTAATGCTTCATTTATTGTTTACATGGGAGATCAAATAATCAATTTAAATATCCCATGCTATGAACTCCTTATAATGCTCTAGATTTGAATAAAAATGACATCATTCTAAATATTCGTTGGCGGGATAATCAAATGTGAACATGAAATTATGTGTGCAATTTCAATTGAAAATCACTATGCTCGTACGGAACACAAGTAAATTGGGTTGTGCAGCAAAAAGGTTCACTGAAGACAAACGAAAATTGCGATTGACTTTATTTTTTCACATAAAGTTCGGAACAAATATACTATTCTTGCTACGTTTAATGGCTTCTTTCCACTATTGCAGTTTTTTTGACTCACCCTGTAGATCTACACTCACGCTCCAATATCAGGGCTTGAATTAAGGAATTAAGAGGAGCTACTTTTAAACACATTTGCCTCACTGGTTTTACTGATATTCCTTCAGGAACAGGGGGCTAAGGCGACGATTCTTTTATTGATTTTATAAAATCTTTTGAAAATTTGTTGCAATACTTTTTTGTTTTTGAAATTGTGTGCACATTTGTCATGTTTGTTGCGTCCCTTTTTGAAATTTTGTTTGTTTCATATTTTAAATTGCCCCGAAAAGACACCAAAATGTATTCATTACTTCATGAATAATCGCGATATCTTCGTACTAAGTGCGTTCCAATAACATTATTCGTTAGATGAGAACGCGCACGCCGAGCGCATGTTACTAATAATTGACCGAATTAAGCATTAAGTATTCGACTGATAGAAGATGTCTTAAGATATACCGATGAAAATAATATCGAAGGTGCTATGATTTGTATTGATTTTCGTAAAGCTTTTGACACGATAAGAAGAGATTTTATTTTATATGCTATTGAAAGTTTTAACTTTGGTGAATCCATGAAAAAATGGATAACTACTTTGTTTTATAATACACTAAGTTGTATATCTCATAATGGTCACATGTCAAACTTCTTTATGCAAGAAGACGGTCTTAGACAAGGTTGTAATTTATCACCATTATTGTTTATCATAGCGGCTGAAATCATGGCCAATAAAATAAGACAATCAAGTGAAATTAGAGGAATTGAATTACCCTATGTAGATCAGGGTATCAAAGAGGTAAAGATAACACAATTTGCGGATGATACTACTATTTTTGTAAAGGATGAAAAGTCTATATATAATGTCATAAATGTACTTGATAATTTTACAGTTATTTCTGGGCTACAGCTAAACAAAACAAAGAGCGATGCACTTTGGATGGGGTCAAGAAAACATAGAAAGCAAGGAGTTGGAGGTATAAATTGGAAGTTTCATCCCAACAATAATGTAAAAATATTGGGTGTTGTAGTAAATCCGTGTATTAAATTAGAAGAGATGTGTGTAAACTGGGAAGCTAAAATGGACTCAATAGAAAAGGCAATTAGGTCTTGGACGATGAGAAATCTGTCAATGGTAGGTAAAATACAAATAGTAAAAAGTCTTTTGGCATCTAAATTTACGTATATAGGTTCAATATCAGACTTACCTAAAGTGTTTATAAACCGAATAAATAGCTTATTCTTCAAATTTGTATGTGGAGGCTCAGAAAAAGTAAAGAGAGCGACCTTATCCAATGACTATGGAAATGGTGGGCTACAAATGCTGAACTTTAAATATTTTTTAGATTCGTTAAAGATTTCTTGGTTAAAAAAGCTGATGTCTCCCGAAACAGACACATGGAAAATGATTCCACTACATTTATTAAGCGAAACATATTTGGGTCTCAATATTTTAAAATGCAACTGTACTTTAGAAAGTATGAACGAATTGTTTAAGTCAAAGATATATAAGTTACCCATGTTCTATAGTAATTTGATTAAGGCTTGGTTTTTAACAAAATGTTCCCAGAACATAGATCAAGTAGAATCGTGGGAAAATCAGGTTATTTGGAATAATGAATGTATAACTAGTAGAGGTAAAACATTATATTTTAAGGAATGGGCAAAGAAGGGTATAATGTACGTCTCAGATCTGTATAACCAAAAAAGGGAATTTAAGTCAATGGAGGAGCTGAAATTGCATTTTAAAAATGATGGTAGTTTTGTGTTGAAATACATTGCTTTAAGACAATCAATGCCACATACGTGGAAAACATCTACAGATTCTTTAAACAATATCTATGACGTAAATTTTAATTATGGAGAAGCCTTTGTTAAATTATCTAAATGTACAACAAAACTGTACAGAATAGCAATGCAATCACAGATATCATTGAAACCAAGATGTCAAAATTTCTGGGAAAATAAGCTCGATAATATGAATTTCGATTGGTCCATTATTTGGAAAACACTTGTTCAAGACATCAAAGAGCCACGACTAAAAACATTGGCAACATTTATCCAACAAAAGTATTTCTTAAGAAAATAAAAACATTAGCAACATTTATCCAACAAAAGTATTTCTTAAGAAAATAAAGAAGGAAGAAAATGATATCTGTGAAACTTGTAACGAAATAGATTACATTGAACATTTCTTTTATAGTTGTAAGAAAATCAAAATAATATGGAAAGAGACTGAAAGAATACTTTTGCAACAGTATAATCTAGACATAAAGATATTGCAAAAAGATGTATTGTTTGGCTACCATGATGATAATAACAAGAACACTAATATCGTCAATACGTGTATTAGTGTTGCCAAATCAACTATTAGTAAGTACAGATATGGAAAACATCCTGATTTACTAAGTGTCTTATATTTAGAACTTAAAATTAGAAAACTCTGGAAGAATTGATCTAAAAAATGAAAGAAGATTTACAACAATCTAAACATGAACATGATGCTATGTATTGTAAACATGATATACCATGTAATGAAAATGTGTTATACATGTAACTAATATGAAATGTAAACATGAAATGTAAACATGAAATGTAAACATGAAATGTAAACATGAAATGTAAACATGAAATGTAAACATGAAATGTAAACATGAAATGTAAACATGAAATGTAAACATGAAATGTAAACATGAAATGTAAACATGAAATGTAAACATGAAATGTAAACATGAAATGTAAACATGAAATGTAAACATGAAATGTAAACATGAAATGTAAACATGAAATGTAAACATGAAATGTAAACATGAAATGTAAACATGAAATGTAAACATGAAATGTAAACATGAAATGTAAAAATTATGTGAACATGAATGTAAATATGTCGTAATTAATATGAAATATAATTATGAAATGTAAACATGATGAAACCATGTAAAATGATAGTAACAAACAATAAAAGATAAAAAAAAAAAAAAAAAAAAAAATTGACCGAAAGAATTGCGTCAAGGTATTCGATTGTTTTGCTCATTGACTAACCAATCAAATTAAAAGCCTCACGCCCCACAACTGAATATTCAATAAGTTATGAGAAAACACGATTAAAGCTTATTTTCTGATTGGTTGAATGATCACAATGTTAATGATGGGATGACCTGACTTGGACTGTTGCAATAACTAAGAAGCGGTGGACAAAATAAACAGAAATCTAATAAATTATTAGCGCGATTATATCGGTACAATTTAACGATTTGGATAAATATGCCTTTTTTTAGTAATTAATGAGAATAATGGCTTCTTAACAACTGTTTTCGTGAATTTGTTTTGAAATCCTCAGTTGTTGTTCTGGTCATTCGAATTGGCGCCCTTCGGAATCAGGACAATCTTCGGACCAGAACAACAACCTCTGATTTCAAAACAAATTCACGAAAACAGTTGTTACGCAGTCATTATTCTCCAAGTGGTGTACAGTAACTGCTGTCGGTTATCGATTTTTGCGCCGGTTGTGGGCACACCGCGTCAACACCGCTGTCAAGTTTCCGAGTGACTTGGCGTCTCCGCCCCCGCTCTAAAAAAACATTAAAAAGATAATACAAAGCGCCCGACCGACCCTATCTAAATATATAGGGTTCGTTTGCATGTTACACGACATGATTCCGCAAGGTTGATTCCTTTATGTACGGCAGATCGATGAATACGTGCAGGACCTCTTATTTGCGGCAGATGAACATGGTGGAGGGCCTATGTCGAGGGTTCAGCGCCAGAAGGCCGTAACTAATTTTTTTTTGGCAAATTGATATGTTGGTACAAAAATAATCCATATAAGTATTATAACCTAGATTTTCAGAACCATAAACACTCTTAATTTGACCATTAAAATAACTTTCATTATTAAATTTGACTAAAATTGGAGTTATAAGTTGGGTGCTACGTGTACAGTGTCTTGAAATGAGTCCCAAATATTTGAAAGTTGTTCATCTCAAAATAGCATTTCTTGAGTTATAAGTCCTTCTGGCGCTCAACCCTCGATATGAATGTTAGTGTGAATGTGGATATTACCAAGATGTCAACGGCCCTATTTATAACCTGGGAATACAGTCATCAAAAAAAGTAACTATACAGGTAATAAATGGGCTTTTAACTCTAAAAATATATATCCTACCTAAAAATATTGAATGATAAAGGTGTTGAGAAATTTATCTTCTTTAATATGAGATATTGCGCGCTAGGATCGGTTGAATATTCAAGAAGTGACAATCCAAAATGTAAGGTAAAGTCACAATTTCATTTTCACATTTTACATTTCAACACGGGGGAGAGTAGGTAGGGGTGTGTGTGGCGTATTGATCCATCGGAACAATACGGCCGACTGTCCAACCTGCGCATGCATCCCCCAATTTTGCACTGCTGGTAATCGATAATGTACCCGTAGCTGGGTCACCGTGTATAAAAGAAAAATGTGAAAATGAAAATCGGACTTCACCTTACATTTTGGAGTGTCACTTCCTCAATAATCACCCGATCCTAGCGTGCAATATCTCATATTAAAGAAGATAAATTTCTCAACAACTTTATTATTTAGAGTTAGAAGCCCATTTATTACCTGTATAGTTACTTTTTTTGATGACTGTATAATGTTTGAATTAGGTTAATTTACAAGCTGTCAGGGGATATTTTTATTTAGCACAGTTTTCGTAATGCAGTAGTCATGACAGTTCACCCACAGCACGAGTACTATTCTCGCAACTTTTTGTGATTTTAAGCTTAAGAAAGCACACAATGATTTTCCAGTACGACACTTTATTTAATGAAGGGCTCTTGGCGATATTACGGGCTTTATTTTAGCATGCGAGTACTTTCTTGCAAATCTGTGATCTTTTCATTTCTTTACTACCATACGCGTAACAAGCCCTTTTATTCATTTAACATTTATGTAACACTTTCCACGCGACAGGCGTGTCTGCAGACGACATTCCACGAAAATGTCACTAAACTTGTTTCAAAAATGTCGAAATTATTGAATGTAGTTACCATTTGGAATACCACGAGAAATGCATTGAAATAAGTACAAACATGCCAAGTATTGGTTCAGTAATCCTATGAGACTTTGCAAATTGGGAAAGGTTTCTGATAAAAAAAAAAGTTTGCTTAATTCGAGTTGTGTTCTCGATCTACAATGGCTCTCCACACTTTCCTGTCCTGCATTGCTGTCTTTAAGTCTCCGACATCCAAACCAGTGTCCTGTTTTAGCACATCGATGTAAGTTAGGGCAGGTCTTCCAGGTTTTCTTCTCCCATGCTTTGGTATCCAGTGAACCAGCTTTGACACACATTCTTGACTCCTAGAGCAGTGGCCTGAGAATCTTGTCCTTCTATCCCTGATCTTTTGGGTGATTTTGGGGAGGTCTCCATACAGCTCTGTGTTAGGTTTTGTAGTATATGGCAAAACTATAATAGCCGCGTATATAAAAGTGTGTAATAAAGTTTACTTCTCACTGCTGATTGTATGGAAGTTAAAAAAAACCCACTCTTATTGGCACGCTCTATTTCATGCATGAGTGATATAAGGGACAGAAAAAATAGTACTTAATGTTGGGTAATAGGTTATATTTCTTATGATTTGATTTGAAAACTATAGTTATAACTTGTTGTGTAAGTAATGCGTATCTTTACGAAAGAAGAAGCCTGTCATATCACATTAATAAAAGGTCCAAGCAAAGGGAATTAATCATACATCAGTCGAAGGTCCCCTGACAGATAATGTTTAAAAATAGCAATTTGCCTAAAAACATGTATGCTGTATTATACTATACCCTTAAATATGAATCATCGGCCGATCATGTTAGATAGACCCCTATATGGGACATTACCCTAGACGGGACATTACCCTAGACCATGTAGACGGGAAACGACTATTTTTAAGAAAAAGATCTAATACCATGCATATAACGTTTAGGTTGAAAAATGATTTAGATCTTAGATTTTACCCACGTGTGAAAAATCTATGTTTAGAAAGAGAGCCTCAACTGAGCGGGGACTCAGAATGCTGCATGCAACGCGGCCCCTGACATTTTTGTGACGGATACAAACGGCAACACACCCGGGGGGAGGGGTTCGTTACTCACGTATAAACACAGACGACGATGGACACGAACGGCCGTTAATTTTGAATTTCCGTTGGTTTCAATGTAACAATGGATTTTGATTATATGACCCCATAAAATTCATCACACGTTGGAACTAAATTATTTCATCCTAAAACCGCTGCTGTGGAGTTGGATAACCAACTCCAGTGTCACTGTATCATTTTTAAAAATTTAATTCGTGGTTAAGCGTTCGTCCCATTCACTTGATCACGTAACCCTCGTTCGCATATTTTAACCTGAATATTCGTGAATACGCCCGTGTCCAGCGTCGTCTGTATAAACAGGTACATTTCGCCGCTCTAATGGGTCGCATTTTTGCAAAACAAATCCCGAAACATTGGCGCGGTTTTCGGATGGAGAAGATTTGGCATGGCGAAGTATATTGTTCGATGGTTGACAGTAAAATGTACCAGTCACGGTTTACGAAGTGACTAGGACTGAGTATACCTGAAACCCCTATAACACTATATTTGTGCCATTCCAGATGAAATACACACCCTAATGAAATGACATGACCTTTTGATCATTACAATCTTTGACACAGAGAGTGTTATCTGAGACGACTTTGGTGTTATATTTCAAATGGAGTGACCAATGATTGCTTTTAAGGTAGCTCCATTTGGAATTCGCACTCCCTACGTGGAAAGATTATTGCAATATCTTTCATACGGGGTATATGGATTTCAAAGGGAATAGTCCAACGGCAATACGCCTTATCCGCGTGTGTTGTCAATGCCGATTGAGCGATATACTATAGGCTCACGATGGGTTAACTCTTTTTCGATATCGCTATACAGTCCGTCAAGAAGGACTACGCCGCTAAGGCGACGAAAGGTTCTCACATTGATATGGTATACGTACACGTGCCTGTCTTTTGGGGGTGCTTTTTCGCAAAAATTGGTATAGCGATGGGGTGTTTTTTATCACAGACCAAAGCGCCCAATTTGCATAAATTGGGTGTATTTTGAGGCATTTTTTGTAAAAGCATCCAATTTATGCAAAATTGGGTGATTTTCTAACAAAATTGGTATATTGATGGGTATGGGTGGGAAATTGGCCAGAAAATAGGTATAGATAAAGTCAAATATTCGAAGTCCGGCAAGCACATCCATGTACGATTTTGGCAAAAGTCCCCCCCCCCCCTCCCCCGGGGGTAAAACCGTGTTCTGGGCCCGACCGATCCCCATTTTTGTGAGAGGATGGTGCTATATTGAGAATGCACTGAACTTGTTATAAGAAAGTGGAAGGGCATACCACCGCTCCCTCCACAGTCCCAGTGTCACGCAATCAAATAACCAAGCAGGAGTGCTTGGTCCTGGGTTCCATTTATCATGTTTACTGGTGAACTGCAAGTAATTGGGGCAATTTGATTTAATTAGATCAGGGATACGTGTTAGCATAATATAATAATTATTCATATTATTCATATCGGCCAGTTTTAGAATATAGTTTTACCATTATACAAAACAGATTTGTCAGAAACATTTCCTAACTTTCAAGGCCTATTTTAATGATTTCAGAACCAATACTAGGCCTGTTTGTACTTATTTCAATGCATTTCTCAGGGCGATTCCAAATAATGGTTTTGAAATTCAATAATTTTAACATTTTTGAATCATTCTGTGAACATTTTGGAATGTCGTCTGCAGACGCCTGCCGCGTGGAAAGTGTTAAGAATTCCATCTTATCCACGGACAACCTAGCTCTGCTACAGAGCCACTCGTAGTCCCACCCCTTCATCAACCTCTCCCCACCCCCTCCCCTACACCAAGGCATGCGTTGCCTACACCAACCATACACTCATATGTAATGCACATCATAACATCATGTACAGACTATGTACATGTACAGCCATAGCCTTGCCATAGCCAATCACTGGCACCAGTGGCCAGTGCAGACAGTGACCAGACCAAAGACAAACTGCTCAATAACAATATAGCTCCCAGGTCACTAACAATCGAGGATTTGGCTGCCAAATACTGAGAACACATCACCCACAGCGGTATGGATCATCTGGTGACTGAATAGAGAGAGTGTTGGTAGATAATTGACCTGCTGAAGTGTTTCTAGAAATTGGATTCAAATACTACTAGTATACTAATATAGTAATGGGATTTCTAGGCGATGCCAGCAGAGCTACGGACAACCATGCAGCTTTGAGACAATCCTTCATTATGGCTCAATGTTTGTCTACTTTTAATTATATAGATGTATCCAGGCTTCAAACTGAGGTTTTTCGCCGAACATTTGTAGTATAGTAGTTAAGCAATATTTTGGTTGTCCGGCACCCTCTGTCAGGTCAAGTAAGGACAAACGGACATGAAAAATGCCATTATTACAGTGTTTGCACAGCCATCAGAGCTGAATGTGTCTAAAACGGGACTGCACTGACGATTTTATGAATTTGACTCAATATTATGTGTCTTGATTAAATCGGAAATATGCTAAGCCCTGAATGCGGAAATAATATGTCTGTAACAGGAAGCCTGACTGGTTACCATGGAAACGAATTATAGTAGGGAAGTTTGCACAAAACCTGAAATTATATGATCCTTTGTTGAAACAATAATGAATGAAGTATGAACGATTATATTTCAGAATGGAATCATAAATGTTATATACACCCGGTGGTGGTGCCACCGATATGCTCGCCCGTAACTGTGTTGGGGTATATAGGTATATTGTGTTTAATTTTCTCTTCGTTAAAAACCAACAACTTTTTGTGTAGTCAACTTGGTAAGATAATCTATCTCGCCATGACAACATCTACTTTTTAAGAAGTCAACTTAGCACTATAAGCTATCTCGCTATTACGACATCTTATTTTTTGTGAAGTCAACTTGGCAAGATAATCTATATCGCCTGTTTGTTGTGGTCCATTTGGTCGGTAAATGGTCTGTAGATGCGCAACTTCAGCTAGCTTGCTTTGTTATCTTTTCACCTTTCCATACAGGTCCGTTTTGCGGCCTATTAAACTGATGGGAGATGAGTCTGGGAAGGAAAACCCTGTTTTGTAAACCAGCAAGAGTTCCCTCTTGCTTTAAATATTAAGAGAAGGAATACTTAACACAGCTACTATATTAGCAAACGTACCTATAAACCATACTGTAGGATTTGCGGCCACAGTATTACCTAGTCCCTAACATGACTAAATCAACATCTCATAATGCAGACATTGATTTACAGAAATCACATGGTACCTGCATGAAGAGAACCTAATTAAAGAAAGTGCCCGGCAAGCACAACCATGACAACATTATGCATTATATGTATTGTTAGTAAAATAATTATCGAGCCCAAATCTCGTAGATATATAAAACCAAACATCATACTTAAAAGCGAATAAAAACGGCCATCTCTACAATTTTAAAATTCGCGGTGATCGAATGTCCCGGGATCAATGACGTCATGGTTAATGGTGCTCAAATTTACGCAAAGTGCATTGTGCAACTATGACTTCATTGATGCCGGGACTATCGATTGCCACGAATTTTAAAAATTGCATGTTGAGAGACAGTTTTTATTCGTATTTATGATTATGATGTTTTTAACCACGTAATTTGGGCGCGATAATTCTTTTCTAAAATATAATGCACAATGTTGTGCTTTAACATGTTTAAATGTAAGAATGTCACTACAGTATCTATTATGAATGTCAGAACAATAAGATTACAACAATTTGCAAAGAGGAGCTTGTTTCCATTTGGCTGACATTTTGAAAACTGAAAATCCTCACATATCGCTCAAGTGTGTGATTCTTATTGTCAGGTTCATTATTTGAATTATAAATTGTCCTAATCATAATACTAAAACCTTGATGTAACACGAGGGATTATACAAAATAATGGTACACGATATATATATAATATTCAAATATCAATCTTTAATCTATAAATATATATATTCTCATAATTCATTTGTATACAGTTGTATATATCGACATAGATCATTTCAGTACATTCTGTTGTCATGAGCAGATTATCATTTAAAAATAAATTTACATTCATGTAAGGACTGTATATTATGTGCAATCCAATAGTATCTAATTAGATCATCGATTCATTACTCATTGGGGTTTTGATGATTGAGGTAAAATGTCTGTTTTGCAGCAATTAATCAATCCTTCGATTGATAAGGGATCATGTCATATATTACACATACAATTCATCAAATCAACATTCCATATTTTTGTAATATGCAAATCGATATGGACAATCAAAGTTTATCGTTATGGAAATACCTCGAAGATAACGATGACATGTAACCATGGTGACGTTGTTTCTTCTTTCGCTTTCCCGCGATTATAGATTCTGTGATTTGCGTTTATCCGAGTAATGTCTTTTCGCGTTAACATCTAATAGTCTAATAGAAGTATGCGTGGTGGTACTCTTGTATTGGAATCCAGGCTATGTGATGTCCACTCCGGACCCAGATTGAAGGCCTACAAAATAAAGTAACACAACCCAAAATGTCTAATAATAACAATGCATAAAATGACATACCCTGCATACATTTATATAATTTGTACAACATATAATTTATCATAAAACATCACAATATTATCTGGCTCAATGGATCATTCAATTCAATCAATGTTATCCATTTTATTTTCACACAACATGTGTAATACAATCAAATTATAAGCAAGCTTCCGTTCAACGAGATCCAGCATTGATTTATGGATATAATACAACACGACTTTATCCTCAAATGATCTGATACGGATCAGTGCAAATCTCCACTTGTATGTCAATGTTTACAGTTTTGCGATTAGTCGTGGGTACGGCTTATACATTTCTATGGTGATCGAAGCCTGAAAGTTGATACATCTTTTATATACAATATTTTAATACTATTTAATGAACATGGACTAAAATGCCTGGTAGAATTCACTTGAATAATATTCGCATTTTATAACAATTAATACAGAAAAACTTAATTAAATATACAACAGTTTAGCTTACCATTCATATATCATAGATGAATGACCAAATCAGGTAATTACAATGTTATTGCTAATGGGTGTTGTGCATCTTCACATTATCTCCTCTTCCTTTCCGATTAACCCTTTAATCGTCTGCATATAACATGTATAATATCATGGGACTGTACACGTTTTGTCTAAGCTACCTTTTGCTTAGATATTTTATTTACATCCGATGCAAATAAAGAAGAGTCGAGAGATGAGAAAAACACATCTGATGTGTGTCTTTTCTGATGTAACCATGCGTGTACATGCTTTTGAATTTTGCGCGGTATCGCTAGTGCCCGATCGCGTTTATAGCAACCGTTACTAAGATAAGCATAGCCCGTCGTATCGATACGCGGGGTGAGTGACGGTGATACGTTATAATGTCGCGTGCGCCAAACAAATAGTACATAGTAATGAGAATTATTATTATCCTTAAAAACGACCGTGACAATGACCCCCCATTTAAGATAAATGTTATAAACATTTGTCCTAAAAGGGATAATACTAATTAATGTTACTTCCAACTTGAACAATATTATATCTGAATATGCAAATGGATTTTCTATCAAACACCTGATATTCAACACTAAGGGTGATTATAGACTTAGGTCTATTAAATATCAAATTAATTTAATGACGCAACAGCCCTACTTAGAAAATCGGCGCCTATGTTGTCACTACCTTTGATTGCCTCAATGCGAAATCTATAGGGCTGTAAAGCAAGAGCCCAACGCATAATGCGCCCATTTGCCACCTTTGACTTTTGTACACACTTCAGAGGTTGATGATCTGTTTCTATGGTAAATTGTGTACCGTAGAGGTATGGTTCGTATTTCTGTACGGCCCACACTATGGCTAAGCACTCTCTTTCTATAACTGAGTAATTGCGTTGGCAAGATGACAACTTTTTGCTCGCGTATGCGACCGGGAATTTGTCGTTATCTACATATTGCATTAGTACTGCTGCCATGCCAATATCACTTGCATCAGTTCTCAAGATAAACGGTTTGGTTAAGTCTGGTAAATGTAAAATCGGTGAATTTACAAGTTTACTCTTTAAGGATTCAAAAGCAATTTCTTGACTTTCTCCCCATCGAATCTTGTTTGGTTCACCCTTTTTGGTCTTATCAGTGAGTGGGGCGGCTATGATAGCATAGTTAGGAATGTATGCCCTATAATAACCGGTCAACCCCAAATATGATCTGAGTTGAGATTTGGTTTCAGGTCTATTTGCCTTTTGTACAGCTTCGATCTTTGCTGGCCTAGGTTTTACTTGACCTCTCCCAACAACATGACCTAAGAACTCGACCTCAAAAAATGCGATAAAACATTTTGACGGTCTAGCTGTTAGTCCAGCAGCTCTGAGGCGTTTGAAAACTTCTTTGAGAAGCTGGATATGTTCTTCATATGTGGAAGTGTGAATCAAAATATCATCGATATAATTATCAACGTGATCAAGACCTTTCAGAAGTTTTCTCATAATACGACTGAAACTAGCGCCTGAATTTACCAATCCAAAGGGCATAGTGTTGAATTGGAATAACCCATGATGGGTGATAAACGCGGTTATATGCTTGACTTCATTTTTCATCGGAATCTGCCAATAACCCTTGCTTAAATCGATTTTTGTGAAATATCGGTCATTTGCTAGTTTAGCAAAGATTTCGGACTGATCAGGAACTGGTTCGGCGTCGAACACTGTTTTTGCATTGACAAATCGATAATCTACGCAGTATCGATCATTCCCATCTGGTTTCTTCACAATTACCAGAGGACTAGCATATGGACTATCGCTAGGTTCAACAATGCCTTGTTTGATCATGGATTCAATTTCGTCTTGAACCTTACTTCTCACAGCATGTGGAACGGGGTATGGTTTTCGCCTAACAGGATTGCTGTCATTCAATTTTATATCATGTTCCCCCAGATTGGTTTTTCCTGGCAAGTCAGTCAAGATATCTTGATAACTATTGACTAGCCTTCTTATTTGACAATTTTGTTCTTTACTCAGATCCAGATTGACTTGTACATCATTGCTGTTCTCTTTAGATTCAAGAATTGGGAGTTCAATGAGATTTTTGTCCTTCTGACCAGACTCGGAAGGGTCTATTCTGCAAGATTCGGGATCATCCTCAATGATGGATGTGCATGCTAATTGAAGTATTTCAGGAGTGTAAATGTATGACGCAGTAATGTTCGTTGATACATTGGCATTGTCAACATCTACCCCTTCATTGCGCCTAATGTACTTTTTAAGCATGTTAATATGGAAGGTCTTTTGCCTATTGCCAAAATCGATCGTGTAATCCATACTGCTCTTTTTTGTTATAATAGGATATGGTCCTTTCCATTGCATTAGTAGCTTATTGTTGTCGGTTGGCAATAAGAGAAGTACTTCATCGCCTACTTCATATTGTCTGGGTTTTGCCTTTTTGTTGTACTGGACTTTGTACCTGTCACGCGACTTGGCCAATTCTTGATGTGCTAGTTTGCAAGTTTCTTCGAGTCTATTGCGCAAGTCAATTACATATTGGTATGTGCTTAAGGTCTCAGATTGATGTACCTCGTTTGTCCACAGTTCTTTCAGGATCATCATCGGTCCACGCACAGTCCTACCGAACAAAAGTTCAAAGGGTGCAAAACCTGTGCTATTCTGCGGGGTCTCCCTATAGGCAAATAAAAGTGGACCTATATATCTATCCCAGTCTTTGGGTCTTTCAGCACACATTTTCTTAAGCATATGCTTAAGTGTACCGTTAAACCTTTCCACCAATCCATTACATTTTGGATTATATGGAGTACTGGTGATCTGTCTGATGGATAGAAGCCTACTTATTTCTTTGGTGACATTAGCTGTGAATTGAGTCCCTTGGTCTGATAAGACTTCTTTGGGGAAACCTACTCTACTATATATGTTCAATAGCTCTTCAGCTACCCGCTCAGCCTCTATTGACTTGAGTGGGACAGCTTCAGGATATCTGGTGGCATAGTCAACTAAGACTAGAATATATCTATGCCCGCGCTCTGAGCAAGGAGCAATTGGACCTACTAGGTCTATGGCCACCCTATCAAACGGAGTGTCTATTAATGGAGTAGTTCCTAGAGGGACTTTCGTAACTCTACCTTTCTGTAGGGTACGTTGACATATGTCACAAGACTGGCAATATCGCCTTATGTCTGCTTGTATGCCTGGCCAATAGAAATTTGACGTGACTTTAGATATCGTTTTATTGATACCTTGGTGTCCGCCCAATATGGATTCATGAGCTAGTTTCATGACCTCATTCCTGAATTTTAGGGGAACTACCACTTGTGTATGGACATTTCCATGGTCAATATTTGGCGATACAAATTCACGGAATATAATACCATTTCGTTTTACAAATTCGCATGAATTTCCCTTATGTATATCGGTGTTTTGTTTTGTGCTCAATATACGTATTTTGGCAAGAGTCACATCGGTTTGCTGTTCATCACGCAGTTTATCTACAGTGACAATATCAGCCATTGGTTGGGCTACTTTTAGCTGTTTGAATGACTTATTCTTCATCTTTATCTGACTCCTAGTTTCTACAGCAGCACCTATATCATCGGGAATTTGGTCAACTAGCTTTGTTGTCACATTATGTGTAGGCCTAGTTGTTGGCGTCGGACTTGGAGTTGCCACGTCAACATTACTAGACTTGTTTGTTTCTGGCATAATTGGGGTTTTAGTCATATTTGATTTTGTCATATTCTGTGGACATTTCCAAGAAGGGTTAGGTTCTAATGTAGCCCCACGCACATTTCCGATTATCAAATCGTATACCGGGGTTTTCATACAAACCGCTGATACTCGACCTGTTATGAACGGCGTGTCGATATATATCATGGCTACGGGGAATCTACGTACAGTGCCGTCGATCATTGTACATGACACATGACGACCTGTAAGGGCTTCGTTTGGAACGTGTGAACTTTTCACTACAATTCCGTCACAACCTGAATCACGCATCACATTAACTTTGGTATTATCAACATAACCGTCAGAAATGATCATGTTACCTTCTGTTGATCTACACGTGCATGCGGCACTCATTAATGGCACTCGATGGCCACAGATGAGTTCGAAATGACCCTTTTCTATAGCACAGTCAATATGATGGTCGTTGGTGTTAGTTGTCATGAACGAAGCCTCGATGACTTCGTCAGTACTGTTACATGATGTGTTCAGTTTGCAACTTTGACAAATAAAATCTTGATTAGAACCACTTGGATCATTGTTTTGGTCAAATGTCTCTTTTTCAACATTCTCGTCACTACTTGTACTATCATTGTTCTCCTCGAGAGTTTCGTCTCTGACAATATCGAAGAGCATTGACATTGCTGGAACAAATGATTTTGGTGCAGATCTACAACTTCTCCAATAATGACCGACTTTATTACAAAAGTGACATGTTGGCAATGGTTTGTTTGATTTTGAAGAAGGTCTATCTGGTTTTGTATTGTCACCTGAATTTGGCTTACTGGTTGAATAACCACTTGGCCTTGAGGTAATTGATGTTTGAGTCTTACTCTTGGTGGCCTGACTATTTTGTCTAGTTTGTATACGAGATGTATGTGGCCAGCCTCTGTGAGCTTCAAGATACCTTTCGGCAATTCGGGTGACCTCTCGATGATCTTGTGGACCCCTTTCTTTCACAAATATTGATATGTCATTTGGAACACTGCTAAGGAACTGGTCGATTGTCAAAAATTCCATGATATCCTCATACGTTTTGTGAACATTCGATAGCTCAACCCACTTATGAAGATATGAACGTATTCTATCATAATATTGGGACGCTGTCTCACACCCCTCTGGTCTTGCGTTGGTGAATTTTTGCTTATAACCATCGGGAGTCAGATTATAGGCTTTCAAAATGGCAGCTTTGAGAAAATCATAATCATGGGCCTCAGCCAAAGGTAATGTGGAATACACGTGTAATGCTTTTCCAGATAATAGAGAAGATATATTGATCGCCCAATCTTCTCTTCGCCACTTCTGAATAAGGGCGTAACGCTCAAAGCGCTGGAGATAAACGTTCAAATCATCCTTGTCTTCACAAAAAATTGGTAGTTTGGGTGGTTTAGCCTTATTACTTTCGGTTGCAATGTTTGCATTAATTTGATTGTTCTCCTTACGTAATTGCTCTAATAGCATCAATTTGTCAATTTTCTTGTCTTCCGCAACTAACCCAGCGTGAGCGGCTTGTATTTTACGTTCTTCAAAGAGTCGCTGTTTTTCATTTTCTTCTTTCTCTGTTTCTCTCACGCGCGATCTTTCTTGGCGTTCAGCGTCGCGCTCTTGACATAATCTAGTTCTTTCTTCTTGCACAAACTTACGCAGTTCAGCGCCAGTATATCCTAGCCTTTCGCCTGTTTCGGTTAGCTGCTCAAGCTCTATTGCGCTTGCGGTAGGCATTTTAAATGCGCACATATACAAAGTATTACAGACAATTAATAGGATAACCAAGACACTTATTTGTAACAAATAAGAGTCAAATACCGACTTACATCTGTGCAGCGAGGTAGGAAGAAGAGATATGTCAAGCTTGAAGACTATCTATAATTATTTTCATTCAATATGAATGACACAATTATCAGCATAAAATGGCATAAATTATTATTTGTATGACCAGCCGGTGTTACGAGGTTCGTACGTATTATTTAAACAGAGGATTAGGAGTTCCCGGACGAGCCCCCATTGTCAGGTTCATTATTTGAATTATAAATTGTCCTAATCATAATACTAAAACCTTGATGTAACACGAGGGATTATACAAAATAATGGTACACGATATATATATAATATTCAAATATCAATCTTTAATCTATAAATATATATATTCTCATAATTCATTTGTATACAGTTGTATATATCGACATAGATCATTTCAGTACATTCTGTTGTCATGAGCAGATTATCATTTAAAAATAAATTTACATTCATGTAAGGACTGTATATTATGTGCAATCCAATAGTATCTAATTAGATCATCGATTCATTACTCATTGGGGTTTTGATGATTGAGGTAAAATGTCTGTTTTGCAGCAATTAATCAATCCTTCGATTGATAAGGGATCATGTCATATATTACACATACAATTCATCAAATCAACATTCCATATTTTTGTAATATGCAAATCGATATGGACAATCAAAGTTTATCGCAATTAATCAATCCTTCGATTGATAAGAGATCATGTCATATATTACACATACAATTCATCAAATCAACATTCCATATTTTTGTAATATGCAAATCAATATGGACAATCAAAGTTTATCGTTATGGAAATACCTCGAAGATAACGATGACATGTAACCATGGTGACGTTGTTTCTTCTTTCGCTTTCCCGCGATTATAGATTCTGTGATTTGCGTTTATCCGAGTAATGTCTTTTCGCGTTAACATCTAATAGTCTAATAGAAGTATGCGTGGTGGTACTCTTGTATTGGAATCCAGGCTATGTGATGTCCACTCCGGACCCAGATTGAAGGCCTACAAAATAAAGTAACACAACCCAAAATGTCTAATAATAACAATGCATAAAATGACATACCCTGCATACATTTATATAATTTGTACAACATATAATTTATCATAAAACATCACAATATTATCTGGCTCAATGGATCATTCAATTCAATCAATGTTATCCATTTTATTTTCACACAACATGTGTAATACAATCAAATTATAAGCAAGCTTCCGTTCAACGAGATCCAGCATTGATTTATGGATATAATACAACACGACTTTATCCTCAAATGATCTGATACGGATCAGTGCAAATCTCCACTTGTATGTCAATGTTTACAGTTTTGCGATTAGTCGTGGGTACGGCTTATACATTTCTATGGTGATCGAAGCCTGAAAGTTGATACATCTTTTATATACAATATTTTAATACTATTTAATGAACATGGACTAAAATGCCTGGTAGAATTCACTTGAATAATATTCGCATTTTATAACAATTAATACAGAAAAACTTAATTAAATATACAACAGTTTAGCTTACCATTCATATATCATAGATGAATGACCAAATCAGGTAATTACAATGTTATTGCTAATGGGTGTTGTGCATCTTCACATTATCTCCTCTTCCTTTCCGATTAACCCTTTAATCGTCTGCATATAACATGTATAATATCATGGGACTGTACACGTTTTGTCTAAGCTACCTTTTGCTTAGATATTTTATTTACATCCGATGCAAATAAAGAAGAGTCGAGAGATGAGAAAAACACATCTGATGTGTGTCTTTTCTGATGTAACCATGCGTGTACATGCTTTTGAATTTTGCGCGGTATCGCTAGTGCCCGATCGCGTTTATAGCAACCGTTACTAAGATAAGCATAGCCCGTCGTATCGATACGCGGGGTGAGTGACGGTGATACGTTATAATGTCGCGTGCGCCAAACAAATAGTACATAGTAATGAGAATTATTATTATCCTTAAAAACGACCGTGACACTTATTTGAAATAATAAGAAAAGCTAGTCAAAGCATTATATCTGTACAATTGTATGAAATAATATGTGTCATTTTTATGTATTGTTATTTTTACGGCGGCCATTTTGGTGTTAGTGGCCATCATGGAGTTGAAGTGTGCAAACAAATCTTAGATAATACATGTTATGCGTTCTATGGTCTTGTTCAATCATCTTATTACTAAACGTGATTTAAATATGAAAATATATCTTTTTAGCCGTTTCCATTGATACCCACACAAAAAACAAAAAAAGAGTCGTCAAATGACCCTTGATTTATTTACATTAAAAGTGATTAAAAGTATTAGAATGTTTACGTTGATTTTAAAGTGTTTGATTCCATAGTCCAATACTGACAATAATAATGTTATCTATTATGTGATTAGATATTCAATAAAATAAATAGACCCAACAACATAGACTTTGTTTTGTTATGTTTTCATCGCTTTGGTTACTATCGCAGATTCCAAACTGAAACATCAGGTTCATCGGCGGAGCTGCAATTCATATTCAATAATCACAAATAATACTACTATTATAAAAAACCGAAATGTCGGCCTCTGTAAATGGGCAAGCTGGACGTGAGGCCCCTCAAAATGAGAACCGTGAGATTAATGACTCTGAAAATGAGGACTCTCAAACGGGTTGTACAAACCGTAAGTTAAATCTGTAAAAATAAAAGGAATTTGTCTATTTTGTCAAGTGTGTAAGGTCAAACAGTTTCGATGTCACGGTCGGCAATCAAATTGAAACTCTTGGTTTTTCAAGATCTTACCATTTAGTGGCGCACTGCGGTCAATTTTTACACGGCACGGCGACGCATCAAGTGATTGAGTCTCTCTTCCATTGGGTATAAATTCCATATTTCGAAAATGGTCAGGTTGGAAACGGGACTGCGTTTTCAAGGGAACAGTGTCAAGATTGGTAATGTTAAAATTCATAATATAAGGCTTATATCTAACGTTAACATATTCGCACTTACACTAACAATTCTCTAAAATGGTGTAAACTCACCTATAAAATGGTGGCCTCGTATTGATATAACAGCTTGACAAAGGCTCGACCAGTGTTGTGAGATGTTGGGTCAAAAGTGGGGTTACATCGTCAGACTAACTTCCGCAAGGAATTTTTGTACTATAGGTATATCATGTGAAGCCCATTTCAAACAAACAAATTGCCAGTTTCATGTACATGAAAAAGAAAGAAAAAATATGTGTTTCAAGAACAGATAATCGTTCAAAATGGTACGCAAAGTCATTCGGGAGAAGGAAGACCTGACCCCCACCACAGAAATCCTGGACATAACACCGGTAAACAGATTTAAGTGTGGGTCCTGACACGCTCTAGATTCTTCACCTATTTAAAATTTGAGCAGTTATTGTATTTTCGCAGATATTTGCGTAAACCCTAATATTGCAACCTTAGGTACCAGAATCCCCCCTTTTTACGGTCGTTTCGTACGTGTACACATGCTTTTGGCATGTTTTGGTCCTGAGGGGACCAGGCTCAAGCAACAAAATGCTCGTGCCAGGCTTAATAAAAAATCCTTTAAAAAGGAAAGAGGGCGTTCAAATGGAAATTATAAAATATATAGTTGAACGTTTGACGTAATAGTTGAGAAGTCTGTAGTTAGACGGGTGATGGGGAACGGCTGTAGTTTATTGAAATAAAGTGAGAGTTTGAAAGAAATGTTCATAGGTTTGACAGTGGGATTCATGGCGACTTTTCAGTGAAGTGTAAGTTTGAAATATTGATGTCTGTATTAGGATTCTGTTGGCAGGTACTACATGTTTGTAGATTCAATAGCCAGGCTGCACATAAACATGATGAATGTTTGTACATGCTGAAGAAGAAAATGCTGCTTGATGTATTGGTTTTATTGTGTAGAAGGAATATTTACAAATTGATGGTGAAACTTGTTGATGGCATTCACAAATAGGTAGGCAAGACACAGGGATTTGTAATGGGAGGGGGGATGGGAGGGGAAGGGGGGGGGGGGGGGGTAAGGAAAGAAATGTACCCCAAAAGGGGGATCACACACAACATTGGTAGTTTGCGTCCATCTTGCCCATCGAATTCACAGAAGTCAATTGTAAATTAAATTCAGAGTTATTTGCAGGTTGCAGATTACATTGATTCATTTGACAAAACAAATTCAAACAAATCTTTGAAAACGTAGATTCTTTAGTTTTGTGATATTATATATAAATAATCTAAATATCAAAATCATCTGAAAAAATAATATACCACCACTACCAGGATAAAATATTCGATATCAAGTTTTTTCAGGGGTGGAGCAATCCTGCATTTTGTATTAGTACTATTCACATTATGTTTATGTTTATTTCTTATAGTTATATCTAAAACGTACACCACTAACTGCATTGTGGAAAAACTTGGCTGGTGCTCCCGCAATGCATTGTGGGATATCGTTAAATCTTTTCGGAATTTTAATTGTTTATATACTAGGGCCCAGTTTATGTAAATATCTGTGTTTATTTTAAACAAACATTGTTGAAAGACGATTGAAAGAAAAACCAGCCAACGTGAAAAAGCTGCCATATTATGCTTAGTATTTGATGATAGGATTATTGCACTCAAATCAAACATGTTATCGGTATCTACCATGTCTATTTATGCAGCAGCTTTTAGTATTTATGTCCATATTTCATTACTGTTTGCTATAAGAATGATTCCATCATAAAAAGGTCCCCGGCCATTAATATCACACACAATTGTAAAGCGTTTTCTATGTATTGAAATGTATTGCCTTATAGAGTGCACTCCGAAGAGCGCCCTCACAAAGCCTATATAAGCATGCTGGCTGAATACAAAGAAAGTTAGAAAGATGGAAGAAAAGAATGAAGAAAAAAGAGCCACTCCCAACAAATAATATTAACAATTTTGAGACAGCTAGTCCGATATCTCACGACACAGGAGGTCAAAATGAGGCCTATGCCATTTTCAACCCGTTTACCGCTATGAGACCACCATTTTCTAGGCAAGTTTACACAATTTTAATTGTAGAGTGAATAATTTTACGTTAAATATAAGTATGTTATTATCAAGTGTAGTGATGAATTATTAACATTATGTAACTATATAGATAAGAGGCTTATCTAATGGTTGATTTTTTTTTCAATCTTGAAAATTACTGTGACGCATAACCGTTCCCATGAAAACAGTGTCCCGTCCAAAGCCTGCCCTCTATTGAGATATCGTACTTATTCGTAATTCCAAGGGAAATCGAACGGGCGCCCGTCACTTGATGCCGTATACTCAATTAACGGCAGTATGCATGCTTTTATTCAATTATATGAAAACAAACTTGAACATGCTTTCGAACTTGAATATACTTTCAAAATGAACATACTGTGAAAAATATGAAAAAGTATTATTTTGCATTACTTTGGGTTGGGATACATTTTTAGAAATTTCCATCGTTCAATGTTGCAGATTTATGATTATCGGTCATTTGTAATGTAAATCGTAATATTTTACCATTTTTTAGATACATTATGCAGCTCAGCTTCAGTAAAAAAATAACAACCTTCATCTGTTCAGAATTTACAATATAATAAATTTCTTCAAAACTAGCATAATCTAGATTTTTTCACCCAATCACCCAATCACATCAAATTGTTTTATTCCTTTCTTAGCCTTCAATATACCCCTGCGCCAAGTTTGCCGGTATAGTAGAACACACAATCTCCTGGAGTCATAGTCCGCCCTTTATATTAAAGTATTAAGAAAATAGTGCAAATGAATATCTTTGTGCAAAGTATAAAATATATCTTTCATCGTATCTTTTTCCAATCGTTATAATGTGTTTTTAAAAGTTAGCTCAGAAACAATAATATTATGCTTTACTAATAACGCTGGCATTGGTACTCTGACTTTATGGGGTAGGTAACGTAATAAACATATACAAACACATGTAAACAAATATATTCAACATCGACCAAGGCAGTTTATTTTGTACACAAACACATCTTGTCGCCATATAGTGAAGCCCATTTGCCAATATAAAGCAGTAAAAAGCAGTATACACACTTGTAAATTACATCTGAATGCCATTTCAACGACGAAGATGGATAACGTAATAAACATAATCGCAAAACTGTTAAGTGCATAATTTTCAAACGCTTACTTTTCCATCACAACACATTTATTTTATATTCAATCTTCTTTTACCAACGGAAAAACAAACAAAAGTAATAATGCTTACCATATATATAATCTCACTTAACTTGTTTTAAATGACACAAGCACATATTCTATACCTCAAATTCTAAACATCCACAATGATAATAAACAGAACTAAGTACTATCAAATGAAATATACATTTGTATGTATTAAGCACCATCAATACCTAGTAAATGGTATTTTAGTAAGTTAAGTTGCCCAAAGTCCACCGAAAGACAGTTCTATATTATTGTCGACTTGCTCTTTTGATGAAGGGTAAATATGGTGAATAACGTAATAAACATGGTCACTAAATCGACAGATGTAGACATGGCACTTTACAGTATGTTGCTAGACCATGACATTATTACCTTTATGTAAATTATAATAGCATTAAATATTGAATAGCCTTTTATCTCTTAAAATTAGTAAGATATTGATTTGTTTTATTTTATATGATGGTAGTAGATTTGTTAATAAGACTGTACTCTGATGACCTTTTTTTTGTCTCCACAACTGCATTTGGTTCTGCCAGTATCGCCATTGTTTTTTTTGCACTGTGTCGCATATATTCCTGTATAATAATGATACAAAAACAAAACAAAGTTGATGACAAATATTGCAGCTGTTTCAGCTAGGTATACCGTATTTATTGACACAATTATATATACGAAATGGTATATTACGTTATCCAATAGCCATAGAACTAATGCATCATTGAAGCATGCAAACAAATGAGATTGTGTCAGTATGTGAGACATATGTATGTACACTAAGTTAACATTCATAAACACATAATAAATGTTGAATCACATCAATATCTCGGACAGAATATATTAAATTGAAACAGGTTAACATCGTAAATAATGTGCATTTTTTTCTAACCATGGAATATACAAGACAGAAAGAAGTGGCCACGCGTGAGGCGTGAACACGCGTGAACACGCGTGTAACACGCGTGAGCCTGCGTGTAACACGCGTGAACAAGCGTGTAACACGCGTGAACAAGCGTGTAACACGCGTGAACAAGCGTGTAACACGCGTGAACAAGCGTGAAAGGAGATTGATTAACTGCCGTGTAACACGCGTGAGCCGTGTGAGTCTTGTTAAGTGATTAACGTGAACTGTTGTGTTTAGATGTATACATGTACATGAAATAACATGTACATGTGCATGTATCAATCGGTCAGAAGAAAAAAACATCATCACGCAAATTCACTCGTGGCACTATTTGAACTGCTACTTGAATCATCGAGCTTTCGATCACTGTATAATAATCGATTTTCATTTGACCAACACTACTCAAATCGTTTTCTAGACTAGATAGACATGATAGAGAACAAAAGTCGGGATTCTTGCCGTGACTCGACTTCCTTCGTAACCTTCACCAAATAATGTTGTGAAAATGTTACAATACGTGCGTTGAATGGAAAACGGGTTGATGAAAAAACCCAAATAAACAAAGCAAAATAAAACAAAACAAAACAACTGAAAGATAACACTATGTTTCCGTTCACAAAAGTGTTCAAAATACGTAAAGTATACAGGCAATGGGTCAATGTGATCAAATAAGTTGAAAGAGCAGCGGGAAAAGCAGAGTAATAGCATTGTTAGTTCGTGTCAAAATGCCACAAGAGATTCCCAATGTTTCCAATATTTAATTGTGAATCAGCTCAAACATATTGACATAAGACACTGTAAATCAGGTGTCTATTACCATGATTACTAAATCAGAGCTAACTGCAATAGCCTACTGTAACCCCGTGGGTGGCACGCTATGATTTGTCGACATGGTAGCTTGTGGATATTCAAAACCCCTACCTTAGTCTGGTCCCTTCTGGACCCAAGTGCGTGTCCGTACGGAGCGACCGAAGAGATACAAAATCCCTACTCTAGTCTGGTCCCTTCAGCGCGAGTCTGGTTAGGATTAACCACCCAAACAAACAAACAAACAAATTTGTCAGAGTGATTTTGAAGAAAAAAGGTACCCATTTTTAAGGATTGTGCTTTAATTAAAGACCTAAGTTTTGCAAATTTCCGGGAAACTAGACCAAATTTTCCCGAGAATTTGTAAAAAATGACTCTAGCACAAAATCAAACCCCATGTGTAGGGATTTGTTTGCACAAAAGCGAGGTCGGCACATCCCCGTAGTATACCGTATTCAGGTATTATAGGCGGGTATCCCCCCCCCCCGGATATTAGCCCGTATTCATAAAAATGAGTAATTACTAACTAGTAAAAGCTATAAGCTGATAAGAAAAAGCAATTAATAGATAAGTAAAAGGTCTAGCATAAGTAATTGCTACAAAGCGTATTCATAATATTTTACTTATGAGAACACCTTTTACTTGTCATGGCTAGCAAGTTCTGAATAACTTACTTACAATAGCAGCTCAATAGGCCATGTATTATGCATGATTTAATTTATTATACTCTATTCGTGTCATAATAACAATGAAAGTGCTACATTTTGATTACAGTATGAGATACGTAGATGTGATTCTTGGTTGTAATTCTTATTTTCTTCTTTTTGTCTCCATTTTTAATCAATGTTGAGGATTTATTTATGTTCATTGGCACATGTTCCTTGTCAAAACTAAACTGCGCCAATAAAAGTATCTAAACACTTACAAATGGTCAGATTTATCGGAACCTGCTACGATGTTGTTTAGCGATGTTGTTTTGTTTTTTGTTGTTTAGCGGATTTATGGGCACTTGAGTGGCTTAAGGTCGAATTTCAAAGTTGTAAAAGCTCCTATTTACCCCAATCCAGAAGGGAACTCACACAAGCATCACACACAGACAAAATCAAGACAAAAGACACCAATTAATGTTGATGTTCATCGCAATCGATTATCCAACACGCGACAAACAAATCATTTGTAAAAGGCGCGCGGGCAAAAATAATGCTGATCTTATTCGTCACAGTAAAACGCTTTTGCTTGAATAGGGAATTTTGAAATTCGATCTTAAGCCACTCAAGTGCCTATAAATCCGCCAAACAACATCGTAGCGCAATAAAAGAGGTGTCAAAATGCGCAAAAGATAATTGTGAATTGAATTAATTAATTATTTTTTGCATACTATTTCAGGTTCCCATAAATCTGATCATTTGTAAGTGTTTAGATACTTTGTTGACGCAGTTTATATAATGTTATATATATATAGATGGTAGGATTGACTTGAGTACGGTCACACCTGTCGTTATACACCTTAGGTTGTCCTCTCACAGATAGAAACATTGCAGCAGAAGAGATATTACTGTGTTGGCAAAGAGAAAAGTTTCAAATGGAGGTGCTTGTAAAATCACAAGTAAAGTGCTTGTTCTCATGTGTTCTTATGAATAAACCTTTCATGAATTTACTAATCTGTCTAGCAATTACTTATTCTTATTTTGCTTATAAGTATGTGTTATTTTATGTATAAAGATTCAAGTAAATGGTTAGTAAAAGGTTAGTAAACGCAATTGCTTATTTTTATGAACACGGCATATTTGGTTAAACCCGACTTTTATTTATAACATTGTGCAATGCATATTGCCCCCCCCCCCCGGTCTTTGTCAAACCCGACAATACTATCCACTCGTTGAATTATACTCATTTTGCCTGGAAGTAAAAATGAATGTCCACTCGTTGAATTATACTCATTTTGTCTCTGTGGAAGTAAAAATGAGAGGTTGAATGACGCGATTGAATTCACCCTGAAATTTTAACTAATTCAGCCAACGTCACCATGCGTCAAAACGGTGCTGCCCGCGAAAAAGGAATTTCCATACTATGGTTCGTTTTAGGATCGGCTAGCAAATCATATCTATTGGGAATAAAACACTATTGAAACGACACCAACCAATCTACAAATGAATACACTAGTTAGATTCGAAAATCAGTATACACCCTGGATACGCGATCAAAGGTCAAAACCTACGCATAGATATGCTAGCATTGTTGGGCAGAGTTAGGGTACAAATATTCTAAGACAATTTAGCTCGCTAAAACACATCATTCTGTACGAAAAATGTCTTTGAAAAGTCTGAAACGCAATGTGTCGGTCGGACCAATTAAGGGATTTTGTATTTCTGCTACTGATATTGTTGTAAACCGAAACGGATCTCCCTAAAACAAGAAATAGCATCATTTCACAAGTTAAATTCTACAGTAGAGTAACCATAATTATAGGTGCGAGCCATGGTGAATTTATACTATAAAATCATCCCTTATCTGATATTTAAATTATGGGGACAAGTTTAAAAAGGCATGTATATAATTGACACATTATCATTATGTAATATTCTAATATTACTACAATTTGCGTAATATGTATGTATGTATGTATGTATCCTGAAAAGGCTGTCTTGCTTTGCATCTAACATTGCACTGATACTATGATGACCTGATGGCTATAAGCTACACATTGTCGAAAACCGTACAGTATTGCCCAAGGTATGAGCAAAAACCGTAATAGAAATGTCTAATTCAGAACAAATTAGGCTAATTGCAGGCAATGTTTTTAACATCCTTGCCAAACCCGACAATACTATCCACTCGTTGAATTATACTCATTTTGTCTGTGGAAGTAAAAATGAGCATGACGAGTGTCTTTCAGACAATGGTTTACCCTCGTGGTTACTTGACACGATTGAATTCACCCTGAAAGTTTGACTAATTCAGCCAACGACACCACGTTCTTGTCTACTTGACAAGATTTAATTCGCCCTGAAAGTGTTGAAATCCGCCATTTCTTTACCATTATGCATTGCACGTGGATCCGAGCCATATTGTTGGACAAAAACAGTCCGTTTAAGAGATACGATCATATCCGACCTGTGCGTGCGCTATATGTTTGTTTTTATCCTGTAGCGCACGCATTTTAATCTACCACTGTCCGTTTTAGAGATACGATCAGATAACGGAAGCCGTATCTTTGCTAGGCATAGATTTTGGTGAAACCCGACTTTTTATGACATTGTAATGCATATTGCCACCCCCATGTTCCTGTCAAACCCGACAATACTATCCAATCGTTGAATTATACTCATTTGTCTGTGGAAGTAACAATGAGCATGACGAGTGTCTTTCAGACAAAGGTGTACTTTCGTGGTTACTTGACACGATTGAATTCACCCTGAAAGTTTGACTAATTCAGCCAAAGACACCACGTGTAAAAACGGTGCTGCACGTGAAAAAGGAATTTCCATACTATGGTTCGGTTTAGGATCGCCTAGCAAATCATATCTATTGGGGATAAAACACTATTGAACCGGCACCAACTAATCTACAAATGAATACACTAGTTAGATTCGAAAATCAGCATACCCCCTGGATACGCGATCAAAGTTCAAAACCTACGCATAGATTTGGTTGAAACCTGACTTTTGTGTATAACATTGTGCAATGCAGGTGGATCCGAACCATAATGGGACAAGAACAGTCCGTTTTAGAAATATGATAAGATAACGAAGGCCGCATCTTTGCTACGCATAGATTTTGATTAAACCCGACTTTTATTTATAACATTGTGCAATGCATATTGCCCCCCCCCCCGATGGTCCTTGTCAAACCCGACAATACTATCCACTCGTTGAATTATACTCATTTTGTCGGGAAGTAAAAATGAGCATGACGAGTGTCTGTCACACAAAGGTTTGGAAGCATAGATTTGGTTGAAACCCGACTTTTGTTTATAACATTGTGCAATGCAGGTGAATCCGAGCCATATTGTTGGACAAAAACAGTCCGTTTTAGAGATACGATCATATACCACCTGTGCGTGCGCTATATGTGTGTTTTTATCCCATAGCGCACGCATTGTATTCTACAACAGTCCGTTTTAGAGATACGATCAGATAACGTAGGCCGCATCTTTGCTACGCATAGATTTTGGTTAAACCCGATTTTTATTTATAACATTGTGCAATGCATATTGCCCCCCCCCCCCCCCCCCCCCCGATGGTCCTTGTCAAACCCGACAATACTATCCACTCGTTGAATTATACTCATTTTGTCGGGAAGTAAAAATGAGCATGACGAGTGTCTGTCACACAAAGGTTTGGAAGCATAGATTTGGTTGAAACCCGACTTTTGTTTATAACATTGTGCATTGCACGTGGATCCGAGCCATATTGTTGGACAAAAACAGTCCGTTTAAGAGATACGATCATATCCGGCCTGTGCGTGCGCTATATGTTTGTTTTTATCCTGTAGCGCACGCATTTTAATCTACCACAGTCCGTTTTAGAGATACGATCAGATAACGGAAGCCGCAACTTTGCTAGGCATAGATTTTGGTGAAACCCGACTTTTTTTATAACATTGTAATGCATATTGCCACCCCCCCCCCAGGTTCCTGTCAAACCCGACAATACTATCCACTCGTGGAATTATACTCATTTGTCTGTGGAAGTAAAAATGAGCATGACGAGTGTCTTTCAGACAAAGGTTTACTTTCGTGGTTACTTGACACAATTGAATTCACCCTGAAAGTTTGACTAATTCAGCCAAAGACACCACGTGTACCCTTGAAAAAGGAATTTACATACTATGGTTCGGTTTAGGATCGGCTAGCAAATCATATATATTGGGGATAAAACACTATTGAACAGACACCAACCAATCTACAAATGAATACACTAGTTATAGATTCGAAAATCAGTATACCCCTGGATACGCGATCAAAGGTCAAAACCTACGCATAGATTTGGTTGAAACCCGACTTTTTGTGTATAACATTGTGCAATGCATATTGCCCCCCCCCCCCCCGATGGTCCTTGTCAAACCCGACAATACTATCTACTCGTTGAATTATACTCATTTTGTCGGGAAGTAAAAATGAGCATGACGAGTGTCTGTCACACAAAGGTTTACGTTCTTGTCTACTTGACAAGATTTAATTCGCCCTGAAAGTGTTGAAACCCGACATTTCTTTATGATTCCACGCCAGTAAATAATTTCAGTCCTTGTAGAGACGACAATCAAAAGTTTTTTCTTAGCTTTCATCCTGTGGCCCATTGATTATAGAATTAATCAGAAATGGTACTTATTTCTCCCAAATGATTAAAGTTGTAGTTTAATCCTGATTTTAGGACTACTACCTAATACCACAGTGGAAAAAGACATATTTTTAATGCATTTTGTAGGTTTTTTGGATGTATTTTGATTGTAAATGATCTGGCAACATTTCTCAACTTTTTCTGATAAATGAGGGCGCTACACCAATTGTCCAACTTTGGGGTCTTATTTCTCAGAACTTTCGGGGATACCATATATATTTGTTTTGATTAAATGATCAAATATATCATGAAATTAAAGGAAAATGTCAAATTGAAAATTCCAGTCGCTTTATAAGCGAGAAAATGGGCTTTTTGTAACTACCATTTTACATGTAAACGCATAGGGAAACCATTTGGTGGTGTGAATTCTTATAACAATCATGACAATTGTGCATTGCATGTGGATCCGAGCCATATTATTGGACAAAAACAGTCCGGTTTAGAGATACGATTATATCCGACCTGTGCGTGCGCTATATGTGTGTTTTTATCCTATAGCGCACGCATCTACCACAGTCCGTTTTAGAGATACGATCAGATACTAGTAACGGAAGCCGCATCTTTGCTAGGCATAGATTTCGGTGAAACCCGACTTTTTTATAACATTGTAATGCATATTGCCCCCCCCCCCCCAGGTTCCTGTCAAACCCGACAATACTATCCACTCGTTGAATTATACTCATTTGTCTGTAGAAGTAAAATTGAGCATGACGAGTGTCTTTCAGACAATGGTTTACCTTCGCCTGGTTACTTGACACGATTGAATTCACCCTGAAAGTTTGACTAATTCAGCCAAAGACACCACGTGTAAAAACGGTGCTGCCCGTGAAAAAGGAATTTCCATACTATGGTTCGGTTAAGGATCGGCTAGCAAATCATATCTATTGGGGATAAAACACTATTGAACCGACACCAACCAATCTACAAATGAATACACTAGTTAGATTCGAAAATCAGTATACCCCCTGGATACGCGATCAAAGGTCAAAACCTACGCATATATTTGGTTGAAACCCGAATTTTGTGTATAACATTGTGCAATGCAGGTGGATCCGAGCCATAATGGGACAAGAACAGTCCGTTTTAGAAATATGATAAGATAACGTAGGCCGCATCTTTGCTACGCATAGATTTGGGTGAAACCCGACTTTTTTATAACATTGTAATACATATTGCCCCCCTGGTTCCTGTCAAACCCGACAATACTATCCACTCGTTGAATTATACTCATTTTGTCTGTAAGTAAAAATGAGCATGACGAGTATTTTTCAGACAAAGGTTTACACTGATCTTAAACATACCTACGCATAGATTTGGTTGAAACCCGATTTTCATTTATATCATTGTGCAATGGTGGATCCGAGCCATATTAGACAAAAACAGTCCGTTTTAGAGATACGATCATATACGACCTGTGCGTGCGCTATATGTGTGTTTTTATCCTATAGCGCACGTATTTTAATCTACAACCAGTTGCCTTCACATTTAGCCTGATTTTATTAAAAACGTATTTGCAGTTAGGAAACGCAAATTCGGAATTGTATACATATTATCGTCTTTATGATATTAGACGCTATAGTTCATTCCCGAAGTGTTGGCTCGGTTAGTTAATTATACAGAATTGCCCAAGGTATAAGCAAAAAACCGTAATAGAAATGTATAATTCATTTCAGTACACATTAGGCTAATTGCAGGCAATTTTTACAACATCCTTGCCAAACCCGACTATCCACTCGTTGAATTATACTCATTTTGTATGTGGAAGTAAAAATGAAAGTTTGACTAATTCAGCCAAAGACACCACGCGTAAAATCGACGCTGCCCGTGAAAATGAGGAATTTCCATACTATGGTTCGGTTTAGGATCGATTAGCAAATCATATCTACTGAGGATAAAACACTTATGAACCGACACCAACCAATCTACAAATGAATACACTAGTTAGATTCGAAAATCAGCATACCCTGGATACGCGATCAAAGGTCAAAAAACCTACGCGTAGATTTGGTTGAAACCCGACTTCCCCCCCCCCCCCAGGTTCCTGTCAAACCCGACACTACTATCCACTCGATGAATTATACTAATTTTGTCTGGAAGTAAAAATGAGCATGACGAGAGTTTGTCACACAAAGGTTTACGTTCGTGGTTACTTGACACGATTTAATTCGCCCTGAAATAAAATTATCTGAATTTCAATATTACTTCGTCCCTATAAGTACAAACCTTATTCGAGTGATTAGTATAAGTAGTGGTCAAATGTAACTCATTTAGCCTACATGTACATGTACGGCCCAAAAAATACAAACGAGATATTTATACTTATATTTAATCAAAATGTTTTGTTGACCAAAGTTGCAGGGAATGTATTCATTTCAAGTCAGGCTTCCCTGCTATTAAAAATATACTAAATTGTTAAATTGAATAACAATTGCAGTATAATAACAATAATGTTAACCATGTTTGCACAATTGTTACGTTAAACACACAGCCCCTCACCTCTGTGTGAAAAGTAGGTGATAGTTTGTATTCTTCCAATCATCTTGGTCAAGTACCTTTTCAAAACAGATTGTATAGATTATTTACTTAAAATCTATTGATTTATTGATCTACACAACGACAAATTCCCGCACGCACAAATAATAAGTTGAAAGTTAAAAATGACGTGGGTTTGCGTGAGAGTTGCGTGAGTTGCTATTGGTAATTTTGGAAGTCCTCTAATTTGATTTATCTTAGGGCCGGGTGTCTTATCGTGTCATAGTCAAGCTGTTCTGATGCTTCAAAAACACTTTTGTGCTATGCAGTTTGATACCTGCCATGATATTACATAAATACTGTTGTTAATATAATCGGAAACTGTGTTCTCATGATAGTTGGCCTACGCAAAGAAAAGTAGGCCTATGTCTACAATCGCAACATTTACAATATTTATCACAGAAAACACGTTAAATGTGTAAAATATTTGACAAATGCTATAACAAATTATCAATTTA
Source organism: Ophiura sarsii (assembly GCA_035610835.1). NCBI lineage: Eukaryota > Metazoa > Echinodermata > Ophiuroidea > Amphilepidida > Ophiuridae > Ophiura > Ophiura sarsii. The sequence continues at coordinate 56,916,090 of CM069455.1, read as the reverse complement.
TCCGCGGTAGACTTTCTAAATAGTTAATAATATCATCACACGCCATTTAGCAATGTAGGCACGTACCGTCATGCATCATTGTAAAGTAATTATTACTGACGCCTTCTAAAAATGGCGTGTGCGCGTGAGAGTTTCGTTGTGCTACTGGTAATGAGTCCTCTTTTTTGGTTTATTTTATCGTTTCATAGTCGAAAAGTTTTTCTGTTGCTTCAAATCACTTCCTTCATAAGAAAACCCCAAAGCATTCAGTGTTGACAGTATCATATCATATACATTTTTTACAAAAACATATGTAAAATATTTGACATAATAATAGGAAAAGTATCACCTACTAAATAATGAATAACAACATCGCACGCCATTCACCAGTGTACATGCTGTAGGCACACTCCATAATATTACGCCTGTGTTACGACGTACTACATGGAGGCCTACGTCATTTCAAAAGGACATGGGTTTGCGTTGCGTGCTGTGCTATTTGTAATTTCTGAAGTCTTCTTATTTTGGTTTATCTTATCGTTTAATTTCATGGTCGAAAAGCTTTTCTGTTGCTTCAAAAACACTTCTTTCATAAGAAAAAAACCACCAACCAAACAATTGTGTTTTTTACAGTATCATAAATTATACATTTTTATCGTGAAAAACATCCAATATTTGTAACATGGGTGACAAAACAACTATGATTTTGGGTTCAAATTATCAATTTGTCTTGGCGATAATCCTTCAAATTTGATGAAATTAACATCACATGACCGATACAATCTTATGTATACGGGATTTTTTCTGATTTAATAAAGGCACTACTCATTAACAACTGTATAATACACATTTGAAAACCTGTTCGATTCGAAACTACGCGAAAATACAACAGAGGCCTTAAACATTTATTTAAAAATGTCCATCTTATATATGATGCACTACTTACTAACAATACTTTATCTCAGTAGAGTGCATTTTAATATTACATGATAAATACTGTTGAAAAATACTAATCGGAAACCATAATATAGTCAGGAAGCGCCGAAAACATTACAATTGGCCTACGCTACGCACACAATAACTGTGTCTACATTCGAAACATTTATATAGTAGATCTAATTGACAATATTATATTATTATTACAGAACTCTACGGTAAATTTGTAAAATATTTCACAAAATAATTGGCCAAGTATCATTTGACGACAGGCCGACAGGCTTTCTAAATACGCTATTCACCACTACGCCTTTGTTTACCATGTTTACTACGGTCAAAAATGCGTGGGTTTGCGTGAGAGTTGCGTGGTATGGCATTGGTAATTGATTACACCTCCCTGATTAAATCGATTTTTCTTGCGATTCATAGTCCGAAACTTCTTCTATTGTTCCCTAAATACTGTCTTTATTAGAAAATTGTGTGTATAGTCAGTATAGGCCTAGTATTAGCAGAGAGATGCCTTTTGCAACCAAAACACCCACCCCGATGTTTAACAAAATAAATCATCATTTTGTCTTGACGGTGGAATTTTAAATGGTATCAAATTAATGTCCGATACACTAATTCTATACGTGTTTTTCTGATTTACTAACGGTATCGGACTATTGTTTTATACAATAATAATAATTAAGCTTGGCTACAGCAGGACACCTTTCCTGGTTACAGACACAAAATCGTCCATAATGGACAGCAAAGAAGAAAGCATGTCAGTGGTGTTGACTTTATGGACGTCCGCAGTATAATTACCAAAACAAAACACGTTCGACTTCGAAGGGCGTGGAATGATATACTATAGTATAATAGGCAACACATTTTTAGATGTCTATCTATATTATTAGATGCACTCGTTACAACGATAATGATTTATTTGTAGTGCATTTCATAAACAATGTTGTTTATATCGGAAAGTAGGACCAATTTTCAATATTTACACCAAAAACACGTTAAATTTCGCCGTGAAAATAGTGACTAAGTATTGGTAAAATGGAAGTCAGAGTTGATCATTACGCCGATACACTTTCTAAATAGTGAATAATATTAATAATATCACGCGCCATTCATCACTGTACATAATGCACTTCTCATAATGATTCCGAATATGGCGACCGTGACATCAAGTTGACATTATTTAAACATTTTAGTGAAGTTTAGTACTAGTAGGCCTGTCGTCTGCATGCAGACGACTACCGCGTGGAAAGTGTTCAGATTATTTTGAAATAAGTTATTCTCTCGTCTGTTATTCCGGGCTGTTATCTAACGTTGGTACCTTCAAAAATATTAATGTTCTTTATTTTAAATCAATTAAAAGGGTAGAACATTTTCGTAACACAATAAACATTTATTTGTTTCTTGTTTTTGTTTTCTGGTTTCTCCAAGTGATAAACTTCTCCTCCCGCTCTTACTGTAAAACCGTCAGTTATTTTTCATTTTAGCCTATCAAGACAAAACACGCTCCCGTGAAATAGTAAATGTCAAACATAATAACGCATGATTGTATTTCATTCAGATAGACGAGATAAACAGCATTTTTGACTTGGTATCCTTTTTATTATTGCATACGCTACTAAATTATATACATGAACAACCACGTTGAAATCACTTTATTTCGAAAACAGTTAATACTAATAAAGGTTTCCCCGGCGAATTTCACACTATAGAGTTCAATTAAGTAACAATTGCGTATAACACTTTCCACGCGGCAATTAGTTTACCATTACAAAACAGATTTTTAAGAAACTTTTCCATACATACATACATACATACATATATATATATACATACATATGAGATTATACATACACATATACATACATATATATATATACATACATATATATATATATACATACATATGAGATTTTATAAAGCGCTATTTCATTTAGATCACGGCGCTGGCAGCAAACAAACAAAACAAAAAGGTACAATCAACAAACAAATCAAAATGTACCAATAAAAACTAGTACTACATGTATACAGAAAGAACAATTAAGTAGGAAACTTTTAAAGTCTATCTTAAGAATTACTGAACCAATACTAGGCAAGTGTGTACAACTTTTAATGCACTTCTCATAATGATTCCGAATATGGTGACCGTGACATTAAATAATGTTGACATTTTTAAACATTTTGTGAAGTTTAGTAGGACTGTCGTCTGCAGACGACTACCGCGTGGAAAGTGTTCAGATTATTTTGAAATAAGCAAAGTTATTCTCTCGTCTGTTATTCCGGGAAAAATAGCGATATAGATACTATAGTATAATCAATGGGAATTGATGTGCACTAAAACAAATAACGATACGCCATAACCCTATCAATTAACGATTAAAGACTGGGATAAGCAACACTAAACTAACGTTACAAATATGCGAAACAACTATATAGACAAAGTCATCAATATAATTGATGACCTTGCGTGAGGGATGATGATTACTTAGTGATTTTTTTATATATATCCGAAATATTATCAAGCTGAGTTGTTTGTCATCAATCACTGACTGGTTAATTATTCCACTATAATACAATAGGCCTAATTCAACATTAGCATGAAGACGTCTCGTATGGCATTTCTCAAATTAAGATATGCATTGTAATCAGTTTGAATGATAGATCAAGTATGTAAGTGTTTATAATGATGAATAGAAATTATGCTATATGTTATTGTAAAAGATTGAATGTATGTACAATATAATATTGATAAGTGTCGATAAATAAATACAAAAGATAGGGAAAAAATACAGTAGGCCTACACAGTAAGCACTAAAATGCATATGTATAATGTATCACAATAATTGTATTTTAGTCCTTATTTCTGTAGGCCTATTGTATTATTGTGGAATAATTATTCCGTAGGCCTATGCCTATTTCTTATGATAGCTGTGTGTCCCATGACGACATTTGCTATTATTTATATTCAATTCACGCATCTCGCGGGCCTAGTATTAATTCCTACGCATCGGTGTTTATCAACATTCTACCTCAACGAATTAATGACAACTTGACACGGATTGATAATCAGAAAAATAGGTATACATGTAATATGTAGCAGGTAGCTGTACCACGGCTTCACGCGTGATCCTAGATTTTACACGAGAGCCTAGACTTCACGCGTGAGCTGAGACTTCACGCGTGAGCCGAGACGTCACGCCCGAGCCGAGACTTCACGCGTGAGCCTTAATGACATTGTCTCACGCGTGAGTGGAATTGACTCACGCGTGAGTGGGATTGGCTCACGCGTGAGTGGGATTGTCTCACGCGTGAGTGGGATTGGCTCACGCGTGAGTAGGAATGGCTCACGCGTGAATGGAATTGACTCACGCGTGAGTGTTTTCTACTCACGCGTGATTCACGCATTTCATGGCCACATCTTTCTGTCTTGTACTGTATGTCCCCTACAAATTAGGACACGTTTTGTAGAAAGCGTTGTAATTTTCGTATTGTAATTAATAAAGGCAACATTTACTTTTATGCCGCGGACAAGGACATTTCGCTGATTTGGGGTATATGAGCGCAAAAATTGTAGTGAAAACACGATCAGAAGTATAGAAAAGTATATATGTCCAAATAGAAAACATAATTTTGCACTGTTTTCATGAGAGTTAACCGTATAATGTTCGTAGGATACTAGTTCCACGCTTCATTCCATGTCAATGGAGGCCGGACTATGGCTTCAGGCTGAGAATAGTATGCCATATTTTGGTATACAAGTCTCAGGCTTCAGGGAGACCAGGGCTCCTTTACAACGATGAGCTGTCCTGGCGGAGGGCGGAATCTGATGTTTATGGCCTTTAAGGGTTTATGCATTTTATAACGCAAGGAGAGGGCTTACAGAGAATAATATTTTCACAATTACAATTTAAGTAAAAATCGTGATATCGCAAATAACATGAATAGTGTTGATTATTCTAATGTGCAGAACATTTATTAATTTGGTATACTAGTCTCAGGCTTCAGGGAGACCAGGGGGCATAATTCTGTAATACCCTCCTCCACACCCTACATTAGTAGTATGCGTCGTTCTTAAAAATCATGCACTGTGAATACCCTGTGAAGGGTATAACAGAATCCTGGCGGTGGGCGGAATCTGATGTTTATGGCCCTTAAGGATTTTATGCATTTTATAACGCAAGGAGAGGGCTTACAGAGAATAATATTTTCACAATTACAATTTAAGTAAAAATCGTGATATCGCAAATAACATGAATAGCGTTGATTATTCTTTAATATGTGTAGAACATTAATTAATTTTGTATACTAGTCAAATAATAATAATGTTTTCACAATTACAATTTAAGTAAAAATCGTGATATTGCAAATAACATGAATAGTGTTGAATATTCTAATGTGCAGAACATTAATTGACCTTAACTCCCGCGGCTATGTCTGTGTGTGTATCGGGGGGAGGAGGAAAAAGTACCATTTGTTTTACCCGAAAAATCACCGAACATCCCCCAGGATTCGATCCTGGGACCATCCGCACCAAAATCTGTGCCCCTATTGACTGAGCTAAGCTCCCAGTGCATATGCGGGCAGCAACTTCCTGTCCAGATATGCCTGCGGCAGGTGACGTAATCGTGTCAATGCACAGCATGCGCGTGATGGAGATAGTTTTTGGCTGTATGATTTTGTAAGATGCAGTGGGGTTAGGTTCTTAAAACATTGGCAAAAAGTTCACGGTTCATAATCATAATCATGAAATTAACGGTTCATAATCGTGTATAATAATATAAAGGCTGGCATTATTAACCTCTTCCTCTTCATCCCTCATTCCCTTTTTGTTCACTTTTCTTCCTTTCCCCACTCTCTCTCGCTTTTTCCTTTCTCTCTTATTATGTGCATTTCCTGAAACAACTTCTGATGTAAACGTTCTAGTTGATCACTATATTGTCACATGTAACTCTGTACTTGATTGTTATACTCCTTATGTGTCCAGATCTGTTACTGTTCGCACTCAGTTACCTTGGTTTAGTGAGGAAATCCGGGAAGCTCGTAGAGTGCGTAGGAGGCTTGAGCGAAAGTGGAGAAAAAACAAACTAGACCACGATCGTCTCCTATACCTTGAGCAACTACGCCTCGTTAACGACTTGATATTGCAAGCTAAGACCGATTTTCTCAGGACTAAGATAGCTGGTGCGAATGATAAAGATTTGTAGTCCACTGTGAATACCCTGCTTAACAGGAACAAAAGATCTTTACATCATTTGTGGATGTTGCCTTGGACTTCCAATTACAAGCATATGCGTAGGTGAGTAAAATGCATGCCTGAAACTCAATTACCAGATCTACAACATTGCTCGTATCCTCAGATACCTTGACACAGAAACCTGTCATCACATTGTAAGATCTCTTGTCACATCTCGCATGGACTATGGTAATTCTCTGCTAGCCGGTCTCACTGAAAATAATCTAAACAAACTCCAGCGTGTACAAAATAAAGCCGCTCGTATAATTTTCCAACTCAAATGACGTGATCATATATCGCCTTACCTTCACAGCCTGCACTGGCTTCCGGTCAGACAAAGAATCAACTTCAAACTTCTTGTTATCATGTACCAATGTGTTCATCATGAAGCTCCATCTTATTTGTGCAATGATATTTCTTTTCACTCATCTACTGTCACCGGCACTCGTATTCTTAGATCTGCTATGGACGCTACCAAACTTCACATTCCCAGAACATCCAAAACAGTTGGTGATCATGCCTTTTCTGTCCGTGGTCCACGCACCTGGAACACACTGCCCATATCCATCCGTGAGGCACCAACCATTCACAGTTTCAAAAAAAAATCGTTGAAATCCCACCTATCCTTTTATCAGTAATTTTGCTTGTATTTTTGTTTTTGTTTCTTTTGCCTGTTTGTGGCTTCTCATTCTTGTAATGGCGCCTAGATACTCATGATTAGGCGCCCTATAAATCCTCTTATGTACATGTATGTATGTATGTATGCATGTATTCTTCCCTTTCCCTCTCTCTCCTCTTTTCTCTTATCCCCCTCCGCCTTTTCTTTTGTCCTCTTTCCCCTTTCTTTTCCTTATCCCCATTCTCCCCTTCCCTCCATATATTTCCCATAAAAGTTACAACGCCACTGCGTTTGGTTAATATCTTTTGTTTTCGTTTTCCTTTCTTTTCTTTTGTTTAAATACCCAAGTGGCCTCTTTTGTCATTTGTGGATGTTGCCTTGGACTTCCAATTACAAGCATATGCGTAGGTGAGTAAAATGCATGCCTGAAACTGATAGCTTCCATACACATGTCCTGTTCACAGTATCAACAAATAGGGACAGCGGTCCCAAAAAGGTCGTCCGTTTATGGGTAGTTTGGTTGCAATTGTACTAAATCTGTTTAAATGTAATCAATTTTACATATGCAGCAAATTTTACATCTTGACCTTAGATGACCTGTGACCATGGTATGTGACCTTTGACCTCATTAACATATGAAGGTTTCCATGTTGTATCTATGACCCAAGTTTGGTGTAAAATTGGATCGATTGAGCCCATATGTATTGGTCGAGCTATGAGTTTTTAAAAATATTGGGTGAGACGCAGTCGAGCCCAATATTTTGAAACTCATAGCGAGGCCAATACAAATTGGGCGTAAATCATCCCATTTTATCATTATTGCTGGTCGGTAACGAACAGCCTGTGAAAGCAAAACTAACTGACTCCCTGAGTCCGTGTGTCCGTGAGTCACGGCCTCTTTGTTCCGTGTTGCCTGGTTCTCGCAATTAGCCCAATGATTATGGCGAACCCTAGGCTACATCCCCCAGTCATCAATATTACCGTACGGACGCTAAAGCTGTACAAATATCGGAGCCTGCAAGATAGCGACATAAGAGAGTTACAGTCTAGGTGAACCCTTCAATATGATTAGCCCTATGATATGGCAACACCCCTTACACAGAATGTGACCATTTGAAGACTATAATAAGTTGCCTGACTGTTAAATGTAACTAAGGATTACTATGGGACCGTAAAAATTAGGCATGAGTTATCCCGTGTTTTTTCTCTTACGTGACACGGGTCATTCTATAGCTTTCTATACGTGCGTGTAACTGGTAACGGGTACCCGTATCCCTTAAGTCTCACTCTCCGTGAATTCCCTCAAATTCAAGCGGCCCCGCAATAACCTGCATAGTGCATTCACCAAATGTAGCATCGCGAAATGCGACACACCTTTGAAGAATTGCTTGCTGTTTCTGCGATGCTAATGCACAAATATTTAGTAAAAGTGTGACGCAAAAAGATTCCCTACTTGATCTCTGATCGTAGCATCAAGGACGAACCTACAAAGATTGAGTTTCATCTTCAAATAACTAGAAAAAGTATGATAAATTCTGATGTATCGGAAGTTAATATTTCGTTTTCGTTAGAGTCAAAACTGCCCTTTTACCGTAGGTGCGCAGAATTTTTTCTGTCGGTTTAAATTTAAAAAATGGCGGATTTCTGCGCATGTCGGAGAAGTAATAACCATGACGTCACTTCTGCTGATGCTAGTCTTGTTCTCGTGTCGCCGAGTATTACGAAAAGGAGCCAATTATACTTTCTCTGTCATGACAAAGGCAAAAAGGTCTCAGAATTCCACAACATTCATCACAATTATTCAGTGGATTGTCCAATTGAATTCATTATTTATGGTTTATGGGGGGGGGGGGGGGGGGGGGGGGGGGGATTGGAAAAAATGGAGGGAGGATCAGAAAGAAATGCTTCATGAGCAGTCAAATCTACTATTGCTTGATTAATTGGATATACAGGGGGATCAAGAAAAAAAATCAACGAAAAAGGGGGATCAAGAAAAAAAATAACGCTGTTTGGGTGATCAAGACAAAAATATGTCCAAAGCTCAAATAATTCCAACCTCCACCACCAAAGTATTTATGAACACTCCCTAAGAATAACATATGTGTAAGTAACTTTGTGTGAACAAATAAAGTCAATCATATTTTCCAGTTTAAAAAATTAGTACCATAACACCACTTTCCAAATTATTTCTGCCATATTACAATACAAAAACATTTTTTAACATTCAAATATCCGACCAGCTCTACTATAATAATAATAATAATAATGGCATTTATAATGCGCCGTCAATCTAGGTAAAACTATTCCGAGGCGCAAACATATAAAACAAAAATACAAATTAACATGAAAAATACATAAACAAGGATGATGTGCATATACATGTACATATGTATAATACAAAGAAATCAATTATAAACTGAGTCAAATAATCTTGTTTTTAACAAGTTCTTAAAAGAGTCGAGTGAATCACAGCATCTTAAATTATAAGGTAGTGAGTTCCAGAGAGTTGGTGCAGCAACCGAAAATGCGCGATCTCCAAATGAAGAAGTAGTCCGTGGAACAACAAGTAAAAGTTTATCAGTGGACCGGAGAGTACGTTTTGGATGATATGGTACAAGAAGATTAGCAATATATGTTGGTGAAGTGCCATGCAAAGCTTTCCAAGTTAAAAGAAGAAGTTTAAAATGAATTCTTTCGCGAACAGGAAGCCAGTGGAGATCTTTCAATATTGGAGTGATATGATCGAATTTCCTTGTCTTTGTGAGAACGCGAGCAGCTGCATTTTGAGCAAGTTGTAGCTTGTGAAGTAAGTGATCAGTGATGCCAAAAAGAAGAGAATTGCCATTGTCAATACGAGAAGTTATAAGAGCATGGACAATAGTAGCTGCGGTTTCAAATGTTAACATTTTCCTTATACTATTGACATTCCGTATATGATAATACACTGATTGGCATATCCGTCGAACTTGAACATCCATACATAGATTATTATCAAACACAATTCCTAAGTTCCGAGCAGATTTTGAAGCAAGAACAGAAGAAGTGTCGATATTGATATGATGATCAATTATTTTACGTTGATTGAATCTGGAGGTCATAATTAAAAACTCTGTCTTATCATCATTCAATTTCAGCTTGTTTACAGACATCCACGACTTGATTTCTAAAATACAAGCTTCTGCGCGTTGACGGGCCGACATTTCATCATTACGATCATTTAAATTAAAAGGCACATATAGTTGTGTATCGTCCGCGTAAGAATGAACATCTAATCCGTGTTTGCGAGCAATGCTAGCAATGGGAGAGGAATAGATGGTGAATAGTATAGGTCCAAGCACAGATCCTTGAGGAACGCCATATTTTAGCGGAACATGTGTAGAAATAGTTCCATTTATGTTTACTGCTTGAGTTCTGTTTTTGAGGTAGGACTGAAACCATTTCAGAGCTGAATCCTTGACACCAATTGACTCAAGACGCCTGAACAGAATATCATGGTCAATGGTGTCGAAGGCGGCAGAGAGGTCGAGAAGAATGAGAAAAATGCCACGTTTACCATCCAATTCACGTAAAATGTCATTGTGTACTTTAAGAAGAGCGGTCTCTGTACCATGATATTTTCTGTATGCTGATTGATGTTGTTCATATAAGTTGTTTAGACATAAATGAGCAGCAAGACGATGTGCTACAACTTTTTCAACAATTTTTGATACAAAACGTAGATTGGACACAGGACGAAAGTTTTTCAAAATGTCTGCATCCAAGGAAGGCTTCTTTATGAGTGGAGAAACAGGCGTGCCTAGTCTTGTTATGTTTTGGATCCAATATTATCCATTATTATGTTTTGAGAATCTTCTGTCCTATTCATTTACACAGAGCTTTGAACTCAAGTTAATCATGTATTGGACTGTATTTGTAAGTTTAAAAATCGGTCATCCGATTTTTTTACTGTATCGGACAGTTTGGAATAAGAGCTTTTGATTGGTTCAATGTTTTTGCTGGATTGACCCATACATTTGAAGGGTGTGAAATTGTAATTTGTAGTTGGAACTTTTCTTAACTGACGCCGGATAAATAATTGGCATATTTGTATATTTTCTGTAAAGAAACAAAAATATGATGATTGATATATTCTTAACACGAGCCTAGAATGATAATTTTGGTGTTTTTGGATGTGAAAAACCTATCTTCTTTACTAGTCAATTAGCCCCTACCATCAATATAATATAACCCCCTATTTAACACAATGGAAAAGTCCATACATCCTGTGACAAAACTTTACAAAAGTAAACAACAACTTTTAAACAAGATGGCCGACACTGTAGTAACATTTAGTGTGGAGAGAAGTTTCCATCAGAATTATACACCTATCAGTTGTAAGACGCACTATACGACCCCCGGGAGAGGTGCGTCGTGGGTGCGTCGTTTACCAATAATTCTTGACGGAGGGTACGTCAGTGGCAGCCTTTGGTCCGTCAAAAAAATGACGGAAGGTGCGTAAAGGTCCGTCACTTTACATGGGTGCGAATGGGCTGATAGTTGACTGAGGGTGCGTATTTGGATGGCAATGGTCCGTCATTTTTTTGACACAGGGTGCGTCATGGTACATGAGAAGTTGACGCACCTCGGTAAAGTGACGCACCACTCCCGGGGGTCGTATAGTGCGTCTTACAACTGATAGGTGTATTACTCATGAAAAGGGTGAATAAAGTAAACATGGATTAGGTTAATTAATACAAACAGTGTGAAATACTCTTTGGCTACAAATATTGTACTTTTGCTGTTTTGATAGTGGGTTTAAGGAGAATTTATAGCCTTTTTACTAGGCCTTAAAGTAAACCTCTTATTTTTATTTCCGATTTTTGTGCTGGCATTTAGACGTAAATTCCCTCAATATTTCCATAATGTTTACACATTCCAATGAAAAAAATAAAATAACAATGATATAGTAAGTCATTTAAAACACATTTTGATAGCATTTTTACAGTTTTCTTGTTGTAGTTCCACAACAAAATACACCCTCCCTAAATAAGCTTATTTCTGATTTGTGTGCAGGCTTAAGTCTAGGCTCTTGATTTACCATTCAAAATGAGTCAGTGTCTTATTTGTCTTATTGTCTACTTTTGGGCATATTGCAATGTACCACAGATGCAAAACTGCAACAGTCGCCCCACTTTGAATTTAAAAGAGAGCCCTGGTGATGATATGATGCTAGCGTTACTAGGCCTAGCCTATACTTCATAGGATATTATGCCTTTCCTATTTCATATAAATTACTGTGCATTTATTTAACAAGCATAGATGCCCCATCTTTAATTAGAGTCAGATTCTCAAAACATAATAATGTAAATATTGAATTCCTTTTTTCGGGCAATACAGTGAAAATTGGTTTCGCCTTGATTTTTTTTTCAAGGCTTAACCAATTTTCACTGTATCGCCCTCAAGTCATCCAAAAATACTTGACACTTGGACACTACAAAACATAATAATGGTATAACATTGGATCGATTGAGCCCATAATGTATTGGTCAAGCTATGAGTCTTTAAATTGCGTCTCGCCCAATACTTTAAAACTCATAGCGAGACCAATACAAATTGGGCGTAAATCATCCATTTTTTTCATTATTACCTCAAAGCATAATAAAGGTCCCTTTTCAAAATTCAATTTAGTGAAAATGGATTATCTGACCCACTTCCTTTCCAAAATGTATACCTTTATGCATACGTGGGTCATTCAATAAGTTTGACCTCCTCCCTCATGTCATCGCTAACTGCTAGCCTCGTGCCATTTGCCATGATTGTAGCTCTGAATCATGGCTACGCATTGATTGTTATTGATAATTTATTATTTGTTTCACTTCTGTTCTGATCAAAGCCAAAGAGTGATTTTAGACAACGGAAACGGAAAATTACCCTTCAAAATGTTTTTCGTATTTTCTCCACATTGTATGGTTAGTTATAAGGGCACGATTTTAATACTGAAAATGGAAACAATGGATATGGCATTATTTTGTAAACAATTTACACCTAAAATTCAAATTATCATCACAATATTGAAGATAATTTAGATTAAAAGTGCCAAATAAAAAAATGATGCAGTAAGAGGAATAAATTAGTGCAGGTTCTTTATTTGCTTGTTTTATTATCGTTTTATACCTGGTGTTCTTTAGGAGCGATATACAACAATGCCTGCCCGTTGGATCCAATGATTCCTGTGTCTCTGATCGTTTTCGGGCTAACTACAATCTGTATGTTTGCAGTATTTTGCATCACGGAATGTATTACAAATCCCAACTGTTGCCGAACATTTCTCAGAAGCGTTATAATAGTTCTCGCTACCTTTGTCGTCGCTTGGACTTGTTACGGTAAGCTTAGAAAATTAACTAAAGGTTATCATGTTTTTCTTAAATGTCCAGAACGAACTTATAGTGTTTCTAACATTTTGAGAAATCTGCCTCTATAAAAGTTTAGACCTTCCATTTTTGGACCACTCTGTACACACTTGAATATTGTTATACCAAGACAAACTTACAACCTAAGAAGGAAAAGGGAGGGGGGGGGGGGGGCTGAAGTAGAATGTTTAAGTTTTGGGGGTTTAGACACCTTTTACAAATTACAGGAAATCTTACCTTTCATTTGCTTTTAATTCGAATTAAATTGGACACTCGGTTCAGGATTTATGGCTAATCACAGCGAACAAGGTGACGACATTGAACTTAAATTTATCTCTTTCTATGAAAACACCTGTGTTGTATAATATATTTTGTGTTTTCATTTCTTTAAACTTTGACCAAAAAGTACCAAAATGTGATTTTGGAGATAAAATATCACATTGTTGGCACTTTTTGGTCAACATTTTAAAAAACTAAACATTTTTATGTCAAAACTAAAAAGAAGTCCTTAGGGTAGTGTCTTTAGATGATTTTGGCGCAATTTTAACACTGAATTTTCTACGAATGTTTAGAGCCCAACTTTAAAATAAATCAGCAATTTTAGTGAAATAGAACAAATGGATCCTCCGAGTCATTTCCTTTCCAAAATGTTTATGTTAACATACTTCACATTCATGTTTTAGGATTGACAACCCCTTCAGGTTGTTCCTATGGCTAATTTTGTATTTGATATTTTAATAGAGCTTGCCGAGCTCCACAGTTTTCTAGATATGACAATTTTATTGTCAAAAATGAAGCAAAATTAAAGCGTTCATTTCTTTCGTTTCTCATTGTTTTTTGTATCCCTAGCTGGCCTAGCAACATTAATCTATGCAAAAAATGTTTAATTAATTTTACAAGAAAAGTATAAATGCTTCAAAGCTGACATTTTGGGAGCTTGTTAATTATAGTTAATAAAAAAGTTTATTAAAAAGTAATTATACTTCCTTATGTAAAAAAAAAAGTTAAAAAAAAAGAAGTAATTCATGCACTTAATTAAATTTTTCATGCCATTTGGTGTATATTATGTTGGCTATACAACTTTCCTTAAATCCTGTGCTGCGGGAATCTAACGGAGTTTTCAATACAAAATTAGAGCAAAAACAAAAAAACTAAATGTTTATAGAAATGTTACCTATAGGAAGTAAAAAACCCCAATATAAAACAAAATAAAATAGACTGCCCTCTGTTTGCCGAAAAAAAAACCAATACTAAACAAAAGAATTCAAAATGACTTACAATGGATTGTTGACAATAAAATTGACATATCTAGAAAACCGTACCGCCGATCAATCTCAAATTTCAGATTATTGTAAAGCTCAGCAAGCTCTATTAAAATATTTAAAAAAAAATAGCCATAGGAACAACCTTAATGGTTTTAGAGCGTAACATAAAGCGACAGTAATTAATTGCCGTACCCACATTTATAACAGAACTGATCATGGTGGTTGGTAAAAAGCGTATGAGTTAAAGGTATATTATGTGATCTTTTCCATGGGACGCCCTCAATCCTCGAAAAAAGTTGGAAGCAGATTTTCTTGCAGATTTAATTTTCTGTTCATAGATCAGAAATATATTCCAAGTTACAGACCGATACGATTCCTAACAACCTCAAAAATCATGGTTTAAAGAGTGAATTTAGAGTAAAAATTGAAAAATAGACTGTACCGCTCGGTACAATCTATTTTTCAAACCATGATTTTGAAGTATAAATTAGGAATCGTATCGAGTTGTAACTTAGAAGATCTTTATAATTTATGATCAAAAATGCAAATCTGCAAGAAAATCTGCTTTCATAGTAAAAATCAATGATAGGGGGCGCTACTTGGAAAAGATCACATAATATGCCTTTAATTTCTACTTTTTATTCTTTCTATTCCGTTCCGCAACATACAGGATTATTCATATGCATCACGGAATACGGTCGCAGAAGCGGAGCCAAGGACAACGAGTCATTTTGTCAATATACACTTTGGGCCTACTTTAGCTCTCAATTCATCATGGCTATGATTCTCGAGTTATTTATCCTTCTTTATGTTGTGTGTAAATGTATTATCTACTCATGTGCTTGCTGCAAGGATTGCAAACCAAAGATTGCGGCGGTTGATAAGCATGTTAGGCCAGCGTTGTTGCATCAAATACATACGGCATGGGCGCCGAGTAGCCAGGTCTAGGCCTTACACACATTTGGTTTTTTGAGTAGCCTCTATACCTAAATTGTTATTTTGTTATTTTTAATAATGTGCAACCAAGACGTAAAAAGGGCCTGAGTGTTGCGGCGTGGTGTCCAGGGGCCTGCCCATTACATGCGGCTGGCAGCTGGGGCTGCCCATCCATTGCATCATATAAAGACAGCAAAAAAAGTAACTCGGCTGTTATAAAAGCACCTATAATTTTAAAATTGTTACTCATATTCTAAAAATTAAAAAATACCAGGAGACGGAAAATTTATAGCGGGAATTTTGATTAGCTGTTCTTGTTGTGCTGTAAACTTGATTAGCATATTCCGGGACAAATTTAATGGGGATGACAGGCGTACTTCTTTACAAAGGTTGTTGCTCGCAAGCAGTGCGAGCCAAGGACTATGTGGCGTGTTCAGACAATGCAATAGTCTGAACACAGCTTTACCACAGTCCAGGCATACAACCATGAGAGATAGCTAAACCCAGGTCTGAGCTCAGCTATAGGATCTCAACAATATGAGTAACAATTTTTAAATTATAGGTGCTTTTACAACAGCCGAGTTACTTTTTTGCTGTCTTTATAACGACAGGCAGCTGCAGCTGTCCATTCATAGATTCGAATTAGCTCCGTAAAAACATGCTAATTATTTAGACATTATTTGCATTTACTACTAACATAATGGTTAGAAAGAGGATTGTCTCATCTTTATGAATTTGTGAAAATAAGGTACATGCTTTATTGGAGATACCTTGAGTTGTGTGTGGCAATCAGTGGCGGCGCCAGCCTCATTTTTTGTTTTAATTGGGGGGGGGGGGGGGGGTAAAACGGGGCAAGAAATTGCCTTTTTATGCTACAATTGTCAAACTTTTTTTCTTCTAATTTTAACTAAATTGATTTTTGTTAGGGGGGGGGGGGGGGGGCAAACAAAACCATTTTTTAGGGGGGGGGGGTGCCCCCCTTTTCCCCCTGTAGCGCCGCCACTGGACTGGGAATTTTGGGAAGACTCTATTTGTATGTTATTGATTTATAAGTAGTGTACCTAACTACATGCTCTTATTGAATAGGTAGCCTACTTGACAGTGTATTTCACCATGCATGAATACACTAGCACCTACTTCACACCAACTGGTCATAGGGGTTGTGTGTGTAAGTTTTCAAAAAAGGTCAACAATATTTTATTTTGGTGAAATTTGTATTTAATTGTACATTTTTTATATCTTTTATTGAAATGTAAAGGGTTTTGAGAAGACTAAATTTCCTACAACTTTGGTGAACAACATTTTTGATCCGATAACCAAAAATACCAACTTAGTTGAGTTGAAGCGTGACTATACTTTGGCCATGTCTACACATTTTGGGATATAGAAATATACCCAGTGATGAGGGGTTGCAACAGATTTTAACACCCTAGCGTGGAAAGATTTTTAAGGAACCCTGGTGTGGCCCTTAAAGGAGGTGTCTAACTAACATGTATTTATTAACATATCACAATTTGCAAATCCGGGATTAGTCTTCAAGGCCTGTCTCCCGCAAGAAGCTTTGACCGTTGTCACCCGCCTTAGCTTAAATGTGCAAAGAATGTGCATAATGCAGTGTAAAGTGTTACACAACAAAAGGGTAAATTGCCAACACAGCATTATTGGGTAAAGGAAATTTACTCAGTTTATGTGTACCAAAATGACACAAGTGTTGGGTAAAACCTTTACACAACCCCGGTTGTGTAAAGTGTTACACATAATTGGGGTCAATATAGGGAACATGGTCGTTTTGGGGTAAACATTTACCAAACGATATTGTGTCAAAGTTTTAACCTTTGTTGGGTAACATTTAGCTATTTGATGGGCAAAATGTTCACTATGTGTTGTGTACGATTCTACACAACCACTGTTGTGTACATTTTTTTTACCATCGTGAAGTGTAGTATTTTACCCAATATTGCATTTTTTTCTAAGAGTGTATAACATATTTGTAATTATAAAAACATTTATCCGGAATAGAGTAGCACTTATATTATAGAAGAAATGTGGTATTTCTTATTATTTTCAAATTCTATACGTGCCCGTTCCACAAATTCTTTGCCATCCTGATATTTTTATACCCGAAATTTGATTTAATAAACGCAGCTTTGCTGTAGAAATGGAACAGAATTGGACAAATAATGTGTTTCGGAAATAGCTATAAATAAACCTATACTCTTTCTATGCTAATTTATGAATATCCGTTTTTAATATTATAGTTATATTTAGAAAAACTTTGGTACTTATTTAGGTCTGCATTTCTTTCTCGTCAATACTATGAAACGAAACTTCGTTAGGCAAATAAAAAAATAAAAGATGTTTAGCGTCCAGACTTTTTCAAAAAAGCAGGTGGAAGCCCTTAAAGGCTAGCTACCACTCTTGGTTGCTAGCCCCTTCCAGTTCTCCTGTGGATTTGACAAGGTTATAATTTAGCCATGTTAACTCTAATGTAATGTCTGTCACCAAAGAAGATTTCTTGATGCACCCCAGCATGCATCATTTTCATCACATGACCTACTGATTTCTGCCACTAATGTCTACTGGTTCCCATTGACGTTACAGTACAATGAAAGGCTTAATTGTAATGTGGTCAAACAAGGGTCTTTAAGAAAATCCTTCTTCAAGTAGTACAATTGATGTGACTTCAATTCAGTCCTTCTTGTTTTTCTTAAAGGCCCTTTATTTTTGGAATAACACGTATGTATGTTTTAGTTGGAATTCAACTTCTTTTCATATATTTGACCAAGTTATGCCTATCTCTACCATGTATTGGAAGGTGGAAGTGTGTGGCGCTGTTTGTTTTGGTGATAAGCCCTGCTGGTACTGTAGGAGCGCTAAGCATCAAGAACCAAGTCAACAGGTGTATGACAAGTTCGTCTGTGATGAACTGCTAAGGCGGTATAGGCCAGCTTTTAATGCTTTTTAGCGCAAAATCGCCCATATATTAGCGATACACTTTGCGAACCTTTAAGATATGGAAGCTTATTTGATATGTTCGTATTTCATGGTTTGAAGGGGGGGGGGGGGGGGGGGGGAGCACCACAAAACTTGTTAAAGGTGCTATTCATTGAAAATTGAAATATAGCCAAATTATATATCATTGGAAAGCTTAGAAAAATGGTGGTGTCCACCCGCGGGTGTCCACGACCCAAAATGCCACTGTAAATAATAAATAGCATTAGAAAGTACCGGTGTGGGGCGGACGCAAACCCGGAAGTGGAGAGGTGAAAATCAAGATTCTTGTATGACGTCAGCAAAGGGACCCGGTAATGTAAACAAACTCATTGTACATTGTGATGCGTGCCTCTCTTGTATCTATTTGAATAGTAGCTCTCTGTGCAGTACTGTCTGTGTGGTATCGATCTCGGACTTCGATGAATGGGTTGAATAGGATGAGGATGAATTTCTGTGCCTGGGGTGACGTCACAATTCTAAACCCCGTTTTGACTATTTATCCCAAGGTATAAGGGGTCTGTACTCGAAAGTTTGTATTGCCTATTGGTAATTCCCAGTATATTAGGATAAGATGAAATAAAAATTTACATATTCTATACAATCTACGCTTTCCATTGATACCATACATGATCTCAATAAGTAGGAACTTTAAAAATGCAGATAGAAAGGAAATAAAGCTGTACAAACATCTCAAATTCTGAATCACCTGAACAAACGAGTTATGACTGAAATAAAGTACAAAAATAAATAAAATTGAAGCGGAACCTAAAAAAAAGAAGCTGGACGCTATTAAACATGTTTTGTTATGCCTTGCTTTTGAGCGCTGAATTTCTTCTCCCTGCAATGATACTGTTAACCTGTAAACCAAACTTCGTTACTTTTTAACAGAATAGATGGGGTGGCAGGAGAAGTCATGCCGGGCATTTGATCAGCAGTTGCCATTGTTCCTTGCTCGGCGGCGTGCTCGTGCATTCTGTTTTGTTTAGGACCCGTGCTTTTAAAACTCGCGCCAGAGCATTACAAAGGGCAATAAGACATTTATATGGTGTTGCGGTCATATGCTGTTCCCTCAAGCATGTATCGACAGTCCAGTCCCTTCGACCATTGCTATTTGATTAACATTGCTGTCACCCCATATCTATTTCCTGTACAAACTGTAAACTATTTATTGCTGTTTGGGGAATAACCCAAACAGAGGCAATCTGAGAATCAATCAATGGCGGTCAATCTTAGGATCTCTACAATGGCGGTCTGTATACAGCTAATAGATAGTGGGAGAAATGTGTAACTTTGCAAAGGGGCTTTGTAAAGATGTCTGAAGGATCACATATCAAAATAAAGTTTCTGGCTCCTTCACTTCTGGGTGATTTCTCGTATACGTTTTTTGTTTTAATTCTAGATGTTTACAGCGGTGGGGCCAAACTTAAAGCCTTCCCGGCCAAATGGCTTCTCCGCACACTTGATGTTATATTTTGTTATATTGTTATTATACGTTGTTGGATTGTGTAAATAAATTTTATGAATGAATGAATGAATGAAGTTCCTTCCCTCGTTCTTTACTCACGTAGCAGGACAACAAACCCTGATACATGCTCTGTTGTATTAAACATTACCTTAATCCATGTGGCCAGGCGGAAACGAACAGCAAAAGGGATTCAATCGCACCCGGCATATTCTACATTCAATAAAGTTGGTGAATGACGCCCAATTGTGCAGTTGTGCTATCAAATAAAATAATAGAAAATATGAATTAATTATTATAGCATCAGTTGTTCAATGTAGAATGCGCGCAAAACACGCAGAAATGCTTCAACCCTTTTTGAATGTTTTAAAGTTCTAATATTAATCAAGGTGGTCACTTTTTATAATGACATGTTTTTAAAAATAGGCTTAATTAGTTATAGAAAGGCAAATTATTGAAATTAAAATGAAAATGCCTTTCACAAATTAATTAGCAATGCGAACTTTTTGTTGATGACATGTGGGTGGACAGTTTTTTGAAGCCATTTTTTAAAAATTCTGTAGATTTAAAAAAAATCTTTTTCAATATTCATCAACTACATGATCTTGACCATCTATGCTGAAAATATCGGTACAAATAACCTTACGGTTGCAAAATAACAGCTATTTGAACAAAGTCTGTCCCATTTCACTCTGTCCACGGGTACTGATTTCGCGACGTTACACTGAATACTGAATAATGAATTGCATGCAAGTAATCTAAGATTTGAAGATCCCGCCAGGTGAAACCAGTGTAATTGTTAACATCTTAACTATCTATTCAGGTGTGAAAACAATACGTAATAATAATACAACGAGTGACCCTAATTAGAATTATTGATTTTCATAGATTGGAAGTGTAATTGTCTACACTGCAAAAAGTGGAGAACACATGACGCTTTCAGAACATGTTCACGGTGTGTTCTCCAGGTTTTCCAGAACATGTTCAAATGTAACAGATTTAGAACATGTTCTGAACGTGTTCTGGGTGTGTTCTTATTGTGTTCAGAACACATCAATAACACTTAAAACGTGTTCAGAACATGTTCTATATCTGTTACATTTGAACACGTTCTGCGGTTTTTGCAGTGTACATGTATGCTCTATGCCTTAACAGTGACGATGCCATTTAATGTTATTTTGCTGGGCATTTCCCGTAGATTTACCCGTGGGCAAAGAGATTTGGAGAGATTCTCTTCAATAGCTATCATTTTGCCGCCATAGCATTATTAACATTGACATTTTCAGCATAGACGGCAAAGATGATATTTTTGAGGAATATGTAAAAAAACCACTAAAATCCCACAATTTTGAAAAACTGTCAAGAACGTTTTATTGAACCACACTGGTTGTAAAGTCGCGAAATCAGTACCCGTGGACAGAGTGAAATGGGACAGACTTTGTTCAAATAGCTGTTATTTTGCAACCGTAAGGTTATTTGTAATGATATTTTCAGCATAGATGGTCAAGATCATATAGTTGATGAATATTGAAAAAGATTTTTTTTTAAAATCTACAGAATTTCAAAAAAATGGCTTCAAAAAACTGTCAAGGTTTTATTGAACCACCCTGTACATTAGACCAGCCAAAGGCAATAAATGTGTTCAATTTCTTTTATCACGGCAGTTTTGGTTATAGGCTAAATAAAGTACTTCAGTAGTAAGCTTTCCAATGATGGGGTGTGACAAAAATAGAATTCGATGTTTAGGCCTTTTTCAGCATAAAACGGCAATTTTTGTGGGGAAAATGTTTTTTTTGTTGCGTTTTTTGTGTTAGTAGGCCTACTATCTTTTCACAATGTTCTATCCACCAGTAATCAGTTTGACCTTATCTGAGGTTTATTTAACCCTTTCCACGCGGCAGGCAGGTGCAGACGACAATCCAACATTATGGAATTTCATTACCATATTTGAAATCATCGTGAAAAATGCATTGACATAAGTACAAACATGCCTAGTATTGGGGCAGTAATCGTTGAGATAGGCTTTGAAAATTGTGAAAGGTTTCTGAAAAATCTGTTTTGTGTATGTTAAAAATAATAGCCGCGTGGAAAGTGTTAAAGAACAATTCGGGGCACTTTTCTCAGTTTCGTAGTTTTATTTGCCACTTATATTTGCTAGTTGCCTAATCTATCAGGCGATGCTTGAATAAATCAGCAAACTAGTTTGGCATGGTCTATGACATGAAAAGATAATTTTATAATGACAGATAGGGTAACATTTAATATCAAAGGGGCATTCATGGTGTTATTTAACATAACATGATGGTATATAATCATAGAGTGAATTAATGACGTATATACGGTGGGGCCAGCTTTACCCTGCTATCGTTCCTTGACACAAATGAATAAGTTGACTGGGTGGATTACAAACTATTTGGTAATTTTTAACGAACATTTACAGTAAACTATTACTGCTATTCAGTTATTTTAACCTTGTTGGTGGCCATCTTGGATATTTCAAAATACTTCAAATAGATTTACATCCCCTAGGTGTTATCATATGTTAAAACTGTTTTTCTTATCCTGAAAATTGCCTAAAAATCGATAACAATTTTTGTCACCCCCTTCATTGAAAAGCTTACTAAAGGCATTATTTAGTCTAGGTGTCAAACTGTAACAAAAATGCCGTGATTCATTTTTGGAACACATTTATTGCCTTTGGCTAGTCTACTGATAGTTATAATTGTGAAGTGACTTAAATGCCAGGTCAATGACAGGCTGATGGATTAGTGAAGATGTAACATGTAACTGTTTCTTCGTTGACAAGTGTTTCCCAATAATTATTGTGTATGCCAAGAAATTGGTGGGTAGAATATCTAAATGACCATCAATTATCTGTAAAGATGTACTTTTTCTGGAGTACTGCAAATAGACAAATCCAAAGACAGGATTACAATGCATTTAGAATGTTGAAAGAAATGTCTTCAACGTGCTCACAACATCACAATTATATCATTATCATCAAATGTTCACTTCCGAAATTGATAAAATCGGATTTAAAGTCCAGTATGTATTTTAAGTGAAAGATCATGAGCTTTAAAACATTGTGTTATTATACTAGTTATTTTACCTGATTGACGATAGGTGGGTGCCGCTGCTTTGAAAGTGTTTTCCGAATAAATAAATAAATAAATAAATAAATAAATAAATAAATAAATAAATAAATAAATAAATAAATAAATAAATAAATAAATAAATAAATAAATAAATAAATAAATAAATAAATAAATAAATAAATAAAAAACTACACTTGAAGATGCAGGTGTGATAAATGTATATTGTGTATTTCCGTGATCGTCCATAGTCTTTAGGATTGTATTCGATATATTTGTCAATATTTTATTTAATAGGCTTTCAGCTTAGGTTGAAGTACACTGCAACCATGACAACGGCAATTATTCAAGCCTCCAGTCATAGGAACAGAAACACGAATAGAAATCTACATGTACAACTTGAATTCAACTACAGAAAATCATCAAAAGTCAGAAAAACGAACAATCGGTATTCGTTAGACGCAGCATACAACAAAGCCACTGAATTAACCTTTGACCCGTAACCATTGCATCATGAGATTAAATTTCGGTACATCTCGACATCCGATTTCACTGATTACGATACGCTCTTGACCGTGGGGCTTAAGAAGTGCTTTAAACATTAAACATAGTCCTAAGGCTCGTACTGGTCATTTTAAAATTACGTCATTATAGTTGCTGCTAATAACGCCTGTTTTTTTACCTTTTCTTGAATGGAGTGCCCAGTTTATCATTAAATAAACTAAATTTGAATTAAACTCGATTCCAGATGATATTTTGTGCGTTCAATTGACCCCGAAAAACAAATGACGTAATTTTTAATGACAAAACCACCTCTTGCACGAACGAATTTGTTCCTTTTTTGGGGTTTAAAATCACTTTTTACTCCTTTTTCCTTCGATAGATTTGTCTTGCCGTCGGTGAAACGTTAGTAAATACATTTACCTATAGGATTCACAAGTTTTAACATAACCCGAATTAATAGAATTTCCCCGCAGCCAAAAACACCTTTAATTGCTATATACTTAACTGTGTACATCCGGGACACTAATATACTTTTAAAACAAAATGGCGGCCCCCATAGTCGGACACGAATTTAAGAATTCGCATATTTTAATTCGATCTTACTGACTGCTAATTGAGGCTTATTGTGTTATCCAGGGTCGTAGAACCCAACACTGAAACTTAAACTAGTCAGTCACAGGCTGGACTAACTTTAAACTAGTCGAGCAGGTTAGTCAAGCCTGCTGGACTAGCTTAAACTAGTCAAGCAGGTTAGTCAAGCTCCCGGGGGGGGGGGGGGCAGTCAAACATAATAGTGTACACATGCGTGACCAAAAAAACGCGTAAAAAGGGGTGTTTTTCAGTGTTGGACGTGTCACGCGAGTGACGCGTTAAGGGTATTAAAAACGCTGATTTTCAAGAAAAAGGGTGGCTTAAAATACCGGTCGAACGTGTTTAGGGTAACTGGTTTTGTTCCCCGTTCCCAGAAGAATGTTATCCCCGTTTTTGCGAAACCAATACCCATGAATAAATGTTTGTCTATTCATATCTACGGGCATATCTATTGCAGGCAAATAGACAAAACTTGTTTAGGGGTCATATTCTGGCAAGAACTTGTTTAGGGGTCAAAATTTGCAATGAAAGCGCGCTAAAAAATTGTTTAGGGGGTAATTTTGCTTGCGAGGTAAAACTTGTTTAGGGGGTGTCTGGAAAAAATTTGGTCACGCATGTGTACACCATTATGTTTGACTGCCCCCCCCCCCCCCCCCCCCCCCCCGGGGTCAAGCCTGCTGGATAGGTTATGGCAGACCTGACTAGCTTAAGGTTAGTCAGGCTCAGCTTGACTAGCTTGATTTGTTCTGCTGGACTAGTCTGTTGCTTGTCTAGCTATGTTAGTCAAGCTGGCTTCACTAGTTTAGGTTAGTCAAGCTGGCTGGGTTAGCTTTAGGTTAGTCGATGCACTGAGATAAAATAGTGTTTGCCAACATCTGTAGACTATTTTATGCTACATTTTGTTTGGAATGACGACTCGTAGTAGAAAAAAAACTGTATATAACGACGGTAGCTCGGGCATTTCGAACGCAAACAGGTCAGTCCACTGCAGCTAACACTGTAGCCAGCACAACAACATGGTCAATACGAGTGCTATTGACCAGACAGCAGAGTAATCACCCGTGGCGAAACCAAGTACTGCTACGCAACGTAAACAATTTGAGTCAGGCGGGATCTACTATATGGTTTGAGCTGGACTAACCTTACGTTAGTTGAGCAAAGCAGGACTAACCTTACGTTAGTCAAGCTAGCTTGACTAACCTCACATTAGTCAAGACGGACACCATCTAGACTAACTTAAAGCTAGTCGAACGACTAGCTCATGCAAGCCCAGCGACTTGCATAAACTAGTCCAGTGACTAGCCTAAACTAATCCAGCGACTAGCCTTAACTAGTCCAGCGACTAGCCTAAACTAGTCCAGCGACTGGCCTAAACTAGTCAAGCTTATGATGTACTAACATCAAGCTAGTCGAGCGACTAACGTAAAGCTTAGGCTAAAGCTAGTCAAGGTGAGCACTGTCTGGACTAGCTTTAAGTTAGTTAGGCTGACCAATTTAGGTTTTCAGTGAACTGTATCAAATCAAATCATTGAACTGATTCAACAATATTCAAAACGATACGACTAAAAACATACCAAGTTAAGCACACCTCCAAAACCTGCCCCTTTTAACAATTTGTTATTCTGTTAAAAAAAAATCGAATTGACGAGTTACCTCCAAATCACTTCATTTCATAATAACGATTTGCTTAGCGCAGTATAAACAAATCGAGTTTACCGCCAGCTGTTGCCAGTTTTTATCCTCCTGTTCGCGGCGTTGGGTGCCTTGATTCCTGTCCTGTCTGGCTGTCATTTGCGTTTTGGTCGTTCCGTTCATTACTCGCTTCCCTGTTGATATTAGGGAGCTTTCGATTTGGACGACGAACGCTTCTACGACGTCCAATTTCTGGGACCTGTCTTCGGCTGACTGAGCGTCGTGGTGCGGACGACGAACTTACCCCGAATTTGACGTCATCAATCATTCAACAACAAACACGTCACAAATGAATACAGCAATGGAGATGCTGGAGAGCATTAATATCCGTAAGGTTTCATGATTAATGTCTATAGCATAAAGCATGTATAAAGTGGTATTACCTTGATCTGGTTTAAAAAAAAAAAATTATGAACACTGGTGGCTGGCTGCCCCGTAGGTTTTTATGCAGGTAGGGCTATGATCGAGGTAAAGTGCTCCACAAAGAAAGTCATGTACCTTGTTTATGTCCTATTGCCCCGCTAAGTTGATTTTTAGTTTCCCGTAACATTTGTTTTCAAAATTAGCGAGGCAACTTTTTCATTATTAATTATTCATTATTTTTACAACTTTCATTATTATACAAAATGTGGATGTCAGACGTATTTTATACACCGCTGCACCCTCAAAGAATGAAATTGGGTCAATTTATATATACGTAAGTTACGGAAAGGCTATTTTGGTCAATAAACATTTCACTTCATCACATAAAATGCATGAATTCGGACGTTTTTATTGCAAAATCGGTATTTTTTTCTCGGAAATTTCAATAATGAATTCAAACGCGGGCATGAAAATGAAGTGCGGGCGGATGACAGCAATCCTACTAAACTTAACCAACAGGCAGAGCTTGAAGAAACGTCATGTTGATCCAAGCAGTGTGTGGATCACAAAGTAGGCCGGGCAATATTTAACAAAACGCTATTCGTTCGAATGGAGCTTTGACTATAAATGCTTATAATTATAATTTACAGTCTGGTAGGCCCAATAATGAGCTGAAAGCAACACGGAATGCTAGAATTGACAATTTTGGTACCCTTATAAAATGAGCAGTGGCGGAACTAGATTTTCATTGAAAATTGAGATTCTGAAGCCTATAGTCTATTTGGCCATCACGAGCAGTGACGTAATTGCGTATTCTACAAATTGCAGCATAGAACGCGCGCACCTACTCAAGGCGCTGGCGTATAATACACACGAGTGTTGAAAGACGGAAGATAATGCGTGCGTAAAACCTGTGCCAATTTAGTTACGTCACTGTCCAGAGGAAGCCAAATAGAGTATACGCTTCTTGCACGGAACAGATGGAACCGTTGAAAGCGAGGCTCTTCCCTCACACTATCACCCACACTACGTCGGTGGTTTCATCCTAGTTTGTGCATAGCGTGACGCGGTTGGGCACGCTGAAAAGAGGGGAGAGCTTTGCTTTCATTTTCAAATGGCGATTGCGTGCAAATATAGCATGTTATTGTATTGCTATTAGTTTTAATATTATCAGCTTTATAGACTGCATCCTGAAAAATGTTTAGTCCATATATAACTTCAAATAAATGTGTAATTTGAGTTGACATTTTAGTTGCTGAGCCATATAAATATTGAAGAAAAATAATGTAGGCCTACTGTTTGATAGCCCAATAGCATGGATGCTGCAGTGAAAACAAACTTCTTTTTTTGTACATATAACAGATGATCAAAACCAACAAATGAATATCAGACACTTGATACATCTTTCTAGGCCCCTTTAATGAAAAGCCGTGCGTTTATTATACACTGTGCATTGGGCATTCAACATTTGGATAAAGGCGAGTAGAGTGCAGTAGCTGAGCTACAGGGGGGGGGGGGGGGGGGGGGGGGGGGGGACAAAATAGTTGTTTGCCCCTTCCAAAAAAAACAAAAACAATTTAGTTAAAATAATACGTTGCGCTCACATTTTCTTATTAAATTAGGTTAAATTATACCAAATGTTGACAATATTAGCATAAAACAGCTACATTTTGCGCGCAAGGGCGCATTTTCATACAACATTAGTTGTTTTAGACCAAATTTGACAATTTTATCGTAAAATGACACAAAAAGCACTCTTTATTTTTGTCATGCCCCCTTACAATTCTGGCCCTCCTTTTGCCCCCACCCCCAAATTTATGAGGCTAGCGCCGCCATTGGTATATAGAGTGTAAAGTGTAAACATTTGGAAAAAGCCAAGGTGAAGTCTATAAACCTTTACAAATCTGTTTGTACCTTTGTGTAAATAAATGAAGTCAATCATATAAATATTATCTTTGGACTTTGGGTGACTTACATGTTTGTCAATAGGGCAAAGTACTAATAGTCTATTTGTCCATCACGAGACAGCGATGTAACTACACATGCGCAACATTTCCACCCGCGTACGTGTCTTCCGCCTCTCTAAGCGTGATACGTCAGCGCTTAGACATGTTGGAGTAGGCCCGCATGTTTATGAACTACAAAGGCCAAACAAATGTTGTTGTTTGTTTGTCCACATGTGGGTCCTCAAAAGGTAGGGTCGGTAGGTCGGATATTTTTAATTTTTTTTTTTAATACGGATACGGTATTGTATTTAGAGAATAAAGGTATTGTTTTTAGACCGTACCCGTGTTATATTGTTTGACATAAATGCGGACGATAGTATTATTTTAAGTAGAACAACGACGCCGCAGGCGGAGTTGTTCTACGCAAAAAATAATACCTTTATTCTCATTCTTAAACAATCATACTTTAGACATTTATCAAAGAAATAAGTACATTTTATTGTCCACATTTGACAACTTTTACCCCTGCTAGGATCGAATAGCCCACAAACATTCCATCCAATCACATGCGATGAGTAAACCATGCGTAAGCGTCGCAGCGCCGGCATAAACGCAGGAAAGCGCTAAAGACGCACTGCAGAAGTGCGCGTTATGGAGCAAACCACGCATTGTGAAGGTCGGGCGCGCTGTTAAAACGTAAGCCCCACCTCCCCGTGTTCTATTGTCTCATAGAGATGTCGCCGATTTCTCTGAGAACCAATGAGATTGCTTAAACTTTCTTAGCTGTTTAAGAATTAGGAATATAAATTTGGCATGAATATTGTGAATTAATTAAAGTCCAAACACAAAACATCTCACTTTTCATGAGTTTGCGACATTGCTGCTTTACTCTTGGCTACCTTCACACTGCTGATCTCTTTCTCCTGCTGGGGCAAATGTCAATGTAAAGTTCCAATATTTTCGCATAGGTTGCAACACTGCAAACTCGGTCAAATATTATTTTTGTACTGAATTTACAATGCGCAGCCATTGTGATTGAATGTTGCAGAAAGCGAAAGAACGCTGTGTTGAAGTTTTGCTAAACCTACCCCCAAGATTGTTTTATACTATGTTGAAATTAATATTCATGCCGTTGAGCAACATTTTGGGAACAAATATTTACCGTAACTAGATTTGTCATATTTTCTCACACTGCGTTTTTGTATAAAATGACATCACTTGCACGTGCGATACATTTTCATTTAATCCTTTTAATCGTCCCCGCGGGTTGTCAACTTCATTCATTAAACATGATGTTACATGGGATTGCGCTGTAAGGATGGTGTTATAAATACCAGATTGACGAAATCAGGAATAAAAACGGTCCGTTTGGCCATTCCAATTGCTCTACAAATTGTTTTACAAATATTATCGAAAATAAAAAATAATACGGTCGGCACCTGGGTACACGGTCGGTCGGACGTGGACAAACAAACATTTTTTTGGCCTTAGAGATGACGCAGTGTCTAATGCAATCATCGTGTGCGCCATTTAATGCGCGCACAACACACTTTATTTTGATTGGTTGTTCAGGAATTGCGGGTTGGCTGATTTTCACTGCCGATGTTAGTAAACATGCATGTTAACATGATTTTATTCGTTTGGATATAGATCAAAATTATGCTATTATGTATTATAGCAGGCTTTCTCAACTAGATATACTGATGCGCCACATTTTAGTAACCAACTTGTTGAAGCTCTGCTTGGTCAAATTTTTTTAGAATTTACAATGGCAAAATTCCCTTTATAACATTAATTTCAAAATATTTTAACATATATAGGAGGCAGCATAATAACTAATATTACTGTTTTGAGGGCACATACGCGCGTAGCGCGAGAAAAATTGCTGTATTTATACATCTGACTGTCATATGCCTATGGAATTTGGCTATACCATGATATGATTTTTTTTTAAAACAAATTGTAACCACTCTCGCGCCACTTAGGATGCCTTGATGCGCCACAAGTGGCGCGCGCGCCACCATTTGAGAATGCCTGGTGTATAGGCTAGTATCGTGTATCAATTACTTTGATACATGCGTATGTTTTTGTTTCTCGAAAAATTAGGACAAACTCAATGCGCTTGCGCAAATATTGATGTACTCACAATAACACTCCTTCATGGGAGTCATGCGATTATGCGCGCATGCATGGATTGGTCTTAGTTCTCTCGAAACAACACATACACGTGTATTGACCTACAGGTGATTGAGCCCAGTTGAAATGGTTTCATGGAAACCAGTTGAAAATCAATTTAAACAAGTTAACACCAGTTCAGATCCAGTTACAAAACAGTTCAAACCCGTTGGTTTTAATATGAAAAAATTGACAGCTTCTGCAGTTGAAAACAGTTAAAATCAGTTGGTTTAATATAGAAAATGGATAGCGTTTTAACTGGGATCAACTGGAATTTAGACCTGGTTATGGGCTATAGTCTATTTCACTTCCACAAGACAGTGACGTCACTGTGTCATTTATGAATGCAGTAAAATGTGTGCGCCCTCTCCAGGCGCTGCCGTATACAAATACATGCATGCATAGAAAGACGGAGAGATCCATGCGTGCAATGCAGTGCCTATAAAGTTATGTCACGCGTCACTGTCAAACGGAAGATAAATTATAGAATAAGGTGACGTGCCCAACCGGTATTATTTGCGAATGAAAATAATTTACATGTACAAATTAATACCGACCACAAAAAAATTGACTTGTCAAAATATGGCAAGATTTTCACAGATTTATTTGAATTTTACGCGGTCATTTACGAAAGGGAAAGTAAAAAACAAACACCTTACCGACAGACGGTCCGACCCATTCTGAAAGGTCTGTTTGCCCGTAATGAATACGGCTGAGATTTTGTACGCATCCGCGATGAATCTTTGAATGCTATAATGCGCAGGAGTTGAATGCTGTCTGCATGCACAATACATTTCAAGTTGTGCGTAGATCATAGGCTTCTGTGCGTGTCATGCGAGTTGAATGCTGCATGCATAGTGTGCGAATAATACGTTTCCATGTTGCATTCGCTTTGGTTGCCGCGCGCACTTTTCAATTTGTGTGTGCATGGGTAATGTTCCAAATATCCGCCTGCAGCACTGAAATGATGGGGTCTTTTTACGCCCAATTGGGTGTTTTTAATGTAAATTAGGACAAATTGGGCTAAATTGACCACAATTGGGTGTATTTGGGGGCAACTCGGCGCTCGGTAGCCTATCTATATTTCACATGATTTATATTGGTTTCAAATGAACATAGGCCTACTTGAAGTAAACCGAATTTGATTTATGTTTCGGTTTTGATGTGTCGCCAATATCCCCCGGCAAAATCCACAATTTATACTGACAGCGCGTATGCCATTATGTCAAAGGTCGAATGTACGTCGTCGGAGAACGAAACGAGTTATCTGCACGACGGTGACTTGGAACGCACGCCGGATGGTCATTTCGTCCAAATCGAAAGCTCCCTATTGTTTCCAGTGTGCGCGGTGGGTTCGCGCTTTTTCGTACATTATTATCGGCGTGTATCGGCTGCATTGGTCATCTCATCCTGTTCCGCCGAGGCGCGTGACGTTGTCATCTTCGTATTCATATTACTCCAGTGGTAACGACAGATCGGTGTACCGGGCAATCTAAAAATGTACAAAGGAAGTAAATCGGAGCCTTTTCAACACATTGCAATATCTTATATGAACCGAACTGCGACAAATTATAGTCTTGTCGTTTTATGGATTTTGTTGTTCGTTGGAGACACGTGCAATTTTGATTGCTCTAATGCATCCACATTGTATGCACACATCATGGAATAATTACATAACAATATAAAAGCCTATCACACAATATAAAGAATGTTTGGAATGTCAAAAACATGTGTATTATCACAAAAAGTGGCCTCAATCCTGAGACTTGGTATGGGGTATGACAATTTTGGACAGGCATAAAAACACAATTCTTGTTCAATTCTATTGTTATGCAAAAAATGTTGAGCCCAAATATATTGATTTGTACTTGCAAACTAATTGTCTTTAGCGTAAAGCGAAAGTTCCACCACTTCAGTTGGTATAGATATGAGAAAAACGCAAAAAACTCATATTTTCCAAGGGGTATGAATAATTGTGGGCTTAACTGTAGCTATCTAGCATTGATAAAAACCAAAAATATTGCAATTCATTGGGAAGTTGGGACTTTTTTGGACTCTGACAATTTTCGAGCTATTTTGTTGTATACGTCGGCATACGTTCAAGCGATACGCTATGGCTGTCACACCATGGCGTATCGCCTGAACGTATGACAACGTATGCGAAATATCGAAACATACGTTGGTGTACGTTGGTGTACGCTGATACATGTACAAGTTAGGGGTAAGTTGGGGATACGTCCTTTACGTTAAGAGCACGCTGTGATACGTTGTGAAAATTTGGAACACGTCGAGCCCGCGAAAAATTATTGCGCATGTTCAAATTTTCTCGGCGTACTCAACGTGTGCTTATCTTACGATCTGCATAAGTTCCCGATAGGTTCGTGGTACGTTAGACATACGTTTACAAACGCTGACATACGTTAGACATACGTTGACCTATATATTTACCCTTCTAGATATTTTAATATTTATCATCTAGGCTGCGTTTACTTGAACTGGCAACACTTGTCCCGCCGTGTACAAAACTCAATTTCTGCAGCGGCATAAGTCACGTGTTCGTTGTATGCCGAGGATACGCTGAGGACAAGTCGAACACGGCAGACATACGCTACGAATACGTTAAGCATTGTTGGTCATACGCTCGCCGATCGCATACGCTGTGATACGCTGTCATAAGTTTGTTATAAGTTAGTGATACGCTATCAATACGTTAGTCATACGCTATTTCTACGTTCAATAAGCTATGGATACGTCCATTCCATCACCGATGTCGGTTTTTCCTACGCAATTCGTGGGAAGTTGGACGTTTTTGGACTCTGACAATTTTCGAGCTATTTTTTGAATACGTCGGCATACATTCAGGCCACGTTCAGGCCATACGCTATGGTGTGACAGGGCCTTAAGATTAATCATCAAAATAAGTTATGCGGTACTTCATCCACCACCCGGTAAGCATTATGTCGTTACTGTTCTTTACACTTCACTGGTTAACGCGTTATGAGTCCACACAAAGCAATAGGGAACTGATTTGGTGGTGTGGGACCATGTATTGTAGTTTATCGTCTGTGGCGCTATTACCATAAAATTAACGGTGTCTATTCATATTCATGATATTATTCTCAACAATGCGCGGCTTTGAGTCGGACAGGAACAGTGCTAGATTTGTAAATAAGCTTGTTGGTTGACTAAGATTCTAATGAGTAAAATAAGTGGATTTTCCAATTGAAACATGTAGAGGGACCTCATTTCGAGGATGCAACCCGGGGATGCACAACCCGGGTTAATCGCCATTTGCAGGCAAGAGAGGATACATCTTTGTGCAGAGATTTGGGAAAAGGTAATGGGAGAGACCAGTGCACATTGTTTATTTTATTACAATGTCGGTCCGTATATCTGTCGCAAAGGTGAGGTCAGACCCGAACTTGGGTCGTATAACCGTCGGACACTGTGAATTTGTGAACATGCAGTGAACACAAATTTTGTCTGATGAGATCAGAACCCCATAAAGCACTCCTCCCTAAAAAAATACACACGCAGACAAACTCCTCTAAGAACAATGACTGGATTTACCACATTGCTTATGCATGTCGACCAGGGTGGGCATATATTAAATGTCGACCCGACCGATATGAGACAATCCACTTCTTTAGCCCCGATGATTTGTACTAAGATAAGACTATAGAGGGTAGAAAACATATAAGGGGGATAAATCATTTGACGGAAAAACCCGTATACTTCATGAATTGTTGTATACATATACCGTCATTGTCAATTTCATCTAGTATACGGTTTATTCCGTCAATGAATATATCCCCTAAAATGGTCCAGGAGCATGTCATAATCCTGTTTTGGGGGGAAAATCGTAATTGACTCAATATATATAGTCTTATGAATGAAAGTGGTCAGTGGCGTAGCTAGTATATTCATATGGGGGGGAGGGGGGGGCGATAATTGAAAATGAACTGTAAAGATGTTTGTGAGTTAAGAATTACGCGCGTAGCACGCGAAATTTTTCGACTTTACACCTATTTTTGGCACGATTGAGGTATATTTTTGCTCTAAACCAGCTTGTACCCAAGAATATTGCATTTTGGTGACTTTTATGCGCGCAAAGCGCGCGAAAAATTGTCATATGTGTACTTTTGATCATCATAATTCCATGATTCCTCTGGTCAAATGAACCGACAGTGCCAATCTCAACCAACACGACGTCAATATTGGGGGGGGGGGGGGGGGGGGGGCAGTGGAAGTGGAAGTAGTCCAGTGGAAGTGGAAGTGGTCCAGTGAAAGTGGTCCAGTGAAAGTGGTCCAGGAGCATGTTATCAAAGTGCATCAAGTTTGAAATTTGTGTGCAGATTAGGCATGTTTTTGGTAACATTGGAACAGTTCAAAGTCAAATTGAGGGTTGTACACTCTGAGAAAAAAGGGTTCCACTTAGAACTTTTTTCTGTCCTGAATGTAGAAACCTAAGAGCTCTTAAGGTTCTATAAAGAACTTTAAAAGGTTCTATAAAGAACCTTCGAAATCTAGATAGGCCTAGGGACTTTATTCATGGGCTCATCACAAGTGTTTTTGAATATTTTTCTATTTTATTGTGTTCCGGCTCTCATATTTAAATCTGGTACAACTGATCACTCGCACAGAGTGAAAAGTCACTCGACACAGAGTGAAAAGTCACTCGACACAGAGTGAAAATCACTCTTTTCGAGTGACAATAATTTCACTCTGAATTCATTAACCGCACCGAGTGAAAAGTCACTCGACACAGAGTGAAAATCACTCTTTTCGAGTGACAATAATTTCACTCTGAACTCATCAACCGCACAGAGTGAAAAGTCACTCGAGTCGACACCGAGTGAAAAAT